>CM076725.1:19619308-20219308 GCA_038501795.1 Pseudopleuronectes americanus | reverse complement strand
GTGAAAAGAAAGTGAACCATAAGTACAATAATAAAACCAGACACCCGCGTTTATTAACTGAATCAGTTGGTGTATCAACGCTCTGCATGGCTTGAAGTCCTATTTTCCAAATCATGGAAAATAGTATTACAACACAGTATAAGGTCATTGTCAGTGTAAAACATTGCTTTAGTTTACTTAATTTTTTGTAGTTTGGTTTTATATTTCATATCTTACCGGCCAAATAAAGCCTCATTCAGAAATCTACTTTAGATAAGATATACAATATACCACTCGAATATATATTCAGATATTTACATTCTTTATATCTATGATTGAGTCATAAGTTCAGTTAATCATATCTCACTGCCAGGCCGACTGAATCTGTATACGAGTACATGTAATAGATCGAAAATATGTGTGAGATACAAACATTTTCATTCCACCACTTTCCTCAGTTCAAAGTAAACTGGAAAAAAGTTTGTTCTCTGAAGTGGATATTGGAAGCCTTTCATTTTACTGTTACATACCAAGTATTGTGCAGCTGCAAAACAAAGATTATGCACTTATTGCCATTCTCCGGATGGATCCCCGGCTTACAGACTTCAAGACCATGGTCAGTCAGAGGTCAAGTCGTACTGAGTGCAAGATAAACACAACTGATGCACAGCTCCAGAGCTAAAGTTAGCTGAGGTCCTCTAATAACCTCATCACTGTCTGACCGCAGACTATTGCTGCTCTGAAATCTCCATTGTCAGAGGTCAGGTGCTCAGTATTTGATGTCATAAATTCAACAATCTGCTGTATATTCACAGAATTGAGAGACAACATGATAATTGGACAAAATGAGGGACAGTGGAATTTTATATCGCTCCATTTTTTAAGTAATACTGCTCATGAGTTTGTTAAATATTAAGCGTGTATTTGATCATAGATGAGAATCAAATGTAAATATAGGAGAGAAAAATGAAAGAAAGTATTAGTCTCTAGCACACCACCATTCCTACAGTACACAACAAATGAAGAGTGAAGTTTCATTGTGTTTCTCTGACTCCTCTCCAGCGTACCATGTTAAATCCCCAGTGTTTCACCTTCCATCTTTCCACTAACTCAAATCCACCTGGATATCATAAAGAAAGGGATTTCTGACCCCACAGTCACAATGTGCCCTTTGTTCACACAAAGCCACAAACAAATAGACAGGAAGAGTGGTTTACCTGTCTCCAGCTCTGTCCTCACACCCACTCAGGCTGTGAAACAGGTTTATAGGTTCGATATATACCTGCTGCCTCCTGGGTTTTACTGGATATTCAATCCTCTGGGGAAAACTCGTTCACATTTGCCGTCTGCAAGCCTGTGCCTCCACAGTGGACTTTCAAGGAGAGGCTTCTTCCGTGCAGCCAGATGGATGCTCAAAGCGGGTGGGTTATTATTAAGGGGGAGTGGTGTGGGGGGTGGTGGTGGTGGTTGGGGCACAGCGTGAGGTAAGGAAGGATGAATATAGCCAGAAGGAGAGGGGAAGGGCTACCAATGACAAGTTAGTGGTGAAGTGTTATCTCTCATTGCAGTAATTACTGATGACAGTGTGCTCGTCTTTCAGTGAACAGTTGCTGACAAGAAGATGAAGGGTGGGTTCACTTTGTATGTGGCATCTAAATCTTCTGTTTGACATCACAGTTACCGTGCACATATACCTGTCAGAGGAAAGAAGGAGAAAGTCGTATAGTTGTATATTCAGAGTGTTAATTGTGTCAAGAGTCTGACTGATGAATCAAAAACACATTTCATAGTCATGTTGGTATCTCACTTTATGTTTTCTGATATGTCCCAATAGAAAAAGTGCTTAATTAAAGATTGATATGTTTGTGTTTTATTTTTATTGACATTCATTATAGTTATTAATATTGGCTTTCACAGAAATATCAGTGTAATACAGATATGCACCAATATTTTGTTTCCTTAATAGTAAAATGTAAAGTGTAAAATTACATTTCTAGGTCATAACATTTTTATAAGGATATTTTAGGAATTATTGGCCATTTTATTGGCGAACATATTTGTGCTGGAATTTTGTTACTGCCCAATATCGGGGACAGCATGGGCCTCTAAAAGTTCATGTCTGGTTGGATTCTAATTAAAATATACAGATTATATTTTGAGCTCTCACCCTAGGCTGTAATTTCAAATATAGGTAATTTAATGATGACCTTGGTTGGTTGGTAACAGGCATTGTTGCTAATCTGGACTCTGACATTAATACAAGAATGTGGCTGGAAGTCCAACCCTATTGGTCTTAGCTGTGGTTCGACGTTAAAACTTCCACGTTGAACTTCAGCCTTGCTTGGATAATAATGAGTATCACATGTTGTGAACAAGTCCCTCATCCCCTTGTAGGCTGGGCTATAATTATATTACCTTATCAAGGTTATGGCATTTATTTGGTATAAGTTGTCATTGCTCGAAGTTGTGTGTCTGACTTTGGACAGATAAGGTCAAATGAACTATGAGGCATTAAGGCTCTCAAGGTCAAGCAACGGATTGTTCATTGCACTCATCGCATAACTATTCAAACTATGTAGACTTTCTGCCTTTTAAAATGTGTAACGTGCACCAGCTGCGATGCAAAGGTGATAAACATCAGTGGCTGACTTTAACACGCTTTGTTTTTACAGTTGCTGATCTAATTTCCTTATGGGAGGTGACTATATTTAATCCCTGTTATGTCCTCTCCATGGAAACTTGCTTGTTTTTTTTTACCACATTAGAAGTGTGGCGCTTGAAATGGATCCCCTGATATTTTTTTTGTTTTGTTTAGCTCCACCAATAGGTCAAACTGTACACTTGTTCAACACTTAAACACAATGACCACTAGAGTAAAGATCAGGCTTTCATCCTCTGATGGTGAACAAAATCTGCTTCAGTGAAATGGCACACCATGGAAACTGCCGCGGATGGAATAATACATCGAAAGACAACATGTCGGAGGTGTCTGTCTCACCAGGACGGGCATAGCATCGACCGGCACAAGATACAAAGGGTGCCAACGTCCTGTCATGCTTGTCCTTCCACACGCAGAACCTCTAATGCATCTGAATAGGCTCTTGAGTAGACCTGAGCCCATATAAACCGGCTGGATTATGAATTAAACCCCCCCAGCATACCCTCCTGATATTGACGAAATGTCATGCTGCATAGCTCCCATTCCAGTCATGAGGAACCACAGAGAGCTGCCGCCGAAGTGCTAACTAGACAGCCTGGCTTGACTCTGTGGTGTAGGTTGCTATTCTGAGGGAAACCTCAACAGTGCATCAGCTGAGGCCTTGTCACTCACTCTTCTATGAGGAATGTTCCTAATAGGGCCTCTCTGGTGAATTCTGGCCTGTAAATAATCAAAAATGGCTAATCCCAACAAGCCACAAGGCTTTTTGAGCGCTGGTTACAGTAAATGATTAGACTAGAACTCAATGGATAGCATGCCTCCTCTGAGGCCCAACAGGTTTTTACATTCATTCAAGCCGCATCAAATTGAACACGCATGTAAATATCTGCGCCCTAAATAACCTCTTTAAATCATAAAGCTCCCGGATCTGCTACAGAATTTAATGGGTTCTTTCTTTGCCCATTTACCGTGAATTATCATCTGAGCTTAAGCTACTTGCCTTTCTAGAACATAGAGGATGTGAAGAAGGATATCATGCAACCTGGGAATTATGTGCCAGTGGGTGGTATATAACGAATGCTTTACTTATTTATTTGTCGGGTAAAAATAACTCTTCATAAATAGATTCTTACATCATGTCTTGACAGGAACGTAATGAAAGCAGGGGACCTTTGTGCTTGTTTCCCACATGAGCATGAGATGTTCCCTGTACCTTCTATTCCTAATAGAACATTATGAAGCTCTTTAACCCTTTTCTTCCTCTGTAACAGTCCTGGTACCAGGGCCAGGCTGTTCCTCTCCTTTTTATAAAGTGACTCGCAGCCGCCATTTTAAGAAGCTCACACAGAGTTGGCTCTCCAAAGCTTATCAAATATATAGTACTGCACACTGTGCTTAATTTATCCTGCATGAGGTTTAGTAGAGTTGCAGTCCAGAGTTTTTAAAACGGGTTCAGCAACATAGGTGTCTATTGGTTCATTTTTATCCTTGTATTCTTCTTCTTCTTTCGACCTCATCAGTGTAAGAGACTCTGGTTTTGTTGATTATGTTATTGTCTTTATTATTGTGTAATTTCACATGGGCTATCAACACCACATCTGTAAATAGAGATGGTTGGACCCGACATTTACCTACATTGTTTTATTACAGCTGCCTGACACTTTATAGTGTATTAGAGCATGTCATTCTCGAAGAGCTGTGATTGCTGTGATGCATAAGGCACCTCTCATGATGATGACATGAATCAAAGTGACACTCACAATTATTGTCATCTACTCAAGATAGTAATTTCTGTTTGGATGGTGTCAATTGCCCTTTTTAAGGCTTTTGCCAAGAAATGTGGTCAGTGAAATTTCGGCGGAGGGTTCAGGGTCCCTGAATTCTGGGCGTCTGACCAGCGCAGCCAAAGCATCTTTGCTCGGTAATGAAAAGCTATTTTTGATGGGATTACCAACAACTAGCGGTGATCTAACGTCCACAACGGGAAAAGCCAAACATATACAGCTTTGATTTGATTGAGCTTATGCAACACAAATTGGGTAACTGATTTAAACAGTGAGTTGTTGTGGCTTAGTTAAGACCCATTTCAGGGACTGTGGGGGAGCTGTAAATAGCAGCAATATCCTTCCTGCCAGAAGGTGGGGCGGCAGTTCACTTAGTCGTGATTTTTAATTTTATGCTACAATAACGTTTTTAAGCAGTTCTTCATATTCATTTGACCAGTTTTCATCTGAATCACTCAGTGCATGTAATTTCTTTATTGTAACAACGTCTATTAGAGCAACAGATGTAAAACATGAGCACAAATTCAGTCGTGCAAATGTCACTTACCATGTGATTTTGAGGAGAAGCTGTCACATGACGTATAAAGCTTTCATGTGATGCTAAATTGTCATTACTATCAACAGTATTTTCAAGTGCACAGTCAGTGATGTAGGACATAACGCTCTTAATGTGTTAATTATACATGTTTCCACATTACTTCACGATGGTAATGACACGGACACCATTGATCATTTAATATACCCCAGGATACTGTGTTGGATTATTGCTGCCCAGATGTTTCATGGCTCACCTGAAGATTATCTATGATTTCATGTCGTATTTAAATCGATGGAATGACATTATTGAAAACGTGGTTATTCTCCTACTTATGAGAAGATCAATCCCACTCAGCAACCAGCTGCTGTCTGTACATCACATATGAATCCAAAGCAGCATAACATAAAGAGTGAAATCAAGCAGAACTGCTACCCTGGCTATGCCCAATGCTAATACCTGCAGGCTGCAGCTCTGATGGGGGAGGCTCTGCTCTTATTACTTTAATACTAGTGGGGACTTGTGGGTGATGTCTGACTGCCTGGTGACATCACTGTGGTGACAAGATAGGAAGTCTCTGCTCTGGTCTTTAGAGGGGAAAAATTGAATTCCTTACAAACAGTAATATTGGTGGTTTATCTCTTAAATGTTAAGAAAAGCACTTCTACTTTTCCCTATATTATCAAAAAATCATAATAATAATTTGTTCAAGCCTTAAAACAAATTCAATTGTACTCGTAAAACTGCTAAATTCTAATTTTAGATAAACAAATGCTCTTTATTTGAATCCCAATGAGATAAAATTTCTCTTTGGACTATGAAGCCTCATTGTATTTATGTCTCACATAATAGAAAAGTGATGGTTCCTCCCTTCTTAGGCTTGACCATCTTTCAGTGTAGACAGGACTTTACATAATTTGAATGAATTAACATCGCAGTTATTTATAACATTTATAGCTTTATATATTTATGGCCTATTTTCAGTGTTAATTACAGGCATATCTTAGAAACAAGTTCTTGCATAATATTACACTTAACTGTATATAAATCAGCTGAAGATTGTGCTACAGAGCTGAAAATATGATATACTTAAAAGAAGATATATATTAAACAAAAATTATACAGAACTTACTCTAATAGAATAATAAGTTCTGTCATGTTCTGTACTGAAAACCTTCAAAGCCGTGGTAAGACGACTCATTTCACTTACAAAATCCTCTGGACGAGTATCAGCCACGTCCTTTTGGATCTGACTTAAAAGTCAACTGGCCATAAAAAGAGGAAGAAGAAATTGGTCCCTATCTTTTACTGAGGTTGCTCCCCTGCCACGGATTACTCTCTAAATCCTCATCACATCTTCCTGGTGGCCCGTCTCCATCCTCATTACTCACAGCTCCAAAGGCTCCAGGCTTGATTAATTCTACTCTCTCACAAATAATCTCATTTGAATTATGGACTTAAGAGCCGACCATGCACCAGAAAAAGCAGAACATAACTAGGATCTTATTGGGTGTAATGGCATTCAGTGAAATTTCCCCCTGCCAAAAATTTGAGGATTTATAAAGGTGTGTTCTCGGAAGTGGCCTTTGTGTTCATCCAGTGGGATCAACACCAGTGATGTCACAGAGCCAGAGATCCACAGAGTCATCGCACAGTCCTCCATATCGGTTTGATCTGGATTGACTAAATATCATCAGACATTCATTTTTTTAATGACTGCAGCTGCACAAATTACATATAACAGGTGGAACATGCAACACAAATAATCTGATTACAATCTTGTGCGTTCACCTTTATGTGCCTTTTGTGCTATAGTATTGTCGAGGTAGAATGCAGATTCTGTTGTCTCAGCCTGTGTATGAGTGACTCACACTGATGTTTGGACTCATTTTACAATTAAAAATCAGGTTGGACTTCTCTTCCTACAGATTCCACAAGATGGCAGTAGATTTCCTTCCTGAGCACATATTATGACATTTAAAACCACTGTCCTGGAACAAGTTGTATATGTAAATATTGAAATAATCAATGTATGAATCATAAGAAGCCCACTCTTTGTTATTGTGTAGGTCTCCAGCAATTTGGTATATATGCCATATTTTTGTAACATTAGTGAAAAACCAATTCTCTTTCTCAAGTTGGATCCATGCATTTTCCCTCACCAGGTGAAACTGGAGATTAATACAGCTTCGACCATCACATAAGCTTATATCCAGACTTGATTCAGTAATTTTTTCTTCATTGAATTTCAGACTATTTCCCAATGCAGTGAATAACTCATTTTACTGGATATGAGAGAGGCACAGGGTGAGGATGTGTCGGTGCTATTTGCGAGATGAAATGAAAAAGCTCTTGGATGAAATGTGAGACGGCCATTCTTTTACTGTGACCCAACAACTGCACATTGCTCGTTAAAAACCCTTTAGACCTCCTCTGACGTTCAGAAGTCTCACATAACTCTGTTTAATAACTGAACCATATTAGTTATTGCTGAACTTTATCAGCACTCACTTTTAAGGTCTCCTACAATAATCATATGATTGATGGAGACTACTTGAGTCGTGGCTTTTCATTTAAATCTGCTTGAACATTTCTTTTTCTTTGCCTTGCCTGTTTTGCACAGACTTTTAAACTTTCTTCTTCCTGTGCAGTTTCAGAAAATAACACAATTATCTTGAATCCATCACTTAAGCCGACAGCTGAGGGTCATTGAAGCCAGCATTCGTATCGACAAACATGTAAACAACCAAATTCTCATGAGAGAACACAAATGTCGCACTGGGATAATGGTACCGTCATGGTTACACCTGCATGGAAATCACTTGTCAAAATCGGTGTCTCCATGGGGAAGCGCTTGTCATTTAAAAGCAGGTGTTTGTGTCACATCTGAAAGTGTAATTGGGTCCAGGATAATTGGCCCAAATTTTTTGGTTGCCTCTTGGAGAAAAAAAAGGATAATCAGGCCCAGCAGCTCCTCATGAACAGCCGCTGTCTAATCGTCAGTGACTCTAAACGTGGCAACTCAAATCAAATCAGCTTCATCATCTCCAGTCCCCAGTAGTGAGTAACAGCAGCCTGTTGCCCCCTGTGCTAATTTTAAAGCTCTGTCTGCCTTCTGTCTCTGGTGTTGTCGTGTATATGAGACATCTGCATTTAATTTACGACCACCATCATTGACCCTCAGTGGTTAACATGATTAGCATCATGCAAATCTAATCTGATCTTCATTTTCTTCCTCCGTATAAACAGCTTGTGGATATTTTTTTTTATCCACCAAAGAATAAACCATATTTTAACAATTTTCTTTATCGTAGAGATTGTAGAATTTTAATCCAACAGACAATCATGGTTTACCGGTACGAGTAGATGACAAATACAAAATGTATCTGTATATAAGAATGTTTTTCAAGTAATGTTGATATATAACACAGATTGGATGTAATCTATAAACAGAAGATGGAGATAAACATTTTCAAACCTGACATTATATGTATTAGAAGTACATTTTCCTAGAAATAATATGGCCCTTGGTTCAAGAGAGGCATGAGAATCCTTCCTGGAACATCAGTCAGTTGTGGCCTCTATCAAGTGTCTGCATGGGAGGCTGGTTCCCCGGCCTGAGTTTGGTGATGGGGGTATGTGGGGACAGAGGTGTCTCAGAGAGCACCTCCACCTGAACCAGGAGAGTGATTAGTAAAGCTCGGGGCTGTTGGCTGATCACTCCTCAGGTTTAAGAGCTGCCACAGGGAGACACATGGGAAGAACTCGTGAGACACACAGAGAGACAGCGACTGAGCTTTGAGTTTATGTTTAGCTTGATTTATGTTTGCTAATGTGTTTGAGAGAAATAAATGATGTTGAAAAGTGGATGGTTAGTCTCCGGCTGCTGTGGGGAGACCCCGGTGGCATCGGCAATTGCCAAACATAGCAAATGCAATTTAAAATAAATGGTTTACGGTCTCCTAACACTGTCGGGCGCATTTCCTCCGGTCCACAGATAAACACACATTACTGCTGCTTGACCTATTCAGGCACATTACCTGTTTATCACAAACTTAACAGGCTTTAAGCAAATATACAAATGGAGCAAAAGATTTGAATGTTGTTAGCTTTTAATGAAGTGAAGCCAGGACACAGGGTTATTACTGCATCCATGGGCAAAAGTCCATCGTTTGAACTCAAATAATTGGCTGGTTTCTCCAGCACCACAAAAAAAAGGAAGCAATTTCAGACTTTAAAAAATAAAAATTGGCTCTGAGTGAGGATTCACATTGCAGTTTGATTTGTGATGAAACTGGTGAGATTGTTGCTGGTGATGTGTGGTGTCAGTAGCTCCCTATCTCTCAGCAAATCCTGGTCCATCAGCCAACAGAACACGCTTCAGTGAGATCATGATACTTAACCACCCACTTAACAAGATGGCACAGCAGCAGCAATTTAGGGGGGGAAAAAGAGCCGTGAGAGTGCCTATCAGTCTTTGAACTATACAGCTTAACCACATCTCTGCAGAAGACCCACTTAATACAGAAGATAGAAGATAAGCAATCCCGAAAAATTCTGAGGCCACAAGTTGAACATCTAAAAAGCTATTAGAGATCTATGTCGAAGTTATACGGCAGTGTGCAATTCATCAGATTTATTGATAGCTGGCCTATCAGTTTCAGTATTTTCTAGATGTACAATAAAAGTACACAAAGCTATTTAATATAAAATCACCTATTGTGCATTTAGCTCATTTGATTAATTGTCAGATTGTTTTCATTTATCTATTTCTGATTGAAATGGATTGAAAGGGAAAGTGCGTCACTGCCATCCACTATACCCTTTAGAGACCACATTTGGAATTTCAAAGTAATGGTCAAAATATAATAATGAAGGTGATTGCAAATTGATTAAAAAAAAGAAAGAAATCAATTTCTGCACCTATCACCCAGGAGAGCCGCTGGCCCCGTCTCATTATATTCTATCGTCTCTCATCTGGTAATTTATGTTTTTTACCACAGAATCATTTAACTTGACAATGACTTTGGGAATGTGACACTCAACCGAGTGTCTCTCCTGATGTCAGTCATTACAGATGGAGGTTAGATTGAGGCCCGCCCCTCAGGACAGCCTGACACCCGCATCCTCTTCACTCATCTGTTTCCGTCCGCCGACGTCTCGAACCACTGAACCTGTCAATAAAAACACAGTTTCACCCTCTGCCACCTTCCCACTGCTCATCTGCTGCTGTCGCGGGTCACAGGGACCAGACCAATCCAACACTTTTCTAATCAAGAGGTCACCCTTTATCATCTCCAACTGACAGCTTTAAGTAGCCATAAATAAGCGCGGGCCGAACTCCTCATTTGTCATGTGAGGCCCTGCTCGCTGTATATCTCCTCCGTTAGAGACCATAGCTCTTCTTTACAGCTCCTGCCTTAAGTAGGCAATGCTGGGGAATGACTGTAACAAATAATCCTGTGATAATAATGGGCCGCTGCTCCTCAACGATGATGAAAGGATCCCGTCATAAAAATACCTTTTTAAGCTTTCATTTTATTAAACACCGGAGCCTCCATTAGCATCGTGGAATTTCTACTGCGGTGGCTTGTCGAGAGAAGATTTCCAGCCTGCCAAGGAAAAAAGATGTGATACATTCACCCTCCACCGTTCTGGAGAAATGTATTATGACTACAGGTTCCCTTCTCATCACTTTGCTGGTTTCATACTCAGGGAGGCAATTGCCATATTATTAAAAAACACAAACCACCTCCCAAGTTCAAACATCCGGCAGCAACAAAAGACACCACAACCCTAACCCTAACCCTCATCTGTGAGGGAGCCTGGGATTACAGATACCTCCACTCTCATTCATCTTTTAAAAACATGGAATTACTTTTTGTGGAGCTTTGTCGTTTCTCAAATGTTGTGTGTCAAACTCCCAGTTAAGATTATAACTATTGACGGCTGAGCTCCATTCTCCTCCCACCTAAGCTGTCCAGACTCTGATGAACCACTGGTGTCAACTGCATGAGCAGGTAATTGTAAGTTTCTCACCCAGTGGGCCGCTCAAACACATCCCTAACTGATGGTGTGGAACTCACACACAAGTGGATGTAGTGAGACGTCCCAGTTTATCCAGGCCTGATTGTAACGAGCATGTTTATTAGAGCTGTAACAGAGTGTGGATCATATCAGTCGAATCATCATCTGCACTTCTAACCGATTATCTTGACTCCAGAGTTTGGGGTCAGGGTTGGTTCTTTGGGTGTCATCTTTCTCTTATAATTTTCATGTTGATAAAAGTGAGTTATAATTCACTCCCCTGCACATGTAGTGCCTGTGTAGCTGCCCCAAACCATACGCCTGTACACGACTCTTCTGTTTTACCTCAAAAGTCCAGTTGTTATGACTTCGTTGATCACCTGTAATGTGACAACAAGTGATTTTCAATAAGTCAGAGAGGGAGAAAGATGGCCTTGTGGTCCATGTAGTGAGGGGTTAGGGTTTCATTATTGACCAGGGTGTCTCTCCTGCTGGGCAGCTGACAGCGCTGTCTGCCGGACACCAGAGCTCAGAGCATTGTAGTCGCCAACGCCAACGTGTAACGCTGACCTGACTCGCTATGTCCGGTTTCCATCACCTGTCTCTATTTCTGTCACCGTTGGTTTTGTGGTTCAGTTATTTTAAGACATGACTCGGTTTGTAAAGTCTCCAGTCTGCCACACGGTTGCTCCTGCAGTGGTCTGTGTACTGAGAGGCAGCTGAAAAAAGAGAAGGAAACCAACGTGAGCCTATTGTAAATCAGTCAATTCATCGAGGGCTGTGCAGGGAGACTGGGTGACGATATTAAAGCTATTCCAGTCATTTCTTCTGCTCTAATGCTGTCCAATGTGAATGAATATGAATACATTTTAAATAATATATCTACATTTTCAGCCACTAACACTGCCTCCATTGATTTACTTGCCACTGTTTACCAGGGAGAAAACAGACATACTCTTTCCCTGATAATGCACAGCAGGATCCTGAATATATCATTTTCCTCACTTTTTCTGTCGTAGCTATCAGAGATTTGCAACATTTAAAGGGAGTTAAAAGGAAATGAAAATATCACTTAATTCACAACCAACCCAAGGCCCTTTACAACCCCACATTTACTTTTCTTTCTCATAGCCGGTAAGTGTGTAGAAATTATGTGCCTGACACTGAGCACAAGGTTCTCCTGCATAATTCTAAAGAATAAAGTTCTATGAGACAATACGATAGACAAAATGTATTCATTTCATTCTTTCAGAGTAATAGTGAATTCAAACCAACTTGCAATACAATACCATCAATAAGTGACAAAACAATGTACATCAATTTAGGATAATTAGGTCACAGTGACTGTTGAAGCCGTAAATGAGGATTAATGAGTATGTAGGAATAATTAGGGAAGATGTAATTTCTTGTATGGTTTCACAGGAGCATTGCACTGACTTGTAACCAGTACTTAATGAGAACAGCTTTATTAAAACACTGTGTGTGTGAGCGCAGAGTAGGTAGTGAAGAGAAAACCAATGTGCTCCTTCAGAAAACAAGAGCATCAGTTGTTTCAGCAAATACCCCTGAAAGATGTGTTTTATAATCAAGTGACAAAGTGCTCTGGGAGCTGAAGTGACTTGGTGTCCTATCAGGAGAGAAGGAGGAAGTCGAGTGACATTAATGGAACAAAGACTGCAGAAGGAGCAGGTTGAGTGAATGGACGGGTCAACATAACATCAGACTTGACATAAGAGACCGCTGGTTCTTTCCTCATTTACCTAAATTATATCAAGCTCAAGCCACAGCCGTGTAAGATCAGAAAACTGTTTAGTCATGATAAGCTCTACTGAAATCTAAGATATATGGTAAGAAGTTGAGATCAGTCGGAGATACAGAACATCAAATCAAATCAGGGTAACTGTATGAAACTAATACTCTACACCAGACTAAAAGTGTTCATTTTTAAATATTAACATCCCGAGGCACGGGGGAAGTGGTAATCACTCCAGACAACATCAGGAGATGGCCGCCTGTTGAAAAGCGATTTATGAAGTGGATGGCTGCCTGGGTCTGAGCCCCATGAAACACCCTGTTCGGTATGCACCGCTGAGCACAGTTAAAGAGGAACGTGCCCACAAGGTGCAGGTGTCTGTGGGTTTCTCTGAACGCCTGTGAGAGAAAGTGTTTTAAACTGGAGGCTAATTAGAAATAAATGTTCTGTTGATTTAAACATTCTAAGTGTGGAGTTAATGATGAATAATTGAAGGTAATTGGGTCTTAATGGAACTCACAGGTGTCACCTTCACACATGTACTCCAAACAGAGTAGTTAATCACTGGTTGTGTGTTTGTAGCATGCTGCTGCATACAGATTACACTGAGCAACAGAACAATGCAGTACATTTTCCCTGGGCTTTGTTTACTCTATCCCCCTGGTAGCTCTGCTTTTGACCCATCCTGTGTGAAATGCCTTTCTAACTGGACTGACAGGCACAGAACTTTGCCAGTAAATGAGACTTGAACTGAGCGGGTGAACTCTAATCTCCAATATCTTGTCAAGTCCAGAGTCTAATATAACAGCTATAAGTTTTCCAGGAAATCTCTGAAAAAGTCTTTCACAACTAATATCAAAACTTTCAGAACAACAACAACAACATACAGAAGAAGTTGGAGTTACCTCCGCTGCTCTTATTGTAACCTTTATGTGTGTTGTCAGAAGATGGATTGACGGCTGTTTATTGTTTATTTGTTCAACCCAGTCGATCGATTAATTGTCTGGGCCGTTAATTTACTTTACTGTCCTGATGAGTCCCCTGTGGTTTCCTCAATAATCAGTGCAACGCCTCAGACTCAATTTTCCAGTATACCTACACTATTATATAGTGAGAGATGGACAACAATGATGGTTGTTATGGGCTCAAATCAGGGTCCAACAGATTTTGAGCTTGTTAATCTTAAGACATTTTAAGTTGTAAACCAAGCTTTGTAAATCTGTAAAACAAAGATAGGCTTAATGAGATATTCAGGTTTGTGTTTGTTATATGGGCATTTATTATGCTGTGTATGTTTGTAAGCCCAAAAGCTGGGATAGTGTCCTTCCATCTGAGCAAATATACCACCTCTGAATAACTAATTGGCTTTACAATCTGTTTCAGTACATTTTACATTTTTGAATTATCTTATCTTAAATTCAAAACCATTCTGCTTTGTCTTACATCTGCATGAAAGAAAATGATTCCACCTAAAAGGCTAAACACACTTCTAGTCGTGTGGTTGCAGCTCTTTGTAGTTTTCAGTCATTATCACAGAACTGCAGGTAAAATAGAAACACGCTGTACAAACCCATTTTTTGTTTGTTGCCTAGCATTTTTTGTTTGCATAGTTAAAGCCAAGCATATTGTCATTGGTGTATTCCCGTGCTGCAAATTAGAATACGATTTAAAGAATGTGATACTAGGTTTGAAATTGATAAAATACTCCTTGTCTAAGGTAAACAATGCCGACACTAATCCTAGTTGTGTAGTAACAGCCTGAAAGAGACACTGTGAAGCGAATGTACCTGCAATGAGGCAGTGATGATTTCAGTGGTCAACCTTATATCTTACATTTTCTATTGTTTGGGGAGTTTCAACAGGGTCAAACATCCAAGAGCAAGTGCAGTTTCACAAGTGCACAGACACATCCTGAGTGTGAGAGGAAAGACTCAGACTGAAGTGATTGTGTAGTAAGATCCGAGTGGCGACACACAAGGAGGGACTTTTTGAGAGCAAGTGAGAGTATCGCAAAATCTGAACGTGATATGAAGAAATTATTCTCTACAAAAAACAGACCAAGCTCCTGAATAATACAAGAAACAAGTGCCATGGCGGGGTAGTAAGGTCAAATTGGAGGAGAGGGCTATCCAATATCATGTCATGAGGGACCATGAAAAGCCAATTCAATTAAGTTGCCGGACTTGTCTTATATTTCAACTACAGCGGCGTCACAAGAACTCTGCTTGTTTTTATGCATGGATCCAATTTCTCGCGTGTCAGCATGATTCTGATTTCTCTTGAGCACACGGGCTACTTTGTGGTTTTGTACCCAACTTGAAAACAGCATTATGTAACAATAGCTTTCATATTAATGCGACATCCGGAGAGCAATGTTGATTTTGTGTTCAGCATTTATTTAGAACTCGACAAAAAACAGGAAGCCCCTGTTTCTGTACCCTCATGAGAGATTCAGGCAGAGTTAAGGTTAGTTATAGTTTGTTTTTATCACGTAGGTGCACATGGCTCCTTTGACTTTGATTTCCTTACTCACAAACAATAGAATGTGCATCTGTTGTGAAAACATAAAAACGAAATCCAATCGTATTTGGCGTATTTCACTTATTGAATACGCTGCCATTGGTTTTGAAAGATATATTGATCATAAAAAGACAAGATAGATGTTGTCTGTTTGTAAAATAAAGTGCTTCCATTGAAATGCGATAATCAGTCTCAGATCACTTGCAGGGAGTCCTCCCATGTGTTTCTAAATCTATAGAGACTTGGAGCAGGTGGTTTTTTATAGCTGAGCAGAAATGTCACAGCATGAATATACAACCATTTTTGTTGTGGTTGCTGACCTGATATCAAGGGAGGAGAGGAAAGCTGCATTGTTTACCCGGGCCAGACGAATACGGGTCCAGAGAGCCAGTTTTTCATCCTGTCTTGTGGCTCTGTGCACCAGCAGGTTTATAATAGCTCTGCTTAATGAGGGCTATGATATACCTCCACCACTTTATTGGCAGGACTTGGATTCTTTCCTTGTGTAGAAAACCATTATTCATTATAAAAGAATCCCTGGCTCCAAACAAGCCCTAATGCATTGCATCTGTGTGGACAGAAGAATGTGACCGCGAATATGAAAATAGAAGCAGGAAATTCAATTTACTTTGGCCTTCTTGTAAATACTGTATAATGAAAAAAGGAAGCACTTGTAGTCTGCGCTGATGGGTGAGTCGCTGAATGGATATGTCTGTGATCTCATTGTGCATAAAGGGAAGATGCCAAATAGTATCATGGGGGAAGCAAGTGGCCTGTTAAGTGTTTATATGTCTGTTTTACTCTGACATATTATTAACTAGTAACTGATGAGGTGAAAAGTTATTTAATGAATGTTTGTCTGACACAAACAATACCAATTTCTTTTTTTTTATCTCCAGGTACATTGCATCATGTACCTGGAGTGCTGCTATGCTTTCTCACTCTCACTCTCTCACACACAATCACGCTCACACATACACACAAATACACACACCTGTCACAGTCAGGAGAAATCCAACGTGCCTGGTGGACTGTCAAGACATCCATAGTGTCAAAGTTTTAAGCATCTTAGGCATCGGTAGACAGTTTTCTACTTGTTTTTAAGTCAGAGATAACATGTCTACATACTATGGGGTCAGATTTTTAAATTTTTTAACAAATTAACCGTTATTAATTTGTAAATGATCAATATCCCCAATTATGTATGTAAAAGACATAACTTTAAAAGAGAGTTTGATCTTAAGACCTGAGACAGCTACAGTCTTAAGCCCCAGGTGGGCTCGGAGCTGGGGGGGGGGCTCTTGTTCCATTGTGGGTTGTGTTTGATTTTGTAACATGTGGTGAGACATTTCATCTTCTCATCCTGAGTTCTGGGCAAAGACAGGCTCTGCAAACACACTCTAATCCACCAGCAGCTCCACACAACAGACTCCAAAGCTTCCTGATTCCTCATATATCCTTTTAGATAACAAATAATATGACTCTTTCTTTCCAGTCCAGGCGAGGCCTGCTGAAGACTGGAGGCTCACTCACTTTACTCTCTGTTGAACTTTGAGTCAACTTTGAGTCTAATATTAATCATCACTTTTTCTCATCACTTTTTCACAGAGAACTGCTTGGTATCTTTGTCATAAAAAGGGGGCGAGGTTCTGCGTAGAAAAGAAACCCCACCCACACCGATGATGGTTGTATAAGATGTAGAGCTGATGATCCGTAATATGATGGAGATGAATAGGGGCTCAACCTGGGCCCTGGATATGAAGACCGGAGGTGATTTAGGTGGAGTAGGGTCCCCAGAAAATGCCATTACAGTATATAGAATTGTGAACAAATTAGTCGTTAAGATAGTCTTGGTTTTAATAACTGTTTTAAAAGGATTAGGAGGCTGCTTGTCACCATGAAATTGGTTCCTAGAATCAGATCAGTGTCTCAAGGTTTGCTTTTATCGTGGTGTGTAATTTCAATTTACAAAGTTACCACACATTCACTCAGATTGTGTCCTGCTGGGAAACCTCAGCATACTCAGTCACTTCTCCCCTTCCTCCTCGCCCCGGAGCCTGTGGAGAAGGTTACTTTTTCAAATGCCCCTTTTAAATGCACTAAGAATAAATTCTTAGTTGGGTTGTGAAGACGGTGCCTAGTTTGAAGAACACATTCACATTCACACATTCACACAGAATGACATGAACCCAGAGATTCTCCAGTGGTGTGTTTTCTCAACTAAAAGCAGCTTTATACTTCTTCATGTTGATTCAATTTCAAACCAGTATGCTTTTTAATGCCAAATAGTTATTCTTATTATGCTGAAGAAATTGTGTGTTAGTGACAGAGCCATTTGTGTTATATTTTGTCTGTTTGTAGTTTTATGATTGTGTCTGGCTTTGCATTGTGGAGGCTACAGCAGGTCCTTGGTGAGTGGAAATGATTAACATTTATTGAAAGTGAAGGATGCATCATAACATATCTTCTGAGATATAGATTAAATGAAGCACCTGATTTATAGGAGCAAGAAAAGGACTTTCCTTATATAGCCATTAAAGCTGCAGCATATTATATGAGCATGTTTAAATATGTTAACAGTGAGCTAAACATTGCCTGCTTCATAATGTGTTGACGGTTACAATAATTTGAATAAAACGTCTCTTAAGTCATACCTACTATCTATGGAGCAAGAATACCCTGAGCAAAATAAAGCAGAGACATCATTAATCTATAAATCGTAAGCTTTTATCTTTTGTATGTACTACTTGTACTGTAATATTGAATGTAAACATAAATGCACATCTTTTTTTGCATTTGACAAACTGGGCTCATATCGGTCAATATCATAAGCAAACCAATAAACCGGTCAGGCTCTAATTATTACTAGAAATCTACAATTAGACATGCAGCTTTTTGCCATCCAGTCAAAATCTGAAGGAAGACTAATACTTCTGTATCAGCAGATGAGATTCTTTGTCACGGTGGATTTGGCAGCAGAAGAAAGGCCACCGCGTTCTGGGTTTAAAAGAGCACAGTGATTACAGCAGTTTTACAGCAGGTGCCAGAAGGCGTTGAGGACTAATCTCCAGGACGAGCTCTTATTCTTCTCATAGATACTTCGGCAGGGCTCAGACAGGACAGGTGGCAGACAGGAAAGCAAACTGTTTCACTGGATGGCCGCCACGCAACGTACATGCAAGCTGTTGGATGCTGACAGTGAATAAGTGCTTCATATACACAAACCCATTATTGCAGTGTAAGGCAGCACTCCTGGAGGAATTTCTGTGGTCGGCCATGTGGAGTTTCTCATTTTTCTCGAGGTTCCATTTTTTATTTCCTGGCTTATTCATTTCCTACACTCATTTCATTTGCTCTCAAATATAACAACCTCATTTCTTCTGATGAAAGTTTGGGCCATACACTGTTCCTCTCTCTAAGTGAATTACTAACCATAAAGACAAATGGCCGGCCGTGGCAGCAGATGCTCCACTGAGGAATGGCGCGGTGTTATTGGATGCTTATTAGAACACGAGAAAGCGCGAGAGATTGAAAGGATCGGGCAGTCCGAGTAATTCTGAACAGGACTGCTCTTTAATCTTCATTTCAAGACAATTCACCCAACTGGTTGTGATCAATAGCTGTTTTCCTGCTATAGTGGCTTCATAGCATGGCAAGTGTTTGAACCTGACACTTCATAAAGGCATCAGCGGAATACCTCTGTTCCTTCAGCCTCTTCATAGCCAACAATAAAACCAATGTAATAGGATTAGTTAAAAAAAATTAAAATAAAACAACTTATAACCTCAATGTCATGACAATTACATTTTGTGTGTTGGGTTGAGGTGGTAATATGATGGCTTAGAATACAGATCTAAAAAGAAAAGTAAGCGTGTAGGTGTGGTATTTTTGCAGTATTGTCAGGAACCAGGTTTTTAAGGGTAAATGTGGAATAATAGAATTAAAATGCTTTGCTCTACTAATTGTTTCTGTAAGTACAAAGTTAAAGCCCTGTGATTTTTTTTTCTCCCAAGATTAAACATTCGAAGCACAAAAAAGTGATGAATTGAGGCAGCAGCGTTATTTCATTAGACAGACGAGAGAGGAAGTTAATTCCACCCGTGTCTCACTTGATGAAAAAATATCATCCACTTTCCCAAAAGTAATTACTTGGGATCTTAGTCTACTTGAACAAAACAGCCTCCGCATTTATGGATTTCTGTATTTTGTAGTGTTCCTCGAGTGCTGCGGGGATTGATGGTGCTGGACGTGCATATTAGTTGCACAAATGAAATTCAGCTCATTTCTGCTCCATAGACAAAACAGAGGAGATGTCCCAACTCTCATAAACAATTCAAACTGAGTTCTGATGGAGAGTAAATTGATCCCTCAGTACAGTTAACCTCCTGCCGCTGGACCGTGACCAAACAGTCCATCAAGTTGAAGGCCTTTTTCTGAGTTATGAATATTTCAGAGAAAGTGCCATATCTTTTGAATTCCAATCAACACATAAGGAACGCTGGAGAAGACCCTGAAGGAAATGTTAAAGAAGTGGTATGATTTGTGACACTAGTATTTTCATATAGTTTTTTGTTTTTTTTATTCAATAATTACATAATAACAGTTGTTAAAACTTAATTCTATCAAGGTTTTGTCTTCAAAAACTGCATCATCAGCTTCCTCCTCTAAAGGCCTGACAATAAAGCCAAAAAAGTATATAATTATGAAAATGTTCTTAACAGTTATTATCCATATATATCGAGGTAACTGTAATTAATATTTATAGACTCATTATGGCTCCTGAGTGAAGGTTGTGGTTTAAAACTTTTTGAACACCAAAACATTTTACAAATCTGAGGTAGATCAATTATGTGTTAAACTGTGCTTCCTCCATACTTTTGAGCAGTCTGAAGATATTTTCCTAACATCCGCTAGTGGTTGCTAACACCTGCTAACATGTACTGGTGGTTTGCTTGTCCTAAGTTCTAAAACAAAATACTAACATTTTTATTTGTCTTTTTAAAAACTATGAATCATTATAATCTTTTATTGATAAAATGAAGCACAAAAAACTAAAAGGTGTTCATCCAGTACCATGAAGCTAATCAACTGTCAGTCTGGCCCTTTTTAGTTTTTTGGGGGGTCATATTACATTATTGGGTTTCTTGCTACAGAAATTGCGAGTCAGCTGTGGCAGTAAACCTAATTTCCACATGGGTGAACTTTTATTCAAGCTCTTCAGAAAGGGCAACGAACCAAACCTTTTACATGAATGATATTAAATAGATTCTTCACAATGGCTTGGCTTGAGTAGGATGATCTGTGTGTCTGGGCCACCAAGTGAAAGCAGAAGCTTGTTGATGAATGGGAGGAGGTGTGATTTTTAAATTTCAACACAGCAGTTTCTCACACTGTATCTACCTCTCGCCTCCTCTGCCTGAGATTGTCTGGCGAAGTCGGGCTTTCTACGACAACTCAAGCATGATGGAGGGACCACAACCTTCATGCACTGATCCAAAGGGTTGGAGGCTGCTCATTAATATAGATGGGGTTTTTTATAGGAATGGCTGTTGAGCTAAATTATTCAGAGAGTTCAGGGAGACATATGGGGCCGGCTTCTTCAGTCGCACAGCTAACTGAACACGTAAATACCTACTGCGGCCCAGGTGAGGCAGAGGAATGAGCAGAGAGTGTGGTGTGTGTGGGTGAAGAGTAATGACTCGGCGGTTTGACGATCCTAAATCACGAGCTGTAATAGTGTCGCCGAGGTGGCAACCACATAAACACAAACATACACTACAGGGTTTAAATATTTGAAAAAGAGGTATATCATTCATGTAATAGAGATGTGTAGATTTGATGCATATAATTAATGTTAAAGATAATTATGCAGCATTACAATTGGGTTCAACCTTTTACTTTTGTTATTTTCTGTGGATGATCCATGTGTGAACCAGGCAGTGAGGCCGGGCAGGAAAAAGACAGCACAACCAGCTGTGGAGAGTGGTTTAAAAATAGCTGAGGAGAATATGATCGAATTCCTGTCGGGGCATGTACACATTTGATTGACATGTGCACACATGTGACAGACCCCTGCAGAACACGGGACTGCACAGAGTGGGGCTGTAACCTGTCTTCATCCAACTGGTAGTTTATATACACTCACATACTCACACACTCACGTGCATGCAGATAAATGAGAGGTCTCTACTCTGCGATCAGGTCCATTAAGTTCTCCTGTCCGTGTAGGCATGCTGTCATTATTGTGTAAGGAGGGTGTGTAATGTGCACATGAAGCTCCCCCCTCTACTGTAATGTGAATAAGGATGGGTCGGATAGAATTTCCTTCAATGTGAAGCCTTTATTGAATCTTTCTCTCTTTAGGAGATGAAGAGATCTTAGTTAAATAAATATGTGATGTCTTGATCTCACTTTGTACCGGAGCTAAACCTCTGAGATTCAGATATTCTGCTGTGATAAAAGGGAGAAGGAAATCACACCACATATTTTATTCCCGCTCTGGGACGTTCATTAACCCCAGTCCAGAGTCAGTTTTCCTTTTCCTGTGTGCACAAACAATTCTCTCTGCAGGGCTATGCTGCAGATGCAGAATTTACAAAAGCTGCTGAAGCTTAACTTATACACATGGGGAAACAATATTAATTCTACCTTACAGTCCAGGAAATAGAAACTAAGTAAATACCTGATTTATCTGCGTGTACGATGCAGTTCATTACGACTCTGAGTTCAATACACGGGCACAAAAACTGCTTGGTCAGGAGGGATCATGGTGTGGAACAAAATAACTACTCTTTAGGTTTTTCCTAACACTCCAGAGATACAAAGCTGGAAACTCACATCTACAAAAACTATACCAGTATTTATTGTTTTTAGGTTCTATATCCTAATTAAAGAGAAATCCTGAGTGAAAGTTGTGATGATGGATTATTTGTCTTTTGAGTTAAACATATCTGAGCATTTTCATTCCAAAATGAGAAATGATACTGTGTTGGAATGTGGTTTTTATAGAACACTGTTTGGAGGAAGATATTCAATTATACATCTCCCTCCAGTGTTTGGGTAACATCTTGATCCTTCATTAATACATTTCCAACTATTTCTATTAGATATTTAAACCCCCTGATTTCAAGGATTTTTGACAACAAGGTCATTAATTCATTATTTTCTGTTTCCTTAATAGATGACAGGTTAGGTTGTTTGCTTGTTTGCTGCTTGAACAAACTTATCCACAGAGTTTGTGTCTACAAGTTTAAAGAGCAAGCCAAGTGTGGGGATGGGGCTACTAATGGAATATGATTTAATATTTGCCGAAGGAATATTTGTCTCTCCTCCTCCATTATGCTGTCACGCAGTTTGTTAAGATTATTCTAGGTCCACAAAAAGGCTGCTATTATGCATAATGAGTCTCTTACCGGCTGATTTAAATGTTTGTAGTGGATACGTGCTCATTTGAAATTCAATTATGAGATTCCAGTGAAGAGACTTCTGCCTTCTGATTGTTTGATGGAGGATGTCCATAAACTCTTCAACTTGTTGAGAATAATCATCGTAAAAGTTGCTGCACACGTATATGCTGAAATACCACATGTCATCTCAAGATACACGAGCCCTTTAAACATTCATAAAGAAGCAGGCTAATGCTGTTGTTCAAACAAATTGAACAAGCACTTCTTGGCGGGGAGGGCGAGCGGAGGCGTTTGGGACATGCATAAACTGTTAATGGCTCTCCCTCCAGATTAACTGCTTTACCAACTCATTTGTTGTGTGTGGCTATGTTCAGGTTGTGGATGGTTTGCCCTCAGCTGTTGCTGTAAAAACAGTGGCAGCCGTAGTTTCACAGAATTCATTTTGTTTAACCTCCTTTTTGTGTTGTCCAACATTCAGTGCTGCTTCCATTTCATGTGACATGGTTTAATCAGAGTAAATTGTTGCAGACATCTGTCCTGATGCTGAGGATTTGATTGACTGTACAGAGAAAACCTCAGAGAATGTGGATTACAAGATTTCCAGTGTGGTAATTTTACGATTAATGTTACTGTTATAATCACATTAAAACATGTAAATGTAGAACTGATCTAGATGTGACCCAGAGTGAGGTGTTCAATCTGAATAGTCTTGTTAGTACAGTTTTGTTCAGATTATCAAATTACTTCCTTTTTCCTTTTATTTCCCCTGAGAATTAGAAAGAAATTAACGATTGTTCGGCCTTGGCAAAACTTTGCACTCTACCGAGACTCGTTCTAATTTTCACAAGGTATTCAGTGTGTGCTTGTTGACAGAATGACTGAATGCTGAGTCATGGTCACACGAGCGATGTGCCAGATACAGATGTTGTTGTCGGCTTGTATTGTTTGGCCTTTGGCGTAAAATACATTTTCATCGAAATACCACTTTGCCAAAGTCTCACTGAAAATAAACTTTCATCTTTTTTGCATCTCTCCATCCAAATAACTGATGGTTGGGAATTTCACTCAGGACTAAAACAAAGGAACAGCTAAAAGACACAAACATGGCTTTTTATCCTTACACTGCTCAGTTTGAACTCGGGTGCTGACAGAAGCAGGAAGTTCAAAACAAAAGCAGTAATTAAAATAAGCAGCCTGAGTGATACCACACATAAATTCAGCTTTCATAACTTACCGTAGACTTGTGGAGATCGAACATGCCTGGTACTGCTAAGTCTTTGCTGTGTACTCTGGAGTTTTGTAAACACTTTTACTGCACTTTGGCCCACTGCTAATCGTTCAGACTCCTGTGTGGTGTTGAGTTGTTCTCTAGGGGATGAAAAGATTGCTTTCTGCCTGGTGTTAAACTGCCAACCTGTCCAGGCGTGTATCCCTGCCTCTTGACCAACGTCAGCTGGGATTGGCTCCAGCCCCTCCATGACCCTCGAAGGAGAAGCAGTATAGCTACTGGTTGGGTGTGTAGATATATTTCCTAAAGGATATTTTAACACATGCAGTTTGAAAGTGCTGAACTACCAGAATCCTTCACTCCGCTGGCTTTATGGTGTTGTTTACCTCCTTTGGCTGAATTGAGCCTTCGACGCTTTAAATTTTGTTGCATCTGTTAAGTTCGGTGTTACTTTACCAATCAGAAAATTGTCACAGCCGAGCATTTGTCGAGAAGAAACTCGATTCTGATTATTTCACAGCAATTACAACATTTTTTGTGACTAGTCAGGGAAGGGCCAAATTAAACTCCTGCTACAGGCCCTCGCTGTAATGGGCCACCAAACAGTGTATGGGATGTCATTGTGATTTATTGTTCTACCCAGGAAATGTCCCCACTTCTGGTCTTTTGTGTTTATATTTTTACTTCTTTTAGGAAGTTTGTGAAAACAAGTTAAAGTGGGATATGTGCATCGTGAGAGGGATTTCAAACATTTTTTTATAAAAATGATAAGAGCACAAACTTTAACACCGATGATTGGATGGTGTATTTGGCGTGTGAAGGTATTATTTCTGCACTGCAAAATACCTACATTATATTGTACATTATTTATATCACTAGAAGGAACAGCCACACATGCAAAGAGCCATTTCCAACCAGCCTAGTTTCATTCCCATTGTCATTAGAGCCCTGCAACCTTCCAGCTCCATCACTCACAGAAAAATCCTGTCTGGTGCCAGCTTTAGTTGACAGGAGCTGCATCAGTCACACAAAGTAAGATGCATGTGCATGAAGTAAAGATCAATGGTACGTTGTAAACAGCTGCTGGAACAACACCAGGGTATGTGTGAGACAAAAGCAGGACAAGCGCAGTGTTTGACCACGAAGGGGACGGCCTCAGAATGTGTTTGACCCCATTCCTTCAGTTCCCTGTATTTAACAAAGCACCAGAATCCAGCAGGGTTAAATTCAATCTGTGCTTACCCCTTCCACGGTATCTGGTTTTGTATCTTCACCTCACTGAGAGAGAAACAGATGCCTCAGATGCATTTTAATGCTTTTGTCCTGTCTGAAGAAATGAAATACCCACTCCCCCGACTGGAGCAGCAGCGTGAAAATATTAAAGTGATATTTCAAATGAGAAATCTTTTTATTTCCAGCGTGTAGTGCCGAGATAATGTCGTGGAAATGTACTTATTCATTTGCACAATGGGAACGTCATTGTGATAGCATTAGATTTAATGAGAGGGTATTCGGAATGTGTGGCATTTCCTTGGTAATTTGTGGGAAGTGAAATGGGGAACAATGCATTCTGGTCTTATAAACCATGTATGAAAAGTTTAACAGGAAAATCTTCTTCAGAATATTACAGTTGTGTTTTGCTGAATCTCCACCCACAGCTTCCCACTGTGAGCTGCACAGAGAGTGTATAGCTGGGGTCGACAAGAGCTTGACTCGATTTAGTGAATTGATTATAAAGATAGAAAATATGCATCTCAGGAAAAGACCCAGTGTTTTTAGAATTGCTGCAACAGCCGGCACCAACATCATAGTTTTTTCTTGAGTATTTAGTTTGTGTCCATTTGGTTCATATATTTTCTTCAATTGCTCGATAGCTTCAGGCTACGTCATATCCTTTAAAAGACAAAATGGCATTGAAAACATTGAGAAATTAGCTTTTTATCAGATTGAACAGACAAAGTTGTTTTAAAAAATGTAATATTCTCAATTACGATTGGTTTAATGTGTTCATGTCGGAAGTGAAACCTGCAACATCCACCTTCTTTTGAAAAAATAAAAGCGGCGATATTCCCTCACAAATGTAAAAGCTTGCATGGACGGGATACGGGTTTGAAAATATTAATGGTGTGCTAATTAATTGAGTGTAAAAATCCTCAAGACCTATCGCCTTTCTTTAACTTATACTTGTATCATTTTATCCTCTGCCCCACGTTTCACCTTTCATTGCTCTATGCATTCATGACAGCTTTTAAACAGTTATATTACTTTGTAACACCATCCCTCACCTCAAACAGAAGATTTTGCACAGAAGTGCAAAATCTATCTCTGAGGAAATGTGGATAGAAAGAAAAAAGATTTAAGTGTAAATGCTTTTTCCTGTGTGAAGACGGAGGGGACCTTTCAGACCAGAATGAGAAATTACACATCACCGGTGAAACAACTTCCCAGATAAAGCTTTTAGCAATGGCGCTATGTGTGCTAATAATGGAGATAAAAGAAGCCTCTTAACCAATGACGCACCCTAAATGAGAATAAAGTCGGTTATAACAAAAAGCAGGGATGTTGTTTGAATGCTGGAGTCAGTGAACAGCTCTGTCCTGTTTGTCAGGGGCTGAACTTTTCTTCTGCCATTTACTTCTGTACTAATATCTGTCTCTGCACTAACACCTCTGCACCTTCAAAACCCGCAAGACCATGCCAAACATGCATTTGGCATCTGCCTGTGATTATTATGACTGATGACAAATTATTTCCCGACTGTGCCAAACAGGTGCACGTATGGTATGTGGTTATCAGACAGCCGGCAGACAGCGTGGAGAAAAAGGTAAGAGTAGTATTTACAATACGTTTTCTCTGAACTAGTCTTACATCATCAGCCCTCGGGGGCCGTCCTGCCGTCACAGTGACACTGCACATGCTTGACAAGTTAATCAGTTTCCCTGCAGTGGGAATATTCTACGGCCGAGCTGCTCATCCTCATCCGTGACAAAAATATAAACCGCTGCCTGTGAAGCTGAGAATAATGAAGGGTGGATATGGCGAGAGGCTAATTTACGTCTCGCTGATAATTCGCCCCAGCGGTCAGTTGTGGAAATGCAAAACATAATTTTCCGTGTTGCCACTGTATAAGACACGTCTGTGAAAATGTGGTGACTGAGCAATTTGTCAGATAAATGTAAAAGATCTCAATGTCATGTTTTGGGGAAATGTTTTAGAAGAGTATGCAAAATTAAATAGAGTCTTTCTACATAAAAGCCGATCTCAGTGTTTCTGTTATGGTTGTTTTTTGCCTGTCACAGCTCAATGGGACTAACAACTTAATCAATGTTATTACTTACACACTTTGTTTTGACATCTTTTCTATGAAGAAAAGTTGTGGTTAGGTGATTGTAGTATTTTCTTCATCTGGTTCAATGAAGTCATTAGATTGGCTCGCTCACTGTAGAGTTTACCTTACTTGAATGAACATTCCCAGTCTGGGCTGGATCCAGTAATTTTACTAATCATTTATTACCTTATCTATTATACTACAGCCATACATATCTATTTCCTAATGCATTGTTAAAGTGACCTTCAATATGCTACAAAAGATGAAAAGGCTCTGATATATTATTAGTCTGGTAAAAATCGTAGCCTTGTTTTGAATTGTGCTTTAAGGCTGGTACCTGAATGGAGACTTTAATGTTTCATAATTAATTACCTCTTAATCGATGCCACATTAAAACTTCCCCGACTGTTAATGTGTTTGTTTGTGTATCAAAGGTGATTTGAATTAAGAAACTAAAACCAAATGCAATGCAAATTAAAAGGGTTAGCAGCAGGGAGGAGAGACTTTATTAGAACTTGAAAAATGTCCACTCTCTCCTCAGAAAGTTTCCTATCTATCACAGTGAGGAAAAGATGCTACAGTTTTGTACATACTGCTGTTTTGCTAATTGTACAGGGCAAAGGGATTCACTTACTAAACACAAGGCTAACCATTATGCCCTATCAGTGATCGACCAGGTGGTAATTCCACTCCTGCAATAAATCCACTATAAAATTTCACTGGCTCTACTTTTCATTTTGAGGGGCTCATAATTCTGTCAGCTTTTATAGATGGTATGATATTTTCTCAATTTGTTCAAGGCTTGTGCTGAAGGTGTAGCTGACCATATTGATCCACCATTAAACCGAGGTTGAGGTTGTGGCTTCCCTGATTACTGGTGAAACTCACAAACACGCATTTCCAGCATTTTATTCTGGGCCATATTTTTACTTGTGTTCGTGTTTCATTACAGTCTCTGCACAAGTCTCAACACATTGAAGAACGAGTCACAGCTTTTCAGCTCCTGTATTCATAAGTCACAGAGTCCTTGAGATCTTCCTTGAGTTACGTTACAATTTAACGTTTTTTACTGATGCAGAAATCCATTTGCCTTCCCAGACCCTTGACAACATATCCCCCGACAAACCAGGAAAGTACATGTCTTCGTGCTGGGCCAGCCATGGGAGATGTCATGTATGATTTGAGTGTTTGTTTCTAGTCTCTATAAATCACAGTGATGAATTATCCAAGTGCATTCATGCAGAGAAACCTGAATTTGTCATTTCCATAAATACAAACAAAGATTGAACACATATTGCTCTTTAACACTTGGAATATTTAGTACACACTCTCAGCAAATAGTTTACAATTGACTTGTGCATTGTTGATTGAGCTGCCAGTTTTTCTCGATCCAGCGATTATTCATTTTCTCTAATCCCCAGAAAATACTGGAAAAAAGCTTTCATAGTTCAATGTGACATCTTAGGATCAATTAAATATATAACATTTTTATTTACGATTGTTATAACTGGATTTAGAGATTGATAATTAACTTCACCAAGCTTCTTGTCTGATTCCTCTTTTAATGTTATAGTGGAACCAACTGGAAAACCCAACCCTGCAAGTGGAAGGGGTTGGTTCCTTAGGTATGTGATGCATGAACCCCTGAGTGTGATGATTTCATTTGTATTTGTTTGTATCTGTTCATTACTTTCTATGTAATTCTTCTAATAAACAAACAAATCAGGAAACCAAATATGCATAAAACATTGTCTCCTTGGTAGAGGTCAAAATCACTGATGATAATGATGGTTGTTTGTTCCAATAATGGAGAAAATAAGTCTTCAATAATATGAACTGCTAATGAAACATGTTATCAAGGGAAAAACCAGCAACACTTTATTAGCAAAACAGTCTTTTATTAGAAATATCTTGTATAAAAATGAACATGCTCTACACATTTTTTGTCTATAGGTAATTCATAAATATCCAGGCACTGTAATTATTTTTTATCTATAATTCAGTACATAAAGCAGACATGATCAATCCATTTTAATAACGAACATTAACTTGCCATTTAATTTCAGTCAGCACTTACATATTCTATTTTGTAACACAGACAAAGTGTTTTAGGAAAAACCAAATGGATTGTGGCCAAAACAAAACTGTAATGTTCATATTCACAAACACAAACAATCCCACAAACAATACTTATCAAATGATGAGAAAACATTTGCGGACACATTTTAGACTTTTGTTGAAGCTGAGAGAATAATTTATCAAACCATAATATTTGTTATTTATAATCCTCTGCAGTAGTTTTCCTTCTGGACATAACACCCTTCTCTTAAAGTGTTCACACGACTTGTTCTGGGTTCAGACATGCAACATACAGATTTTTGCATCGCTGAGGCTAACATTAAATGAGACAAATTCCAGAGTGTATAACAAATACTTTTAGAGATCAGAGACTTGAATGAAGGTTACACACACAATTACAAACTGTAAATGTAATCCTTTTCTTCTTTATATTTGAAAGGAACATACGTTGGAAAGGTAATGAGTACAAAAGCAAAATGAAGGATCCATGGAAAGACTGGCTGTGGTAGTTGAATGGGTATATGAGGCACAGAATGAAGGCACTGGCCCTTATTTCTCAAGCAGCTGTATGTCCACCTGATCCGTTAGGAAATAAAAGGAAATCAAATCGCTTGTCTTAGACTTAGAAGTGGATGTTATCTCAGTAGAGGTTTTAAGCTTTATGGAAAACGACATCACTATCCTAGTTTTCAATTTGACCACCTGACAAATTCAAGTCCCGGATCTGGGTCTTAAATTAGATCACTCACTGGTTTACTGCTGCATATCTTTGCTGTGTCCTAATGGGAATGATGGATCCATACACACCTGATCAGATTGTAGTCAGATAGTTCTTAACCACATGAAAAAAGAGGTGTAAATTCACCCAAGACACATTGAAGACGGATTGATTCAAGAGAGTGGAATAAAGTTAATATGAGACCAGTTCGAACATAAAAACCATCGTCTTCTAACCGTCCTCTTCAATTTTTGTTATTTAAATTTTTGGGGATGTACACAAACTGGTTTCAATGTTGACACTGGAGACACCAAAAGATATCAAAATCAAATCTAGATACGTGAATGAATTGGTGTGTTTGCTTAACAAGTGTTTGCTGCAGGGATCTACAATGCAAAAGTTCTATTCATTTATCTGAGGGTTTGGTTTCACAGTGCAGGCAGCTTTCCTTCTGTTTCTCTGCTCTGCTGTCCATGGCAGTGTTTGACAGTGCCCCTACACACACAGACACACACACACACGCACACAGCGTCTCTGACACAGCAGAGGTCGGCACTGTACTTCCAATAAAAACCTTAGTGATAAATTACTTAATAGACTCAACCCTGTCTGACTTATTGAAACACACAGCTATACAGATCCTTTGTTAGTTTCCATGTTTTACAGCTTTATTTCTTGCTCCAGAATTCTTTAGTAATTTCCTTTTTTAAGTAACCTTGCACCTTGGTCTTACACACTGCATTGGGTTTGGTTAATATTTAAAAAAGAGATGCAGAGTTATTGTTATTTCTTTAAGAGTTTGCTGTTGACATCCTCATATCCACACTTTACCACATAGTCGTATAAAAAAACTAACAAATAATGAGGTTAATGAGGTTGAAAACTTTATATACCTTGTGTAAAGCTTCGGACTTAATCCACAATATGATCAACACTGTTACTTAACACAGGTCTATTGTAAATGTAATCCAAAGTATTGGGTTTAATGAAGTGACTGTTAAATGAACGTTCATATTAGATGTTCTCAATTTCCAAAATCTAATTCTCAAGGACTGTGGAGACCAGTTAAATTTAAACGAACACGGTCCGCACTGAGTCGGTTAAAAGTGAATACTCTCACACACATGCTGCGTTACAGTATGTCGTCCACCTACTCATCTTTTTGCTCTTTGATGAAACTTCTCCAAATATGTCTTCCTGCTGAGAAGCCACATGAGTCTAATTTTGCTCCAAAATCACCATCAAACCTCTCATGAGTCATTTCTACTGCAGCATCAAAATTCATGACGCAGAGGAGAGGGAGAACTTCTGTGGAAAGAAAAACTTTTGCAAGAGGCCCAGGTGATCTGTGCACCTACCACAAATCACAGTGGGTCTTAGTGTAATAGCTCCCCTTACCTTCAAGCCTTGAAATGAAGATGACAACAGACTGCTGTGGTATATTGTTCCTGTAAAAAATTATCAAGCACTGCACTCACTGACAGAATCTCCCTCAACCATGTAAATCTCGACCCTACACACACAAATACAAAAAAAACAACTTGGCGTAGTATGGAAACAACCTTGGTCTCTTTGTTGTTTTTCATGAAAAGCATCTGTAGTGTTGACTGCTTGACTTTCAGGAGGCTTCAACAAGCGCATGATAAATAAGGGCCAATAAATCTTGGATGATTAAAGTATGCATCGCCAAGTCTCCAAGTCCTGGATGACATTTATAGAGTGCGGTGGGAGCCATAAAGATTTGGCTCCTTTTTGTGTTTTGAATGACTCTTTTTTTTTGTATAATTTTTTTTTATTTCAGCAGAGGGTAACCCAGTGGGTAATGGTTTCAAAATGACAAATCTCCACTGTGAATGACAACCATGACAAATGTTGCATTCCATAGACGTTTGACAACACAGCACAGTACACGTGATGCTCCCACACGCATGCTCTGGGACTGTACACTAGGTTTGCCAAGATGGTGGCGTCATCATTATTATGAAACATTTATAGTTAAAAAAAAACGCTGGGATGACCCGCTGCTTTATTTTTAGGTGTTTCACATGTGGTCAGCTCGTGTGGGAATACTGAATGTACCATAGTAAGGCAGTTTGGAGAGTACTGCAGCTTTCAGCAGACAATAATACCAGTAACCAAAAATAATGAATATATATATTTTTTTGTACTCTTTAATCTTGTAAACTGCATTTGACTAGAGCAAAAACAGAACTCTCTTTTTTTCCCCCCCTGTTTTTGTTGAAATGAGGGGGAAATGGATTCAGCCTCGGAGAGAACTGTAATTGTGTGCTATACATTTCAGAAGGAAAACGGAAGTGTCGGCTCCAGGTGTTCACGTCGCTGTTCGCCTCTCGGTCGCATCTCCCCGACGTCTCCCCAATCTCCCTCCTGCGGATCATTTCGCTATCTCATAAATTTTGGCATCCGAGCCTTTACCTGATTCTCTAGAAAAATATGACATCCTTTCTATTTATGGAGTGACAAATTCCCATCTTTCCACCCCCCCGGTCCTCTCCGCTGTAGAAGTGTTGAAGTCCTCCAGTGTTTCTCCACTATTCTCCAGAATCAGGTGATTTCTCCTCCGGCAGGCCCTCGCTCCACTTGTACGGTTTCGTCTCTGTCTTAGATGGCATGGTTACTGTAGCTTATGTAAGTCTGCTTGGAGGCCAGCACTGCAAGGGAGAAGGGTCGCAGACAGAGAAAGAAGGTTAGAAGTGCAACTGGTGAGATTCAAATGGGCGTGAAACTGAAATCTTTTCAAGCAGGTTGTTACGTTTATTATCTGGTTCGACTGCATTTAATATTGAAACGTGTCATTTGTGAAAATTAAGAGTCAGGAATTAACTGTTATGTAAAATAAAGGGCAACAAATTACTTTTTATCATTTTGATCATCAATTGGACTGCAAATATATTTTTCAAGTTATCAAATAACTATTTGAATCGATTTTTTTTTAAAGTATAAAAATCCCCAGGTTTTATAGAACAAAATATTATTGTGGTATTGGTTTAAACAAATATTTGAAATGGCCTTTGCTTTCCTGCTGATGGATCAATGGTTTCAGCTCTAAAACATCCTTTACATGAATTTATAATATTGGAAGTTAATGAATGCTGAGATTGACCCACTGCTAAAGCACATTCATACGCAGATTCAGAATCAGTGGCTGTGGTGCTACCTGCTATTCATGGAATTGAGGGAAACTGTCATAATGTTTTCTTCACAGCTGATTATATCATTAAATCGTCAAGCAGATCACAACATTAGTATAAAATGCATTAGTGCTCATTCATATGCAAGTCTTTTACCACATGCAAAGACCTGAGATGTCTCTGTGCACCAGGCAAAGCATGCAGCAGCAGTCTGTGTGATACGGTTTGGAATTGTACAGCGTATTAGATGTAAAAATGATACTGAGACAATATGTGATCTGTCCTGGCACTACAAGTGGTGTCATCAATTTTTGATAACAGTGCTCATTATTCTTTAATGGTTTCATGTATCATGGAATTTTATATCTGCTGTGAATAAAACACACGAGACAGATAAACAGAGGGCAGACTGCTGGTCAAACGTCACTGTCATATCATACAGTACCTGTGTGTATGAGTGCAGTCATGCTTGTCTGCACCCATGTCTGTGTGCAAGTGTCAGCTTGTACCTGTTTGTCTTTTAATAAGATTGTCCTCAGCGAGCATGCTCCATGGAGGTAATCACACTGCCAATCTGCCAATCTGCCCACAGCAGCCTTGTCTGATTGAATATGTCAGAGGGGATGAATCCAATCAGAAGAAAGCCAGGGTAAGGGCAAAAGTGCTGTGGAGTGGAGCTCTGTAATGGTAAATGTTTCCCTATATTTGTCAGTGCCTCGTTGGCTGTGTGAATGCGGTGTTCCTCGCCATTTCATCCAAAGCATCTCTTCCAAGAGGAGCATTGATAAATGAACCTTATTTGAATATTTATGTGCTGCGAGGCCAAGATAAAGAATAGATGGTCCAGAAAGAATTGGAGCTGGCAGACCCATCTGTCTTTTCCTGTTCACACTTATTGTTGTTGTTGTCCCATTACCACATATTCCTCCTGTTGTCAACAGGGACACAAATTACAGGGGACACATGGCTATCGCTTGTCTCCTGCACTCAGGCAGAGTGGTGTCATCTCCCCACATTAACAGGCCCTATCATGCCGATTGGGCACTTTACAGCGCCACACGCCAATTTTGTCCATTCAAGTCAATGTCTGTTGGTCAGAGATGGATTTGCGGGGGCGTGATTACTGTGAAGTGTCATTCAGGGTGCTGTGTTTTGGCCGGGGGGGGCACACTGTGATGCATGGGTGTTGTGGTGAACATTAGCAGAAATTAACCGGGTAAAAGAAAAAGTGGTCACAGATAATAAAAAGGGCAAAAATCATTATCTAATTGGGTTACCTGAGAGCCTAAAGTCCCTCACAAGGCTCCCCTCCCCCAACACAGTCTGACACATAAGCACAAAGAACATTTGTTAGAGTCACAGGTCAAACCAGAGGGTGAGAACCAGCACCTGTAAAAGGGCTCTTTAATAGGATGGGGTATTACAACTCCATTCTCACGTCAAAAAAAGAGACATGCTCGTACGTGAAGGCACAGGCTCCGTAGTCCTAATACACATGGTTGTATAGTGTGCAGCTTGTCAGAGTGTAGAATCGGGACCTTCAGTAATTTGAACATGTGGGGTCGCCTGATTGGATCCAAACCTGCACCCGCACAGGGGCTGCCTGCTCACACACTCTCGGTGATTGAAATAGTTTCCTTTTCAACACTGAGCTAACCGTCTCCTTCGTCCCTTTTCAAAATCAAGAAGTGTGGGCACCCTGTCACACGCCACAATTACAAATCCACTGTGGTGAGGGTAAGCCACAATGAAACCATTATTCTCTCCCATGTATTGAAAATGCTGAAAGAGAACAGTGGCTTTCTGCCTTTTTAAAAGCATCTCTTATATTTTCAGCAAGGAACATATTTACAGTATTATTGCATCTTGGATGATTAAAGAAGATGTATTTTGCAAATATTAACCTGTAGGTTATTTATCTATAGCTATTCTAGTTAGGGGCGTATTGGAAATATGCTATGAGTGTTTTCAAACATATTTAGATTTTATCTGTGGATGTAGCTACAGATAGAATCTAATGACGGCTACACAAGTTATGCTGAGATTTGCCTGCCTGCAGAGGATGTTAAAAACTTTATGGATGTTTAGATGGTCCACCAAAGGGGTTAATATATATGTGTGAGAGACATATCTATACCGCTTATCCTAAAAACAATCCGACAGGTTTTTAGCCCCTCACAGATCCACCAAACCAGACCAAACAACTATTTAAACAATCACAGTCAGTTTAGAGTCTCAAATGAACCAAACCCCAGTCTGCATGTCTTTGGACTGCAGGAGGAAGCTGTAATACCCAGAGAACAACACAGACCGAGCATGCATACTCTCATAATGAGAAGTGTAGAAATATTTGAGATCATTATGAACCTGTGACAGGACAAATTAAAATATGTCTGACTGCCACCTACAGGTAATTAATGAGAAACACTTCAGTCCAGATTGTGGACACAGTTCTGTTGAAGTCACTGGCGATGGTTCATGGTTAAAAAAGAAGCCATATTATAAAAGCCGTTTATCTAACTGCTGAAGCGCAAAGTAATAGTGTCATCAATTATGTTGTCACCTAAAATTAGTCAATTATTTTTTAAATGGTGTACTGCATTGTATTATATATATTAAACCTTATCTGCAACCATTTGTCACACAAACAGCTCATTACATTATATAAATCAATTGTCGGTTCAGGTTGTTTTTTTTGCCGTTACATTTTTTCCTCCTTTTTTATGGCTCCATCAGTCGTGATACTAACCTTGTGTTTCGAGACTTTCACAGAGTTCAGACTTGGCCTCTCCATTGGGCCTCAGGCCACCTTTAGGGTTGAACTTGTTGGACATGGTGGCTGCAGTGACTACAGCCTTCAGGCTGCGCTTGCGCTTGGGTACGTTCTGCTCCGGATGAAAGAGAACCACGTAGACTTTGGGCATGTAGAGCATTCCCAGCGAGACGGAAGCGCTGAGGCTCACGGAGATGGTCAAGGTTGTGGTCTGGATGTACATCTGTATCGTGTGAGAGAAAAAACAGTCACAGTCAGAATCATTTGTCGAGGTTACACTGAGTAATGGGCAGTGTTTTTTGTTGTTTCAGACTGTCAGGTTAAGCTGAGCACATGATAATGAAGGGTGAGCCTGCAGTTTGAAAAAAGACTTTCATGAAGGACAGATATAACAAGTCAAATGTGGATAGTAGAGGAAATAGTTACACGTCACTACAAATTCACAAACAAAGCACTTCGATGTTCCCTTTAATTAAACTCTTTTTTCACGACTTTCTTCACTTCTAAATTCCACTTTCATTGCTGTGCTTGTTAATTTATGACATACAACTAATAGAAAGAACCTCCTCCCTTCTTATGGGAGTCCAAGTTTTCTGAGGATAAATGTTTTTTACCCTGAGGTTTTATACAACAGCATAAGGATTCTATCTCTGAGGCCTGTGACAGCTGCATCTCACAGCTGGGTAACAGATACACAGCCACAGGCAACAATGAGGGAGCAGAAAAAATACATCCTGAAGCACATTTAACAGAGGCTGCCAATGATTTTTTATTTATGATAATCACCCCTGTGCTCATACAGAGTCCATGTCTGATTTGTTGATGCAGGGATTGAGGTGAGTCAGCACAGTGGCTGTGAAAATAAAACAGGCTGGATCATATTTAAAACTGAGTGATGACACTTTGATACTGACAAGCTGCATAGAGCAAATACAGAAGATAATATTGGTGGAAGTTGTCATTTTAGTCGCAAATAAAGAATCTGAAGCTCACACTCCTTCTTTCCCCAGTACTAAAGTTTTAAACATATTCATTAGAGAAACAGGAAGAAGAAGAAGAGAACTGATTACACCTCTTGGTTGAAAACTGCTGCCCGGTGAACACGGGGCGAATGGTGTACAGTGGAAACCCAGCTGGCAGACATCCCTCATGGAGGTTTGCCTGAGGTTTCTTCTGACATTACATTCTCAGACATCACAAATGACTGAATCGTTTGGCATGGGAATAGCCCGCAGCGCTCTGCACCATGCCAGCATGTCAACAGTAATGGATGATGTTTCCCGATATGGGACTATGACATATGTTGTTAGTATATGAGTTTTTTGACGCTTCAGCATTATTCATTTTTGTACCTTACCATCATGAAAGTTTAAGCGTCTGAGGTAAATGTCAGTATTGAGTTATAATATCTCACATTACATATGTTTTCAAAAGGGCAATGTATAGCCACACAATCTTTGGCAGATTTTTTGAGAAAGCCCCTACGAAAATAAATAAGTAACAATCTCTCAAACAGTGACTATGATATTGAGCTGATTCAAAACTATTGGGATAATTTAGCATCCTAATATCATGTTAGTTGAGAAAAATAATGTAATTGCTAAATGGGAGGGATGGAGTTTTGTATTCCTTCCTACAGCTAGCGGCACAGGAGCCTCTCTCTGTGACAGAGGGGGGAGTGCTGTAATCTCCTGAGAAGATTACATGTGGCCTGGGGTGAGTACAGAACAATATTGTTACCCCTCTGGAGTACAGAGTGGAGTCACTCTGTGAGGGGAGCCAGGACCCTTGTCCACTTCTATCGGCCCCGTTGACATACATCTTTCCCGACATGCCGATATGATTGCCAATCTGCTCCATCGGTAGGGCACGAGAACAGGGCCGGGAACAACAACCTCAGAGAGCCGAACCATTATGAAGTTTATGTGCTGCTGGATTGCTCCTTTTTTGTCATTAGGCATCAGACCTCACGTGCAGACAGCTGCCACAGAGCTATCCCTATCCGTACGCAAAACTCGACAGCAGGAACGCACATCCACATCTACTCCCAAGTTCTCGTATCCAATTATTTGGGCTTAAGGTTTTCTGAACATAGAATAAATTACTAGAGAGATATTTTATCATGTGCACCTCTTGTTGGCCCAAGGACACCATATGGCTTTTCACAGGAGACATGTCATCGTTAAAAAGAGAAGTTGTAAATAATAAGATTAATGAATCACATGTGGCTACTTTGGTTTCAGGCTCGTTCACTTTCTGGGACATGTGAGAATTATGATGCCGTCATTAATGTCAGTAATTAGTAGCGCCTGGATTTTTCCTACTTTGACAGCTCAAAATATGAGCTGTGAGAAACGCCTGTAGACTTTGTTCACTGCATATTTTTTCTTTTCATGTCAAGGCATTAAACGCAAATTTGAAATGAATAACATTACATTGCATATGACTGTTCCATCCAGGGTGCTGGTCATTCTTTTCATAGTGAATGTCGGTTGCTAGGAAACTTAATTTAACTTGTTAATGGGATATTGTGCACACAGGCTGTACAAAGGCCTTTAAGTCAAATATGGTTGGTTCCAAACATACGTACATTACTAGTTTGTGATTTAATTTGGATTTTTTCTCTTTTCTTTTGTAATTAAATGACCTTCAAGTCTTCAAAGTACCTACCTTCAAATAGGATTTTATTGGAACGCTGTCAGATTGAGAGTGATTTCTGAACTGGCAGAGGTGAAGAAATAAAATATGGAATAAAGACGATCTCACGTTGTTACTGAGCAGCTGGGAAAGCCTCCCGATAACTCTAACTCTGTCTTTTTATGGAAAATTATAAACCAGTTGAAATAATATTCCTTCTGCCTATGGTGTCCTGCCAACAGCTTAACTATAGGTTACAGAAAAGATTAAACCAAGTCACCAGCTTGTAGTCATGTAGCATTAGCCAGCAGCCTGGCTGTCTGCTGATGCTAAAGGAATTTGACCCAATCGACAAAAAAACACATCTGGCAATGAGGACCGAGTGGATTCTGCCACAGGGTAATTCCACATTTATTCTTGTGTTACTAAATTTAGAGTTTTAAGCTTTCGTTCTGTACATTGAGTAAAGGGTTTAAAACTTAAAAACATGATTAATGCTAGAAACAGTTTTTTACTTGGCAGGCTGAAAGCACAAAAAGGCCACTCATCAAAAGATGTTAGTGGTCTGTGGTAGTCAAAAATAATCCTCAGGAAGAGAACTGTTGAAGTTTTCTGGTCTTTACTTTGCATCTGTGTTTAACCAACTCAAAATTACCACTATTGGAGGTGATTTGTGATTTGACTTTACACAGGAATGAATGTGCAGTGATTAACCGCTCAGGAATTCCACCCAGTGAAGCTGAATCAGACACACACACACAAATACAATTAAAGCAAACATATCCAAGAAACGTTAGGTCAATCAATTATCCTCACAAGTCGACTCTAAACGCCTTGTAAGCCCCACGGTGGAGCACAAAGCCCATCGTCTCATGATGAATACCGGCTGATGCTATTCAACAAACATCATTTGAGTTGCCCTTTTTCTTCACAATGAGACACACAGAAGGTATAAAGAATATAAATGGAAAAAACGGGCTCCCTACATGGACACATGGATTTAAATCACATGCTGCCACCATCCTTTTGTAAATAACATGAAACTGATGAAACCTTAAGTGTGTGTTGGCTTTGGAAAACAAATACCGCACAAAATAAATTGTAAGAAGGGTTCAAACTAGGTTGGTTATTTAATTACATACTATTCTGATGTTTTAGTTCATCATTTGGGTTATCTCTTTAAAAGGTTTACATGCTGTTTTGATAAGTGAAGTCATCACTTTAAATCCTGTCTTTAAGAACCTCCTCTCAATTAAGCCCAGTCTGCTCAGATTGACCAGTCGGCCCACACTGCTTTGACTGGTAACTGATTCCAGTGCATGTAACATATGTTGGCCTCTGCTCCTGTTTTCCCTGTTGTGTCAGGGTTCATTATGCATGAATTGTGCAAATTTTGAGCATTTTTATGTCATGTGACAGCATAATGGTGTGGAAGTATCAGCCGCTACCTTTTCTGCAGACTGTGAGGTCCCGAAGAAGATGGGGATGAAGGCGAGCCACACGATGCAGGTGGTGTACATGGTGAAGCCGATGGGCTTGGCCTCGTTGAATGTCTCGGGAACCCCTCTGGTCTTGATGGCGTAAACCGTGCAGGTGACCATCAGCAGCATGCTGAAACCCAGCAGACAGATGAGGGACAGGTCGGAGATATCACATTTCAGAAGACCACGGGCCATTACAGGATTGGTTGTACGCTGGTCCTGGTAGTCGATGATGGCTTGTGACGGGTCAACTCCGAACCAGATGCACACTCCGAGGAGCTGCACTGATATCAGGCTGAAAGTGATGACTAACTGGGACGCCGGGGAGATGAATCGAGGGGCACTGACCGACATCTTGCCCTGCTCAAAAATCCTATAGATCCGATTTGTCTTGGTAAGCAGCGCTGCATAGCTGATGCTCATACCAAGGCCGAGGAAAATCCGTCGCAGTGAGCATATTACCACATCAGGAGTGGAGATCATGAGGAATGTTGTGGCGTAGCACAGAAAGATACCCGTCAGCAGCACGTAGCTCAGCTCTCGACCCGATGCTTTAACAATGGGTGTGTCATTGTAGCGTATAAAGGTGGCGACCACAAACATCGTGGCCATAATGCCGAAGACGGAGATGAGGACAGGGATCACTGCCCAAGGGGAGCTCCACTCCAGCTTAACAATAGGAATGGGATCACAGCCAGTGTGGTTGGCGTTAGGCCGCAAATCAAAACGGCACATCTTGCATGTGTAAGTGTCGGCCTGGTACTGGTACCCGTCACAATTCTCGCAGTGCCAACAACATGGAATTCCCTTGACTGTCTTCTTGCGCTGGCCAGCACGGCAAGGTTGGCTGCAAACAGAGGAGGGGACTTCTTGTGTTCCACCCGGCCACTGCATCTCACTGGTCTGCAGGGGAAATTATGAGACAGGACATGGTTTTATGGAATTTTACCATATCAACAACATTACTAACGTAAAACCTGAAAAAACTATTCAAAATTAAAAAGCACAATTCAAAAAGCATCAAACAAACCTCTAAGGGGCAGTGTAGTAACTCAATTTGATACATATTGTTGTGTTGTGTATACGCAGTTCACAACATAATAAATTCAATTCAATTAAGACTTGTTAGAAGAGAATGAACAAACTGTAAATAGCATATTCACCTAATGAAAGTGGAGTTTTCTTTGGTAATACAGCTCACTGAATTATAGCTCAACAGGAGATAACTGCTGTTTAATTGCTTCCGAGGAATGTTTCACAACGTTAAGTAAATAGAGTCGAGTTTGTGGCTCTGCAGTGTCTACACAGTGCAATGTGGTATCATGTGCCTGTTCTGTGGCATGGAGCTTATTAATTGTCATTACAAAATAGTTAGCTGAAGACCTTATTAAGTGAATAAGGTGTAGCTATGGAGTATTTGTTATTCAAACCAATTTATGGATGATTAGTTTTGTGGTTTAAAATGTCTTATGTATTTCTTGACGTTAGTGCCTTGCATGTTAAGCTGGTCAGTGGATCTGAGTGCAGCAGTAACTCAGGACCTTCACGTCTAGAATAAACTCTTACTGTACCTGCAGTGTGCGCATTAACAAAATAAAATGCCCGGGGGTTCATGTATAAATGATGCTAACAATGAAAATAATACATGAGCTTTGTTCCTCAACATTGTTTCGAACATTGCTTCTCACAAAGTTAGAAACTAAGCAGCTTTGATGTTAACACATGCAACGCTGCAGATTCTGTTTTCCATGCGGATATGTTGAAGAGGAAACTGGTAAAATCTACTCCTGATGTAAAATGTCAAAATAAGGTTAATGCAGCAATTCCATTGTTGACCAATGTGCATTTTCAGTGGAAATGCTTTGAAATACACTCCGACACTCTCTGCATTGACATAAAGCTTTTGTTGGCCTGTGTGTTTATACATTGTAAAGGTGACGAGGCAGAGGAGGATTTATTATTAATATAATGCTTTTGGCTGCTGCCCTGTAAAAACCTGACATAAGGAAGATGCATTCTGCATAATGTTTGATAACAGTGATAAGTTATGAGAAGATGAATACCCTCTACTGTGTGTAGCAGTATAAGCTTTGCTGTAAATGTCAAATATAACTGTTGCATGTCAGGAGATGGCTTTGGCGCTGTAGAAGGAAGATAAATTCAAATGGAAAGTATATTTTGAAACTCATGTACGGTGAACTTAGTTGTAGTTTGTTCTTGTTCTTGAGCATTCCTTGTCTTTCTTGTATATTAAATTAATTACCAATAAAATGATTAATGTCCAAATATAGGACGAATATAAATATTTGTTTGATGTCGATAAAAAAAAACATTGTTTTATCCTCTATACACATTTTAACTTATATTTAGAAAAAACACATACGTCTAAGTGGAGCTGATCTGTCCAGTGGCCGATGATCTTGTACTCTGTGGTGTTATTTGCCATCTGGTACTGGTAGATCTCATAGCGACCCGGAGCGTCTCCATTCACATTGAAGACCACTGGTGTGCCGGCAATTCCTACAGACAAAGACAAGAAAAAGAGGTTAGAAATGTCTCAATCTAAAACCTAGTAAAAACTCCCTCTCTTATTCTCACAATGCCCTGGGATGAAACAAGGCTGCAGAAGGGGACTTCAAGCCAATGCTGTTAGTGTTAATGATGTTAGCCGAATAGATGTTGACAGCCGTGTCGTCCTGGTCCTTTGAGGCGGGCCAGGGCGGCTGTCTGTTCCTGTTCCCACATCATTTCACACTCCTTCATTTTGCTTATTGCCCCATTGCTTGTTATCCGCAAGGTCCCCCACTCAGAGTGCTAACGAATGACGGCATTGATTTTGATGACCACTTTGAGGTCTCTCTCATCCCTCTGCTTCCTGTTTCTGTCCGTTTCCGAGACGACCCACAAACCCCTTCCTCCGCTTCGCAGCTTGGTTTAAAATTGTGGTGTGAGGGCTTTTGCAGATTTAGTGATGGGAGGCTACCGTAGTGTTTGCCTTTAACAAATTTGCTTTTGCTTCCTTAATGCAATCCCCTAATATTCAGCAATTCTGAGGCATGTGGAAGGCTGTGTAGTGGGGTGTCGAATAAAGTGGAATAGATTTCTTCTGCTCCATCAAAGGTGTAAGACTCTGTTTTACTGCAACACAAACAGGATATACATCACGCCCATAAACTTGACTTTGTTTTTTTAACCGCTTGCACGTCAGGAGAGAGTTGCACATATTTTACAAATAATGACAACTCTCTCTCCACTGTATGAGAATGAACAGAATTATTTATTCTCTGTAATTGTTCACAGTTTAAATGAATGTTAGTTTTTTTTAACCCGTGAGTCGGTGTTGAGGATGTGTACGTCAGACTTTAAGACTAGAGATGAGCCGGATACTCGGCTGAAACGAGTATCCGGTACGGATAAAGCACTTTTGCCGAGCACGAGTATTATACGAGTAATACTAGTCAATATCTGTGCTCGGACTGAATGAAAATCCTCACACAGCGTCACAGCGCTCCTCCCCTTCACACACCGCTCTGCTCACTCACTCACAGAACAGCTCTCTGTCTCTCAGTCACTCAGGTTCGTGGGTCTTTCCCGTTAACGTTTAGGGTTTATTCAGCTTGAAGTTTGTTTTTATTTCAGTTTGTACTTACTTATTAACCAGTCGAGTTCTGTTAAACGTGGGTTCGTTCAGACGTGGTGCTGGTAGAAAGCGACTCGCGTTGCGACTCTGCCTGTCGGAGATTTTTTTTGTGGCACGTTCGCGTGACTAGGTTTAGTAAGACGTGAATGATATTCGTTCACAAGTAATAATTACATGTTTCGTTATTTTAACTTTTTTGTACTTTACTTACAGTTCAGTGCAGTGTAATTATTTGCATTGATAATTAAATGCCAGTGTGAAAATAAATGACCATTTAAAATCATCCAAACTGACGGGCATTTATTTGAGTTCTTGTGATAATATCGCCCTGGCTGCTCAGATGCGAGAATTGACTAAAGGGCTACACATAAGTGAAATATTACAAATATGTTGCAGTTGTACTATTTCCATCTTCCTGCAGAAGACTCTAAAATTGAAAAAGATCAGATCTCAAATTTCCTTCGGATTTAAGACAAACCCAATCAAGAAACACTGTAAATACTGAGAACAAATAATTCCATTTTAGAACATTTTATTCATTTTTATAAATGTGGGGATAACAGGAGCACCCTGAGAAAACCCAATGGAAAACTTTAGACTTAGTTAAAGCTAGGTCAGGCCGGATAAATCCCTGGACTGAAAATTGTTAAAAGTGACGCAAACGGAGTGACATCATCCACCTATTATCTCTTGAAGAAGGAAGAGATGCCTGCTCTCAAAGAGGAGAAGAAGCCAGGCTTTTTACACATGTGTCTTCTCAACATTGAGCTTATTGATAACTCAAGTTCTGGCTCTCTTCCAAGAAGGGAACACAGCAGCATCTCTGTACAAGGCCACTTCCTACACAGCTTCTTGAAAATGGCCTCGTCAAGGATTATTTTAGGGATCAGAGTTGGGTCAATGTCTTTCACCTCTTCCCAGATTCTCTCCTGCAGATGGCGCCTTGTGTCCTCATCTGTACAGGTCACATTTGCCTTTGTATAGATGTGTGTGACGAGCTTGTCCGAGAGAACACTGACATACTTTTTAAATCTGTCCTCTGAAGATGATGACTTCTGAGATCTTTTCTTCCCTCCGCTGCTGTCTTCTGAAGATAAGGACTGCTTCAGTCTTCTCTTCCCTCCGCTGCTGTCTTCTGAAGATGAAGACAGCCTCGATCCTTTCTTCCCTCCGCTGCTGTCTTCTGAAGATGAAGACTGCTTCTGTCTTCTCTTCCCTCCGCTGCTGTCTTCTGAAGATGAAGACTGCTTCGGTCTTCTCTTTCCTCCGCTGCTGTCTTCTGAAGATAATGACTGTGATGAGTCAATGGTCAGTAAAGCGTCTGACACTCTGTTTGTGTGGCGGTTAACCTGGTTGTTCAGCCACCAGCTTATCAAGCACAGTAAACAAAACACCCTGGTCTGAATGTCTGAATACATGCCCCTGTGTGAAGTAGGAACACCATTCTTCTTAACTGGACCTGAACTCATGACTGAATTCCTATCAGGTGCGAAGCGCGAATAGATCAGATCGGAAAGCTGTTTTGTGACAACAAGAACCTTTTCAGATGGAGGCTTCTTGAGTGTTTGGAATTTAGAACTTTCATTTCCACCTCCTGGTTTCTCCTTCTCCAGAAGCACAGCATCAATACGATCAATCAATATCTGTTGCACCTTCCAGCTAGCGACTTTTGGATTCTTATTGAATTTTTTCCCGACTTGTGATAGTATTTTGAGCGTCCCTGCTGTGGCAAAAGTCTTCATGAAAAGCCTTTCAATCTTTCTCATTCCGATTGAGGAGTTTGGCTCTGGAGATTCCTTTCCATTTGTTCTCTCCTCACTGATTGACTCAATCATTTCTTCTAAAGCCATAACAATCTCAGGAGAAAATGATGAATGGAGAGAGAGGCTGTCTTTTAACTCATCAAAGAAGTCTGTGATGCCAGTCAAACTATTATTGATGGTTTCCTGGGCAAGCCTCTTCACACTGTCCACGCTGCTTGTAGGTGAACCTCCCTCTGAGGAACTACCTGACTTGGAGCTGTCTCGTGTAGAGGAGGAGCTTGAAGACGTCCTACTCACCAGATTGGGATCATCTGAAGGATCCTTTGAGGAGATCGCCCGACTTTGCTTGCGCGAATGACCGTTGATCAATCGCTTGGTTCGTGCGTCTGTCTTTAACACCTCGCAGGCATAACGGATCATCGTCTGGACTTTAGCGTGGTTAAAGAGGCGGGTTGGTATTGGCTTCCCAGAGCTCTCACAGATGGAGCTTGCAGACAAGGTGGAGTTGACAGTCTCCATCACCTCCTCTACAACCAAGTCTGTGAGCTTCTCCAAACTCTCAGACGTTGTTTCGCTGCCTGGTGAGAGCCTTTTGTTGAGAGTGTCGCCCAGAATGAAACGAACTTCATCCTCAGACACGGGTGAACTGGGACGTCGCTTTATAATGGCATTTGAAACTGACGTCATGAAGTTCAGCAGAAGTTCTGCCAACATACATGTTGTACCTTCATCTGGTGTGCATGTCTTCAACATCTCCCACTGCTCTGCAGTGAGCTTTGTAAAAAAGTTGTCAAAATACGGGCAGACAGTCTCTGCATTTATGTCCATTTGTTTCACTGTCTGAATGAACTCCATTGTGACTTTTCTTTTCGCTGTTCGAAGTGTGTTTTGCATGAAAAATCACGTTTTACCAACTGGCTGGTTGTTACTGACTGATTCTTCAAGGAAGCGAAGGGGGTACTAGGAATTGAGGCAAAGGGGGTTAAAGGAATTGAAGCAAAGGGGGTTAAAGGAATTGATGCATAGCGGGTTAAAGGGGGTTAAAGGGAGTTAAAGGAACTGATGCAGAGGAGGTTAAAGGGGGTTAAAGGGAGTTAAAGGAACTGTATCAAAGGAGGTTAAAGGAATATAATGGGACTAATAGATCTATGGAAACTCTGATGCAACAATAAGCCACACCCCTCAACTTTGACTGTAACATAGTAACCGTTGGTAGGCAAACAAAAATATGCATATATTTGTTTGTATATGATTAAAGAAAAATGTAAAACCCCAAAGCCTTCTGTGATTGTGTGAAAGGCTGAAACCTTTAATTTCCTTTGTTATTACACAATTTATTTTATCCCATAGCCCCAGCTATATTCAGGGTATGACATCATCATACACTATTTTTAATGAGAAAGCAACTGTTGTTGTTTTTTATCGTAGCTTTTTAAATCTTATTTACAAGCAGATGTTTACCTACCAGTAGGGATGAGCGAGTACAGCATTATCTGTATCTGTATCTGTTAACCATATGAATTATCTGTATCCGTATCCGTACTCGGAGTGGGCGGGGCCTACCCCGGAAGTGGGTGTGATTTAACCCACTGTCAGCTGAAATACTCTCTGTATCACTCATTATTCTGTATCACTGATCATGAGAGAGAGAGAGAGAGAGGGGGGGAGTGTGTGTGTGTGTGTGTGTGTGTGTGTAGCTTAATTTGTAATATTTTTTATACCACTACTACCTAGAAAGTGTCAGACACTCAGTGCGTGAAGTAAAATAAAACTGGTTAGAGCCAACTGACGGTTTACTCCAACGATCTGCAGAGAGAGGGAGAGAGAGAGGGGTGCGGAGAGGAGGGACACGGTGAGAGCCTGTCTTGATGCGGCTACGAGGACCCCCTGAGCAGGGCCCCCGCTGCTCCTCGTGTACCGGAGCGACGGTGAGCCGGTCGCCGCGGTGGGGGCCCGCCACAACTGAGCAGCCGGGGCGATATTATCACAAGAACTCAAATAAATGCCCGTCAGTTTGGATGATTTTAAATGGTCATTTATTTTCACACTGGCATTTAATTATCAATGCAAATAATTACGCTGCACTGAACTGTAAGTAAAGTACAAAAAAGTTAAAATAACGAAACATGTCATTATTACTTGTGAACGAATATCATTCACGTCTTACTAAACCTAGTCACGCGAACGTGCCACAAAAAAAATCTCCGACAGGCAGAGTCGCAACGCGAGTCGCTTTCTACCAGCACCACGTCTGAACGAACCCACGTTTAACAGAACTCGACTGGTTAATAAGTAAGTACAAACTGAAATAAAAACAAACTTCAAGCTGAATAAACCCTAAACGTTAACGGGAAAGACCCACGAACCTGAGTGACTGAGAGACAGAGAGCTGTTCTGTGAGTGAGTGAGCAGAGCGGTGTGTGAAGGGGAGGAGCGCTGTGACGCTGTGTGAGGATTTTCATTCAGTCCGAGCACAGATATTGACTCGTATTACTCGTATAATACTCGTGCTCGGCAAAAGTGCTTTATCCGTCCGGTACGGATAAAGCACTTTTGCCGAGCACGAGTATAATACGAGTGATACGAGTCAATATCTGTGCTCGGACTGAATGAAAATCCTCACACAGCGTCACAGCGCTCCTCCCCTTCAGGTCAATGCTGATGCTGTCCTGTAATAGTTTTCTAATCAGCAATAAATATAACAATTTCTGATCAACCCATATCAATTGCATGCTTAAAATAACATACTGGGTAAAGCCCTGCCCGTTTCAAGACAACCCGGCCTACTTCCGGGTTAAATACAGCCCACTTCCGGGTTAAACCACACACACTTCCGGGTTAGGCCCCGCCCACTCCGAGTACGGATACGGATACAGATAATTCATATGGTTAACAGATACAGATACAGATAATGCTGTACTCGCTCATCCCTATTTAAGACCATACTTATTTTTCCCATCCGAAACTTCTTTGTGTGTGTGTGTGTGTGTGTGTCAAAGGTTTGATTAAAACCCCATAGGAGACAATTGCTTGAGCACAATCCTGCTGCATTATCTAGAGGGCACGTCTAAGACAACAACAGGTAGTCGTGTAATTATGAAGATTTTCTCGCCTATCTCAGCAATACAGAGAATCGAGTGGGGTGTATTTCCCAACTAATTTGATTGCCTTAATTGATTAGTTTCACCTCCTTAACTTGCAGAAAAGCATTTCTGTTTGCATGCACTCATAGCGGATATTGAGAAACTGCCTGTTTAATAACCAGTTCATATTTGTGTAAGAAATGTTGCATAAGAACTCTCGGCCATGAAAAATAAAGATCCGATGACATCAGCTCTTCACAAATGTTCTGAAGACGATGTGGTCAGATCAGAATACTATGTTAATTCAATATGCTCAGCTAGAATAACAACAGTGTATGTATAAGACTCCATATTAACACTAAGTGTACATGCTTAATGTTTTTCGTATGGCTGTAAAACGCAGCTTTGTTCCTGTGCTCCTTAAATCTTCCCTTTTAGTAAATAGTCTGCTCATTCCAAACCTGTCCATGCATCTCTTGATTTTATGGCTTGTTTGTTGAAGACTGACACACACTTGAAGCTGTGCTTAGCTTCTCTTAAGAATTGGTTACTTGTTTAAACATAAAAGTAATTTTGAGGATGTCACTGTTGCAGTTTAACATGAATATGCATTACACTCCATTAAGCACTTCCCGAAAGCGATGAGAAATGTGATGAATTTACACATGTTAAATGAAATCTGATCAAATAAGACACATTTTTTTATGGCTCAACTTAAAACGTGTGGGTGGCTTCAGTTATAAGGCTGAGGGAATTTGCTTTAAGAAAACACAATTATTAAACTGCCTCGATAAATATAAACATTCATTTAAAATAAGGGTTCAGATGTGTCAGACATTGTATTTTATTTGTACTCTGAATAAAGGCTGAGCCTTACATGGTTATCAGTGATTCATTTGGGAAGTGTTGAGGGCCATTTCTGGGGTTGATTATCTATCAGAGTTGTTGTTACTGATCTAAGGAATGGTTTAGGCTTTCAATATTTGCTGTATTTGCAAAATACTTTGTAAAACAAAATATCCTCAGGACAAAATGGCACCATGGAATGTCATCTTCAATATCTGTAGTGCTCGGGTGTCCTCTTTCCTTTACTCAGCATGAACATACTATAGACAATTCCCAGAATACACTGGGATCATGTAGAGTTTCCTGCTGTTTTCCTATGAACCTTTTAAATTCTCAATCCCCTTTGAGCCAAACGACTCTTAAAAGCAAGACTATGCCGGTAATGTGTAGCATTGATTTTCTAGCCATCCCAGTTGTAACCCCAATGGCTTCAGTGCTGACGAGCCTTCCAGTAAAATAAGGCTTGAACATGAAAAAGGGGAATGCATAAAGACTTTAACTCTGTAAGACAAACTGGTTATACCATGTTTTCAGATTAAAGCTGTACTCATATTAAATTGATCAATATTGTAAAACCAAAGCAGATATGACTGGAAAAACACTCCAAACTTTTTCCTTTTATTTAACACAAATGAGAACTGACCCGTTTACATAGTAATACCCTGACCCAGGTAAACAATGTTTAGACTTTGAAGATGTGGCCTTCAGTAGAACACTGCAGAGCGCTGCACTTTCCTTTCAATATCTATTCACTATAAAGAGGATGTGCTGCAGACCTTAGTGTCAAGTTGACCCCCAAAAAGGTTATGTTGACTACATTAAAAACCTCCTGATAGTATTGTTTGCAATGTTCTCTTTGGTAAATGCCTTTTATTCTTGCCAATAGAATTGATCCCTGCCGCTGCCCACCTCGACTGTGGCTCTGCAGAGTCACAGCCCTTTATGGAATATCCAGTCCATCCAACTAGGACTCACAATATAGTGCTTGTCATTGTCTTGTGATCAAGTATCTGGATTTACTAACTCAGGGATTTGTCTGACAGTAACAGTTATCATCAGAGACGCTTTTCCCCTCAATCGTTGACTAACCAGACCAACTCTGACCAACCAGTAACTGTTGTTACTGTGGGACGTGATGTCTTTCCAACACTCCAGCTCTTGCAGCAATGGGAAAATGTTTTTTTTTATCCCAAAGTTTTTTTTTCTCATATCACTGTCAGTTACTCCCACCATGTACTTGCAACTGTCTCTCACACAATATCCCACTGTGTAACTGCCGTACAATTATATGCTGTATAATCATCTGAGATGGTGGAGCAGGTTAAAGACCGTGTGTAACTTCTCTTGTTGCATTCTGCTTGATTGGTTGGACACTATGACCCTCTACTCCTCTGACGTACAATTATATCTTCTAATGCTGACCTGCTAATGCTGACCTATGTCAAACCCTTGTGTGGCGTACATTCTTATTACGGGTTCTAGCCAGTGGATTAAATTCATACCCATGTGGCCTTCATGGACTCCTTATGTATGGATCTTTCCTTGTACATGTCAGCCTGTAATTAAGTTTAAAAGTGCGTCTTACTTCCTGCTATTGTATGCTATATTGTTGCTTTTGTATAATCATCTATTTTTAGACTGCACATTTAAGCCTAATGATTATGAATATCCAGTTTTCTGAATATTCTATCATGGTCATTACCTTCAACACTTTATCATTTATGATGCTCTCTAGAAGTATGTAGCAAAAGCAAATACACTTTTGGTGTCTACACAAGCATATATACACCACATAGTTGTTAGTTTGATGGAATAAGGTCCTCTTTATAGTGATGATTTATAGAATACAAGTGTCCCAGTTATGTGACCTGGTCAGAGATAACAGCAAACTCTCTCTGTCAACTCTACAACATTGAATTTCAGTTACATTGGATAACTGCAGGCAAACTACTGATGCCTCGTTTTGCTGCTGCTGTCTTGTCTCTTCCTCCTCTCTTTCCCATGTTCAATTTAACTCAGCAGCCAGCAGGAGATCTTTTGCGTGGGCAATTCAATGCTGACAAGATAAGGCGGGAAATCTCACAAAGCACAGTTCCAGCACATCATCAGTGATGATAAAACACGCTGTTCTGCTGCTGATTGTCAACCCCTCCTACAGATCTCAGTGCCCTATACTTGCTGGGAGTACTTTACATTCAGTAGCCTGATAATTGGAGACCATTGTACACTGACAAAGCCTCTGCTTGGGCAGGTTGCTGAGTCCAAAATAGGACATACAAGTAGCTTCAGATAACACCACACAGATGAGCAACTTGTAATTTATGTACGGTAAATACACACATGCATGCAGCTGTGAGGCTGTGATATATACCAACCTGTGAAGTTGACATCGCGGATGTACTTGAGCAGCAATGTGCCATTTATGGAATCCATCTTGGAGCAGAGGCCAACTTTTCCAGGACAGAGATCTTTGTGCATGTTGTGTAGAGCGTGGGCCATGGAATACACGGCATCGATCACAAACTGGACCTTCCCCTCCTGCTCATAAGATGAATCTTTCCCGATCCGCTCGTGATCTGAAAAAAATGTAATAAACATAGCACTGACATGATTAATTCATAAACACTTGAGGACATGTGATCGCTTATTCTGTAAAACTCATATGTATTCACATTCTGTGTTTTCACTGGCAATCACGACAGGCAATTGAGACCAGAATATTTTTTAAATGGACATTAAAATAACACAACAAAAAAGCTGTTCCACAATCAGTAAAAAATGTAAGAAATGAAAGACGGTTGCCGTGCGTAAAATCAAGCAAATCATAGCCTTTCAAGAGACATGATTACTCAATTGTGAACTCGTTTTTTCCTCCCACATATTTAATTTATTTAGTGATTGAGACATTGAATGGTGCCTGTTAACTGCCTAATTATAAGCTATTTCTTGTAGACATCAATCACAGAATCTCTCTGTACAAAATCCAAAATGGCCTCATGTGCAGCCTCTCTCATTATAGCGCACAGATCACCGCATGGCTCCATGAAATCAAGATGCTTTCAAAAAGGTGAAACTGAGCAATGGTTTGTCAATGTAAACATAGATTGGCGATGTTGCTTAGGAACAGTCTTATGAGCACGCTCGGGCCTCTTTGAATGATCTCCTTGAGTAAGTCACGTGCACATCCATCAATCAAGAGCAGAGAGTGTGATGGACCGGTGGAGGAGGAGAGGAAGACACAACAAGACAGTTCCAATCATTCCGCAGCATTAATGTAATTAGTTATGACAGGTGTATATTAATCGTGGCTGGCGTTGATCTAAAGCTTTGAAAATATCTTAATTGCCAATCGAGGTTTCAATTAGCAGCCTTATCCCTTTTTATTAGCCAATTCCCAAACAGATAAGCTGAGCAGAAAGACACTTTAACTGCTTTGAGTAAAATCTGTTGACGGCAGCTTGTTCGCTTTGCTTTTTAACTAGGACCTGCTGATAATTAAAGAATTGTCCTTGAGTTACTTGCTAATGGTAAGCACAGATGAATGTAACAAATAACTTGAATTAGTATGCAAGTACAGCTTCCTGTGTCCTTAAAACCTAATTTGAGTTTTTTTATTTCATTATTTGATCTAAAAAAATGCACAAAGTTAATAGCATTAGCAAAACGTGAACAGACCAAGTTTTCACGGATTTCTGACTCTGTTCTATCACAGACTTCAGTGGTGGTACAGCTGTGATTGAGAGGGTTGAGTAAACACATGCACACTGCTTACAGCATCTTTTATTTATAACCCATTTGAACACTGCCATTCTTTAATTATTGTGTGCTGCTTATTTACCTCTTGCTTTATGAATGAAACCAAAGATTGCAGACTGACTCTTACAATAAACAGTAAATTGCAGATTGGTCTGTTGATGTTAAGTTCCTCCAGATCAACAGGGTTTTCTTTTTAGGACCGAGGTTGATAGCAGGTATTTTAAATTGAAGGTAAACAACCAAGACAAAAGACACTTAAATGATTTGTGTCTGAAGGAGATGGGATTTCATAAGGAAGGAGAGGGCATGAGGTCAGGATGCATCATGGTAGACCCTGGACTAGGTCAAACTGTTCAGTGACAGGAGAGAAGGTGGAAAACGAGCTAACACAGAGGAGAGAGGGGCTGGTGATAATTTACATTTTTATGGATTTGTCATGTAACCATAAAACTCACAGCAGAGTTTTTATAGAGGCAAAATTGTTTAGCCGGTTGAAGTAGCTTATTGATGGTTTGTGAAACGACTCTGGGGTTATCTCACCCGCTTGCAACTGTTGTGAAAAAGCAGGTTGTCTTAGCCTTGTTCAGAGTTAAAGCCAGAACTCCTGCTGAAGTGCTCTATTTGAAATTTGATGGTTAACTATTGAACAGTATGGAAGAAGGACACATTGCATGTTTGCGAAAGTAATGCAAGACCAGGAGTTTGTGTTAGCGGACTATTAGGCTTAAAGCTTGGTGTATATGAAGCCGTGCGGAAACTTGGATGACACCACACGAGCAGTATGGAGGCATGTTATGATTTTACCGTTTTATTACTTCTGAAGAAGAGTTCACTTTGGCTAAAACACTCTTTGTGGCCTCAAGTACTTCAGCCACCCCTGAACAGAAGGTAATGTCAATAACAAAAGGTTGAAAAGGTGTTTTTTCAGGCTGTTTCCTTATAACTTAAGAACTGTTATTGTTTTGACATTAATAGTAATTACAGAAATATGTAATTTAAATGATATGCTAGCTGGACTTTGCATCGTTGCTTTCAATTAGGCTTAACATCCATGTTACACAACCAAAGGTTTCTCTTTTTCACTGTATGTTTCTCAAGTTTGTGTAAAGAGAAGCACAACACAAGACAATGTGAAGAGTGCCTAAAGATCAGATAACAGAAAAACACAACATGGAGTAGTTGATAAAGGAGAATAGTGTTTTGTAAGATGTCCAAAGCAGGATTTTCTTACCTCGACAGAGAGACTAGGTTTTAACAAGTAGTGGCTTAAAACAGATGAATGGTTTTTGTGTTGTTGTTATCTACTGTATGTGCTCCCCAGTGTTTTCTCACTTCTAAGAAGCAATTCAAGATTAGTGACACAACTCTGAATGATTTAAAGAGATTCAATATTGACAGTTATTCTACAAATGTTTGCTACAGGCAAATAAAAGCTTGACTAGAAAGGCTGCTGTCCTTTTTTCTCTTTTAATCTATTTCACACACACATTTGGCTAATTAATGAAAGGATGATAGCTCAGTGGGCTGGCAGCCAGAAGGCCTGTGAAGCTCCAGTTTCCCCACATAGTCCAAATCCTGCAACTCCTGCAGATCAGATGGTTACGAACCCTTTCAGCACTGACAAATTTCTATCTAGTTTGATAAATATTTATATCCAAAAGGCATCCATTGTCTTTATCTAATTAAGAAGTTTGAGTATTATAACTCTGGAGACGGGAATAGACCACAGTGCCTGACATCGCCTGTCATCGCTTCTTCCAGAGACACGGTCGATCAGATGAAATAAACCCACTGTTGCAGCCGTGAGCTGTGGAAAACAATTCAGTCTCTGCTGTGAGTGAACTAAAGGAAACATGTATGTACGTCTAGGTAAGAAACTGGGGATAGCAAATTACTTTTAAATGGGACCCCTCCGCTTTCATACAGAGTAATTATTCCAAACCACTGCAGGTCAATGATAATTTCTGCTCAGAGGAGAAAAACATCCTTTTGTTCCTTTTCATTTGCGTTGTCTCTCCAGGGAATCAAAGAGCTGTCGAACACTGCTTAATTCCACGTGGTGTCCTTGGATGTTTTCAGTGAGCGGTGGGCGTCAGACAATCGAGCAGGCATGTGCTCGTGTGTGGTAGCCTTGATGACTCATGTCTGCAGAGATGCAAAGCAACGGAGTGACTCAAGCCGGTTTGCTTCACTCCAGCCGAGCTTCAACGAGCGCTGGAGTGACGTCGACAAGAAGCATCGCGTCTGCTGAGGATCTGCTCTTTGCCAGCGGCGCAGGAAGACAGCAAATTCTACTAAATACTGCATGAAATGACTGTTGTCAAACCCTCTTGTCAGTAATCTATTCCCTGTTATGTTTCATATTTTAGCAGGCAAATTAAAATAACGCTTTTGGAAAATATTTTTTGGGGAAAAGAAGATTAAAGCTCTGGTGCATTTGAAGAGTTGTGTTTGTCAGTTGAAGCCAAAATAATTGCGACTGATGTGTCAGCTCTGTTCACTAATGACCAAAGATAAGATAAGATAACTCTATTAATGAGAATCTCATGATAATGTGCAATATCTTTCTTATTACTGGTTTGTCTATTGTCTCTCAGACTTAAGATTTAATAGATTTTTGAAGCAGCGTTCATTCATGATAAACTTAATTTCTAATACACCTCCCGTGGCTAATCAGACCCTGTAACCTGGAATTTCTTGTATTCTCACTTATTCTGCTATAAAAAACAAAGGCACTGGCTTTTACAGGCCTGAATTTCATAATTTGACGGGCAAGGCCACACCACAAACGATTTAACAGGATTGTGTTTCATTGCACGTCAAGTTTTTTGTCTTATTTGTTCTCTAACTTATTAAATCTTTCTTCCCTCGGCTCTGCTGTTATTGTCGTAATTCATTGTCATTAGTTTCCTGCTCACTCACAGCTCTGCAGCGCTGCCATACCAGGATGAGTTAGATTTTGTCTCCTGGCTGGCTCGCTGCTGGATTTGTGTTCACCTGTCCTCATAAATATCCTGGTTTTCCTGCAGTTCATACCAGGCCGGAAATCAAACTCAGTACTGATGCCCAGGTCAAAGTTTTTTATCACCTGCCCTCAGCGATTTGTTGTCAGTGTAAACCCATAACGCTCGACCCCCAAAGATATGCCTTAATCTACAAGCCTGACCTGACCTGCTATACTCATGCTTTAAAATACAATTTATTCTATGAACGTTTCTCTAATAGAGTCCATCACATCAATATCCACAGCATCCTCTTTCTGACAAAGTTTTGATTTTTGTGTTGATGTATAAACAAATTCTGTGGATACCATTCAGAGTTAAAAACTCTCGGTGAACCCTCATCAACGCTCTAAAACACGAGTATCGACCAAAACCGAATGTATAATAAAGCTTCTGATGAGACAGGCCGGACTTATAATACAAATCAAAGTCTGGGTGCATAGATCCGTGCAGGGCTACTTTATATTTTTGGGGTAATGCAGTGGAGTATTGACCACAAGCACATTAGAGCACCTGCAGTGTGTGTGTATGTGTGTGTGGCTCTGAGAGAGAGAGAGAGAGAGTGAGGTGAACGAGGGGAGGATATCAGCCTCGACATACTTATAACATACAACACCTACTGCACGCAATGTTTTTGTAAGTTATTTATAACAGCCTGAGCGCTGCTGTGTCACTTTTGAAGCTGCCCCGCCCCCATATTTTTCTCTATGAAGCTGACACAAGAGAGGACTTTTAAGTGATGTATACTGAACGTGTGAAGAATTAAAGTACGTTATGACCTGCGTTCAGTTACTCTTCAGAGTGTTTTCGCTACATTCTGGTATAAATCCATAAAGAGTATGATCGTGACGTGTGATTTGAGTACTACGATGCCAGTCTGAAACTACAAAGTCCACCTTGTCCTCTAGGGCAGCAAACACACAATACCAAGGGAAAGGGTGCAGGAATAGGATTGTGACTTATACATCTGCACTCAGTGTTGTTTCTTCTTGCTCTCTGAGTCAGATACGCTTTAATATCTCAGTCCTGGAAGATGATCTGTTACTACCTGGCTGTAAAGGCACATGAATCAGAGGCCAGTGACTTGGAACGTGCGTTAAAAAGCTTTGATATCACATAAACAAAATAATGACATGCCCATCTCATCATGTTACTGCTTCAAGAATATTACTCTAAGGTCCAAAGTGTATTAAAAATGTGTTTCGCCTCAAAATGTGTTTGTAGCACATTACTTGATGCACTATACATGGTCTCTATACAGTAGTATTGTGACTAGCAAAGACCATACGTGGTGACAGGGAAGGATTGTGCTCGAATGAGGAATAATGGGAGGAAAGGCGCAGAAAGCTTTGAGTGATGTGTTTGCATCTCGTGGACTGTCAAGATTTACTCTGCCCTGAAGGGGCTGCAACAATTCAGCTCAAGAGCAGCCACCATGACAACTGATGGATGCAGAAATCATTCAGGATTATGTGTTGTCCTGAAACCAGCAAGTGTTGATTGTTGCAAGCATCTCTCTGTGATACCAAGGGACACGTTGTTGTAGAGAGAGTTGGCAATAAATCTCTGCTTAATTGGTGAGCTTTCCATTCTACCAATTCAGAGCTTCTTAGATGGTATTTGTGGACATTTTATCCTAAAGCCGCTAGATCAGGAAGTCAGGAGATAGTAGATAGAACGTGATCTACTGAGTTTAAGAGTTTTGTGATTTAAAAAAGCATTTATTATTTAGAGAGCTGTCATCACAGAGAGCCTCATAGTCTCTATTTTGTGTCATGATGACCCAAAAAGAGTCAGTCGCCACGTATGTGCTGCAAATACAGTGTCAGTTCTAAAATCCTCAAAAAGTTGTAAATTCATCTCATATGAAGCATATAACATGAAATAATCACCATTCTATTTCAACAATAGTCAATAGAGTTAGAGAAATGATTAAAGGTGCACGGGCAAAATCTACTGAAGGAGAAACAGTTTCTATAGACTACTGCTTATTTAATTATATTTAAATGTATTCCTTGCTTTGTATCAGCAAGTTAAAGTATTTGTCTGAGCATATCAGTATTCCTAAATTATCACTGTTATTATTGTGCCTGATATGTTCTAGTCAACCTAAAATAAATTTTAAGTCCTTTAATTTAATACAGTGCAGAAAAAACAATATCTAATAAGGTCTAAGGGGAATCATTTAATTATGTGATTGACTGGTGACCTATCCAGGGTGTAGCACACTGTTACTTCACAGTTGCTTTAGAAGTTAAGATTAAGACATTCGAGGGTGCAGCTGTAGGGGGCGTGGCTTCATCAGAGGGTGTGTGAGGGTTCAGGAGGAGACATGGCACGACCACGTGTCAGTGCAGTGTGAGCATCAACGTCGAGCTGGGAGTCGGCGTGAACAGCTCAGAGCATCTGCCATCAGAGTGTCTCTCTGTGGAGACCTGTGCTGGGTTAGCAGCTTTACTGCGATAGGCTCTCCTGCTGTGCGTGTGTGTGGAGGCGGGGGCAGTGTGAGCTCACGGCCATGTGTTTTATTTTGATTAACACAACTCTTTGTCAGCCCTAAATAGCTTGTTAATCTCTGAATATAGCCCAGTTAACGGCGCGCCCATGTGTTGTGTTTATTGCCACTGCAGAGGAATAAATCTTGTCATTTTTCTTAAAAAAATAAGAAAAAGACCATTAAAACTACGGGAGCTATCTCACAAACGAATGTGCTCTCATCCTGACGCTTCTAAAAGCTGTTTAGATGAAGTTGCCTCTCAGCAGGTACCAGGTTACTGCAGATAATAAACTGTCGGTTAATTGCAAGCTTGTTTTGGTAATTAACATTTCAAGTGTCTTCATTATTCACAGTGCTTATGCTTAGCATTATTTAAAACTGTGGGCTTATAAAGTTTACTTCACAGAAGGTGTTGATCACTTAGTAGTTATTTTATGACTTAATATTTAGTAGAATTTAAATTACAGTGGTAGGTTGGAAAGTCGGTGTATACCCCTTGTCCTTGTGCAGGTATCGTGGTCTCTGGAAGTGTCCTGCACAAGATGTCTGTTTCTAATAGTGGACATGAAAATGCAGTTTGTGGATTAGACTCTAACATGAGCAGTTTACAAATTAATGACACAGGCTGATGTTTGTGTTGCACAACACTCACAACACAATTCTCAGAGGAAGGCTCCCCCTGGATACTTTACAGTCACAAGCTTTAAATCAGGACACTATACTGGACATTCAGTGTTGCTCTGCCGTGTTGGGTGGCAGACAGACCTTGGGAAACGACTCATTTTAATGATCTAAAAGCTTGTATCTGTTGTGCTGATTGGATTCACTATTGATTATATTTTCAAGTGGTGCAGTGGTTTGATTGCTGTTGTTGTCAACTGCAAATTGAAGCAGTCAACAGATAAATAGAGAGAATACTCGGGCTGCAACAGGTAATTGATTATTATCGATTATAAGGGCGACTAATTCAGTAATCATTTAGTTGGGTCTGTTTTAATACACGGCTCACACTGTAGCTTCATCACCTGAGGGGGTGGCACACTTTTAACAACTGTTGCTTCTTCAGAAAGAGAGAGAGAGAGAGAGCAGCGGTGGTCCAGAGATCTACAGACTGAATTCAGCTCAGTACAGCTTGACCACTGTGAGAGATAGACACAACATTTTCTAGATATCAACAAAATCCTTTCCAGTCGTACTTTAATTGTGCTCCGAACGAATTTGATCTTAAATATTTTCAACATCATTCTGACTAGTCAAAACAGTATCATTAATTATAGCTAAACTTCTCAAAACTCAAATTTTCAACACGTAATTAGATTTTTCACTAGTACGATTCAAAAAGTTTTTTAACCATAGATCCACAATTCATTTAAATTATGACTCTCTTTAATTCCAGTTTCATATACTGTGTGTACAATTAATTTCTGTTTCAAGTTCCTGATATCTGCTTCACCATTCCGACTCGTTCAAACTAAATTAAAGATATCTTGAATATGAGTATTGTATAAGAAGAAAAAGCAGCTTTTTGAATCAACTGCTGGAAAGGATTTTATCTATCTTTTATGTTTTTACTGTGATTTATCAGACAAATAAACAAATAATTGACGGATTAAGTGATTAATAAAATAGTTTATCAAATAGTATAGATTATCAAGATAGCTGTTAGCAGCAGCCCTAGAGAACATTTTCCTCAGATGAAATTGTGGAGTGTGATTGTTTACCTATAACCAAGTACACACACACACACACGATGTATTAACAGGAGCCCCCTTCATTATAGTTATGGTCATTGACTGATTGCTTTCCATTGTGCCTTCACATCTTTTCATTGTTCACTCACTTGTGCATTTTTTGATGCCGGATCCTTTCTTCGCCGCGTGTCGACTCAGCTTGCACTGGAAGTTGTTCTCCCAGAACTCTGCGAACCAGATGTTCCTCCGGTTGTTCTCCAATGTTCGGCTGATGAAATAGCGATCGAAACCTGAAAGGAATTAATGACAGATGTAACTGTATTTGTGGTCAAAAGTAACAAATAATATAGTACGGCTCTTTTAATGAATACCTTTGATAGATTGTCGTTTGGGGAGGATGGTGACCGCGCCCTCGGCCATTTCCTCCTGGTTCAGAATCGGGGTGATCTTGGAGCCCCAGCTGTCCGAGCCCACCCAGATGAAATGTCCTGTTTGATTGGCCTTCTTGGCAGCTTGAAGGAGACGTCTGTGGGACAGGAATGGACAAGGATGAATAATTGGACCTTTTATAATATTACGTGTGCCTTTATTTTCTACTATAAATCATTGCACATTCAGGTAAGATGATTTTAAACGCCACCACAGACACCAGGTTATTCCCAGTGCAGGGAAGTTTCTCTTTGCTCTGTCAGAATTAGACCCTTGCCACATTTGTCCAGGCTTGTTGCCAGTTGGAGTAAGTTAGGGGAGTCGTAAAGAAATAAAAAAAACTGCCAGCGAGCTCTGCTACAGCAGCAGTGTAACATCAAGAAGTCTGGAGCAACATCAAATCTAAACCCGGCCACCTAGCACGTGAAGCATTACCAGACATTATATGGCCCCCGAAGATGCTAGAGCAATAAATATTAAGCGTCATATTGTGTTGGACACCACATCAGCTTTTTCTTAACATGGCAGATACTTTTTTAACATCTTATATAAACTGTGTAGTTGCATAAAAAAGGACGTTATAACCTTGAAAAATAATTACCACAGATTTTTTTGTAAAATGTGTAGCAGGCTCACGGTGAGTCATCCGAGAGACTTTATGCCTCTTTACCTTATTTTATGACCCCGAGGATTTATGTTGGATTGACAATGATTCCAACCCCATTCTGAAATTTAGCAAAATGAGAATGTCTTAAGATGCTCGATTTAGGAAAAAAATGAAAGGAATAGATGTTTCCCACCGTCGGGAGATTACATAACGCAGACATGACTAGATACTGATAGTCTGACAAGTCTGGTACAAAAATAACTCGGTGAGAAGTAAAGTGAAGGTGTCGGGGGTTGCGGATGGTTCATGGGTCGATGCTTCTCTGAGACTTAACAATTACAGGTGGAGAGTTCAGCTCCTGACATACATTCGGTTCTCGGCTCTTAAAGTGAAATTGTAATTATCCTACAGTAAAAGCTCAAGCTTACACAGACGTATTACTTTGCCAGTTGACTCACATCCAATGTTAATGTCAAATACTCATTATGATAACACAATTTATAACACAATTGATCCAGCTCAGAAGTTCGATCAAGGGACTTTGTAAATCATTCTTTCAGAGGAATTAAATGTTACTTACTCTAAAACCTACAGGTTAACCCCAGCAACAGAATTTTATGCAGTGAGGCTTTATATTTGTGGAACTAGTTGGGTATCACATTAAATGGTTCCATCGAAACAGCTCTGCAGGGCTGAAACCCCCCCCAGGCTTTCGGTAATTACTATATCCAAACTATTAGCCGTTATCAGGACCGGATTATGTCAATGAGCACTGGGCCTTCTGCCCTGGACCTCATCACCAGGCCGCCCCAAATCTCTGCTCCCCTCCACCAGGAATACACTGGCCTACTAACTGGGTTGCTTAGAAACATCCCTCCCCCCTGCAAAGCCCCAACAATGTCTAGTGTGTGGATTCAGGCAACAGCCAATTGATTAGTTCTTAATATAGACGCTCTGTCTCAACAGGAGATAATGGATTTAAATTGATACATTTTTGTCCTAACGTGGCAAAAATGCAGGGACGGGGTTCTGTCGTAAAATGTGGTCAAATTTAAATAAATGGGACAGAAGACGGTGTCAAATGGAGGATGAAGCTATTAGTCGGAGAGGAAGGACATCGGGGGGGGGATCCGCTCAAATTTGATGCAGCTCAATATAGTACAACAACACAATGATAAAATATGGCTTCAGAATAGACCAGTCAACACGTCTCTGACACAGCCTCAATGAAACGTAGCAGTTGTGTATTAATACCACGGTAAATATACAATTTTAGTATTCATATTTTTACTTTAGAAAATATTCTTTTTCTTCAGCAAAATACACAAAGTAGCAAAGGAATTCATTATCTAGTATCAATTATTATTGAGTTCAACCTCAATGCGATATGTAAGTACAGTACTTGTGTATAATGTATAAAGGTGGTCCCAGCTTTAAATATAGTAAGTTCACCTCACTATGAATAGAACATTGAAGGGAAATATAGCCCTTTAAACATAGTGATCACATTTAAGGGGATCCAAACGTTTGGGACGGATCAAAGTAAAGTCAGTATAGAATCCTTTGTCTGAAATCTTGGAGACATCAGCAGACACTTTGTATTTTCCCTGGTTACTTCACACACGTCAGTTATGAGTTCCAGTACGTCAAATGAAATGAAGCACTGAGTGGACGACACTGCAATTACAAACAACACAGACTATGCTTTTTAAAGATACAGCTGTAAATAAATTTTATATATGTAAAAAATGCTTTTGTAAATGGGCAAACTTTGTAAACCATGAGACTTGATCTTGTTTGCACTCTGTGTAGTGTTTTGTGGAATAACAGTTGTTTGCATTGCAAACGTTGCTTTCTGTCATCTTGGTTCTGCTGTAACGCACAGGTCGGCACTTTTGGGCGAACTGGAAACAAATGTCTACTGATCAAAGGTGACTAGCGGCAGAGCTGGCAACCGAACTAGGGCTTCTGTCTAATTATTAGATATGTTGAAGGACGGAGCCTGAAAAACAAAACACGTGTACTTCTGCTCTACCGAGGGCTTTTCCCTTCACTAGCATTAGGGTCCTACTATTTGTTTCTCGTCTCCGTATTTACCAACTGCTTCACTGCATTGTCCTCATCGACGAGTATAAATCAAATGTGAATACACCCAAATATAAACATATTTGCCATTTATAGCTAATAAATATTAACATACGGCTAGCAGACTGGGTTTTAGAAGAAAAGGGCAATTTCATTTTGTTATACTCACAGGAGACGTATGACATTTTAAAACCAGCCTCTGGTAAAGACGTCACTAAACAACATTTATCACGTCAGACATTTGTAAGATTTGCAAACTGCGTCACTTCAACTTATCAGAGGAACATTGAAAATATCTGGCAGGTAACTGTTACAAAGCAAATACCCAACCAGAGAAGTGGGGAAAAAAGTGCTGTTAACAGTGATGTTAATTGGCAGCAATTAGAACTCCTCTGTGCTCACCTGATGTCGTCCTCATTGGCGAAGATAATGACTACTCGGGCGTTCGGGTTCTCACTCAGCCTGCGAATTATCTTGTCAAACTCTCCAGTTCTCGGTTCACGTGGTATCTTCACTGACTGTGAAATGCACAGGCCACCTGATTGGAAGACAAAAGAAAAACAGATATTTTAAGTGCGACTGCTCATTGGCATTTTTCAAGGTCTCGTTTACCCGTAAACATCTGTCTTCTTTTCTTTCTTTTACACCTTTTCAATCCTTTGGACTTTTTGGTGATAGATGCAGCATTAAATGTGAACAGGCGCAGTATTTCACAGCATGAGCGATGTAAGGTATTAAAAAAAATCTTTCCTTGGACCACAAGGGGCAGTTTTAAGACCCGGAGACCCATCATTCCAGTTTATGGTGCTGTCAGTGAGACTGGGGGAATTTGGTACCATTTGGAAGTACATCAATTTTGTAATTGAAAACTGGTTCAATTTGTACGGAGTCATTTCTTCTTATTACACAGGCTTGTTTAATTTGGTTCCAGCCTTCAAACTGTTTACTCTATTACTCATGCTTGTGTCTAAAGAGCGTCCTCAACCATTAAAGAACCTCTGGTATAATTCTAAAGGCAGCGTCCCCCTGGTTACCAACAAGTGAAGCCTTTTTAATTCTCTGGGAAACATTTCAGGATAATCGTTCTGTCGCTCTACCAAAAGGCCACAGAGACTATGTGCATGCTAATGAATTTCCCCTCGTGACCCAGAGCAATGCAGTCCAAAGAGCAGCCAGAGCAGGAATAATACCCTGTATGTTGAGTTCATGATAGCAGGACTCGCAACACAGATATAACATCTCAGATATATGAATAGGGTTTGGGAAACTGGAAATACGAGGAAAGAAAAGCGGATGCCATTAAATTAACCGGCTTCGTTGCTCTTGGGTGTAAAGAGTCACTTCCGGTTAGTTCAGTGAGGGGCTTCAGTCACTGGCCTTTCTTTCTATATTGTTCTGTGGATGAATTTAATCCTGTTTTCTTTTTATTCAAAGCAGTGGGTTCTCTGTTTCACTGCAGCTTTTTGTTTCCTCCGGTCACGCAGCTCGACTGTTGTGATTTATACATTCACAGCAGGCTGTTCCTTCAAGGGCTGTAGAGTGTAGAGACTAATTTGTTTGTGTTTACTTGCCTATGTCTTCTTGTTGTGCGTCTTTTTTTCTCCTCTGAATTCAGGCAGGACTTATTTATTTAGAGCAAACATATCCCCAACAAAAGGAGAAATAAGTGTACATCCCAGATTTTAGATACAATTATACCAATATAGAACTTCTTGCATTTAGATATCTCATTTTTTAATTGGCTGTAATACGTTTTTTTCTTTTATTAATTTACTCATTTATTTTCGGTCTTGTGTGTTTTTACTGAAGAATAGGTGAAATGGAATGTATGATAATATGCACAGCTTTCAAATACAGCTTTTCACAGTACAAACACCTACATGCTCCTGATGGTTGACTCTTTGATTAAACAGAAGCAGAGTTGTATCTGTGTCTCTCTCAGTTCTACTGACACAACCAACACAGGCACATGGGAAATGTATCAGCCTCAGCTCTCTGCTCCAAGCGACTCCCTCAAACACTAGATACGACTTCTTTGCATCGCTGCCACTTCAGTCCCCCCTTCCTCCCTCCCCCCAACATCTGCTATGTGGGAGCAGAGCACTCATCCCTCACTACTCTTCTCTCCTCTCATCAGCGGCAGCAGGCGGCTGTGTTGCTGAACCTACAGGGAGAGAACCAGGGGATGCGAACCTAACCTCTGGGAGATGAAGCACATTCAACGAGGCTCTCCAGGGGCTCCCTGTGTAGTAACTCTGTTAGTTGAAGGGTAGACAAAGCTATTTGTTTTCATTGCAGCTGTCTATTAGTTCACTGAGTATATAGGATGGTCAAACACAAGGCACCAAACCCTGTGATTGAACCACAAACTCAATACCTGCACCTGCTCTAAGCACTGGAGCTGATCCTGCACCTTTCCACTAACAATGTTCACTCTAAAATATCATGTCATCATATCTGCACAGAGCTAATATATACAGTTTTTATTTCCTCTCTCAGTCGATTGTTTGCATGCTGTGATACCTTTGACGTTCAGCTGTTAATACGGCCTAAGTGGCTTTTAATTGGTCTTGGTAATTGCAGCCCTTGCTCATTACATATATTATATTAATTGTAGCTAACTGAATAATTCCCTTAACACAAATCACATTTAAATATCACGCGTGGCTAGATTACATTTTGCCACTGGACACAATCCACTTAAGGACTTTAAGGCTTCATTCAGATTTAATGGATGACCACCATCTCCTGTTACGCTGTCAACACAAGAACATACAGAGAGACAATAAAAAAAGCAATTGCTCCCCCATCGTGTGGCAGCTGAGGAAAAAAAACAATGTTTTCTGTCTCCAGACTCATACAGCATCTCGTGCTCATTAATTATAGTATATGCATTAAAAGTGGCCTAAAAAGGGTCTATGCAGATTAATAACCAGTGGCTTGTGTCAAACCAAACTGAAGTACAGGGCAGTGCTTAAAGTCTGGCAAAGAGTTTAAAATGTCGTATTTCATTAATCTCTCTGACTTCCTGTGTGTTTGTGTTTAAGCCTCGTAGGGAAGAGCAAAGTCAAACCGAAGCCTCCTTTATTCTGCTGGAAACTTCACAAGCCGTGTATTCTCCTCCCAACACTCACCCTGTACGACTCCTAACATCCGAGCCGTGTCTAAAAAAGCACCTCTAAAAAATATCCGTTGCTGAGGAGACTGTGAGCCTCCACTCCTGTGTCTCCCATTGTCAGCCCCAGTCTCTGCTCTCCTAATAGCTCTGAACACTAATATTCCTGCTCTTTCCACGCCGGGGACAGTGACACTGCTGCCGTGAACGTGAAATCTTTGCTGGCACTGGGGCTGATTGCAGCACAGTTCCCTGCGCTCGGTGAACAGTAATGCAGATGCACACAAAAATGCACCCAAGTGGGAGTTGTGGTGGTGAAAGTGCGTGGGATAAAAAAATAGCCTCTTTATTGGGATACCTTTCACTGAAATACCTACACAAGCAGGTTTAATCTGCGCGATAATGTTTAATAGTATAATTATAAGTGTATATAATTTATAATAATAATGTCCCTTTCTGTAATTTTTAAATGAAAACTTCAACACTGTAGCTGTTACTCGTGTTGTATTACAGTTAATTTACAAGACAACTTTATATTTCCCATCTGCTTTGACCTTCAGTGTAGTTCCATCAATCACCTGATGGTACCGTATCTACTCTCTGGCTGCTAACGTACACAGCAGCTACTCTCAGTCTAAGCTGATCACAGTGGCTCATATTATACAAATATTCTTAGAATATCAAACCCAAACAGGGTGATGTGGATGGAGCTAAATAGCGAGATAAGTGACCCCTCTGCTTCTGATTAAAGGAAACTGCATATGCAGTGATTTATGGAAATCAGTTGATCAGCGCCACGCCATCAACTGGCAACCTGTCCGATGTTTTTTCTCCTTTTCCTCCAATGCATGCTGGGACACGTCTGGGCCCCCCGAGAGGGAGAGAAAAATGGATGGTTGTGATTGATTTTAGGCAAGAAAAAAACAACAGTTAGAGGTAAAAACCCCGACCACCCCCTGCTTAGCAAAATATTACCTTAGATGAATTGGAGGAGCTGCGCTGTGTTTTTAATATTGGAACATAATCCATTTTGTTTTTTACTTATTGCGTGTTCCTCCTCTTTGCGGGAATACAGCCAACAGGGAGAGGGGAGTGAAAATTCTGGGAGGAGAGAGTGAGAGAGAAATCATTGGGGCAGACTGACCCTGAACGGAAGAGACCTAGGTTCAGTTCCCTGTTTCATCAACCACCCTGCCAACGTGTCCTGGAGCAAGAAACTAAATCCCCCACAGTCCCAGAGGCACTTTTTCTGTCCACTGCCGCTGTGCGCTGTGCTGGGTTAAGAGGATAAGAAGTAATGAAATCCTCCTCAGGGGTTCAATTACTGTATAATATCCCATTATAGTTATTATAGACTGCTGAGTCACAAATAGGGCATTCGGAATTGAGAGGTGGTTCCAGTTTGGAACGGGAAGTGTCCGGCCTGTTGAAATCGTGTGTCTCAGAGCTTAAAAAAGTCCCAAATCAATGGAAACTTAAAACAAGAGGAAGACTGGCTTCATTTAATGGGGAAAAAAGAATATGATAGTGGTGTTAGTGGTGTTAAAGTGTGTAAAATGTGGGGCGGCTTGATTGAATTGATCAGGATTGTCGGGCCTTGGGGGAGGTTTTGTGTTCTGCTGTTTCTCCCCTGTGTTCGGGCTTTGAGATGATAAATCAGTTTTTTTCTTCACAAAAAATGTCAGCAATTGTTAAGGGAATCTATTAGGAATCAGTTTTCAATTAATATCCACAAAGTTTCCATGACTAGCTATATATATATTTTGTCAATATTAAAAATAAACTTCATTTATATAGCGCTTTACAAAACAGAAAATTAGGATTTGAAAGTAAACAGTTGTAAACAATTAAAAAACAGATTAGGCCAGAAATAGGATACAAAAATTTATGAAAATTTCTAAAATAAATAATATAGTAAGAATTCAGCCATTTGAAAAGACTGAAGATTCGAATATTTTAAAATGTTATTTAATATTTAAAAAACAACACAAATGAACAAATAACATCTTGTATTAAAGAATATTTTTTGAGATTGCATTTGATTTGAACCAATAATGGTTTCTCGCATTAGATCAGAGAAGATGAATGACTCAAAATTTTCACCTACATATCATTGCAGTTTATCTTTATTATACCCATAATCTTGTGTGTAAAACGTGTCTGTGGCTTGTGTGTGTGTGTGTGTGTGTGTCCTTGTGTCTGTGTGTCTATATGTGTGTGTGTTCACTGTTTCTTCATTTTAAATTCATGTCAAACACATGGATGCGTCAGAGTGCACTTTCTGCGCAGCCCTAAGCTTACCAGGGAGTAGGTTAATATCAGGGAGCAGCTTTGGACTGGATTTGATGAGTCTTGGGTTTTACCAGTGTGTTTCTACTGGGAGATCGAGGCTGAACTGCTGCAGAATGGTTTAATGTGAGGTTGGTCAGGTGTCAAGCTCTCTCACTCAGATCTCTCAAACTCATGTGTACTTTGGGTTCAGCTTAACTCTGCTTGTGTAAATATATATGTGTAGTGAAGAACTGATAGGACACTGTTTATAGAGCGGCCAGAAAGAAAGACAATATTTGGATCTATGATGAAGTACAACATTCAACCTCCGTGATATACTAAATATACTACATATGTTTTTAATGTATTCATTGATGCATGTTGTGATGATGTTTAATTTGTAAAAAGTGTATTTGGCTGCTGAAATAATCAAGAGTGAAATGCTGCATGCTATCATTTTTATCTTTTTTTTTAATTTGGAGATACGCAAATATGTCTCAGGAATAAATAAATAAAATATGTCAGAGGATAAACTATGAAGAGATCTATTTAAAACACTGTTTTTCAAATGAAATGAATTCACAGCACAAAAGTCTATAAAAATTAAAATGTCCATTATACCTTACAGCATAACACAATGTGTTTGAGATATAACTGGCAATAAATGTCAATATCATAAATAAAGATCTGTCTTTGTTTTTTCCGTGGCAGTTATTACTCCTTATAGACTCATTGTGTTCCATCACGTCCCTGTAATTCAATATTAAATATAACAATGAAAACATCAGTGCAGCGATGTTTCATAGCAAATCATTAATTCTACAAAGTATCTCCGTATAATATGTTTTAAGTTTATGATATCATCTTTCTTATTGAGCTGATTTGCTGTGTCCTTCTCAGTAATAAGAGCAGATAGCATGAAAAGACTTCTGAGGCTTTATTAGTTTATTTTTTTCTCTTGATAACCACGGTGCAGTGCCTCTGCAGCCTGGCCTGTTCTGTGTCATTGAAACAAATTGGTGATGCTGAATATTTGGGTTTCAAAGGAGCAGGAGATGAAACCAAATGATAGGAAGCAATTTGCAATTTTCCATCTTCCATCTTCCAGCTCATAATGGGTTTCCAATGTACTCAAGGCGGAGATGCTCTGATGTTAATAAGAAATGCATGTACATGGTGGTGTGTGTGTGAAATCAGATAGGATTAGAGAGGGATGAGATTACTCTGATGCATCTTCATGTGTGCTTCATGTATGGTTTCTGTAAAAGTAAAGTGTGCCACCGCTTGTAAAAATGATTATCTAAAATGAAAGCATGTTCTTTAATCATCTACAACATTGGCTTTCATTGTGACTATAACAAATATCTGCTTAAATCTAAAAACATATTCAGTCTTCTTCTCTTTACATTTCCTCTACTGAGGAGTTTAGGTTTTCATCCCCCTCCGTTTGTTTGTTGTCGTCTATAATCAATATTTTCAGATGTCAGGATCTTTACATTTTACATTAGATGAAGTTTTGTGTTTTGAAAAACAAAATTTTGACGAAAATGTTGTCAATGTTATTTAAACTGTCAATATACTGTATATGTCCATGTTGTGACAGAAGACTCATATTAAATGATATCTTGCTCATCTAACCTGCCTATGACATTGATCCTATTATTAAAAAATATGATTTAAATAAGGTCATATTAAACTTTAACAAACATTAACAACAATGCTTCTTTTTTTTTGTTATATTTTGGACGTTTCTATATTTGTAAATAAGATGATTTCACTGAAAATGAAACATTTTGACTGCAGCTAGTTCCCAAACCTGCTCTTATTGTTGGGGAATCATTTCTCGCCTCATTGAGCTGATTGGATTAATTCAAACGGATGATTTATGATGATAAATGTGAAGAAAGGGAGCGGTGATGCCATAACAGGTGCTGTAATCTGAACTAGCTGTTAAATTGAGTGCTATGAAGTGCTGGGGTCTAATCTTTGGTCCCTGGAACGAGAAAGAATCACCCACTCAGGCTTGTATTGATGACTCGGCAAACAATCTGTGGAAAGTATATATACGAGACCCCAGAACTGGAACTGCAGTTACACTCTGGCCTCAAAGTTGATGGATCAACTCAAAGCATTTGTTGGCATGGCCCTGTTCTTAAGTCAAATGGCTACCAGTCGTGGTATTACATCCGTCAGCAGCTCTGCTCGATATCAGCACGCCGTAAGTCCCGGGAGGAAATAGACCCACTCGCTATTCATCCCCACAGTGAAGGGGGAAGCTCATGGAGGGCAAGAGGGCAGCACTGACAGAACATGTTATTTTGTTCCTATTATTCATCCCACACTGTTCTTTCACTTTGATGCATGCTGTAACAATGCATTCCCATCACTGTAATACATTTGACTGGAAGCACTGTATTTAAGGAAGGTTTGAAATATTAAAATAAAGACAGTGGCTGGTTTTCAGGATACAATGTGAATGTGATGAACTTTGATTCTATTTTGTGTAGGTGTTTAATCAATGGCGCTTTTTGATGAAAATCATTAATCAAAGTGATCGCCCTTGTCACACTGTGATAAGAAACTTCATACTATTCTTAATGTCACAGTTCAATATTAAAACACTGCATATCAACAGGAACTTCACTCATGTGTCTGCCCACGTCCAAAAAATCCCTTAAATTCAATCAAACTACATTGAGTTAAACACGCTGATAGATCTCAGTCCACTGAATGGGCCGGATCCTTTTTTGGCCCAGGTCCCATTCTGCCACAAAGACCCTTTGCAGTGGTTCAAAAAGAAAAGATTAATTTCTTAACATTAACTCGTTTTTCGGGCAAATTATGTGAAAACAATTTGAAATATCGCTGTTAATACAAATTAGATAGTTTCAACTGCGCCTGCCGGAGCTTGTGAAATGACACTGCTCCACTTTTCAGCAACTCTGAGGTTCCTGAACCGTCTTTAAATAGCCAAGTTCTTTTGGGTTTCAATTGTGGAAATTTGACCGGAGGATACACGCTTCATATACAGACTTTCTGCTAATTCATTTTTATATTCATCAGGAGAGAATAGTGTGATTGTCAGCCATTGAGCAGCAGTCTAGCTGGAGAGCACACTGTCACTTCTGAATGAGAAAACACAACACGATAACAGGTTCCGGGGGCAACTGTAAATTAGATTTAAAAAAACGAGTGAATGACATTTTCCCTTCTCAGTGCAAATGATTTATAAATCAAAGACGGGCCTCTGAGCACTGTGAAATGAGCTTTTTCTGCGCTGTGGTAAAATAACTCACCTGACAACCATGGGACTTTCCTCTTACCAAGGAGAATTCACACAGCAAGCCTCTTAAGATTAAAATGTTATTAAAGCGTCACTGAAGAGTTTAAAAAGTATATGCCGCGTCTGCTCAGAGCCAACGGTAATGGTTGCTGTAAAATCAGACGTGGGCACAGAAGAAGAGCCGGCTGCTGGAGGCCTCGTCACATTGTCAACGCTCTGCAGAAAATCTTCCCTGCCACTGCATTTGATTGTCGGCGTCTAGCGGCTGATACGATAGCATCGCCGGGTAGCATTCAATTCTAATGACAGACGAGTGAACTGACGGATCACATTCTAAATTTCACTCTCCCCCATTTTTTCCCCTCTATCCTGTTGAACATCACAATCGTTTCTTTCTCGGTGCTTCACAGGTGATGAATAGCTTCTGGGCTTTACTGGCATCCTCGGCCAACAGCAGTCGTTTAGTGACGACTGCTGTTGGCGTGGAGATGAAATATGAATGTTTTAATGTGTCGTTAGTAGATTCAGGTTCCAATGCTCAACCTGCTCATTATTTCATGCTTTAACCTAGACAGAGCTTTTCTAGTGTTAATGACCACTGAAAGTACTTTACAGAGCTGTTCAGGTGTAACCAGGTGTCTGTGGGTCTAAAGTCGCTCTGCCTCAAAACAGCTGTGCACCAACAATTCATCTGACCATGCCTCGTTTTAAAAACCAGCCCCCCCAAGTGCACTCAGAGGTACAAAAGTGCATCTTTTGTTTAGACACTATGGACAAAAATATGACAACATCATCAGTCTGAAACTATGTGCTACTTTGCAGGAGAAAGTGTAAGAAAGGACCTTTAGACCTAAATCTTTATTTGAGAGGAGACTCTGCTACATCTGAGTCTGTGGTGTCAAATGTGTGGGAGACACAGTGATTTAAAAAGGTCCCTCTCTCTGTTTCCTCCTGATTTGCCAGGCTCGGTTACCATGGGACTCAATGGGGCAGTTTGATGGAACATCAACACACAGTGAATGACCGAGGAGGTCATCTTTTGTGAGAGAATAGATTTTTAAGTGCTTAGAGACGCCTGAAACTGATGCACAGTGGCATTATAAAAAAAAGAATGTAATGGATTTTTTACTGGCACAGTGACTCATTACAAACTTTGGAATATTGTTTTTAAAATAGTATTTTGTGTACATGTAATGAAAATACTGCTTGCCCCTGCTTCTTTGCACTGCGTGCTGCAGCATCAGAATGCACCAAGGTTAACAGATACCCCCCCCCCACACACACACACACACACACACACACACACACACACACACACACACACACACACACACACAGCTGCAGCAGAATCCAGCTTCCTGAAGGTTCATCCATTTTGTGATATAGTGCCTTCACCTTTAATATTGCCTCTGGCAGGCCCCAGGACAGCCTCTGTTCGGAGGCCAGAGGAGCCGAGCTGGGCAATCAGCTTCTCCAAGATACAATAATGAACAAGCCTCGGATGGATTTTCATTTTTTGTTGAATTGTTATTGAGCCAATTTATTGTTCTAAATGCTTCTGCCCTCATATTAAACAAGGTTAAATATCCACAAGAGCATCTGGCCTTCCTGCAGTAGCTCATCAACTGAATTGTTCTTGTACAGACACACAACATCTCATATTCTTAGTTACACGTTCTGAAGACGATACTTTCTACTCCAACAGATTGAAAACAAATAGAAAGGAAGAGTTCACTTCATCCAAACAATAACATTTCGATCATATTTCAGCTATTTCAGTTCCATTGTTATGCTGCTCTGCCCATTCAGCACATTTTCTATTTTCCACTGTCCATTACTTTGTTTGATTAACAGTTTGCAAATGGTTTATTAAAAACTGCCTCAGCTACACTTTCGAGCTCTGCTTCGTGGTTCTTTCAACCACCTGGAACATGGTTCCTCAGACAGTTTGAAAATCAATGGAGGGTTTTAGCTGCAGGTGAACAGAGAACTGTCACAGATCTGCTTTTTTGCATAGTGTGCTTTATATCTATTGAGTCACATAGATTCCCAAGAACTACATTAAACTTTACACTTTGAACAAAACAACTCAAATCTGCGGTTTTAGTTTATGAGCCTACGTTTTCTTTTTCATAATCCATTTTGAATATGAATTGTGTATATACAGCAGCTTTTCCATATTGCTCATCACTTCTCTGCTGTCCTCTTCCCCTGGAAAGCCACACAGTATTACAAATAATGTCACGGTGTCACTGTAAAAATAAATTTCCCCTTAATGTCTCTTTTAACTCTTTCAAAGCCGAACATAGTAAAGCAGGAGGATCAGCCGAGAGGAAGAAGAATCCCACCTTCCCTAACTTTTCCGCAAAATTAGAATTACAATAACACATTTACATTAAGCAGGGAATATGCTCAGCTGTTTTGTTAATTCTTTTGACAACACAATGAACCCAAAAACAAGAAATCTATTCATTACACAGTCTCTCGTGATTTGTCCTAATTGTTGTATATTCCTAATCTCATACAGTGTGTTTACATAATAAGTAATGTCCTTGTGTGCATTTGTTACACAAACATTAGCAAATATTAGAGAGAAAACTCTTCTTCAGAGAATATTTTTTACTCTACGTTTCAGCTTAATGAGTATTCAAATCGTCCCTCGTTACATTTCCCTCATGACAAAGGGCGCAGTAGGCAACCATCATTTCTAACATTTGCATAATCTCCCTGTCGTCTCTGTGCTGCTGTCTTTGCCCTCCTTCTTCTCCTCTGCTTCAACTGTCATTTAAGAAAGAAAAAAAAAGTATCTACTCAAATAATCTCATAAATTCTTAATGCTAATTCATTTCCAAAGAATGTCACCACGCAATAGAATCCACTAAATTAGATCATAAAAACAACAAGTGCACAATTCCCACTGAGAGAAAATTTGCGCTAACTCTCATGAGGTGAGGATCAAGTGACATGGTGTGTCCACCTCCATTGCTGCAGAGACCTGCTCTCTAATAAGGACACTGGAGGAGCAAACAGAAAGAAATCTCTGGAGGGAGAGTAGAGCAATGTGCATCAGGGCAGGTCTTACATTTCAAAGGGTGACAACAGTTCGACATCACAGTGAAGAACAGTTTCATCCCTCATCTGTCGTGATCATCTTCCATAATGACGCTCCAGCCTTAATCTCATGGGGCAGCTTGATAGATGTTACACGATGGGTGAAAACCCCCGGTGAAAATGAAGTAGTTTTGAAAAGAGCTCTGCGCCCCAAAGACAGAAGGCTTCAGAAACAGTCCACAGCAGCTGCAGAAAAAAATGATGACCTTCATATTGCCATTTGACAAAAAAGTCCCGATGATGACACTCCTCCACATGCTCATTCTCGGGGGGGCAAACACATCGAAGAGACCCATGTAAACAGATTCTGTATGTGAAGCTCATATGGGCTAACATTAAATATTGTTGCCTCTTTTTTCCCCAAGCTCTGAAATGGAAATGCTGAGAATTCTTCTTCTGCATCTTCTGTGTCCCTCTTCTTTTAAACCAATAGGCACATGCTTTCTGATAATGCAGATTGAATAAATTGTTTTCTGTGACTTCTCATTTACTAATTGGTTTGAATCATCTTGTGTTGCAAGAACTTTGAAATAATCCAGATATCCAGTGCAAAACAGATCAAGATTGCAAAAAGGTTATTATCATAGTTTGGCTTCTTTGGTGTCCTGGCTTTAAGAATGGCAATGTTGGTTGTTTGGTCAGTTTTCTGGCTGGATGGTCGGTTTGTTGGTTAAATGATTGGTCGACCTGTTGATTGGTTGCACCACGAGCAGGTTAAAATGTTAAATCAAAAGTTCAACCCACATTTTAACAACAGAATGATGTATGATGACGGCCAGGCATCGCAGCATTGTTATCCTCCAGATTTGTACAAGAGATCTTAAAGTTGGGTTGAGGAGCCTCATGCATGTTTTAAGAAAACCGGCTGTAGATCGTATTGTGAAAAGTTCACAGCTGAGAGTGAATGATTCAACGTTCCTGCTCTTATTCGAACTCCTGGCAGAAAAAGAAAATATCCAACTGCTACGATGAACACTGCAGAAGACCCTTAGTCAGAAACACTGTCTGCACTATCACAACAGACAAGAACATATTGTATTTGTTTCAGGTTCGAACATTCTTGGATGCTTCAAGTTTGTTGTGTTCAGAGAATACAAAACCTGTTCAAATTTTAATAGCACTGTCAATTTTGGACATATTCTAACTGTTCTTGAACTAACTCTAGATATAGGATCATCTATAGAGCATATACACCCCATCCCCCCTTATTTGTCTCAATTGGTCTTACCGGTTTCAGCTTGAGCTCACCCTTGCTGTCACAGAAACACTTATTCCGCGGCCTTAAGAAAGATTCCGCTCCACGGTGCTGACACCCGAGTCCAGCCGGTGTGGGATCAAATGCTGTGTGAGTTTTCCAGTTTAATTCTCGTTCCACACGAAAGCCCAGTAAGCTGGGATCAAATGATATCGGATTCTCTCGCCAGCGGGAACTGGAACACCTACACCAGCACCCACATGGCACCACACCACGAACACACCCACTGGTACCTTCTGAAAGTGTTAAATATGAAATAAAAACGTATTCTGTAACTAAGGGCCTTTTTAAAAGTAAAGTAAATGTATTTCATTATATTGCAATCTGCAAGGACGTACGTGAACCTACAGTAATACAAAATGCTTATTTTAATGTCCAGACTACTTTTGATATTTGAATTAATCTGTCATTTTTACTGATTACGGGAAATGATTTACATGTTTCCTCCAATGAGCCTTCAACAGAAACATTAAGCTGCAGGATACTGAGAGGAAACAGCTACATCTTGAGCTTGAGACAAGCTGTGGACTGAATTAGAAATATGACTGCATTTAATATCAACATGCAAGACCTTAATTAATAAAGCTGACAGAGTTCACCGACTCTAGCAGAGCAGTCATGTCGATAATTGCTGTCTTTCACAACACAAATTCAACACAATAGAAAATAAATGTGCGACTGTATTTAATAGAACTGGGGGTTGTATTGTCTTTTGTTACCGATATCACATTGCACGGCTCTGCCATGCACAAGCTCAGTGGCTGAGGGAGAGCGGGGCCACTGTGACATTAGGTGGGTGAGACGGCTGCTCGTGGCCATATCTGATCCAGCTGTTTTATTATGTGAACAGACAACTCTGGATCCCATTGAGCAGCCAAATACCTGTGGCTCTGCTTTCCTGACAGTGTCTGCCTGCTTGTCTTCTTACGCCAGCACAATCAATCAAAGCCTGGTTGATAGACAGCAGGTTGGAATCAAAACAGTATTTCAGCATGTGACATGACAGATGTTTTGTTTGGATTCTTGTTCATAATTGAAGAGCGGTGAAGACGCTGCCGTGTTTGTCTCTGAGCAGTGATTTTGTTCGCGTGTTTGACAGTTTGTGTCTGAAATGTTGTCTTTTTATTGTCAGGTGGTTGAATCAAGTGACAGTGATGTTTGAGAAACACACAAATCTTTTTGTCGAAAATAAAAGTCTTTCTCTTGTTGTGCCCACTTGTGTTTCCTGAACAGATCCAGTAGTAAAAATGAGTAACTCTCAACGAGGACAGAAGTTTAACCCTTTGTGTTGGGATATTCAAATCCAGCCTTTGGAAATGTCCATTAAACCTGGAAGGAATGGGACTTGAGGCATCAGTCACATATGCTCTGAAACCATACTAAGATTACTTTCTAACAGCATTAATCATTTCTGCAATTCTACATTTCTTTAATTAACTGTTGAAGCACTTAATGAATGTGTAAAACTAAGCCTTTTAACTGTGAAGGCCCATGGAAGCTTCGGAGAGAATTAGTTTACACAAGGACGAAAAGTCTGACTTCAGCCTAGAAGTCGCATATCAGAGACGACACAGTTATTTTCTGGGTGTCACTTTCCCAAATTTGAAAGTGACTCCAAACTTTTTGGTCAGTCACATTGTCAATTTATCATCTTAGTGTTGGTGCTGGTAGCGTTTGATAAGAGCTGTGACGCACACAACTGTCTTTAAGATTAAATGTCCTTGTCTGAGAATAACCAATGATAAATATTATTGAAGCACAATGAAACATTTTTGTAATGCTTAATTTATGATCTATTTGTGACTTGTCTGGTAATGGATATGTAATTATAATAATATAAACACAGTTTGAATAGGGTTTTGGATGTCTGGTTTGTTTGCTATTTTGGATACATGTTCTATATACTACATTATACTGTCTTATATATATTAAACCTGCACACTGGGCGGTGACATGATATCACTAAAGGAGTAAAAACCCTCAGAAGGAATAAAGTCTCTGCAGCTGGAAATTGAAGTTTGCAGGGCTCGAAGCCTTCATAACTCAGTGTAGGTTCAATGTAATGAAAGGCAGAGTTTGGATAGAAATAAGTTGGGGTTCACTTCAGGGGTTCTCCACCTGACTCCAAGTCAGCAAAACAGCACAGCAGATACAAAAACATCCACAGTGTAGATGTGTGACTTAAAGTTTTAACCTTTGGAGTTTTCTTTTAAAAAGGAAACAAAAATACATTATTATCATTAAAATGCTAAGTATGCATATCTGCCCTGAAGGCATAACACAACCTTTGAATATGTTTCCTGTGTCATACAAATCTTATTTTGTTGTTGTTGAAATTTCATTGTGTTTAACCTCTGCTGTTTTTTAGTACATAAAGACAATCAACTTCCAACCTTTGAAAGATAACTAGCTTTGTATAAAACTTATGCCACATGAAAAGAGGTTTACTGAATATCCCATTGACTTACAAGTGACAGTGAAGTCCCCAAAATATATAACAAAGCTCTAATATTTTGGATAAGTGTTACATATTACATCCTTAAAACAGTTACACCACAATTTGTAGGGGATTGATTTCTCTACAACCTCTACATGACTTTTTTATGGTAATTAGAAATTCTGAACTGATGGGTTTTCAAAGGCTCATATTCAGAACATTTGAATAATACATGTAAATTTAGGCTTCATTTCATAAATATAGAGAAAATAATAAAAGATTATTTTCAAAATAAATGAGCAAAAAGCTCAAACCATGCTGGAGCTGTTGTGTTGGGTTCTGAATCCCCTTTATATGTATTGTTAGGCAAATAGGAAGCTGAGCTGGACTGACTGGAGGGCTGCGCAGGAGTAATCTGCTGCTGGTGCTGCTGTGGGATGACTGGTGATGGGCAGCAGCTTAGAGCTGGTGGAGAGAAAGGGACGCAGTGGCACAGCGAGTACTGCAAATGTCGGTAGTGATTACATTCTGCTTTCAGAAAGGGTCAGGAGTCAGAGTGAGCATGTGCCAGCAGCTTCCTGCAGCGAAGTGACTGTACGATACCATCTTCTTATGTTGCTCCGGGGCTAGCTCTGCAGCATCCCTTTCACACTGTCAGGTCTCGTCAGTATGAGAATTCAATTCAATTCCATCATTGCATCCACTGAATGCACCTGTGCAGCAGATATTTCCCACAGCGAAGGTAAGATTTCTGTAAAGTCAGGTTTCAGGCTGAGAATTTAGGTTTCAGTATGAGTCAAAACCAAGAGTCTCTGTTTTATAAAAACATAAACTGTAAACATTTACAGGTCTTTTCCAAAAAATACCTTTTAGTCTTGGATGCACCATGAAGTGGAGGTGTCACATTTCTTTTGAAGCTGGCTGAAAATACATATTTGAAGCTCCAGTAAGAGCTTTTGGAGGAAGATTGTTTTGCTGTTGAGTTTAAACAATAACAAACCCTCCACTAAAAGCTCCCCACCCCAAATTCATGGACCAGCAGCAAGGCAAAGACACAATGTAAGAAACTGGACTATCCTCAACAGCCTGGAGGTTGATACTCATACTAAAGATGAAGCAAAGCAATATATATATATATATTAAATGTCATCAAACAAACATGGTGGAGTAAAAACTAGGAAGGGTTTGTTTGTTTAGAATGATTTTACAATAGAAGATAGAAGGTTTGTTTCTAAGCCGACGACAAAGCCAAAGTTACCTGGGACATCATTTTGAATTATGCATACAACCAAATCCACTGTGAAGCAACCTCAGGTTATTAGGACATTGTGACTAAATGGACAGTTACTGTGATAAAGCAAGACCACAAACAATCAGACCACAAACTGCAACTAGAGCTGCTGCTGCAAAGAGAATATGCAGAGAAGACAAAACTAGTTTCCCATAGCGAGCAAATTAGCTCCAGACAGGGATACTCACAACTTCACGGCCACTTTAGTTAACACAACACCCACAAAACTGCTTAGCAAACGAGAAAGTATTGCAAATGTGCGTTCATAAATACTGAAGTGCTTGTTTTCCTACTAACTGGACAGGAGTAGTTATCAAACTGTTAAGCAGGAGAGACTAAGCAAAACATTTTTGTGTTTGAAAAACTGTTGTTGCCTCCGTTAAGCAAGCACAACAATCTCTGCAGTCGTTTCCCTGCCTCTCGATTCTCAAAGGTCTCTCCACCATTGTCTCCTTTGCCTGATCATAGCTTTTCTTTTGATTTTAATCTTCTGACCCTCTTTGGCTGTTCCTCTGCCATCTCTCCCTCATGACACTGTGTTTATGTTGTGTAGTGCCGCTGGTATACACTGCTGGAGGCTGCTTCCCCTGTTAATCATTTAATTATCACTATCTGCTGGCACGTGTCAGATTTACAGTGTCTCCCTTCCTTTCCCCCACCCCACCCCTTCCTTTCTTTTTATGCTTCATGCTTCACGCTGTAGTGTTGTCTTCCTTGGTGCAGGCCAATTTGTTTACTTCCCTTTTACAGAGTCGGGGCTGTTTGTTTCTTTTAGCACACACACACACACACACACACACACACAGAAGGGACATCTAGCGGACCGTGAGGAGATACTCACTGAATTTGACGGTAAGTGTGTTGGATGATAATAGCTTACTCTACCTCCAAGACACCCAGAACCTTGTCCACGCACATGGAAACACTTTGGGTGTGTTTCTCAGCGCACAGAATGAGACTCACATCTTGAGACTCACATCTTGAGAAACACGTTCACTTCCTTCTGAACAAACATGGATGCCTGAAGACACGTTGGAAGAAAGACTCACCGTCCTCTCGGGACTTTTGAATGAACGCGTCGACGCCGCTCTCTCCGTAGTTTCCCTCTGAAGCCACGGTGGAGACGTAGTTCCAGGCCATGGCCTTGACGATGTCCACCATGGCCTGGGCCTGGTAGGTGTCCGGGGGCACCACCCGGGAGAAGAAGTCATAGCGGGTGTTGTCACTCAGCTCTGGAGCCGTGGAGGCGTAGCTCACTTGAGGGATCTAGGAGAGGAAGAAAGAGAGATGCGGTCACATGTGGTGAAAAGTATAAAGACATGCGTTGTCAAAGTAAATTATATATAAAGTGGGAAGGTTCATTGAGGTTTCATGTACAAAAACATGATTACAACACCGAACATCTGCTGAAATCCCTCCACTGCTCTCCAGTGGTATTCATCCCCTACATGTGGCTGTTGCCTTAAATTGTTCCTTTGATCACAGATTTACCTTCTGAGGAGTATTTTCCACACAAGTCAAGCAACACTAATGTTTTCATGTATTCACACTTACCCATTATGGTAGAATTAGAAAACAATACATGTAATACATAAAGGTATTGTCTTTCTCGGTTTTGAATGGAAGAGGAATACAATAAGATCAAATGTTATGGGAGAAGTTGAAAGAAACTTATTGACCTGATGGAAACTGACACATAATCTTCAGAGAACAATTAAATAATATACAGTACACTGTAACTCTGAACCTTTGAAAACATCGAGGTTTACAAAAAAACAGCTCAAGTTGATGAGTACAGTTCTCAGCCCCCTGGTTGCCCTTCTGCCCGGGTTCCTCCGAAAGGTTTAGATCCCTCTGTTTCCCCGACACCAGTGTTTCAGAAGCCGCTTCTAGGATGAAATTCTGAGCTGCTAATCTGAACTTTTGCTTTCTCAAGTTATTTCAGATTTATGGCTGCCGGTAGCGTCTGTGATCCCCTCTATGGCTTTCCGTGCTGCACAGTTGGGAACTTAACTGACCAGATTTTACGACATTCAATAATGTGTTTCGGGGGTTTTACTTCAAATATGGACACATTTTTTATGTCGACGCACGTTTTTTTTTCTTTTGTCTTGATTCCAAAGGGTTGATGAATTCAGGCAGTAGAAGTGGAGGCAGCTGCTGCTTTAAATCAGAATGTAGTTTGACAGCATTTCAGTCATTTTTTAGCATTTTGAGATATTTTCATCCCGTTTTTATTGCATCAAATGACAGAAAACACTGTCTAGAAAAATATATTTGACGTCTCTCATCCATTAACATGGAGTAAGTGAGATTTACGACTTATACAGCAGCTTTTATGTCGTCCATCTTTATATACAGTCAATGCTCTCAACACAATTTGCTATAACCAGTGACTATATCTATAACTTACAGTAATTTGTTCCAGAAATTACTTTAATAAGAGACTAATGGAATAAATACCCGTGTTTTTTCTGATGATAAATTCAAAGACCAAAATAGTCGGCTTGTGCTGTGACGTCTCGTGATGACTGACGTGCGAATGAGACGTTACTCATCCTTTCCAAATGCTGTTTGTCATGGCACCTCAGCTTGCCCCGGGGGGGGGGATTTTGACAGAAGCTGTCCACACTGAGATGAAGGGACGTGTGGACAGAGGGATAAACAGGATATGACACCGCAAAACATTTTGAAACCTGCACTATGTTGCAACAACATTAATTTGTTGCAGCTTAGAAGATGAAACCTTTTATCCATCTTGTATTTTTATTTATTAACCTGCATTTCAGCATAGGAATGGAGTGTTTCAAGGGAAATCCAGGTTACCTACCAACCCATTTACGTTACTTGCATCTCACTGCCTCTAAGTAAACTTTATCTAACAGCAGGCCTACTTTCCCAATATTTGCTCCAGTACCTGCAGACAGGCTGCTGGGGAGGGGAGATATCCTCCTCTCCTTGCTCCCTCACCTCCCAGTGGAGGCTTTTGATGTGGTCAGCTGTAGCCCGGCACTCATCCTGCCTCTGCTGTGCTCCCTGCTCCTCGCCTGCAGCCCGTGTGAGGAGCACAGCTGTTCAGTCGGTACCAATGACCTCCAGCTCCTCACCACTCGTAACCTCACACTGGCTTTGTGTTCTCAGGATCTGCTCGGTGAGGCCAGAACAGAGGATTGCGAGTGCAGAATTTGTTATATATACCTGATACCTGAAACTCCCTGTGCATCGACGGGGCTCCGGTGCAGGCTCGGCTTTATTGATTTGAAATGAGACAAACATGCCGATCAGAGGCTGCCTTGTTAACTCGGTTTCCTTTTAAAGGAGAGAAGAGGCAGGAAAGGGAAAACCTGTGTCTGTGGAAATGGACGATGTGCACACTGTATGTCAGAACCTGGACCGACGGCTGTCCAGTTGTCCCCCCCACCCATCACACTGTGCTGTGTCCACAAGGTCTCTCTGTGTTAGTTGTGTTGTTCTGAGCTGCAAAGTTGCTACTGCAAATTGCATTGATTCATGAAACAATGAGCACAGACTGAGTTCAGTGTTGGAGGCAGACATGTGTCCTGCTCGTCTTCCTCTGGGATTCTCTCGGAGACGCAGACCTTGACAGGATCTGAGTCTGGATCCTGCAGAACCGGTGGCTGTCATCTTGGCGGTAATGGCCGACTAATGTACACTCTGTCTGCTCTTTACATCTGTTTCTTTCTCCCTCTTGGAAGCCAGTTTTCTTCTCACACTTCTTTGACGTCACGCGGACAACAGGGGATCAGGCAAACTAAATTTAAAGTGTTGTGCAAAGGTGTTGGGAAGGTGTTAATGAAGTCTGCCTATAGAAGAGTCCAAGGTTCTAACACACAGCAGAAGAGTGAAAGTGTGCCTGTTTAGCAATTTGCACCTACAGCTCATTCAGCTCCTGCATCAGAGGGATTGACGCTCTTGTTTGGTTAATTTTTGCAAATACTCTCTGTTCTTAAGAATAGAATACAAAGTGATAACACAATAATAGGTGTGGCAGAGTACAAAGATGGCAAAGAATTACACAACTAAAGGAGATGATGACAGCTGTGACGTCAGAAAAGACACAATACCAAATTTACAAGGGTGGAAAAATCCGAGCAACAAGTATCCATGTGAATTAGAAGTTTTGATATGTATAAGTATTGACCATGATCAGAATAAAAAGATAAATCACGTTAATCATGTCCTACCTGTGCAGCTATACCAGATGTTAGTATTTTGTAATCCTGTGAGAATGTTTCACTTGCCAAAGATGTGATTTAACTATGAAACTGACTAAAAATATTCTTGTTATTATTCCATTATTATCTTCCATAGATCTTTTGGTAAGGTTGTTATTTTTAGCCATGATAATCGCTGAGTGAACTTCTGATAAGATTTTGGTATTTTTGCACAGGATGAATATCCGTATAAATATTTCTGTCCCTTGTTTGAATTTCTACATTTTGTTGCGGTCATGTATTGTGGGGCCACAGTCACGAGTCTCGTCCCATATCTGCCAAAGGTACCCAGTGTTTTTTTGTTTGTTTTTTACCTGAGGGATTTTCACGGCTGTAACAATCACACAATTCCAGCATTCTGTCAAGAGCCGGGACAGGCAGAGCTTATCATGTTTGTGTTGGCAGGATTTCTTGCTCACTGGGCTGGAGCGATAGTCTTGAACAGTTTGCTTCCTCTAATAGAACACAATCATTTCTTAGCATTGAGTCACGAAATATAATTCCTCTTTGAGGGGCCTCCTTCCTCCGATCCTTCCCCCAGGGGATGGAAAGAAACTGGGATTGGGGGGGGAGTAAAGATGTGATGTGTTGTAAAGAGGAGAATGTGTTGTATGCAGCAAAGAGAGGATGGATATCTTGACAGGGCTTTGATATATGGAAACTGCAGCTGATTTCAAGATGGCTCACTATACTCACAGGCTCCATTTTAGTGATCTGTATCCATCTGCTCAGGCTGGGAGCTTCCTCTCCTGTGATGCAAGCGCTTTGTGACCTAATTACTTCATAGAGAGTATACCAATACAGTAGCCCCTCTTCCCCCCTTTAAGTTTATAGAACTACTTTAATCTGTACCCACTCACCCCAGAACTATCTATTTAATTGCTAATGGGCTTTGGAAATACGCTTAATTGCTGTGATGTGAGTTTCAAGCAGATTTTTGATGCAGATTTAATGCTCAAATCACTTTCTTTAAATAACTGTTCCTCTTCTTTTTCTTTTTTTGTTATTCAATTAGCTCATTTGGCACCGCATCAACGCAGGAGTAATGATGCTCATTAGAACTGAACAGAAATATTATACATCTGCACTGTTTGCTGGGGAAGGAAAATGAAAAGCTTCGGTCGGGCTCGTTAAATGATTCCGTAAATACTTCCCGCAAGTACAGTAAGTTTACTGAATATTTTTTACTGTGGTGTTGATATTTCATCTCAGTATAAAGAATGATGAGGTAAAAGTTTGATTATATGAGTTTTAACATTAGATTCATCGAAGACTGTGTTTTGTTCAACAACGTATAAACTTAACCTTCTTCTCTGAATCACGAGTGCTTGAACATAAATAGTTGTATAGCGCCTCTTCAGGTCAAAAACTTAAAAGCCATTTCCCCTACAAACAATAAATAATACATCTTAACTCTCCATTTCTGATAAAAATTATTCTCTTGTTGGCATTTCATAATTTGTTTGTGGTAGCTCTGTTCTTTTTTAAATTACTCCTGGTGTCCGTTGTGGTTTCATCAGTTTTTTCTTGCCTTTGAGATTGTCTGCAAAACCATGATTTGCTTCACTATGTCTCGTTGTGTCCCTCAGTATTTAAGTCTGTTTTTCCCCTTCACTCGTTCTCAACTCATGCATCCAGTCTCCGGCTTTGTTTTTTTCCCCCTGCCTTAGTTGTTGGATTAACAGAGTTTGGACATGTGCAGTTTGTTTGCCTGGCAGCTTGTTCTCCTCGGTTTATTTCATCCGTCTGTGTGGAAGCCAGGTTCCTTTAATTAAAAGTGTCTTCACTCTACATTCTTGCCTTTGTGTGATTTTTTGCACTTGGGTCCAGAAAACATTGAACTACAACAAAGCATCTCATGGCATTTTAATTACATTTTTTTTATTTTCACAACTATAACATAATAGCAGGGCTAAATTCACTAGCTAACTAATTTGCTAGCTGCTGGTCAAGTTCTGCAGTTGCCATTATTATTGAAATCAAGAGCATTTGAATGGTAATTGCTTTTCTAACTGTGAACTGCAGGTGTACTGTACTACAAAGGAAAGCTCGACTTGCAGAGCAGCAGTAACTTAACATTCGACTCCTGGAACCCTTTCACCTTTCAATGTCCTTGAGGGAAACTGTTCAATTAGTCCTAATAATTGCCCTGTAACTTGTAATTTACAGAACAGTTTTACACCTGCTTTTTTATGTTCAGACGGAGGCAAGTGTACTTATGTTTGTTCTCTCTCGAGGCCCCGCGAGGCGACTGGCTCAGACCCACTGGAGTCTTCACCATTCCATTAAGAGGCAGCTGCGGGTGGATGTGATCCAAGGTGAAGCATTCGGACAGCGAGTCCCCACCGTGTGGATTTCCATTCTTACTGAGTGATAAATTAAACAATTCTCCTCCTGGCATACGGATTGATCAAGCCATTGTCTTGCAGACAGTTTTTATGTGGTTTCTTATTTTCAACTACTCAACAGTTTCGGTGTTGTCATTAAGACGCATCACTTTTTGCAGAGTAAAAAACAGATTGCTATCTCTCCAGCCTGGCTTCACCCTGTGACTAGCTGCAGCACCAATGTGCTGAGTCATAGAGCACATTGAGATCTCTCCACCCATTGTTACCAAGATCAATATGATGAGACTCGCAAGTGAACAATGCAAACTCCACACAGACGCCTGGGCCAAGATTCAAAGTCTGATCGGCTTTTCTGTCGAGGGCCGCAGGTGCTTATTTTTCAGCTTTCCCTGTTTGCAAGAATCGCAAATATTTTTCCCACTGAAAGATTAACAGCCTTTTTGAGTTATTTCCATCGAGCACTTTTGACTTTGACCTCTTTTACTGTTTGTGTGTTTGTTTGTGTGTGAGAGAGATAGAGAGAGAGAGCAATCAAAATACTCAGAGACTGTTCCCGTTGACTACGGATGCAAAATGCACAACATAGAAATATGCACAGCTGTAACCGTCATGAGTCAGTATTCTTTATGACACGTGATAGACATCACTAACTGTGTTAAACACGTCATTGACACCACTTCCAGTTGCACATTTGCATTTTCAGCATATTCATCAAATTCTGAGTCATAATCACTTCATTACCGATGATGAGACTTGGGTTTGCAGCTTCAAACCCTGAGACCAAACAACAACCTCCTCAGTGGAAGAGTCCAAACTCTGCCTAAAACATGTTTGTCAATTTGTTTCGAGAATCGCAGGGTTTGAATTCGTCCCCCGTGGTCAGACTGACTCGTACTGACTCCACTAAAGTGTCTAAAGAACACATCTGGTGAACACAACCTGAACTGTGGCGCAGTCGCACTTGGGTGTTCCGTAATTGCCGTGCACCTGCTCACAGAGATTTGGCTCCCTGTGACTTCCTCCTCTTCCCCGGAATAAAAACTCAAGCTGTAGGGTCAGCATTTTGACACAGTGGAGGACATCCAGCGTGCTCTGCAGATGGTGCCTGACGTGCTTGATGCAGACTGAGACTTCCAGTCCCGAGCGTGTCAGCCAGCGGTGCATTGCTGCACAGTGGGTTTCCACTTTGAAAGGGATGACGGGCAGGATTTGACGTTTTTCTGTGGTTGTTATAGCCACAGTCTCATGTGTGTAGAGGATTCAGAAAGTTTTCAGACCCCTCACTCTCTGTTAGCTTGCAGCAACCTGCACACACAGTGCTCCATAATTTTGCAGATGTATTAAATGTGTAATAATAACCTTCTAGGAGAGGAGAGAATCCGGATGCTGAGAAAACGCAGGAACCTATAACCCTCCTTTAACTTAACCGCACCATCCTGATAATACAGAACATTGTGTATCGTACAGAATTTATGCTGATAACTGTAATGTGATTATTGATCAGTAATTTGCTGACTTAAGTGCCCTGTGTAAAACGTCTGGGCTGTAATCACTGATCCCGGCTGCATGACATCGAGCTGCGGCAGATGGTTTTCTCACCGCACTGGTTCTGGGAGAGCTGTCATTAAACAGGATTATTGTAATTTAGAATAATGATGAGTTCGAAATTAAGTGAGAAACTTTGCATTTAGATTAACATGTATTATTCTGTTAACTCCTCCAACAGTTTGATCATCCTGCTCTGCTGTTTACACTGTAATTGGGCTCAGGACAGCCACTCTGCCAGGCTCAAAATAGTCCAATCAACATAAGGGTAAGTGAAGCAAGACTAAACTCCCCCGCAGTCAGCAGAGTGTCTCGCTGGCAACATCATGGGTGTGGATCCCACAAATCTAGTGTTCTTAATAAAAATTCTGTTGTTTATAGATTCAGGAGACTGAAAACGCCCGAGACGCATAGAAAATGTCAGATGTTACTGTCAACAAATGCACTTATTGTTCTCGGGGGATGGAAGTAAAACAGAGACATTAAAAGACGTGTAGAAACACTTTGAAGCCGCTCCAAGCTTCAGCTGCACAGCGAGCGTCCACGGACACGTCTCTCAGAGCCGGGCAGCGTCTTCATGATGTGGACGCTTTGTGTGCTTTTAAATTAATGTTAAAGAGTCGGAAATTCCTCCCTGTTCGCTACCCAGTGCACTTTATGAGCCTCCATCACTGTAAATAATTAATAGTGCTGGTGTTATTCTCTATAGTACAAACATTAGACAGCCAATATCTACTAAATACTATTCTCTTGGTACGAGGAGGTGATTTAATTTAATTGCATAGATGAAGAACGTGCATCTGTATATGCTAGAGGTATGTGATACAATTGATGCAGTCTATGAAGCAAAAAACAATTGTACACTGAATAAATACTTCCAAAACTAGAATGGCCCCTGTAGAGGGCCAACCACCACCATGGCCCAATCAATCTTAATCTCCATTGCAGAAGAATAATAGATTGAATTCATGAATTGTTCCTTGGAAAATGGATGAAATTAAAAGGGAAATATCTGGATTCACACTGTTGCCCCGATGTTTCATGTCCCTTCCTTCCTAGTTTGGTAGGAATCCATCCAGCAGTTTTTAAGTAATCCTGCTTAGTACTTTATTAAATACACACACAATGTTTTGATCTCACTTCCTCATCAGGTATCGGCATTTGAAGAATGTCCACATATATAAACTCTAAATTCAACCCAGTTCTTTCATCAATCACAATAATACCGACCACACATCACAACAGACATCTTGCCGTTATAATGTCCATATCCACCACCGGGGGCGCAATCAAGTTCCCTGAAGAAACGCTCATCAAGATACAATAGTCAAGTTATTATTTGCAGGACTTTAACTCTGAATTTTGTATTTTTATTCAAAATGCTCTCTCTTAAGAATATTTATTCAGTATTCGAACATCCTTTTCTTTCGCCCTAGGCTGACTTCCCCAAAAGACATTTAACATGTGCACACGCTGCCCTGAGGTACTAATGGATCACCACTGCAAGAATAATGAATGTTTATAGCCTTTGATACACAAATAATCACCACCTGAACGGGGTTGTTGGTCAACATATTATCATATTATTGGATTCTGTGAGACTCTGCTGCATCGACAACAAGTAGCCTGCAGAAACAATGAGAAGTGGTTTGTAGTTTGATAAAAAATAATAACAAATATGTTTGTCCAAATAAATTCAGAGCGCTGAGTCATTGTGGGTTCATCACTTAACCATGGTGCATTCAAATCATGCTTTTATGTCTCTGTGTTCAAATCTTTCACACGTTTATCAGAAATTATGGTTTATTGGACACACGATTCCCAAACAAAGCATAAAAGGCAGGATTCCATATTCAAAAACAGGATGATCAAAGACTCACATTTCAGGAAAAATCCACTGAGAGCCAACAAGCCAATCTTAGTGACAGCCTCATTCATGAATACTTAATATAATGTGTCACATCTCTGTAATATCAATATGGTACATCTAAGGGTTTTATCTATCCAGGCTTTGATTAGTCCGGTGTCGCTCTGAACTTTGTGGTAATTCATTTAGGTTGTTTGAAAGAAAACTAGATTAAAGTAAAACCTAAAAGCCACTGGTGTCTGTTTACATTCACTGAATTTGTCCCCGTGTTCTTATTGCTTTCGTCAGAGCAGGGTGTTTTTTCCATTGTCTGTCGATTAGGTTCACTGCTCAATAAGTTTGGCAGTAATTTAAATCTTTATTTTACACTGAAATGGACAAAGTGAGCTTTGGATTGATTCATAACTGCCAAGAATATTTGGGTCCCAGTTTAGGTTGTGAGAAGAACAAAAGTAGAAAACTACAGCTTATGTGAACGGAACTTATTTGTTAAATAAAACACAAAATGGAGGTTTTTGGAGGCGTTTCTTTACCAGTGATGCATTTGTTTGGTTTGTTTTATTGTAATTGCTTTCTTGTTGTTTTATATGTTTAAATATCTATCTCTCAGGCAAATGGGCCTCATTAATTGAAAAAGGGTCTCATTGCATTACTACAAATTCCTAGTTTGTTCATTACTTTATTGATGGGGCGGTGGGAATACGCTTTTCCTTTAGCAGAAGAAATACAATATATTGAATTATACTAGCACTTTGTGTTCCTTCATACAATGCAAACTCACAATTGACGGTTGGAGCTTAATTGATAGATCGGGTGAAGTTGTGTTAGCGCTGCATTGTTTTCAAAAGTATGTTTCCTCAAGTATCTTCCACTTTAGTGCTCCTGATTTATTAAAGTCCAACATGACGCACAAACCGGTCTGCACAACTTTTTTCCTCTTCCTTTGTTTATTCAGTCGTGCAGTGTCTCACACACACCCACCAAACGCAGTGCAGACAAATGCAGTATAGCCAGCAGCCATTTGTGCATTGTTTCAGTTTGCATAAATCTCTGCATGGCTGGTAAAAGAGAACAGACAGGCCGGACTAGATAAGAATTTATGTGTCGTTCCCTCCTAGGGCGGCTTGTTCCATTTCATTTTAACCTTTTGTCACAAATAGGTAGTTCATTTTTCATACTTTGCTTTGCAAAAAAAAGAGAAGAAGAAAAAGCGAAAAACAAAAAAAAACATGGCAGCTGAGATAAATATTTGATGAGCCCCGGCACTTAGTGTTTATCTTCTGCTCTGAAAGCCACTCTCTGCTGTTTCTACAGACTTCTTTGGTTTGTTAAGCCGTGGCAATCATTAATTTGGCCACTGGCAACTGTGATTAATCATCTCATTACAAATTGAATTATTAGATGCGTTAAAAATATGCAAATCTTCTCAACAGAAGTTTCAGAGTGTTGTGAGATTTGAACTCAACGACATTTTTGATTAATGAGTCACCGCATAAACAACAGTGCACCTGTTTAAAGGAAGTTGTAAAGAGTGCAAATAATGCAAAGGATGGAACACTGGTGAAACAATGAAAACAAGACAAAAGGGTGGAAATGTGTGTATTCAAAATACCTTTAAATCATTTAGACAAAACTAAATTTGAACATGTGAATTACAGTGAGATGGGTGGATGTATTTTCAGTAACACAATGGATGTTGTGTTCAGCGTCCCTGCACAGGTTCCCCTCAGCCTTTGCTCAGCGTAGTGGTTCAAGAGGTGTCAATGAAGTAAACAAGGGAGATTCTCCCAGGGCCTTTGGATATGAATGGGTTTAATATCCCTGGGAAGATTCAGATCCAGTGTCGGATTCATTCTTTATTTATTGATCCGGCCCATCGTCTTCAAAGAAAACATCATGAGGTCAGTCATGCAGTGTGGAGCTTCCGGTTGTTGTTGCATAGGAGCCATAAGAGTCTAGAAGTGTTTAACCCTGGATGCGTCACATCAATGAGCACGAAGAGCTTTGTTTGATGGAGTCACAGCGACTTCTTGTTTTCTTCTTCTGGCCACTTCATAACTTCTTTGTGTAATTACACGCCTGATTCATTCTTCTGCGTCACTGACTCACAACCTTAAAGAAATGCAGCCCAGGCCAGTTCATTAAAGCTTTTGTTATTTCCTCCCTCAGTTTGCCGGCATGGGCCATCGGCGCTATCAGCAGGCACAAACATGTGTTGACAGACAGAGGAGTTATCGGTAAAACTGGCTATAACCGACTGAGGAGATGGAGCTAATTAAAAATAATGAGCTCACAACAAATCTCATTTTTTCCTGAGCGTGCACCCTAACCTGATGGGAAATACCATGTTAAAAATAAAGAAACTAATCTCCTATGCATTCAGATTGGCTCATTTACGGTACTCCATTCCAAATGTGGTCTATTCAACCAGCTCCATTTCCCCCCTGCTTTAATAAGTGTGACATTTATTTCAGATGATTATTTCTGGTTATTCTGCAGGGATGCACATACAGTGATGTTTCTAAACATTAGTAACATGTATAGCCAACTTATCCATATTTTAATACTTCACAGTGAAGAAAACCTTTTTACAGTAGCCAAATAATAAAGCATTTTTGTGTTGATTCAACTTTGGGATAAAGGCATGTATCATATTTCAATCTACTGGTAAGAAAGTTGTACGTTGGACCAAAATCATCAGAACATCAGATTAAGAGCTCCCTGCAAATACTGGTTATTCGATGCTGCATATCATAACTCTTAACTTTTTTACTTAGGGTTAGTATAAATAGGGAAAGTATATGCACATTTGATCATAAATATTTTATAATGTACATATGAATGTATGAATTCAGCAAACTGGATACTTCTGACCTCGCATTTCCCGTCTTTGAGGAAATACTTGTTTAGAGGCAGGTCAGACATCTGAGGCAAATTGCTAACATTTATCGTAATGGCAGTAAAGTTACTCATCTTAACTCAACTGGATATTATTTGATAATTAACTTGTGTTGCGTGACCCAATTTCTATGGCTGTAGTGAAACAAACAAAGTAAATACTCTGACATATTCAAAAGAAATAGTTTTCAGGCTTTAAGGCCAATGTTTGTCGACACAGAACAAGTTTGGCTTTGGTGGCCCTCTGTGTTTTCTTTCCACAGAGGCCATCTGTTATTATGCAACGATGGACTCATAAATTATTCACAATTACTCCTTGTGTGACAACATTTATTTAGGATGGAAAATACACTGTGTTTAGTGTTCTAAGGGAGTTCAGATGAGTATCCCCAGCAGGTGGACCACAGGGAGCCACTTCGTAAATTAGTCATCATCAGCTCCGTTTACAGAGGGAACGTCCCAAATAGTTTCCCCACGGCTCCTTCCCCCCGTCCCTCATGACTACTTATTCCACTTCAGCAATCATGTCAGGCGAGACAAAACAAAGCACGAAGGCAGAAACCATATAAACTTAGTGGATTGAGGATAAAAAACAAGATGAGACATACACTCAGCTTCTAAAGAGCCTATAAATGAAATAAATGGCACATTATGTTTGACCTTTAAGTCACTTATCATTGAAAGTTTGACATTGTGGCTACAGATTGAAAATATTTTCAAAAGTACTATCTTCATATCTTGATAAACAAGCTGCTACAAAAGGTTCTTCATGAATACATCTGTCTCTGCCGTGCCACATAAAAGAAGTATTACAGAATCCATATAAAGGAATTCAAAGTGTTAGCTTAATTTCCATCATTATAACAGTTGCTAAAATAATAACCAATGGCTTGAGTGGGTGTGAATCTGCATATGTGAGAAAGTTATCTTTGCCAGGCCGCGCTGCCAGACCTCAACTGCAGAGTTTGTCCACAAACTTTGAGTCAAACTGTTTTAATTTAAATTTCCAGTGTCTGTACAACCTTGACTAAACTTATTTTCAGTCCACGTACATGTAAGACATCTTTGTCAGCTGTCTCCTCATTTCAGTACAGCTGCTTTACAGCATTTTGCATTTGATAGAGATATGCACTAACTATATAAACAATAAACTCATGTGCTCAAACCGAGCTAATGACCAGAAAGTATATGGTGCAAACATCTGTGTTTGTCTAAGACGACAACTTCTGTTCATTAAGCTTCTACAACACAGTTTGAGGTTTTCAGGCCTTTTTTTCCCAAACTTGGTAAAAGTCTAAAAATGTGACTCAGAGCAATTTTCATGGAGGAATAAAGAATCTGTTGGGAATAGAAAGGCTCATTTCCGAGGGAGGACTAAAAGCAGGTAGAGGTCAGAGGGACGACTGCTGTCCAGCTGCTTTGTTCACAAACAAACTAAAAAGCCAAACAGAATTGAATCCAGGGTGTGATATGAAGACGGCTCCCCTGGTGAGCAAGGTAAACAAGTGATGTTGTTGGTGTGAAGAGCAAAAGATTGTCGCTCACTCCTATAAACCGGCGATGCCAAGCCATTAGACGTCAAGTACCTTTTAATAAAACTCTATCAGCAGGGAAATATAAAACCAACACATCAAAAAAACTGAATAATCTAATAAACAGGGGGATGGAGTTTAAATTACTGTGTAGGCCACTACATTCTCCATGATAATCACATCAAAGATTAATGCAGCCTGCGTGACTTACGCTGCATCTTTCAGATCTGTAAAGGAACAAACACAGCTTCGGTCTTATTTAGTTCCATGAATGTGGGAACACTTACTCCCGGCAGCTTCCTGCTCCTTTAAGTGTTACATTAATTGTGTTTGTTTTGCACTGAATTAGCCTAAAACCTTGAGTGAGTTGGGAGTTTGTTGAAGAAATGCTGCGCCTGTGCTTGGTGAATCAGTTAAGTGTACATATTTTTAGACAATATGGGTCACTCAGCAAGTCTCCACGGGAGTTATGACCTGTTGTCGAGTAGAAGAGATTAAAGAAAATCTCTATAAAACATAAAGTTATCCCAAAGACATGTAGTTAGTCGCTTCAAATCCTTAACAAATGGTTTTTACTGTACATGTTTTATGATTTCTCAGCCAAAGGCTCAGCAAGGAGCGAAGTGCACAAAGCTTAATAACAGTACAGTGGCTATTATGTATTCATGATGTTATTCCCTTTTCTTTTGTCTACATATAAAACAGCTCCTACGTTAGATAGAAATTTAAAAGCAAAAACACTGAAGTCTTTTGAGGAAATGGTTTCACCAGAGTTGTGATATAATGTCTGTTTTAATGTCAGATTTAAACCTCTGCTTTAACTATATATCTCTCAAGACTTCACAGAGGATACAGAATCAATACTGTGCTTCTTTTTAAGTAGCATTTAGCATCTAGCAGGGCACAGCAGTTGCATTCCAGCCATGCTACACCAGTGGTGGCTTCTACTTCAGTGGTTTGGCTACCAGCTGACCACTAACATCCAATCACCTTCATGCGGGTGTAGAGCGCCTCTTACTATCAGTCTGTTGAACAACTTTGCTTTGGTGGAACATATGGATTATGTGATTGTGTTCAATGCAAAAGTGTTTTTCCCCAATCCAGCTGCACACTGTTACCAGTGGACAAACACAATCATAACATGATGATGGGATTTCCTTATGTCCTCAGTTTCCTGTTGTTTCTTTAATAAGATTTTGATTTAGATTGGAAGATTCATAGTTTATCAGAATCATTATTGTGAATCAGATTCATTGGGAGACAAAAATGTAGCAGTCCAACCATTTGTTATATACTGGTCAATATACTGGGAGCTGTCTATTAGAACCACAGCCACTAACGGCTCCACTGGAGAACAAAACCCCAAACACTGTGTTCAAAAGCTGTCTTTTCCATCTATGGGTCATGTTCTCTCTTATCTATGTAGAGGGATGAGGAGAGTGATGACTGGATATTTGGTCACTTCCCTGAGGCAGTGTACTGACTCTGTGTTGTTGCTGATGATCAGTGTCTACTGTTACAGTATGGTGAGCCAACATGAATGGCCTCAGAGAACCAAATGTAATCAGTTTGCCTCCCGTGATGAAGAGAACATCACAGATCGTCACTTGGCATTGACGGAAATATTTCTGTCTGTAAGCCAGAGTATTATCGCAGGATCATGGTTGCGTAGCAGTTTATAATTCTCAGTACAAAGTCAGCTATGAATCAACTCAATTATAAAACAGCTTAATAAAGATGTTTGATCCGGGACAAGAAAATAAAAATCATAGAAAAGACAAACATTTCATTTATTATCAAAATGATATTACCAAAACCAAGAGAGTGCATAGCTCTCATAGCTCTGCCAAGGCTGAATGGCCACTTTATCACCATATTGCATATATATATATTGCATCAGATACATATGAACCATGTAAACCTTCACATGGGCAAAGTATCCATCGTCTGATAGAGTTAAAGTGAATATTTGTTACCGTAGAGTAACTGAATATTTATTACCCATCTAAAAATACTTCTTTAGAATCGCAAAATGAAGATCCTTGTCCAGATCTGTTCATATTAGCACTCTGCTGATGAAAGCATAACTTCCTTGGTGGATGTTACAATCTAATATATGTTTTAAGCTTAAGAAGCTTTCTATATATCATATTTGTCTTCAATGACAAAGCCTTATACAAGCATCACCTCAAAGGGAAGCTCTGTATCATTTGAAAATGAGATGAGAATGTTTATGTCTACAATAACTGAGTCGAGGATGAAGAGAGACGTTTCGATACGTTTCACCCATCACCACTCTGGGCTCCATCTCACAGCAGCTGGTCCTATATATTCTAGTGTTATATTCTGGCGATGGCTCCTGCTATTTAATATGTTAGGCTCCTTTGCATAAATAAACTTATAGCAAGTGCATGTTGCTAAGGAGCACAGCAGGTAGTCAGCTTTTCAAAACTGAAGGAAAACACATTACTGAGTTTCTGGGAGTGGACTCGAGTATATGTTCAAGTGAAATATATTACAAAGGTCATGTCTTGCCCAACATATCCTGGTTTACTAGGTTGAATCCTGGGTTGTGTCTTTCCTACAGTGTAATCCACTATGTGTAATAGTGTACAACTCTTCCTATAAGTGCAGTTTCCTCCCAGTAAATGTCAGTCCTGTTCCTCAGCCTGTTGTGCTTGAGTTGTTGTTGGAGTCATATACTTCACAGCATTAGGTGACAAACAAACAAATAATTTCCTGTATCACAGAGAAGTTTCATCATGTGCTTTTACACATCAAGTGAAAGGAATGAATGAGTATCCCTGCTATCTCTCTCACTCTCTCCTGTAAGATGCAAATCCCAAGAAATGATGTATCTCTCTCCAGATGAACTCTTCACACCTCCGGGGGCTCTCCAGTTCGGGGGGTGTGAAATGCACTGGCTCAGCAAAAAAGCATCTGAGACGTGGCTGTAAATAAGAAAGTGATGCAGAAACAGGGAGGATGGATGGGCGCTAATGGGCAAGCGCACCCTTCTTACAAGACAGTTCATTAAACACCTTTCACCGCCACCGTGGCAGTGTGCCTGGAATGAAAACCATGATATAAGCTCCTGCTGGTCACGGGGGTCAAGCTGCAATAGGGGTCCACTGATAAATGCTGAGACAGGAGCCGGGAGTCAACAGCCAGACACCGGGCACAAGGCTATCGGAGGCTGTATCACATTTATCTGGAGAGCCCTTTATCTCCACTGGAAAACATCTGGTCGTGCACCTTGTTCCTGTCCCCAATATCTTATCACTGTACACTTGGACCAGAGGAAAGTAATGAAAAAAGAATATTAAAAGAGTGGCAACGATGCTGAGTGCGTGGGCAGCACCAAGGAGATTTCTTTCTCCAGGGCGATGTGAGTGATTGAGTGTGAGTGAGTGAGTGAGTGAGTGAGTGAGTGAGTGAGTGGTGGTGGACTGGGCCGCAAAGATAAATGGTTTTATCCAATTTTCCACAGCAGTCAGATCTAACCTGTTATATCACTGTGGTACGCCGCTGCAGGATAATTCAATATCGTCTGAAAACCAAAATAGGAGGGCCGTCGTCTCCTAGGCTTCTTCACAGCGGTTGCCATGACACGTAATTACACAAGCCTCTTTTCTAATGAGAAAGAACACTGATATAATTTCCAGTATAGCAAACGTAGCCGTACAAGATAAGCAGCAGATAAGTTTTGATGGACTTTTTTTGTGGGGCATACCACTGGCGGGGAGGCAAATTAATGACCTCCCCGGAGAGCAGGCACTGGTGTACTGGGAGGCTTATTAATAGAGCGATGGTATGATGGAAAGTCTGTGATATCTGCGTGTGGCTCCCGCTGATTCCGGATGACCCACCAAGACTGAAACAAAGACATGACACATTTACTGAACCCACAACATCACTGAGCCAGAGTGTACCATCACAAAGTGACAAAGTGCATTAATCTCAACAGAATCCATACAATCGGTGAATTGACTAGTGCATCCTGGCAAATGCTGTATTGAATTAAATTTAAAATTTGGCCCTCCAGTCCACATATCTGTCCATTACATCTTTATTTATCTTTAGTGTAAAGTATTGTATTGTTTTGTTTTGTTTTGTTTTGTTGGTCTTGTGATGTGTATTTTGTGTAAGCAACTGAGAGCCACTTTACCGAGTCAAATTCCCTGTTTGTGCAAACTTACTTGGCCAATAAACCTGATTCTGATTCTGAACACCAGTCTCCATATGAGGAATTACTTTCACACAGTTATGAGACAGAGTAGAGTGATCACGTCTTTTTTAAGCATAGCTTTCTTTTTATTGTCGGTGTCACTGTTGCATTGTTCGTCCAAAAGAGAGCTGCGACTTTACTGTTGGCAGCACAACGGCCCATCTGAGCCCATCGCGGCTCAGCTTACAGCTGGAGGGCAAACTGAAGTTGGTGTTTATGGATCGGTGCCTTCAGTGCTCATTTCAGAATTTTTTAAAACTCGCATTGTTAATGTCTGACTTTCACAAACAGTAGCAGCTGGCTGGAACTGTAAACACTAGAAAGATCCATAGTGCCACATTAAAGTTAACACATTTATTCTTTACTGATTCAAAAACTTTTTATGAGCTCCCATTTAAAGTAAAAGATATTCATCAAAATATCGTAAATATATAATAGGCTGATATCCATTTTCCCCCCCTACGTGGTTGGTCACCAGCTACAGTAGTTCACTAAGTTTCAAGTTTGTTCAAAACTAGTTGCTGAAGACCAATCTACACTTTTCTGATCTGCTCTGATTCATATCTGAGATCGTGTGGACTCACAGAACACTACACACATCCAGTTTTAATTGTTCTTGGTTTATTTTGATGATTTGTGCCACATCATAAATAAAACTGTCCCCCTTCAACTCAGGGCTTTAAAAAAATCTGGAATTTAAGCCTAAGCAGTTTTAGTCTAGTCTGAGTACCGACTCAAATCAATATACTTGAGGGGGGGGAGCACAGAGACCAGGGGACGGGCAGTTAATAGGAAAGTCAAATGAGAGTCTTCCTAAGTACCTCTGTACCCTGTGTGCACGAAAGGACGAAAGTGGTCCCCGGAGAAAAGTTACCACATCAACTTTTCTGTGCCGTGTTTGACGGATTACAGCTCAAGAGTTTTTCCCGATATCCTGCAGCCATCATTAACGTGTGTACACAGTATGTCGCTCACTGACTAAAGGGTCTGCATTCATTAGAGAGGAACAACCACACTGAGTGCATGCTTTGATTTGTGTTTTGTAAAGATGTCAAATAAAGACATGTTGCCTCTCGGGTCTTCGGGGCTTTCGTTGCTATTTGGACTCTCTCTGATATTAATTTGGCAGGATGCACAAACAAATTAAAATCATCAAACTGATATTTTCCAGTGATAGTTTTAATTGTAGGAAAGGGAAACATGCTTTGAAAAATCGGTTCAGCCTCCTTTCTTTAGCTCTTGTCTTGTGAATTCATTATTCGCCCCATGAAAGAATCTTATGCCGCAGTCACTTGTCTGTCCCAATATGAACCGAAATGGCCCAATGGAAATCAGAGTCAAGTTAGAGCAAGATATGGAGATTGATATGACTTAGGTGTCGTTTATTTAATCCCAGGGTGTCAGAGAGAGAAATGGGGTTGTCCTTTTCGCGTAGCTCCTACACATACAAGTTTCTGATGGTTTTGGATGGTTTGGAATTACTTTTTGAGTCCAAACATGCAGACACAAGCCAGGTGCCCCTGACACGTCACATTCTATAAACCTGTTACCCTGCAGGCTTTTGTCTTATGCAGCATAAGTCGGGTTGTCAACTTATATTTCATGTACTCTTTAATGGAAAGTGTATTATCTGTACATTCTCAGAAAACCGGATCTATTGTGGTTCGCTGGTCGCAGTTCGGGGGAAAGCGTGCAAAGCGGATTATTTGAAACAGATCATGACGTCTGTGCAGAAAGAGGAACTGGGTGAAACATCCCAGTTCGCAGCTGCCAGTCAGTCTCAGAAACCCATTGTTTTGGTCGACTGTGCATTTACAGATTTAGCGTTTTAGATATATATCTATATGACAGGGAGGTTTAAAAAAAAAGAGGTGACGAGCACTGTGCAGCACACGTGGCTTATGCTAGAAGCGGCACATCCATGATGATGAACCGTTTAAGAAGACATCTCTGCACTGTGTCCGTTGACAAGAAGGAGAGAGCCGGGCAGGGAAGAGCAGCTCCTGCTCCCTGCAGCATTTAAACAGCCTCTTCATGCAGAGACAGACACAGTGGAAAATCCATAATGAAAGCATCAGGGGTGTTAAGTGTGAAGGGTATGCAGCCCCTGTGTGGTGCTGCCTTGAAGTTGATGGCCTTAGTTTATAACAAGGCCACAATTGCACTAATTAGAATTATGATTTTAGCATTAATTCAAGATTTGACAATCAAACAAAAGTTGTAGACTTTTTTTAACAGATCAGAAAATAAACTTTTTGAATGAAAACAAAAATTTACCGAACAGAACTGACAACCGTGGCTGTTGAACAAACCGAGCCTAGAATTTGATGAATCCCTCAGCCCTGGTACCTTCAGAAGCTCTTAACGGGGTAAAACACTAATTAAATCTTTGTTGACTTTGATTAAACAAGTTTACTTTCCTAATATTGAAACGGATCACGGCTGACGGAATCACTGGCAAGTCATTAAACATGACCTTTTCTTTCTTCAAACGAAAATCAATCGCCTCAAAGTCACTGCCCCGGCTTATCAATACTTTAAGCAAATGAAATGAGCTGTGCGATAAGGAGCCTTTGTCGTCTTGCAGAGATCACAGCTATTCACCAAGGAGTCATTTAAATAATGCCTTTCATTGCTCTTGTGTAGTTGCTGGGTGATGTCAAGAAAAACACAAAGGAAAGCTCCATATGTTATCAGCAAGAGTCAAGAAAACAAAGCAGAGTCCTCCCTTGGTTTTGGGCGAACTGTCAGTGATAACATGTAATCCAGAGCTTGTAGGCCGAGATGCAGCTCATAAGAAATGCAAAAAACACTACAGCGAGTTGTTTACTTCAAGATATATATCATTTTTAAAAGTAGGGCTATTAGACCTGGATGGACGCCAAAGTAAAGTTATTTGGAAATACGTCTTAAACGTAAATAAATGCAACAGAACGCGTTGATCCCTTAATGAAAGAGACCTTTGTGTGAATGTCTGAACAGTTTCCTCCTCAATTCATTCCACACAACTACACTTCAGCTGCTAATGGGCCTTGATATGGTAATTGACCAGTGGTAAACATTATTTATCATGCAGCTGCATTAGGAAATTGCAACTGGAGCAAATCCGTCTCTTAAAAAAATCGGATGCAGCTCTTGAGTTCAAACCGGGGGCCTCCTGCATCTGTTTGATCTGAGGACAACACAGACTCGTCTCTGTCTGTCTCACTGACGCTTTGTTGGAAACATCCTCTTAAGGCACAGTTGCCTTCGTCTTGCTGTTTAGACTGAAACCTAAGTGAGAGTTTGTCTCTGTGGTGAAAAGGGTAACTTTGAAGAAGTGGCGAAGACGTTTAACCCAGCATAAATTAGAAAGTTTCATGTGGAAAATATAAATAACGAAAACAAAATGCATTTAGGTATTTTTAGAACTCTTGCTTGTATTCACGGCCGCGGCCAAAAGCCTGAGCGTGTTGTCTGTAGTGGCTGTTAAACAAATAAAAAATGTAATCTTGATGAATGACAGGTCACATGCACACAGCAGTCTGTGTAATTAAATGAAGTATTTTCCTTTAGCAAACCAACGGAGGCGCTAATTAGTTATGTAAGTTATTCAGGGAAAACCTAATTAATATTCCAATATTACCCCTTCGAGCCAGCTGTTACATTCAAGTCTCTTTGTGCCTTCTACCTGCACTTCCATATCACATCTGTGTGATGGAACACATCCCTTTCATTTCCACAAAGCAGTGGTCCAGATACCAGTTTGGTGAAGGCTTATGCTTTTTCGGAGTCTCTTTGTTTTTTCCACTTAAATTCAGCAATTTATTTGAAACCCCAGGAAAGGCGAGTATTGCAACTGAAGGATAAACACATTTTCCCTTCTCCCTTTAATCTTCAGAAGTATTTTCCATGGTTTTTCTTCCAAACCTGACTGGGAGGACGCAGCATTTTCTAAAGGGGTGTGTTGTACTGGGGTAAAGAAACTTTTCTGCTTAAGATGCACCACCCTGACGTGTTCTGATGATGGATCGAGACCCAACGTCCTACCGTTACCCTTCCTCCAGCCAATTACCTTTCATAATACATCTCCTCCATATCAATACATGTAAAATAATGCATGTTTTACACACATTCCTTCAAACACACTCATTCAAAGCCAGTCCTTCGTCAACTGCTGTAACTATGAGCCTGAGGATACAGTAGTGGATGTATACAAGGTTCAACCCCCACTGTCTTATTATACATTACACCTGCAGCTACTCAGAATGTTGAACACTGCTCCAGTACTTCTTACAATCTTATAAATGGAGGGCACATTAATCAATACACTCCCATGGTTCTGTTTTCCCTTGAGACATAATGTATGCCTGGTGCTGAGGTGCTCAAAGCGTTGCACGTGTCGTAGATATCGACAGCAGTGGCCTGTCGGGGTTCTGTCAGGCAGCCGGTGTGTGTGCAGTGTAACAGAAGAGACACACTCCAAAATACTCTACTTCATTTAACTTTTCTTCAGTCTTTCTTGACGAATAAAACCACAGATACGCTTCGTTATACACCTGGCTACATGGTGAATGGAACGGATCATACCAGAGTAGTTCCCGTTCTAAACATGGCTGTTTGGAATGGGCTGTTTTTTGGTTTTGCTCTGTGGTGATGCTGGGTGCAGCTCTGGACTCAGAACCCTGACACTGCACAAAGAGCCGTTCACCTGTTTCTTCAAAGTTCAGTGAAGCTTGATGCAATAAAAAAAGAGAACCAGTTGTTGATGAGTTCCAACCGCCGGTTCTAGAGAACGCCGGCCAGCCGTTTATTCAGAGTTTATTAATATTGAACGTCTTGTGTGTCCAAATCCCAGCAAATCGTGAAAACAATAAGATCACAGAACATCAGGCACGTTGGGAAAATGGTGAGTCTGTTTTCCTCTTTGTCTGCTAGCTTGTCCTCCAAACTGCTGACGTGTCCAACCTGTCACATTGTTATACTGCTCCTACACGGCCCCTATTATCCAGGTGCATATTGCATCATGAAGATGCTTAGTGTAGGTTTCTTAGAATGTGAAAAATCGACGCTCGAAATGTGTGCAAGATACGTGAGGCAGGAATCATGCCCACGCTAACTTGTAGTTAAAAGTCAAGCACATTATCGCCGGCCTAGGTCTCTGCTTGTTTGAGATGAGAACTGCATCTGTTTGGGCCTCTCATGTAATGTGAGCTGCAGTTTGTGTGAGGAAACAGGATTATTTAATGTTTCCCTTGTGCACTTTCAATGTAACCTCTCAGCGACCTTAACCACACGATTGACACTGTTGTGTCTTTGTTTATGGACTGATGAATGGGCGAACGAGGGAGGAATACAGAGTTAGAGAGGGAGAGAGAGAACTGAGAGTCTGTGGCCGGAGAGATCCCACTAAGGCTACAAAGAGCGATGACATGTTTGATTACATTTAGGTTTGATTGAGTTTAGTGCTCCCTAAAGCTAGCTTGGAGAAAATTAGATTTCCCCTCCCAAAATATTACCCTGCATCTCTCTTCCAGGCCATCCATCAGGGTCCCGTACAGTTTACCACTTTGCCAATTTTACAGATCCCATCAGCCTCACCTCCTCTCCCACACATTGCACTCGTAGGACCAAAATAATCCACCAAGACCCGAATGGTGATTACACTCCTGGAAAGTCAATGAAATCCTTCAAGCAGCCTCGTGCTGGGCTACCAACTCTCCACGTGATCTTGAGAACGCCGCAGAACAAACTCAGCTCTTTAATTATTTACACCGCAACATAAATGCATGCGGCTGGGTTGCAGTAATACATTACTTCCTATACTGTGTAGCAGCAATGTGTCACAGCTCGAATGTGGCACCCTACTCCCAGCAAATGGAGAGAGATACCACCAGCCGCTCATACTGGCTGTTTTCTGTCATTGGAAATAGTTAGGAACTGCCAAAACAAATATGAGTGAGGGAACTAAGAGCATTTATTTATTTTGCTTTGTTTGTACTTTGTAATTTTTTGTCTGGACGACTTACGTTTGATTTTTTAAACTTGAAGAGAAGGGAGCAAGACGAAGTTGAAAGACAAATATTGCCCTTGATTGCATCAGGCTGTACAAACCGCTCTCAATCACATGGCTGCAGATTGGAGGACACTAGCACACAACTGTGCAAGAACATGAAGGAAAGGTTCTTTATCATTTCCTGAAACCTGCTCTCACGCAAACATCGATTCACCCCCCCGTGTTTCATCATGGTGCTGAGTAGTGTTTGTGTGGTGTCAACAAGCACAAGGAGCCATGAGTGGATTTCAACACACCCATCATCATTGACTTCACAGTCAGCACTGTGTTGATTTGGCTTGATCTCACTTTGGCAACATCATCCCCACACACACGACACAAGAGGATCTATTAAAGCATCGGCCTCCACTACTACACCCTGGCGTGCCTCTGGTGCCATAACGACCATTTAATATAATATTTATCGGCCCATATGTGCGTTGTTATGTTATCGCGCTGCATGTTTTGGTCGCAGTGTGCACATTTAATCACTCTCACTTGTGGACGGAAAATGTTAATCACATCCGCTTTAATGGCTGCTGATGCGGAATACTTTTGAGGCTTAATAGGCTACTAATTAAACATGAAAGATTTAACTCTGGGGAAAATCTCAAGAAAAACAAAAAAACTGTCTTTGACGTTGTCACTCAAACTGAAACTGGACTGAAAAGATGTCTCTGCATGCTGTGATAGCAGGTGTGCAGGTATGTTGGTCATGGCACATTCTTTTTTTTTATATGTTTTACATACATGCTAAGATGGAAAATGAAGGCAATGGGAGATTAACAGAATTTCAGGTAGAGGATCATAGCGTGTGGCTGATTCCTGTGGACCAACACGTTCTCTTGGCTGTGTAACCAGGCCTTACTCCACCGTGCTCGCTCTACTCTGATGGGTCTCCCTCCAGCCATAAAGCCCCACACTGTTGGTTACCTTGACATGAAGGACATATCATACATAAAAAACACATTAGTCTGGGTTATGGGAATCTCCTATGTGTGCTATCGTGGGTAGTGTAGAAATCACTTTTTGACATTTATTCTCTAAAGATTTTCTTCACATGGATGAAAAGAATGAAAAATAATATTTCATCCAAATAATAATTATCATTAAAATGCTGTTGTACCAGTGCTGTGTCCGTTCTACACACTGAATGGGCCGTAAAAGTGAGCTGCAGTTATCAAGCTGTGGGACTCCAGATATGCCTTCCACATACAGAGACTTCTGGAATTATTAGATAGATGCTGAGCCTCTTTACTAATAGACACTTCATATTGTCTGATTACTGATCAGTGTCCAATCTCAGCACTGTTGACTAGTGAGTTTTTTTGTAGTGTTTAGTGCAGATCTTCTTCCTCCCTACAGCGAAAACCCAGTTTGGCTGCTTTGATCACGTCTCAGCTCAGGCTCCTTGGCTCTCCGCTAGAGATGCTCTCAGATTTCCATCATATACAAACTCCCTCCAGACTCCTTGGGCAGTGGATTTGATTGACTTTTTATCAGTGTGAAGGCTGCCGTGCAAGGTGGGTTGATTATGCCCCAGTGCAGCAGCAAACCTGGAATCTGGAGATGTCTGCATTACCTGACATCATTGAGAAGTCAGACACGGCTCATATCGAGCGGTTCAATGTTTACACCACAGCTGACATGTGATGTGCACAAGCATGTAAAGACTTTTTAACAAATCTGCCTTTACACCTAAATAACATGTTCTAAAAACTAGGAGAAAACAAAGCCCACTGAAGTATTAGTTTACAAGAGGTGGCTCTCGCATTATAAGTCGTGCTATTAATCATATCCAATTCCTGTTTTGTTATTGTACATTTCTGCGGAGGAGAAATAACACACACAAGACAAGCTCGGTAAACAAATGACTCTAAATTATGCAATCTATCAATTCAAGAGGGACCTGCAAATACCAAGCTGTCAGAGCCAAATGAAAGCCATTAGTTTGCAGCGATGAGAGCCTGTGAAAACCTCCGACATGGACGACCTGCTGGGGGGCTGTCAGCAGCTATTATATAATTATATATTTATATATATATTAATAACAGCTATGATGGCACCTGCCACAAAGAAGCAGTGATCAAGGTCATGGAACTTACAGGTGTTGTTCAGCATGTCTCTCCTTTCCTTGTTTAAACGTTCATTCACATTTCACTTTCGTAAAAGGGGCAAAAGTATGTCCACTCAAAAAATGTCCCTTCGATAATAAAGATGGAATAAATCACAACTCTATGGACAGTGGAGAAGTAGATCCAAGTTTAAGATAAAGACCATACATGCTCACATTCATACAGTACTTCTGTATTTGGCACTTTTTCTAATTAGTGAACTTCCACTTTGCCGTCTGAGCCAAAACTAGCATATAGAGTTTGATTAGCATATACAGTTTGATTAGTTCACATTAAAAAGGGAAAAATGTATTATTTAAACCAACCTGCCTCACCAGTGAGTGTTTGCTGTCCAGTATGTTTCCCACTAAAATGTCTCAAATCACCTGACGATTTGCAAGAAGGAAAATACTTGAACTAGTCTAATTAACAGTGAGTGAACTTCCACATTCTAGAAGGTAAAACAGAAGAAGCGTACTTTTATTTATTTTTTTAAATGTGCATAATTAAAAACTATGTTTGTCAAACCCACATTTGAATCCCTCAGAGCATCACATCCAGCACAGACCACAAGATCAACACTCCGCCATCACCCAGTAATCCTCCGAACTGTATGTGTCTCCAATGTCTCCGGGGCTTTGCTGTTCAGTATCCAGTTCACCATTCTGAGTTTCTCCTCTAACGGAGCTCCTACTTTCTTTGCACATTGTTTGATTTAATTATGTTATCTATATTTGTCTTGTCTGGATTTTGTGTGTGCGCTGCAAAAGATAGTCTTTGTAAAAGTAGGGCACCTCTCTCATTAGACCCTCCCAGTAAAAGAGGATTTTGCACTTCATTATCATTCTTACCAACATGAAAGTACTCTTCTTTTTTCCTAAATGATTAAGCAGGACCTCTCTGGCTCAGCGTATTTAAATGTGCCACTTGTTTTGGAGCCATTAGTGGAGGAGGAGGAAAAGAGGAGCTAACATTTAAACAAAAATGGTGCACGCTTACCGGCATCGTGTTTTCTCTTTCACTGTGGCTGTGTTATTTATTTTTGTTTTATCTCTCTCAAGCTGCAGCCCCTCATACACTTGGTTGTAAAAGACCACAAACACAATAGACACAAACTGTAATTACAACACACGAGTCCAGCTTAATATTGTATGCGGTTACTGACTTATATTGCTTAAAGATGCCACTAACAAAGAAAGCAGAGATTCAGAGGGAGACACTTAACTAGAGACAAAACTGTGAACGGAGTATTTTGATAAGATGATGTGAAAATTTATTTATTTATTTACAAATAGACCACAGCTCATTTGTTTACTGCTTTCCTGGTCATCATGTTAACCCATACAATATATATATATATATACACTACCATTCCACAGTTTGGGGTCGCCCCGACAGTTTTGTGTTTTCCATGAAAATTCACACTTTTATTTATCAGATGAGTTGCAAAATAAATAGAAAATATAGTCAAGACATTGACAAGGTAAGAAATAATGATTTTTATTTGAAATATTTATTTAGTTCAATATTGAAAAAGACACCATATGAAAATCCAGTGCATGATGACATTAAAAGTCTCAACCAACGTCAAGGTGAACTAGTTCCATCCACTGGATCTGCCTCTTCTTCCTCCTCTTCACTAACCAGCAGCTAGGTCTTTGATGACCAAGTTTATTCGACAAAATGTTGAAATTGTTGAATTAAAATTAGAAAGCCTAGATTCTTATTAAATTACCTTTGTGTGTTGTATTTGTTGTATCAAAACTTTCCTATTGTTGTTCATTGAAATACAAAGGACAGGAAATGATTGAAAAGTTCATAGTAAATTCCTATGATCTTTGGAATCCTATCTTTGGAGTCCACTCTTCTATGATCATAAAGACCTCATCATGTGTACCCCATGTGGCGGAACTGCACTTTACCTACTTGCCAACCGCCAAACAAACAAGGAGAAGAGCTTATATTCTTAACCAAGATGGCAACAGTGAACAGGTTACCAAGAATCCCCCAGGACCATCTGCTCCAAACTGGACCACATTATCCAGGCAGACATGAGGTGTGGACCAGTAAGGGGGAGAGTTCTCTTTGGGCAGAGACAAGCGCTCATATTAAGCAGCTTCAGCAGAGCTTTAACTGTATGGAGCAAAAATACAAAGATGAAAAAGCAGAGAAAGAGAACCTGCAAACAATACTTCATACGTTTATCACCAGCTCCCAAAATGTGCCCTGCATTGAAGAAATCTTAGAGGGACCAATCTTTAAAAAGCAGGCAGAGGTTTTAAAGATGATAGTATCTCAAAAGAAGGCAATTATTGAAGAAAGGAACCAAACTATTCTGGATCTCAAAATAAAGATCACAGAGTTGGAGCATTTCAACAACCAGCTGAAGCAATCTTCTCCGCCTGCCGAGAGCCACCCAGTTGACTTTGACCAGGAAAAGCTCAACCACAAACAAATCCAGGACCTCGAAGAGCAGCTTCAAAGGGAACTGTGCAAGTCTGCGGCTTCTGGAGATATAATCAACATCATGGAGATGGAGCTGCAGAAAATGTCAGAGAAGATCTCTTGGTATGAACAGAAGATCTCTGAGGATGAAAAGAAGATCTCTGAGGATAAAAAGAAGATCTCTTGGTATGAACAGAAGATCTCTGAGGATGAAAAGAAGATCTCTGAGGATGAAAAGAAGATCTCTGAGGATAAAAAGAAGATCTCTGAGGATAAAAAGAAGATCTCTTGGTATGAACAGAAGATCTCTGAGGATGAAAAGAAGATCTCTGAGGATAAAAAGAAGATCTCTTGGTATGAACAGAAGATCTCTGAGGATGAAAAGAAGATCTCTGAGGATGAAAAGAAGATCTCTGGGTATGAACAGAGGAACTCAGAGTATAAACAGAAGATCTCAGAGTATAAACAGAAGCTTTCGGAGTATGAACAGAAGATCTGGCATAAACCAAAGATCTCAAATCATGAGATAAAGGACTCAAAGGTCTTATTCAATAAACCACCCATCCCACCCCGCAATTCAAAGGTCTCAGCCCAAAGGCAAAAGGTCTCAGATGATGAACCAGAGATCTCAGATGGTGAAACCGAGGTCTCAGATGGTGAATCAGAGGTTGAAGTTGAGGAACCAGAGGTATTAGATGACGAACCGGAGGTCGAAGTTCAGGAACCAGATGTATCAGATGGTGAATCAGAGGACGAAGTTGAGGAGCCAGAGTTCAAAGTTGATGAAAAACCAGAGAAAAAAAAGAACAAAAAATTGTGGAAAAGATTAGCACATATGCACAAACCGTGGAAGTGGGCGAAAAAGAAAAAGATTTGGGCAATACAGAAGATCTCAGAGTATAAACAGAAGCTTTCGGAGTATGAACAGAAGATCTGGCATAAACCAAAGATCTCAAATCATGAGATAAAGGACTCAAAGGTCTTATTCAATAAACCACCCATCCCACCCCGCAATTCAAAGGTCTCAGCCCAAAGGCAAAAGGTCTCAGATGATGAACCAGAGATCTCAGATGGTGAATCAGACGTCGAGGTTGAGGAACCAGAGGTATTAGATGACGAACCGGAGGTCGAAGTTCAGGAACCAGATGTATCATATGGTGAATCAGAGGACGAAGTTGAGGAGCCAGAGTTCAAAGTTGATGAAAAACCAGAGAAAAAAAAGAACAAAAAATTGTGGAAAAGATTAGCACATATGCACAAACCGTGGAAGTGGGCGAAAAAGAAAAAGATTTGGGCAATACAGAAGTTCTCAGAGTATAAACAGAAGCTTTCGGAGTATGGACAGAAGATCTGGCATAAACCAATTATCTCAAATCATGAGATAAAGGACTCTAAATCATTGGACCTTAAATCGGAGGTCTCAGAAAATGACTTAGAGGTGCTAGACCATATTCCAAAGGTCGAACCAGAGGTCGAAGTTCAGGAGCCAGAGGTATCAGATGGTGAATCAGAGGTATCAGATGGTGAATCAGACGTCGAGGTTGAGGAGCCAGAGGTCGAGGTTGAGGAACCAAATGTATCAGATGGTGAATCAGAGGTTGAAGTTGAGGAACCAGAGGTCGAGGTTGAGGAACCAGAGGTATCAGATGGTGAATCAGACGTCGAGGTTGAGGAGCCAGAGGTCGAGGTTGAGGAACCAGATGTATCAGATGATGAATCAGAGGACGAAGTTGAGGAGCCTGAGTTCAAGGTTGATGAAAAACCAGAGGAAAAAAAGAACAAAAAATGGTGGAAAAGATTAGCACATATCCACAAACCGTGGAAGTGGGCGAAAAAGAAAAAGATTTGGGCAATAGTCAAAGGAAACCTTTGGGGGGGGACGAGACGAGTAACATCTTCAAGCATCTCCAGCCAAGTCGCCGCTTTCACCCCCTCTTGGAGGACCTTGACCTGGTCTTACATGATACTTGCTGCTGTGGTTTTCTACCCTCATGGTTGATTCTCTTATTGTTAGTCGTTCTTACAAATGATTCTATTTTTTTCAATAATAAACAAAAAAGTATATTATTTACATTTCTGGATTGACACTTCTTTGCCACTGTTTTAAAAAGGTCAAGCAAATATCCAGTTACATTGATGTGGATGGGACAATTAAAGGCTGCACTAGTTGTAGAAACTTCTCTGTGATAAAAAGCTAAGTCTATTAATTTAAGAAACACTGTGTGAAAGATCAGACATTTATTCACAAAATGAGCCACAGAATATGTTTAAAAAGGAAGTAAACCAAATTGTTGAAAAGGAGATCATATGGATGTCCTCCAAAGATTTCTGCTTTGCTTTGGAGCAAGAAGACCCAGACTGAGAGGTTCCTGCCTCCCGGACTTCACAGCTCCCCTATGTGGGACGGACACTTCACACAGCGGCGCCTGGTGTTAGAAAGCCTGGCCGCCGGATCAAAGTGTGTCAGACTGGACTCCAGGAGACCCGTCGCCTCAGCCACACATCCCGAGGATAGCCGAGCTAATGGGACTTTCCAGATAGAATCGTGCGAGTTGGAGAATCTCTAAATGATCGGAGAAAGCAGGGCCTCTGCTCTGCTGCCTTTAGATCTCAGCTCTGCCACCAGAGATTTAAATTCCAGCAACGGCAGCATGCTGAGTCAAAGAATTGCCTCAGTAGCAGTTGCTGTTATCTGAACTTTGGTAATACCCCTGTGACTGTGAACTTAAAATGTATCTTCACCATTTTTTCCCCATTTGCTCCTCACACTGTATCATAAGGTCTGTAACAGCAGAATGTTAAGATAAAAGCTTCCCTGGGGCAAACAAAACGAAGAGCCTGCGCTCTGTCCTTTTTTGGCCATCCCTGCGTCTATCTCACTGACAGATCCCGTTGTTTGAGGGTAAGTACTGTGGGTGGAGGAAATGATACCCGTGACATACAGCGTTGTCCACGGCTGATTCCCTTGTAGTTCTCATGCTCTCTCGCCCCTCGGCCTCTGGGTACGTCCCTGTTATTATTGGCCCGCTCGTCTCTGTGGATTTAACAACTTCACATGAATACTAAGTGTGAAGTAGAGAGGGACAGCAGATAAACTTAACATTTAAAAACAAAATACATCTCAGATATGCTCTGGGGAGTTTGGTCAAAGTTTTAGGTTTTGGATTTTACTCTTGAATCTCTCAAGTAATGTGTAATGTCCAAATTGTGTCCATTGTCCGGTTGAGAGAGGTCCAGGGACATTACAAGACCTTTGTTATCAGGACCGTTAGTAGCTATGAAGGCTAGAGCTCAGTGGAAAACTCATGGTGTGACATTGGAGTGACAATAAGGATCAAGAAATGGTTGTCGATATGTCCAGGGTTTTCTCTACCGTTATAGGACATAGGAATAAAGCACCTACGCATTTACTTGGATTAATAAATTGGGGTTGTGTACTACTTCAAGACTCTTTTTATAAAACGCTTTTCTTGTCCTGATACAGTTTGTCTGTGTGCAGCACTGTCTCTATGAAAAGGGGCAATTCAGGGTTAAGTATCTTGCCAAAGGACACTTTGGCATGCAGACAGGAAAAGACTGGAATTGAACCGCCGGCCTGCTTGTTGGAGGACGACCGCTCTTCTCTTTGAATGGACCATGTTCGCAGGTTCATGGTCTACTAGTCTCATCGCACTCCGAGTACGCTAACTCCATTCATCCACTCTATGGCTACAGTCCAAGATTTTAAAGGGATACCTCCAGCAGAATAATCCACCATGTCCTTAACAGCCTTCTTTAATGCTACGGTTTAATGCAACCTTCTCATAATGTAGGAGCAAATGGCAGACATAGATGTAAGCAGAATGAGAAGTGAAAAATGTTCAGATTGAATCCTGTCTACAGGCCGCAGTGTCCTTGGCCAAGATACTTGACCCAACTCCTGATGATTGTGCCGAGGTTGTATGAAGTGAGTGTGATAGAGAGAAAGGCTGTGTGAATGGGTGAATGCGATTAAGTGTTGGTGAAAAAACATTAACAATACTTCTGTTCGCTTCACGAGTCCCAGTGAGACACGAACACGTGCAGGTGTCAAACCTGAGCCGTCGAACAGAAAGCGGCTAAATTCAGCCGTCACTCATGTCATCATTATTACCTGAGCATGTCTTAATGCGACATGTCGACATCTGCCAGGGAAAACGCCTCTGAGTTTTATAGTAAAAGCTTATCCTTCAATTTTGTGCTTGACGAGTCACATCACTCTTCAGGGATGTTAGCTTGTCGAGTTGAGCAGGAGCTCCAGCCCGTAATCATGGTGGACTCAGTGGAGTGAGTCCGCACTGACCAACACCCCTGCAGAACATGTACATACCTGAATAGAAAATGTGTGAGACAATCTAGACAAGATTAAAAAAGATAAGTCTTTTTATTTTTTTTGTTCAACTTTTGAATTATATTTTAAATCCGGAGATTAATATTCAGGTTGTCTTTCAGCTGCCTTGAAATGTTGAATCGCTGCCTCGGTGTGTTTTGCCAACAAACATATGAATTGCAACTAGATGGAGAATTGGCAGGGCTGAAAGAGTTTGTCCGGTGCCGAGGACACAGTCGACACACACTTCCCAGCTGTTCCTGTTGCGTACGACAATAGATATTTTTGCTAATTATTTGTGTGACCCAACAGTGAATCTGTTTGAAACGTATTGGGTAAAACACGTAACTTGCATAGTACGTAGTATTTAGAAAACTGAAAACATGGAACATGTGTCAGTCATGGTTTAGTTGGTTACAATTAAATGTTCATCAGCTTAAAGTTACAGTAGTTAACCTATAGGCTAATTCGGGTTTCCACTGCATTCACGGTTTTCATGGTTGGTGGCTCTCATGTGATTATGAAGGCTTCATCTATCTTCAGTAAACTGTGGTTTGTTGTTTGATTAATTGATTTAGATGAAGAGATTTACTTCCTCCAGCTGGTAAATAGTGCGCTGGGGAGGGGAGGCAAACAAGCGATGGCTCCGCTGACATTTCTGCTGAAGGGCAGAGAATATAAATCCCTTTCTGAGGAATGCACGAGTGCGCATTTATTTCAAATCATAACTCAACACTGCCTACATTTGTTAAACATCAACGTGCCCCTCATCAATAATGCTAACAGGAACATAAATATATGGAAATGAGCTGATTATCTGTGTAAGAACAAGTCATTACTGTGTCGTGATTAGTGGATCTTAATCAAACCTTGCAGGTGGATTTTTCTCAATTACCTCCTGACAGCTTTTGCGTTTTGGGATGCGGTCCCTTGACTTTTGTTGCACTCCCCTCTTTTTTGTTGAGTGTTACTGAACTTGACCTCGGCTGTGAGAAATATCTTTCCTTGTCTGTCATTGGACCTCGCAGGTGAATGATGTTGACTGATCTGTGTCGTTGTCAATGCTTTTCTGGGCGTCGGTCCAAATCCAAAGATATTTCTGTTTTTCTTCACATCAGTAAAGATGAAAGTGGAAACGTGGGTTACAAACGCTGCAGTTACTTTCATGTGCGAACACAAAAATATGTGTTTTTCGTGAATAATTCCTACGAAAAGTCTGCCAATCCATATTTGCATTGAAGAATAATAACAAGATTTTTTTTTCCCTGCAAACTACACAGTCTGACAAAGTGGATTTCCCTCTAAGGCTGTGCATCATGCTACTTACTATACAGTAAGTCTGACTCCTCATTCTGAATTTCCAAGCTTGTCTTTGCCCTAGGTGTGTAAACAGTGATGAAATTCTCTATAATTTTGTGAAATAACTTCTGTACCATGCCTCACAGTCCTACACCCTCTGAAACACTAAGACCGCCAAGTTGAGAGCCTGCTCTGTCCGCCAGGCATTTATAGTAAATGTTTTCTGATGTGTGAACCCTCCGCTGAGTCGCCCATGAAAGGCTCTGTGGGTGGTTTTGCCAAAAACTGATCTAAAAACAAACGGGTTACATGATTTTCTATTTCATACAGGTTTACTAAGCTTTATATTTTTGACTCAGTATTTGGATAAAAAATATGTCCCAGTGTCCCTCTGTGTTCTTTCAATGACGCAAACCCACAGGTTTCTTACTCAACATTTAAGAAACATAAGTGACTCTTGATACTTTTTATGAATTAGAAATTCAGTAACATGTTTGTTTCTATATTATAACTCTTACATACACGAGAAACTGTGTGGGGTTGACAGGGTGTTATTATACAATTTAATCGTCTATGTATTTATTTTCTAACAGACAAGGTTGAAGGTGAACATTAGTTAGTGGATTTGGACATTGTCCATCACATACCGAAAGATATTAAACTGCACCACTCACCTTATTCACAGGGAAACACTTTTAAAACAGAGAAGTTATAATATAAAATATAATATAATAAAATTGAATTGTATGGACGAACTTAACTTAACGTTTAACTACAACAATGATGTTGAAATTGCAACATCAGCTGTTTAGTTACAGGACTAGAACTAATTCAAAACATTATATTATAGTTCAGAAACAAATATAGTACTATTTAAAAAAAATATATATAGTGCTACTAAACTGTTTTTCATTGCTATTTCATTAAAAAAAAGTAATAAAAAGATAAGTAAAAGCTTTACTGCCAACTTTTTTCATCACAGAATAAACTGCGGCTAACAATATTCACTCGGCAGCTCAGCTTAATGAGCCCTATAGCAAACATTAGCTCGGCTGCCAGTGCAGCAAGTGCCACAGAGGTGGTATGTGTTTGTATGTGTGTGTGTGTGTGTGTGTGCTGCCATGCCAACAGATGCCCAGAGATAACCGCAGGTATATTTTAGAGTTATGATGATAAAAATGAGAAAAGATGACAAGCAGCATCAAAACATGATAAATGACACATTATCTGTTCACATTCAATGATGAACGTCATTAATATCCACAAGCTGGATGAACAGCTCCGGTGTCAGTGCACAGCTGTTCCCGTGTCCTTTCGCTCCTTTCATTCACACTCGGTTCTTCTCAACTTTAAGGTAATTTAGTGACTGGATGGACGGATGAAAGTAGCAGCTGATGAAAGAAAACCAGTGGACACAGTTGTGACACGACTGCTTCAGAGCACTTGGTGTAGTTTTGTAATAAAGACCATTTCCCACAGTCGACAACAGTCATGGTATCACAACAGACTCATTCACAAGTCACCAGGCTCCAGGGGCTGGGGCCACAATGACATCAAGATAAAAACAAAACTTAATATTAGTCGATAAAATTAATTATCATGATGTCACTTTATTATTTATATTTGTTAGCCATTTTTTCTACTGAGTTAAAGTCAATGTTTTTTAATGTCATAGAATGATCGTTTCTGATTTCACACAAACTATTCAGTTACCTCATTGTGTGTGTGTGTGTGTGGGGGGGGGGTGCGTGTGCTACCACAGGAAACAGTTGTTTCATTTGTTCTGTTGCTGCAGAGGGAATTCTATTAAGTCTGACAATATAGAACACGTTTATCTTGGATTAGACTTCATCATGATGATCTAATGTTGATTGTATGCTGATGACATTTAAGATGCATGGGTGATATCGGGCAGCTTTTTACAGTTACATAACTACTTTTTTAAGAATCTCCTAAATTTACAGATGCAAAATAAGTTGAACCATGAAAATAAAAAGTTATGTTGATTTTTCTCAAACCAGCTTAGGCCAGTTTCTACCAATATCCTGAGTAAACAAGATTATCAGACCATCTCTTTTCTTGACTGCAATACATTAACCAAAGTCTGAGTCACAAATTGGTATTTTGAAAATGAAAACGTCTAAAAAACCATGAGAACATTAACTGTTCCCACAAGTTTTAGCTTTGTTTAATAAAATTCAGCAAATCTAAGCACACTAACACTCTGCGCTAACACAATGAATATCAGTATCATTGTGAAGTGTTAGCATGCTGGTGTTAGCGTTCTGCTCACAGCACCAGTGTGCCTCAGAGCAGCCTCATGGAGCCTCCACCACGGCTGCACACTCTACGTCTCCTGCAGATTCTTTTGGAATAGGAAATACAAAATGACTGAAGTTCTGCTCATATTCATCACATGAGATCATAAATATGTTATTAAAATAAAAGCTTAAGATCCCGTGGTTTAAACCCATTCAAACTAAGTCAAACATCTCTCTGATGAACAAGAGTGAAATATTTCTTGTCATCTTCACACCATCTGTTTTCCATCTGATTTAGAGGCATCACTCTCCCACCTGCAGTCATGCGTGCCTGGACCACCATCTATGTTGTGTTCTGGTTTTGTATAATGATGAAGGAGCGACTCCACTAAGAAACTGAAAAATAATTGCATTCGGATGGAAAAGAAAACGCACAACAAAATGTCTCCTTCCGGGATTTAAAAACATCAATTCTGTTTGGTAAGCACCAGAGAGATTTTAATGTATTATTCTTCCTCTGTGGATAAGCACATCTGATTCATCAAACAGGGTTCCCCTTCCTTTTGTCTGTTTAAAGTCTATCGACACTCAGCGAGCCACACTCAGTCTAATCCCCATTCACCTCCTGCAGTCATTCCAATGAGTCTCTGTGCAATTTCCTCCACAGCTCACACATTTAACAGACAGATTTCACTCCCAGAATGCAACTGTTTGTCCCAAAAACCCCATAAGATACATTAGTGGAAGCAGAATTCCCTTTAACGTATAGACACCTGCTGATAAATGGAGAAGCATGTGGTGTTTATAACTGGATCTTATATTCATGAGACGACAGTCATTTTCAGTTTCTGCTTCAAAACAGATTGCAAGTGTATTAAACCTATAATTGAACATGGGCGAGGTTGATGCCAAGAAATTACCTCCTATTAATAATCAAATACTGTGTGTGAATGATGATGTTCATTTTGTGCTGTCTGAATGAATGCTTCATTTCCAAATGACAATATTCACAATGATACAACACAGCTTGTTTGTTGGAGCGACAAAGGGTTGTGTTGTGTTGTTGCTGACAAGGGTGTCAATGCTAATTTGGAGGAAATGGCTAATTATGCCTTGACGTTTACCTTTTCTGCTGTCGGGGTATTTCACTGTTTCAACTCACAAAGGAAACCGAGTGAACGCAAAGTCAAGTACCTACATTTTTGTGGCTGTGAAGTGTCATAAAAGCTGTTATTTTCTAAAGGGGCTAAATATGTGGGATTAATGAGAGGCAGCCACTTTGTGTGTCCAATGGTTGGAAAAGCAAACTTGGTGTAGAAACAAACTTCCAGATAACACACAGGGTTGAGACTGTGGCCGTGCAGCGACTGATTCCTCTCTCCAACATGAATAGTAAGTGGCGGTTGCTGTATTGGCTTGACAGATTGGAGAAGACACTTGATGCTGTCAATGATGAGGACCGCATCAATGCCTTATTTCAATGGGATTGGTGGGTGGGAGATCTTACTGATGGAGGGGAATGATTGCAGCGTTCTTTCCCTGAACACACGCAATCCTCCATTTGCCCTATTGTTGAAAATGTTTCCACAATGAACCGGAGCAATGTTCCGTCTCCTGATTTCTCAAAGAGCAGCCTGGAAACAGCCGTGACAACAGAGCCGACACGACAACAGTCTTCCCTGTAGTTAGTATTCAGCCAATGTTAGCAAACGCTATAATTCTTCTTGGCTGTTTATGAATATATTTATTTTTCACTTGAGGTGTGAGCTGCAGAGACATACTGGAAGTCCTCAAGTGATGGAGAAGAACCACGGTGCTGCACAGACTGACAAAATGTCTCAGGCACAACTTGTACTTTAAGATATTCTATATGCAAGAATGATGGCTTCCTAAAGTTGAATCTGAGTCTAAGTGAAGGTAGTTTGTTTGTATTCATACACAACTTTTGTGTTCATCCAGACTGGGATCGAATTGTGTTGCATTTATAATCAGCATAATCTTCATGCGTTTCTATTTCTGTGTCAAAAGTGTTTATTATTGGGATTAACATAATTTAAGCAAAGTACAGATGATGCTCTACAGCTGCAGACAACCATGAGTATGTTTTATAACTTTCCATTATACTCCTGCTGTAGACTGAATGCACTGTCGAATGCATTGTTCAGAGACTTGTGCAAGATTGTTGATAAAAGTGGGTGAGTCAGACTGAAACACCTCAGATGTTACTGTAGCTAGGGCCCAGTGATGTGGGGGAATAAAGCTTATTGCAATAAGTTTTTCAATATCAATTTATATATATCACGATATGAAAAATCGCTATTTCTGAAATTTGTGCTTCAGATGGTAAAAAAGATTATTGGTATAACCCGTCTTTGTGGGAATGTGCTTTCAACACAATTTTCAGTGTGCACACTTCTCTGCTTCTTGTCTGACTTTCGATAGCGAAAATATCTCCCCACTCCCAAATTCCTTGGACTTGTCCTTTCAACAATGTCCTCGTCTTTCAAGCCTCGGGCTGTGACTGTGGGGTGTCTTCCTCTTCTTCTTCTTCAGATAACGCTGACGCACAAGTTTTCATTAACAGTGTTCTTAAGCAATACTTTCATATAAAAGAACATCTTTGTGTCCACAATGTGTTTGGAAGTGAAGGCTACAGCGTCTAATGAGTTCAAGGGAAAGTGTTTTCCCTGAGCTCCAGTGTCTGAGGTCCAGTGCATGTGTGGCTGCTGATGGAGGCAGCAGGATAATGAGCCGTTTGCAACGTCTCAAGCAGGAATTTATGACTGTGTGAGGCCTTGATATAATGAAAGGCCCTTGGCCTAAATCAATCCAAGATTAGACCTTTGGCTTCTTAGTGAGTTCAGTGACCAACACTGGCAGCAGCTTAGTGAGATACAGTGTAAGTAGTAAAGAAGAAAACCAGAGAGAGACTTGTGCAAGCATTAAGCATCAGCAGATTTAATGTTTGCTGTCACATTTCTGAGATAATCTCACTGGTTTAATTGAATCAGGTGATTGGTGAGTGTCACCTGATAGAGATCAGTTGACTCATGTATCCAGTGGCACGGTTGCTGGTTTATCTAAGAGTTAATGATGGTAGTGATTTCTTATCTCACTTCTTTCAATACTGATCCCAGTCAACTACCCAGCAGTGAGCCGCCGTCCTGTCACGGTCATTAGTTCAGCATTTATATGGTCGCTTTCCATTTGCTTAGCTCCAGCTTATACACAGGGTCAAGGGAGTCTGAGGATCTCCAAGGCCTGAATCCCTGAGCCCTCCATTTACTGTCTTACCTTGAACATCCAACCTAACAAATATGCATCGAAGCACCAGCGTAGTGTTGGTCGGCTTTCCTCTTCTCATCCGATGGAGTTAGAATAATAAGTCTTATTAAACAACATAGTATTATATTTACATATTTACATATTCTCTTTAACTAAACTTGAAAGAACAACCCTCATTTAAAGTTTAAAATAATAATCAGAGCATGATACAGTTTCACTGTCTGTAACCTTTGTCAGGGCAAATTAAAAGCAGCTATAAACTAAATGTTTTTTATTAACAGTGGATCAAGGGTCGCTCATAGTGATAAAACCCTGCTGAGGGTTATCAGTTCCCTTCAGCCCTACAGAACTTTCAGCTCATTATTTAGTATTTAACAGCCTCTAACTTTGTTTTGACTCTCAATTTTGAGGCTTATGAGACAGATTCTTCTCTCAGGAAAACCCGAAACAGAGATAAAATGAGAATGTTTATTAAACTTGCATGTTTTTGAATTATGGGATACAACTAATTACTAAGATGGTTACAAATATGGCACCAAAATCATATTGTATAATATAAAACTTGTAGTGAAATATTTATAAGGCACACACATGCAATTTTGAAGATAAACTCTCTGCTCCACCTGGATTGTGGTGTATTTCGGCCTCCCAAATAGTGCTAATAAAAATCCTTCAGCTCCACAATATATGTGTTCTGTGTGGGCCAGGAATACTTCCCACATGAGTTACTGTATCAGAGCGGCATGTGAGCAATCAACCACAAGCTGAAGGTGAATGTGTCCTGTGAGTACATCAGGAGGCCCCCTGCTGAGTGAGCCACAGCCCTTTGAGTAATCACGTAGTAGAGGGATAGTGAATGCCAGCCCCAAAGACGTGTTTTTTTTTACCAAAAACACCACATTTCCAAAGATATAGATATTTCTTCAACTTAGTAAATGTGTATGAGAATGTAAATATATATAAAAGAGATGGTGCACATGCAAACAGCTTGGGACGAATGTGGATTTGCCCACCAGGAAACTCCAAAAGCTAAAAGCCTCCACCTCTGTTGAAAAAGTGTTTGTGCTGTAACTGGAGTCATTTTGAATTTCCAGGGAGATGCACTTCATCTGCATTGAAGTCGCACTTCAATGCATCCTCTGTGCACAAAATATAAGAAAAACTCACATTAATACTCGCTTGTTATTGATGAGAAATGAGAGTTCTTCAAGAACGTCCCAGAATGCAAGTTGACAACTTCACATATTAAATGAGGCAGTGCAAATTTCCATTAGAGACACAGGAGCAATGTATGCGTCTCGGGATTTCAGGAGGCATCAATGAGAATAAGACGTCAGGAAGCATCTTGTTATTGTTGCATCTTTGCATCTGTTCCTTCCATAAAGACCCATTTTAAAATTGATGGCTGAAAGACGACGCAATCATGAATGAAGGGAATGCTTGTGACAGAACGTGCACTTCAGGGAAGCTGCGGAAATCCTGCATATTTCAGTTTTTCATGTTGTTGTTTAAAAATTCCTCTGACATGTATCTGAAAATGGTGTTTTACACTTTAAATAGGGTGAAGGGTCTCTGCTTGTCATTGTTGTTCACAGGGAGTTGTTTGCATGAATGCCACTTCACGCTCCAAAATATGATGCAAACTATATGTACACTATGAACTGAAGTCACCACTGAAAAGTCGGCAGGTATAAACCTTCCAGTGTTATTGTTTATTCAGTGCTCGTGCACCTGGACACGTTTGTTTAGCAAAATGTCTCCGTAATCCTGCAGCCACAAACTCCGGCTAATGTTAAATCCTCCATGGCCAAACTGTCACTCCACCGTATTCCACACCCTGGGGTTGGCCAGTGTTGTTGCACTAAATTACACTCACGCTGGACTGCCACGCCAGGGGGCATATCAGTAGCAGTCTAACTCTCCGTTGAAATACACAGGCCCCACACAGGGAGACAAAGAAACTCTAAAATATGCAGTTCTCTCTCAACCATGATATCACTGGCACCAGCACTCTAATCCATTACCCCCGACGCCCACACTGGAAGGGATCTGTGGCTGCTTGATAAACACAAACGGAAACAAAGCCTGAAGACTCTGCCCACATTTTTTACTGTATGTTCCACTGCCATTATTGCTCAGTGGCTTAGTAGGAGGAGGTAAAACAACATGCCATTATATACCACCTCTTTTGGAGGTTGCACGAAGCCGTTTCCCGGGCGGCTTCCTGCTCTCAGAGACGGTTTTGGGAGTTGAGTACGTCGCCACCGCCACCGCCACCGCCTCTCCTCTTTAAACCTGTTCACTTTTGCTCCCCTACCTTTTGGGGCGGTTTTATTTCTCTCGCTTCTTTTCTGACTCATAATTCCTCAAAGCCTGATAGTCCCCCCAATCCCCCCATTCTCCGAGGCGACTAATTATCCGACCACTTCATAATTGGTCAAGAGCCGGTACAAATGGCTAATAAAATTGCCAGTTGATAATTACTGCAGTGTCAGGGAATGAACGATGGCTGCGGTTGGGAGTCAGAGGGAAGAGGGTTGGAGTTCCAGCCTCAGGAACAGAAGCTAATTAGATCTGGTCTCCCCGAGCGGCGGCTGACAGGTCTGAGTGTCTCAGTCTTGTGGAGTAAATGGGAACAGGTGTCGACTCAATGAGAGCTGAGAGCAGTTTCTCTTTTGTGCCGTCCACTCATCGACTCTCACCTCTCAGAGCAGTTTCAATCCACTGTTGTATTAATTATATGGAGTCAGCAGGACCTTTAAAACACTTATACCGAGGTTAAAGATCATGGCTCTGATTAAATGTAATTAAACACAATTGGCTTTGGTGCCTGTGAACTTGTTCTGAATTATAACAAGACATAGACAGAACCATAAAAAAGTTTAATTATGCTTAAGTCACAACAAAAATATTTTTCTGTTTAGGTTTTACCAATAAATTGAATATTAACATATTTATGAATAATGTTTAAATGAACTACTTTTACCCTTCACTTTGATGGAAAATGTATTTGGTTGTGATAACTCCCCCTTAAAAAATATTGAATATTGCTATTTGTTGTATTTAAACATAATTTCACTATACTTAAAGTTATTAGTTTTATCCCTTGTTATATTTAACAAAAATGTTCATCCTGGATGTGAGTCCCAGTCTGTTGTGACAGTAACTTAATGCCTCCCATCCACCACATCTCTGATTGTGCTAAAGTTAACAAATCTGAGCATCATTCATTCAAACACTGTATCTATATATAATCCAGTCAGCGATCTCATTTCCTATAAAACTTATTTTCTGTCGCAGTTTTTGGGTTTATAATTACAACCTAACTGTCAAGCAGTTGCCATAACATTACATTTTTTCATTCTCTCTGATACAAGGTCGCTCTGGTATTATTTTTGAATATGAGATTTTTCTATGCAGTTTCTGAATTTCTATCGTTTCATTCACTTTCCCAGAGAGCAGGGGAAGCAGAGCAGGGTTTGTTAACTGAGCCTTTTGTCTGACGTGCTTCATGTTGTCATCATTATTATTAACACACTTTGCTGTAAGAAAACAAAAGCAGCTCATGTTGACCAACTTGTACTTACATTTTTTAAAGAGCTTCACCTCCACTGCAGCAACATGTGGAGGCTCCACACCGTTAGACAACCACAATTCAGATCTGTGAAATGTGACAGCTGTTGACTGACAACTTTGCAACACAAGTTCTAGTTCTAAACAAGGAAGAAAATCGAGCTGTGCTGTCTAGCAGATCAGCCTTCCTTAACGATGCCTGAATAGAATTCAGAAATAGGAAGTAGTAAACACTGACTCATGAACAGGTGCAGATGTTCTCTTGGCGTCGTCTTTGAGGAGATTATTTTTGTATTTTAGGATTTAGCAGAAAAACCGATTATCACTGTCTGGGATTGTCAGACATCTTTTCTAATGTGGCTCGTTTTACTGCAGAGCCTTTGAGTACCGGCTGTAAACACATCCAACATTTGGTTCGTATTAAAGTTGACGCTGAGCTCATTTAATGTTTCAGAACTTTGGATTCACCGTTGTTTGAACTTTCTTTTGAGTTTTTGCGGGTTTTTTTCCTCTTTTTTCTTTTGATTCTGTTCAGTTTCTTTTAGATTCTCTCGCCTGCACTCAACTAGACACTTAAAACCAAATGAGTTTCCCTCGTTTACATAGAGTACCTGCTATTTGCCCGAACTGGAAAAATATGATTCGCAGATGCTCATGACACAAACTATTGTTAACATAAGAATAAAATTGGCTCCGAAATCTGATTGGCTGTTAGAGGATAATAAGAGGAATACATTCCATCCTAGTCACGTAACTAAGTATGAAATCAAGAAGCCTGATCTTGTGGCTCACATGTTTACTATTTTGAAACCATGAAAAATCAAGGTTAGTAGCTGTAAGCTAAAAAAAAATTGTATTTGTCAAAAACGTGAAGGTCTAGAAAGACCCTCAGCAGAGCACATACGTCCACCTACACCTAACAGTCCCCTTAAATTCAATTGAGCTGCACCATCAATTCCCTATATCCATGAAAAAATAAGTCCTGGATCGTCCCCTGATCCAGATCCGCACCAAATTGAAAAGGCCTCTTTCCCTGCCCCGTACCTCATTCTTCCACCTGTCGATACGCTCGGTTGTTTTGGTGCAATCTTGCTTTCAAACCAACCAACAAACCAGCTCACACACAGGGCTGACAACATCCCCTTCTCGGTAGAAGTAGAAAAGCATCCACTCCCCCTGTTCCTCTGGTTGTTTGCAGAAATATGTCACGTCCAGCAGGATTCCTGCAGCACATCGTCCTGCCCGACCTCATCAACATTCACCAGCTCATCTTAATGCTGACACGCAGAGCCTTGAGCAGTGAAGACACCCTAACATGCAGCGTGTTGTCAGGACTGACAATAAGTGGCAACCTGGTGGGAAGCCACTGGGAAGCTGCTTGTTTTCTCTCAACCTGCAGCTTGTTTACTTCTACTTCAGTTCAGTGGAGTTGTGTGGTTTTCCATATCTAAAGCAATGATTACTGGGTGTTGACTAAATTTGACTTGGTAATGACTTGATGCCTCACTTAGGCACTCTAGGTCCATATTGAAGGGACACCCATATGTGTTCCTTAGGGTGGGTCAAGTTAATCCAGGTTTAGCACATTTAGAAAATATCAGCAGTTGATCACAGTGCTTTATAATAAAAGAAGACACACATGAGATCAAGACAAAATAAATCAACTTAAAAAATGGTTATTATTATTCTTATCCTAACCTTCCAACTATAAAATATCATAAAATCAAAGTTTCAAGAATGATGAAAATGTATAAAGAGAATATAAACATACTTAATGACACTTGACAGCCTTTAAGAACACTTCAGGATCTTCAGCTAAGTCTTTAATGTATCTACAGAATTGGAGCTCTTTTAAAAAACTGGTAAACTGTTCTAATGCTTCTGAAGAACCAGAGCAAGTGATCATAGGATCTGAGGGATTCGGGGAGTGGGAAGGGGCCTGAGGAGTGTCGGGGTTTAAGCGTTAAGTAAATCACACACTTCATGACGGGATGACTGACCAATCAATGAATGCATAATGTGCAACGTGGGATCATTCATGTAGCTCGTGGACGGCCAAACCATGTTCAAGTAAACTCCACTTTAAACATTATTTAAACCCTCATAAATAAGACCTGGGTCCCGTTTGATAGAGTGTTTTCCTCTCACCCGGAGGCCAAATGTACCGACTGTAATAGACCACGATGCAGTTTAGCCGCGGGCACACGAGGCACAAAGATCCTGTGTGTTTTAAACAGTGATTCAGTTTGGCATGTGGGTTATTCCCCTTTTTTCAGATATTTCCATTCCAAGTATTAACCTGACACAGATTAAAAGTTACGAGGGAAGCGTGTCGGTTCTGATATTTTACATCTTGGCTGCTGCTCTTCAGATTTTGCAGCCGTGTAAACACGCCGGTCAGCGCAAAAGAGAGACTGACAAATCCACTGAATAATTCAAAGCACTCCGCCATCTCTTCATCCTGCCAGCTCTTAAAGCCTTTGACTGCACTATTGATCTGTGTGCTTTGGCTGTACCCCATCGGATGTGTATTGAATGATCAAAATCCAATGAACAAGATCGGTCCCCTCAAAAGTTTTAAGGAGTTAAACTGATACAAGCAGGGGAAAAAAAACATATCCCAATATCCTTAAAGGCTCAGGTCCCATTGTCAAGTTTCTCAACACAAACTTAAGTAGAACGTCTCTTGTCATTCAGCGGCTCTGAAATGGATCTAGGGTAACTTTTAAATGTCCTTTTTAATATCATGGGATTTTAGTCCCCTCTGAAAATCCCTTAGGACCACTTAATCCATTTCAAAGCTATTAAGAACCTCTTACTAAATAATAAAAAAAAGAGGTAACAGGGTTATTTCTTTCTTTTCTGTGACAGACCATAAAAAAGAAGAAGTCTGACACCAATGGAAAGTATTCTTTAAATTTCAAACCACTTTCTGAAACTGCTCTTTAGATTCAAATGAGAACATTTCAGCAGAAGAGAACAATTCAATTTAAACAAAGATGTTTGCACCATCGACTAATGACAAATTAAAGTGTCTCTAAATGTTCTGACGCTTTAGGGTTTGAGTCAGGATTAGGAAAGTGGTGTCCCTGTGGTGTCCAGCGTGTTCTGAAGCATTTTAATCATTGATAATTAACTGTGCTGCACAAAGGTTCAAGCAAATTACATGAATGCATAATCGAATTAAATCCATCCCACAGAGACCAGTCCAATAGAATCTTTTAGCAGCATTGTCTCAACACCAGGTAAACAAGTGAGACGGCCCAGCTCTCATTGGCTCGACTCATATTACAAGAGTCAATTGATCTAAACTGAGTCTCGACTCATTTTAAATCTTCTCCATAACTCTCTCTAAAAGTTGTGTTTCTTCTTTGGGGGAATTTCCTCAAGTTGGACTCACACCTACACGTGCAACTGAAAGAAGTTAAGAAAGGCCCTACTCTGCAAACCCCAATAGTTGGTTTTTAAATATTTTATAACTCCTCCTTTTCCCGCTTAACTTGCAGAAAAGAGAAGTGGGGCTGTGGAGAGCATTGATAGCAGATGCAGTGTGCAGCAGTTATGAGACAACAGAGTGGGTCAAGTGAGTGCCTGTAGTTTTTTCCTCCTGCTCAAAAATCAAACTGTGCCTTGCTAATGTGTGTGAGCAGAGCGGGCTTATTGCCTGAGTGTTTCAATCTAGTCATTCCCGTGCGCGCTTTGACACTGACGCCAACAGACAGTTCACTTCTCCATGTGTAAGCAAACTGGGCTTTTCCACCCGAGGCAGATCTTTGAAGTTTTTAGGACCTGCAAATGGAAATATGGGAGAAATATATCGGCGTAATGCTGTTGATGTTGTTTTTCCAAAGACTGACGGCAGCATGAAATATTCAGAACGGTAAGTAAAGCTGCTGAAAATCATAAAACTGTGGAAGCACAGGTCAACGTGACAACGGTTCATTACCCTGTCAAAATCCATGGTTAAATCCTGGTGCACATGCAGCGATTTATTTCATTGATACCAATGAAATCAGTCCTATTCTTTATTAATCAAACGGAAGTAAAGTATGTTTTACACTGGTTCTCCTGTTAATTTCTCTAAAGTGTAGAAATAAACGTGTGAGGGGTGAGTGGCACGCCAGCTGACAGGTGGTGCATGTTCACTGTGGGAAAGTTTAACACGTTATCATTTTTCTTTCGCTGCTATTTACAGATTTTCCCTGAACGCCTCATTTGCAGGTAGTTTCGACAGATGTGAGAATATGTTTGCAAGTGTAAATGTTAAAATTAAGACAGAGTGATTTCATGCACCTGTCCAAGTAACTTATGAGGCCCGTTGCTTGTCAGGTGGAGAAACTGTGGCTCTCGGGTGCAAAGTGTGGAAAACGCAGCCTCCCTGCATGTTAAACTCATTTTCACTTGTTTTCCATCTTTACTTTATCTTGACTTATTTCCATTCCACAGACATTACAGCTCACACTTGCATCTTCCTTCTGTTTGAGAACAGACCCACACTTTGAACCGTGTCTCCCTCTCCACCAGGGCTCCGTGTTGTTACCAGTTTCCAGCAGTGCAGACGCTGTTTGACATCATTCTTTTACAAGCCCGCATCAATGGAAGGAATTGATAAGTTTGGAGTTATACAATTCTGATGCTTCCGAATATTCTCACCTGGAACCAGTTCTCAATTCGCATCATTAACTACAGCTGCAAATGCACGTGTACTTTCCTTTGATTTACCTATCGTTAAAAAACATACAGTATATCCCTTTTTCCCCCATTTGCCAACTTCTATAGTTCTATAATTGTCTTGTTAGTTTCTTTGGTAGGTTTCATTAATCTCTCTTGCAAGGTATCGCTTTTCAATACTTAAAACCTCACCCCGATATTAATTTTCACGTTCCTCTTATTGTTGGTATCATGACTGGAGTGTGTGTCTCTCTGTCACATGCAATCCATATTGTGCATTAGCCTGTTTGTAGAATTAAATTACCAGCAGATGCATTCATGCGTGAAGCACATGTGATGGAAGTGCAGAGCATTTTGCTAGTTCTGCCATTTCTTGTTGTGTACTCATTAAAAACGTCATCTTTTCCTCAGGGACTCTTGGCTGCTTTGAAAACTGTTTTCCCCTCATGTTTTTTTTTCCCAGTAGACACAACATTAACACCATTTGGTCGGGACCAGAGCTGCTTTTACAAACATTTAACCAAAGTGTATAAGAGGAGGTGGAAAAAGCACAATCAGTGAAGGTGTCTCTGTCACGATCTGATGCCTCCATTAACACTGACCAGTTGATTAACTGTGAGAACAGTACACTGGCAGGTAATGTGTTCACCCAGTCGATGGTAATGGCTTTTACATGAGAGTGTCACTGTCTGCACAGGTGATCTGTTTCGGAGGAGAGATACGCTGTTAGGTGACGAGAGACGGGAAGGATGCATGATTTTTTTTATATTATATCGACTGCTTTTCTTCATAAAAAGCATTTCCCCCATTAAATGGATTCAAAGTGCAGCTTCTTCCACAAATCATCTCATGGCTTCAACTGGTATAATTGATGTGAACCACGTTATTGTCTTCATCCGACCATCTATCAACCATGTAAGACACATTTATCAAACAAAGCTTCCTTCACACGTTGCGCATAATTACCTGCTGCCTTTAATTGAATATAATTATGTACAGTTTTGTGCCTTCGGCTGCTGAGTTGCTTAAATTAAGGAGTTTGTCTTACTTTCATTGTGAGAGCTGTCACGCTCAATAACAGGGAATCTGTGATGTAATGCTATTTCATTTTGCATGCATATAGCTTATATACATATATTGATTTTATTCTGAATAGCAGAAGAGGATAAGTTGTCAATATTAGATCAATTAAAGACAAGTCTGCACTGCATCTCTTAAAGCTAGGGTTGGAAATCTTGTAGAAGCAAACTAGAGCTAGCTACACTTTGAAAACGAGTTCTGTGATGTGCACTTTAACTTCTGGCTATCCTCTCTGCTTTAGCGGTGCATGTCTCTGCCGTCACGCACAGTGAGACATCAGACAGGATGCAGGCAGGCAGGTCTCTTAGTGACGGGACAGGTACGGCAGCCATTCGGTCCAGATGGGTTGTGATTATTACATTTCTACGAGAGCCTGAAAACTGTCTATCTCTCTTTTTCTATTCAGATGACTTTTAGTGTTTGAGAAACAACTTACAAGCCCAACTTTGAATATGTCAAACACAAACAATAAAACCCAAAGTGACATTTCCCCCTGATGCATTCAACAGGCACCAACTATGTGTGTCAGCAGTATTGTTATTCTTCACATATCAATGACAGAATTAATAGAAATGTTAATTTTTGCTATGCTCATTCAAGGATATCGATTCCTCTCACACAAGCTGCCGTATCATTCCGATGTAATGGCACAGCCCCTCTGAATGACTTTGGAACCGGTCCATCCACTCACTGTATTCCTCCCCGTGTCGATACTGCTCGAGCTTTAAGTAACGCTCCTGCTCCAGCAGGGGTCAACGGGGTCGTGCAGATTTAACGCCTGCACTGTCGACTCTGCCGTGTCATTGAAGATACATAGGACAGTAAATCTGGGGTCACACGAAAACCCAGGAGGTGGTGATATTAAGAGAAGTAAATCCTCTCTCTGAATTAGAGAATTAGGAATGTGACTTTGTTTATGTGTCGACTCTGTTGACATTTCATGTGCTACAAATCAGCAGCGTTGGGGGGGCAGCCAGTGTCTCACGAAATTGCTGAGGCTGTGGTTCCCGTCTCAGGTTTATAGAATTTCACTGGGAGCCCAACAGGGTGGTGATCGACGCCCTGAGACGATATCACGTTCTATAAAAGGTCTAAATGTGGCTTTGATATGGGAAAGTGCAGCAACCATTACAATGACAACAGGGCTCCTGGAGTTACATCTGTAAAACCAACAGAAGTTCTAAAAAATCTTAAGATATTTGTCTGTTTTAGAAACGAGACTCATATTTCAAGAAAAACAGCATCTACAGAAAAACAATACAGAAAATAGAATAATGACCTCATACATCATCTGCACCAGGAGCGTGTTACGACCCATAGTTCCGGTTTATTGTTCGGTGACCTCAGGTGACCGGAGTGTGCCGGTCACCTGAGTTGTTAATCCTTAGATTAAACATCCAGAAATGCAATTCAACCAAAATGTTGAACCAGATGTTTACATGAAAACAAGGTCTAATGGTTTCAGGTATTGTAAAGTCCCATTGAGTGTGAAGTATTAAAATCTCACACCATGTCCAGTAAAACAGAAACACTCATCCAGCTTACATCATTATTATTAATGGGGAAATCCGTATTCACACATAAAGTGCTTAAATACCTGAGGCGTAGCCAGGAGCGTGGAACCATCAGCTATAATAACCTACATGATACAGTATGTTGCATATGAAGCATGTTTAACTGTAACAAATTATAAGATATGAGACCGAACAGCACTGATTCATACACAAAGCACCGCAGGATATAAACACAATTTGTTATACAAAATGCTGTTTCTTAAGCCTCTCATGAGAGATGACTAATTCTGTTTTGTATTTATATATATGTCAGATATACTGCTATGTTACACTGTACATACAGTATTATAATCGAACTGTCCACAGATTAAATTATTTATATCATTTAACAACAAAAATCTAGGATATTATCCTCAGAGATGGATTCAGAGAATAAAGATGTTGACAGTTTGCTGCTCGGTGGTAAGAATTTTGTTGTGGTGGCGGTGGGTGACAGATGGTCATGCATGGGGACGACGACGACAGTCTAACCCAGGGTATTTTCTGTACCTATGATTTATAGATGTCTCCTGAATGCCTCACATGTGCACACTTCAATTTATGGTTTGCTCCCTAAATGGCTGGCTATCAGGGAATCTGCAGAGGTTAGCGAGGCGGCCGTGCACAGACAAGCTGCTCGACTCCTCTCGGTATCCACTCGGTTTTATTTCCTTTACAATACACTTTTTATTTTAAACTTAATACGTTGTTGTTGTGCTTTTATTAACTGCCTTATATTCTACTTTATATGGTTCTGCACTGTAACCTCGCCGTCATTTTATTGTTATTGTTGTTTTGATTATATTTTTTCACAAACAGCAGGACGAGGTCGACATTAGTTTACTGCAGCTTGAAGACGCTGTGTCAATATCCATGTGTGTGTTTGTGATGGAAGGTTGTCAGGTCTTGATAATGCATTGATCGCAGGTTAAAGACACAACGTGGTGGTGGTGTAATACATACACAGCTCTGTCAGGATTCATCATGTTTTTAGAGTGAGGAAAACACCAGAGATCATAATTAGCCTGTAAATTAAAATTGATCCTCCTCTGTCTGCTGGTTATTGTGAAGGTGTACCAATATTTGGAGAGCGTGAATGATCGGCCTGTGTGTGTGTTGGGTCTCTACGTTAGCAGCTAGTCTCGGTGGACACTAAATTTAGATGTGAACTCATTTCATAACAAGGGGTGCCACTGTGAAGTCAAGGCAATAATCTCTTTTTCTAAAATGTCAGGCTCCACCTTTGCTTTGTGGAAACACAGGAAGTGAAGAAACAAATTCACAAGCCGGAGTCTCTGGTGGAACATTAGGAAAGTACTTTATACTGGAGCTACAGCCTAAAACCAGTTCATGCACCACTAAGCAGTTTTTCTGCATATATAAACATCAGCTGTCACTGAGACCATTTCATTAATGCTATTTTTATAACCATCTATATTTGAAATAAGCAAAACAGCCCTGTTATTGAATATCCTGACATGTCTTCTTAAAATCAAGATGTTTGTAAAATAAATGCACCAAATATTCTTGAGCTGATCAATATCCTTTCATCACATGGATCCCAGGCTTTTTAGAGATTTTTTGTTTGTCTCCAGTGCATGTTTTGGGTGAGATTAGATTAATCAATTTTAAAATGATTTCTGCTGAGGAAAATCAATGGAATTAATGTAGAATTTCATTAGTAGAACTGCTTGGCACCAGCGCTGTCCTCATTAGATCTTTTACGGGTCCACAACTAGTAAATTACTGCACAGTGATGCATTCAGGTTTGGGGGAAAAATGATTATGTTGGCTCTTGCATTTCACAGAGTTTATATTTTCCTAATCAAAAGTTGAATCCACATATGACATTTTTATTGAACGTCACTTAAAGCAAATTATATCTCGGGGCCCAGAGCTTGGTTTAATTTAATTTATCTTGTTTAATGGGATTTACTGTCAATTATGAGTTCTAGTCAATAAGCAGCAGCCCAGTTGCTCTTAAAGTCAGAATCCCTTAATATTGTGCAAGTATCGGTGGGTTGTTGAATTCCCTCTTTGGTCCAGTTTAGACGTATTGGATTAATCACCATGACATTCAGGTTCCTCTGAGGAAGAATCCTACCCTTGGTTATTGAGTTGGAATCATGGAGGTGCTGTTCTGGGGCTTCCCTCCAAACACTTTTGGCTATATGTGTTTTAAATAAACAGATTAAAAAAAGTGCCCATCCAGTCCAGAGCTGCTCAAAGGTGTAAAGTATGTTGTGTAACTGCTGGTTGTGTCCGTTGATGTATTTTGTTGTGTTGGTGCGTGGTAAGGCCCAGTGAGCATTGCTGCAAACCAATTTCCCAACAAATCTATCCAGCTGGTTTCCTCTGGTTTCCCCATTGTGCCCCCAGCAGGTTAAGATTCCAGTGAAAATAGCTCAACATCTATCGCTTCTAACAGCAGATTCCAGTTGTATTTCATGCATATTCCTGTTCCCTTCAGGATGATCTGGACAAAGCAGGTTATTACTTAATGTCTGCAAAGCTAATGACAGTCCCTTCAGCCTCAGCTCATTGTGTTTCATGCAAATTACCCAACATGATCCTGCTGATATGCTAAGGTAATATACTGAACATGGTTGTCATTGTATTTTCCTGAATGTCAACATCTCAGCCCTGTCCCAGTCACGACCACAATGTTGAAAGTTTGTAACGAACTTGCCCCTGTTTCAGAATTACGGCTGTGTATAATACTGTGTTTTCATGGTAAATCCCAAACTGCCTCTGACCAGAGAGCGAGGCCCTGTGTGTGACACAGCGGTGACTCATGGGAGCCTCGGTGTCTTCTCGTGTGCTGGAAGCTTGGATGATGTCCAAGCTGCTTAGCCTGAAGGCGGCCAGGCTTTCTGTGGCTGTCCCTGCTGCAGGGGAGGCTGAGTGTGTTCGCTGGCATTAGGCTGACAGGGGGGGAAAAATCCTTTTAAGATCTCAGGCTAACTTTACTGTGGCTGTACGGGAAATGTTGTTATGATGACCTATTCATGCTTGTTTTGGATTTATCTGTCTACAAGAGCGCACGGAAGCTGCAAAATCCATAGAGTTGTAACTCCGAGTGACATAATGCACATATTTCAATATTTTGATTTAATTCTATTGTATATTTTGCCCTCTTGTGCTGTAAGTTCCTGTCTTATTGTTTCTGTTGTTACTCACATCGCTTGCTTTTTTAATTTGCTTTATCTTTCCGCTTGTGTTTCTACTTTCTCTGTTTGTTATGCCCCAAAAACATCGAAATCAAATTCCTTGTAGGTGAAAACCTCCTTTGCAACAAACAAGACTGATTCTGAATAAGATGAATAACTAAGCCCTCAGAAATACACAATAAATATCACTCAGTCGCAATCGATATGGAATCTGTCACAGCACCATGAATAACATTTAATTCAAATGTGTTTGAGCTACTCATTGTTTTCTCTTCCGCTGCTTCGAGCTGAGGCGTCGGGACAGTGATGGATCTGTGGGTTGATGGTGAGATTATTCAGGTGAGACGGCTCCGAGCCCATAAGTCCACGCTCTCTTCAAGGAAACGATGTGATGGCTGTGCTGTGTTTGTAAAAAGTCTGTTGTGAAGACGTCAGTATCTTAAAGTTTCACAGCAGAAAACAGAGGACACAAGTAAACCTGGTTGGTGTTCACGCTGTTTTCCTCCCTGTGCCTCTTGGCTTTGAGAATTTCACAGCGATGTTCAGCATTTGAAAAAGAAAAACGGTTTTCTCCCCTGCACACTAATTAAACGGCAGAAATTAGTTTGAGTGAAACTTAACATATTGAGAAAGAGAGCGCACTAGGGGAGACAGCCACACAGACGTTTTTGGGGGACTCTGCTTGGTGATTAGCAGCAGTGGGTTCGGATTGCCTACAGAGGGGATTTGCAAACAGCAGGAGAAAGAGGATAAAATGTTGCCAAGAATACATAAGTAAAAGAGGCTAAGGTTCTGGGCAGCCCTCACTCATAACTGTCCTGGGAATTGACCGCTTGAGCTTGGGTGGGCAAAGTGAGTTGAGTCAGAACTAATCCTGAACTAAAGGAGCTGCTGCGCTGTAGCGGGAGCATGGTAGATTGGGGGGGGGAGGACGGGGGACGTCTGCAATCGGCGTTGGAGAGACACAGCTTCATGGATTCGGTCGGCTCGCTTGTAAAAGTCAAGTTGAGGGCCACAGATAAATCCCACAGAAAGCCCACTGGCCTGTGAACACACTGAAAAACAATTGCTTGTTTTTTACGGTATTTATATTTGATTCTCTTCCCTGTTTGTTTGCATCGGTCGGGCTGTGTGGGAGCAGGGATTGCAGCGGCTACATGGCGTCTGTTGAGCCTGGGTGGTTGGGCTGGTCTCGGGGAGCGGGCTTCGTGAATGAACTAATGTAGCGTACTGTGCACCAAATTACACTTTGCACGGAATGGGAGTGAGCTCAGTCAGAATCAATTCTCCAGCCCAGACCTCTCTCTATCCTCAATTACCCCCCCCAGGTCCGGGGTGCTGAGGCTCTGTGAAGGTGACAGGGCACACCTTGGGAGCCCTGGCCAGGTGTGACCAAGCACTAACAAGGCAGAATACAGCCAGCGATACACTCTGAAGAATGGAACAGAGCAATAACTATAAATAATGTTATTATTATCAATGTAAGTCTGAACACACACCAACTTTTTAAAAGGTCAGGAATACGCACGATCATTAAATCAGATACAAAGTTTAAAGGTCTGAGCTAAAGGAAGAGGGATATTAAGTTTCTGGTCGCCTGTAAACAAAGCTTTAAATTAGAATGACACTCACTAGAGTGTGTATCTCCCCCAAGGCCCAACAGCCCCCTTAAAATCAATCATGCAACACCAAATTCCACTCACTCATAGATATCAGTCTTAATTGGCCCAATTTTATGAATCAAAATAATTAGTCAAAAAGATTGTCATTCTTGCTCCGTGGTGTTTTTGTCAGCGCGGCGATTTTATCTTTTTCACTTGTTCCCTTTCGAACAAATCTCTGATTCTTTTCAGCAACAAGCAACCATTTGTTTTAATGCTGCTGTGTTTTTCTCCACTTTTATTGTGATGGCGATAGAATTGGCGAAATTGAAAAGATCGACCATTAACAAGTGCCAGTAAATAGCGGCCGTGTGCATATTTTTTTTGAGAGCCTCTTCAGCTTTAAGGGTATCTTCGCTGCAGGCTGATGGGATAATCCAACGAGAGCCCCGCCTCAACACAGTGAAACGCTGAGGGGGAGTAAGGCACTGTGTGTGCCTGAGGGCCTCGGCCTCTGTTTCTAATGAGGGAAGAGAAAGACGGATACAAGGTCTCTGCTTCACAGCCAGCACAACAGGCCATGAGATAACCCTCCTCTCTCTGCTCAGAGCTCATCCATCTACCATCTCTGCTCCCTCCACCTGTCTCCACTGTTCCAAGCTCCCTCCTCCACAGAGGAGAGACTTAGTCCTGCTCACAGACTGCGGCTGCTTGTACCTTATTTAAAGAGCTGCTGAGTGCCAGTTGCCCAAGCTCTTTGTCTGAAAGCTTATGATTGTCTCAGCAAGTCAGCTTCAACACCTGAAATAGTGCATGCTCTCGCAGTTTCTCTCTGCTGCAGTAATATCCCTCAAGCCGGCCGCTGTAGCTGTGTTCATCGCTGTGTAGGAGACACACAATCAAAAGCCTGAGACTTTAATTACACTCCGTCCCGAGTATCATAAGCAACCAGCCACTAATTACCTCAAGTGCTGGTGCACTTTGCTCCTGCTTATATAGCAGTATAAAGGCCCAGCTGATGAAAACAGAGCCAGAGCCGGACCCAGTGATGAAGGGATGCAGAGAGGGAGCTTTCAACCCCAATCCCTGGGCGTGAATTACGTAACAATATAGTGAAATATTCATGACACACCATGGGGACGGAATCTTGCCTGCTCTGAAGTGCTGAGCAAACACTTTGCCCTCAGCCACTCTAAGACTGTGAGGAGGAGAAGGAGAAGCTCAAAGTAAGGAGCTGACAAACAACTGCAACCGTGAATCCAATTATATTATAGTCAGAAAACAGATTCCTGCTGCATGAGGATGGAAAGCAGCATCATTTCTGAAATAATAGTTAATGCATATTGTGTTAAGTTTGCAAGACTTCATGCAATGAGTCTTTTAATAAAATCACGTAAATTTGATGAAGGAACTCTCACAAAACACTGGGGTTAAAAAAAAGGAAAAGAACAATCCTCCAAACATCAAGCCACAAAGCACATAATGGCTCATACATCGATTTATAAACTGTGTTAAATGCAAAAATAAAAACTCACCATCATCAGTTCAGCTTCAATCCAACAGCTCAGGTTAGGGAAAGAAGGAAGTTGAAGAAGTCAGGCCTAACTCCTGAAGTCATTAGAATTAAGTGGTGAGCAGTAGGAGCCTCCACTGCCACTCAAGGGAGTCCCACTCGTCTTTTCTTTTACATTCATTTAATCATGAAGAAAAGAACCAGAACCTTCTGAGCTGATCCATGTGAGAGTCCAACCTTTAATTATTAGTCAATATCCTCACAGCAAGTGCAGAGGGTTGCCTTTAATTGCAGTGGAGGAGTTTCTGATGGGTCCACAGGATATTCTTTGCTGTTATTGTTAGAATCTGTATTGAACGAAATATCTTTGAGCATACCTGCTCTTCATCCACCTGACTCCTCTTCTACTTCAGTGAGTAATTACCTGCATTTCCCACAATGCCTTTGGACAACTGCCAGTGAATGAGCATAATTTGTTTCCCAAGCCACCAGACATTCAAGCACCAGAGCTGAGAGAAAATGAAACCTCAGCCAGCTAAATGACCAATTGCACGGAAACCCCTCCTAGTTTGCATTTTAACAGCGGCTGAGGCTCTCGATATATATTGTGGGTAATGGCTTTTTTTGCAATAGCACTGCCAGCAGCATTGTCACCTGTGAAACAATTAAGTTTTATACCTTAAGTAAAAGGCAATCAACAAATCTATGTTTTACCTCATGAGACTATTCTACAAAGAATCACGTTACTAATCCAAATCCAGGGAAATTATACAAAACCAAACAATACAATGAAGTAATCCAGATAAAATACAAGTGAGTAAAACATTGAGGATGGTGGATGGTAGATTAAAGTTAAATTTAGCACACAGGGAACATGTTATCATGAAAATACAGTTGTTTGCATGGAGATTAAAGATACAATGATGGAAACAAGGACACAATGACACTCACACAATGAGTGATATGTATCTAGTGCACTTCAGGAAATGTAAAGGCATTGTAGAGGATCTATCTAATCCATGTGCAATATCATCTTGTGACCTGCTCTCCTGTTAATGCTATTAAAAATTATTAAACCCTCTATTATTCGTTTCACCTGGGGCCACTGATGGGCCCCATACAAATCACATTTACATGGCTTCTTGTTTCTGCGTCAATGTGATTCATGAAAAGACGTTCCGCCTGTCGAGTCCAAAACAGAAGATAAGTGGATTAAATGTTTTTAAAGCTTCCTGGCTCTTTGAAATTTATTGGAAATGCTGCAGGAATAAATATCTGAAGAACAATGTTTCAAGAAAGGTTTTCTGTTGTAACTAATTTGTATTAGTGGGTCTGTTCAGTACACACTTGTGTTCAGTCAGACATAAAGAATCTTTCTTTCAGATGTTAGCTATACGAACACTCACTGTCCATATACCTGATTGGACATGAACAGGACCGTATGTGCTGTCAAAACCTTGACAGAAGTTGTGCTGTTGGGTCCTTTTGTTATTTCAAAACAAACCTGAAATGTTGACAGGATTTTGCCTGAGCTTTTATGTGCTGAATGTTTTCTCCTCGCCACGAATACAAGTGGATGCACAAGCTCCAATACCTAAAAGCCTCTTGTCTGCTTCCATCTGATCCCACTGCTGAGGAAAAGACTCAGGCAGGATCTGCTCTTTGTGCAGCAGGGCTGTGATATGCAGAACCTCCTAATGGTCTCTCCCCAAATCTCTCAATGCTGGTATCATGCCAAGGACAGACTGGAGATTGTAGGATTGTTTTCAGAACAGGAAAAGACCATCCATTGTGTGTCCAGCCCAAGAAATTGATAAAGCCCCTAAAGTCCTACTCCGTCTGCTAGACTTGTTTGTCAGTACCACATTTCAAAGTGTGTCAGCTCGAGATGCTTTTTTCACCATCCACCTCTTGAAATGTAGTGTTTCCTGCTTGGAGTGAAGTGGCAGCAGCTTTTAACATTCTCCTCCGTCTCTCAGTAGGATTTGCCAGTTTTGCTCAAGGCCTTGTCAAGGAGGCTGTTCAAGCCCACAGGGCAGATCACTTTTAGGTCAGTGTCCATCAAAAAAGGATTCCTGCTTCGGTTCATCAAAGACATATCAAATCTGAGTTGCTCTATGCTCACGAAACTCTTTATTTGCCTAGAAACACCGAGTATTGAAAGATGCAGCCCTTGAGAGAAGAAACAAAGTAAAAACATAAATAATGTATTACCACTGCAGGATATGGCATACTGCTTGGAACCCACAACAAGTCATTGGCTAGATCCCATGTGAACCAAGAGCACAATTAGCTGTGTGAAGACGTCTCAAAGGTTTGTGAGTGGACAGTCCCTCCTCTGGCGGTCCATGCAGCCTTCCAAAGGTTTGTGGCAGCATTAACCCAATCTCGGATTAGAGAGTTGAGGAGTAGCATAAGGAGAGACGGTCAGTGCATGTTTGTGGGCAAACCACTGCTTCACTTGGAGTATAATGCAATGAGGCAGTTCTTGTGGGAGGTGTGTCACCAACCTACTATTAGCTCAGAGCTAAGAATAATGAGAATACGTGATTGATTGCCATGATTGTGAGGACCATTCAACCATTCTCTAAATCGCACAAGATAAATGATTGTGTTTGTGATGCCTGGATACAGATGTCAGCCTTGTGTCAGACAGTTCATCTAAAAACGCAGTGATGGGGTGGGAGCAGCATTTATTCTGGTTGACTTGTGACATGTCAGTCGGGCTTGTGATGTGATGTATTGTGCTATTAAACCTCTTGTCCTCTGCTGAGCACTTAGTCAGCCCTTGGATAGCAACAGGGGGGTGAGACATTGTTGAATCAATGCCACAGGACGGGATACAGGCCTCATCATGATATTCCCTTTTTAAAAGATGTAGCTGGTGTAAACAGAACAAAGGTCCCATATGGTTTTGTTTGCCATTTGGAGGCTCTTACCACGTTGTCTGCCTAGTCACTCAGTTACTCAATGGGTTACTGACAGGGAAAGTACAGCTATTACATGCTTAGCGTCTATAGAGCTAAATAGATTCATATTGATCATATGCCTATGCTTTTAGTGTCCCCCCCATAAAATCCATTATGTTTGATCACTGACACTCATAGATCCAGGGTCATTAAATAACTATTGACCACTTCTTAAAACTATAAGGTCCAGTCAACACATCTGACAATAATCTTTTTGAACTTACTTTACAATCAGTATTTTTCTGATTTGAAATATGGAGTGCCCCAGGGCTATCTTGTTGGTCTGCTGCTTTTCTCTCTGTTTTACGTCTTGGCTAAATCAAACGCACACATGGAATTCCTTAAATTAAAATGAATTTCCGTTGTGACTCTCCTGTGCTCTTTGCTCCAAATGGAAGCCTCTTGTCTGTCCCCACAGACGCCAATCAACATTAGGGCCTTTTCCTATAATGCCTCTTTCCTCCGGCACAACCTCTCTGCTGAAATCAGACTGCCTGACTTCACTGAGGCGTTTAAATCCCAAATTAAAACTCAGCTTAAATTTCACTTAGTGGCTTACGCTCTTACTTCAATCCAGGTATGTCTTTCCTTTCTCCTGTAAGAAAATCCTGCTCAGAATGAATCCATTAAACCTAGAATGTACATTACATCTCTTTATTCTATTCTCTCAGTCTCTCTCTTTTCACTAATGCTCACTTTGCTGGTTGATCAGCCAACCTAGAACCTCTCTCATCTCTCTCTCAGGTGTTAGTGTCTTATCCAGATGTTATGGATGTGGATCTTTGCCCTTCAGGTGTCCCAGCCTCCTCTTTGTCAGTTTGTTTTCTTCTAGACTTGTGTCTTTGTCTCTTGTATGTTTATAGGAATCAGTCACGTGATAGGAGGTGATGTTGCTTACCTGGTGGCAGCACATGGAAGTTGTTCCATCATATTTTTTCATGAATGTTTATAATCTATAATGTCATCTAATATCTTGCTCTATTCTTTTCACTACACATGTGGGATCCCTCATCTGTTACTTACCCTTCGGTTTCATCCATTTTTATCCCATTAAAGAGTTTTATGGGAAAGTTGTTCCATCTTTGATTCGAGGATCCAAGGACAGGAAGTGTAACTCTGTACAGATTATTAAACCCCTTGAGGAAAATTTGGAATTGAGTTATATAAATAAAATAGGACTTAACTAAACTTGACGGTTCATGAAAACAAAAAAACAAAGACGAGGTCCTCACTTGTGTTTGTAGAGTGTGGACTGGTTACAATATGCAGTATAACCCCAGGCTTTCATACGGCGTCATCCTGCCACCAGTGCCGGGGTAACACAAAATAAAAGACAACCTGTTTTGACACAGTCCTTATGCTCATTATTTGTCCTGTAGTTTTGTTTGACAGCACCGAGCAGGTACTACTAAAGTCCTGTCATTTATTGTTTATGTTTTGCACTCATTTGCACATCACATTTGCATATGGTGAGCCAGCTCATATAGACGCACCACGTTCGATAGCAGCACAATGAGCTCGATGGTGCCATGCATGGCTTCCCTGAATTAATTAGGGGAAGGAAACACTAAGGACTTCTGGCAAATTAATGTCATTAGTGGGGAGAATAATGGTGCAATGATCAGCGCCTTAGTTTTCTGGACAGTGGGAGAACGTGTCTGGAACGAATGAGATTTAAGCCTTTGTGGAAAATAAAAAGGTCAAAAGAAAGGCAATAAGAACATGAACTGGGAAAAAACGATCACAAGGGTAACCTATGTATGTATGTATGTGTGGTTTGTGTGGTGATGTAAGAAAACTCAAACTTTGCCCTCTTTGTATTATATGTTGTGTAAATGAATTACATACAAAATGAAAGTATGACCTCTACAATATATCTTCACTGGAGAGGATTACAGGAAATATTCGTTCTCTGCAGCCATGACAGGAAAAAGGTGTATTCATTAGAAAGTATATGACGGTGGAGAAACTGACCTTGAAGAGACGCAGTATGTTGGCTACCATGATTGACACGGAGCTGGCAGATGCACCGATCACTCCCACCACTCTCTCCGGCTTGGTGATGATGGGCGGCCCTCCGCTGAGACATTTGACATCCGTGGAGTCCTTCTCAATCAGCGCCTGAACAAATGTCAGTGACTGCTCCAGAGCGTGAGTGTCCCGGGAGCAGGTGTCCAGGATGCGGGCCCCCAGAGTGATATTAGGCAGCAGCTCATTGTCGTTATTGATTCGATCCAGGGCAAATAACATGGCCTCCAGCCTGTGGATCCCTTTCTCCTTCTTAAGCTCCCCGCAGGCTTTGCCGTCGTTCCCTCTCGCGTGCACTGGGAACAGTCCGCCCAGAGATATCTCCCCATCAATGCGTATTGAATTGAGGTGTGTGTGGCCTGGCATTTTCGGCTTGGCTGCCAAGGCCATCGGGAAATAACAAGCCAGCAGCAACACCCAGCAGCAGGCACCTCTACAGCAGCCAATCCACGTTCTCTCGAAGCCTCCTCGCAGAGTCATAATGAAAGACTAAATCCACATTCAAATACAAATTCAAGTCTTTTGAAAATGAAAGAGGAATGTGCGCATATAACGGCCTGCACATGCAAATGTACGGAAGCTTAGCTGCAATGTTTTTCAGAGCACAGTCGTCTTCAGAAGCTTCTTCTCATGGTCTCTAGCTTTGACTCAAACTCTGTAAAACTAATTATGCAGCCTCGCTCTCTTTGTCTTTTACCCTTTCTTCTCTACTCTTTGTGTTTCAGTCTTTTCCTGCACCTGTGAGTCGTGGCTACAAGGAGAAACTAAACAGTGCAGGGTGAGCTGAGACCAGAGTCCACAGAGAGCGCACACAGAAGACAGGAACAAAGCTGGGGTTTGCTTCTCTTCTCTCCTTCTCCAGAACTACTCGGGTGCATTTAGTCCTTCTTCAAGCAGGCAGAATGCCAAGGGACGAGCCAGTGGGCTCCACAGCAGGTTCCTGGAAAAAGAGAGGAGAGGTTTGTGAGACACTGAACAAACAGCAGTCAGAGCATCCACTGGAAATATAGGAAATTGAAATATATTAACGTACAACACAGTTGAGATATAGTCCCTTGTGTAATCTCCCACAAATTCCCACTTATGTCAGTGGATATAATATAAGCTGCTGTCATGCTCTGCATATTATAATTGACATCCTATTCCAAAACCTCACACCACATTTGCATTGGATGGTCAGAGTTCCAGTCCAGGTTTCTGAACCCTAAAATTCAAGCATAAATAATATGTAGACCGAGCACTCCACACAGGAAATCTGTTCTGTGTTGCGCCCAAGCCTCAACTGCTTTCAGAGCACTGCAATGAATTATTTCTATGTGCCTTGAGCATTACTGATTCGCTGCTGCTTGGCAGCGTTCCACAGACTTCACAGCCACTCACTGCTCTGCTCATGTAGAGCGTCTCCAGAGGGTTTTACCCCCAAAAAAGTATGAAATAATATGGTAGTAAATTAAGAGCATGGGATTCTGATAATCAGAGACGAAGGATTCCTCAAGTGAACCCCATCTGCTCTCTGTACCATACCCACAGTGTGTGTGTCTGTGTGTGTCTTTGTGTGGTTCATGCATGCACATGTGGGTTCTCTCAACAGTAGGCCGGCTTCATCCATACTGCCAGATGAACAGAGGGGTGGATATGGCCACAGTGAGAGAGGCCTGCAGCTCAATCATCTCCATATCTCTCTCTCTCTCTCTCTCTCTCTCTCTCTCTCTCTCTCTCTCTCTCTCTCTCTCTCTCTCTCTCTCTCTCTCTCTCTCTCTCTCTTTCTCTCTCTCACATGCTTTATTGCTTCTGTATGTCAACATGCCGACTCCCGCCGTTTTATAGCAGGAGGACATGAAGGGCGAAAAACTCACAAATGATCGGAAAGTTGTGCAACATTGCAGCAGCTGTGGAGCTGTGATATTTTGCAATTATTTTAATGCGGCTGGAGGTGCAGCGCTGGCAGTAATGACTCTTTTTCTCCATCTCCCTTCATCTTCTTCTCTAACGTTGAATACACATTTGGAGAACCATCTCTGTGAGGTGTCAGGAGATTTGCCACAACTCATGAATTATACACACAGCTTTGCCATCTGCTACGTCACGTGTGTGTGTCTTTACTTCCTTACTCTGGACATCAAATCAAATAGTAAAGATGCCCTCCTCTTCCACCACACAGTCGCCTGTCTTGTGCTGCTTCTCCCATTCTGCTGGGAACCAAAAGTAGATATTTATATCATCCTGCACAGATCATCCCCTTAAAACACAGCATCCATAATGGATGAAGGCCTACCAGTCACTGCAAAGCATCTCGTTCGAGGGTGAAGCCTGGAAGAGAGGGAAGAGGAAACACCGGCTGCACAGGCTCGCTTGTTTGTAGAAGAGTTGAAAACGGGTAGGAAAGCAAACCACCAGAAAGAGGCATTTTGTTTTTTACAAGAACAACATATAGAGCAAAACGCTTTATGTTGCATGGAGCACAGTAATACTCCAGAGCAAGCTTTGCAGCCTGGGATGCGTTTGTCTTCCTAGGCAGTAATGGCCACCAAGATCATTTACCATGAGATCTTAATACAAGCCTAAAATTAAAGAGAGGAGCTGCATGGAAGGTTTGTCAGTCCATCCTAACTAAAGCAACAATAAGCGAAAACAAGCAGATGCATGTGTTGTGTGCACGCTGGACAATCCTCTGGTAACTGAGTCAGGTTTTTTGCTTTGACATCTCCCAGATAAAGTCCTCCCCTGCCTCAGGAGGTCTTTTTGGATGGGGTGGACAGCAGTGCCCCTTCGTTGTCATCGCTCTGTGAAGCACTGCGTGCACAGTGGCAGCTTTACCAGATGTGTAGTCATAAGGCCCAGATGGGCAGAGCAGACAAACATCAGCTGTCTGCACAGGAGTGGGAGTTGGGGGAAATGGCAGAATCCTCACAGCAACCCCCCCTTCACTGCAATGAGGAGGAACTCCAGCATCCTCTGCACTCGACCACATTCCCCTGCTGCTGTGTGCGCGGCCACACTGATGCCTGGCAGAGCTAACAGCTTTACTCAGGCAAGGCATCTCTAACATGGCATGACTCATTTCTATAGATAAACTTGAATACAATATTAACTGGAGTGGGTCTCGGAGTTGAGAGGCAGAGAAGCGTCTTTCATCAGAGTTTGTGCACGTCCACACGGTTGAGTGGGAGCCATTCATCAAAGCACAATTAATCACTATTAAAATCTGTCTCTTTACATTCTACAGGAAATTAATCCGACTCTGCAGCCGTGAAGAGCCGATAAAGCCGTCTCACCAGTAAACATTGTTTTACACTTTAAACTGGTGTAAAGAGAAAGTGAACTAAACATGAGCCTGAGCAAAGACTTAACAATGGGGTAATTAAATTCTCTCTTGACGTCTGTATTTGATAGTAAAAAATATATTTTATGACATTTGTGAAGTAGGAGCACTTGACATGATCTTTAATACTTTTATATGATCTGTCTCGCCAATTATATCCAAAGCAATTTGTAGAAAGTTTCTTTATTTCTTTAGGCTCTTTTTAGGAACACCACACACACTTCTTTTGAAATCTTAATTTGGAGCAATTTACTTGGATTTGTTATCAGCACAGGAAGGTTTATTGGCCACATGGGGATTTAACTAAGTTTATATTACAAATTACTTATATATATATATATATGTGTTTGTACCTTTTATTAGAAAGAGACAGTGAGAAAAGACATGGGGAGAGAGAGTGGGGGAATGTAATGCAGTTCAGAAAAACTGTTGGCTGACCAGGAGTTGAACCAGGGACCTGCTGCTGAGGGCATCTAAGCCGATGTGGTATAATGTAAACCATTCATTCATCTGTCAGTTTGCCCTGGGATTGACCATATTGAAGAGCAGCAAAAAAAAGTTCCAACACCCAAGAAAAGAAATGCTGAAACGGTAAGAAAAATGATCGAAAATTGCCAGCAGCAATTCTAAATTTTGAATCAGTCGATGGCAACTCGCCAGCCAGCGACAAGCAAACTCCCACCAAGCCAGACGGCTTCTGAGGCCAATTGAGATTCTCTTCACGCTGTATGTATGACATCACAGTGATAACATCGGACTTATTCAGCAACATCCTCCCACTCTGAACCTCCAGAGGAAATAATCTGCTGTTAATCATGTGAACCAAATCTCAGTTATTGTTTAAAGCCTCAAAGCATCTTTAAGGTTTGAATTCACAGGAGCAGTAACAGTCAGAGTCTCCTTCACGACACATATGTCAATAACTTGAACATTTGAAACGTTTGACATCTGCATCTACATGTCACAATGTGCAACCATACAACCAGGCCAACTAATGGGATTTTAATTTAGATGTACTAAGCAATAACTACAGAAAATGTGTCCACCTTTTTGTCCCCCATCATGTTTTCGCCGTTTTTATTGTTCTCTATAAAATGCATGAAGACACGCCCCTCTCCTCCTTTCCACCCTGTCATCTCTGTGAAGCCTCACAATGACACGCATCGAGCTAATAGGTCCATCAGAGTGGAGCTGAGCGCCCGTCTGACAGTGATGTCCTAATCCGACGGGGAACTGCTGTTTTGTCCGTCGTGCTTCAGTGGAGGAGATACTTGAGCCCAAAAGGCCGATGTGATCACAGAAGGGAGACAAAGTCCTCTGCAGGAGGGGCTACACTGTCTATCTGCTGCTCTGCTAAAAATACTGCTGGGGCTTCTTGTAGAGTCAGTTTTGTTGTTGACTTATTTTTACATCGTGCTCATCAGCAAATGGTCATAAGAATTTACCTGTGTGTGAGATAAAAAGGAAGGGTAAAGAACGCAGCTGTTTTTTAAAGGTGATTCTCTTTTTTTAAGATATTTTTTGCCGTTAAGCTTTTATTTGACAGGGCAGAGTAAAGTATGAAAGGAGGAGAGAGAGCAGGGAAGACGTGCAGCAAAGAGCTGGGTCAGAACCGAACCTGCAGCCCCGCGGGAGGACTCGAGCCTCTGTTCATGGGGCGTCTGGTAAACCAACCACCGGGTGCCCCTTTAATTGGGATTCTAACATTTTGTACAAGGTTACTGGACTTGCTTGCTTGTTGCCACTTGCCTGTGACACTTGACCTAAATGACTGAGAATCTGCACAGACATGATTCTTGTCTGTCAGTGTGTGATGCGTAAATGCAAAATTAAGTCACATCTGTGTCTTTTTTTTGTGACTCATTGTGCGTCAGGATCTGCCAGAAAAGAAACAGCAGCTTATTTATTGTTGCAGACTTAAGACTGTGGCTGTTGGTTTTCAAAGTAAAGTCATTGTTCTCATTGCCAGTAAGAATAATGACATCACCTGAAAGCAGTGACTCACCGGTTATGGCATTTGAGAATAATGCAGTTGTAATGTGATGCAGTTTACAGCGTGTTAGAAAAGATGTCTTCATTTCATGTTTATATGTGTGTCTTGACATTTCTGAAGATTTGTGGTCTATAAAAATACATGCATGGAGTTACATAACACACAATAATCTGCTATGTATATGTACGTGGGGGTTTGATCGATCGATTTTGCTTCATGACAAACTGTTATTACGTTGTACTTCAACCCGCAAATTTACATTTGGCACATTCTGTTTGTGTGTGTCCATGGACGTACACACACACAACTGTTACTGAATTATTATAATTCTGAAAATATGTATATAGGCGATAATTCTGAGGCTATTTCTATGTTGTAGATACGTCACTCAGTAGATTTCTGGAGGTTTATGGACATTATAATCGTGGAGTTCAAGAGCCTAAGTTTCAATTAATCAACAACAACAAAATCTTAACAGTTCTGTGTGTTCAGATTTAGTTATGACTCAGAATGGCCTCAGAGACGATGTGCGAACAAATCAAATTCAACTTTTACATAATACTTTTCATACATTAAAAGAAATGCAAATCTAAAATGATGATTAATGATTTATTTTATATGTGTCTGCAGATTGTGATGCCTGAGGACAATAATGTTAAACGCTGTCTCCATTTCTTTCACTGCACTCGCCCTGAGAACAAATAAAAGACAAGTGATAGAGGACTTTAGTGAGTTATATATTAAAAAGCTTTTCTGAAAGTATTCATGCACCAATCCACAGATTCCTTCGAACACCAATAAATAAAATCATCTTAAAATCGAACAGGCAGCAGGTGACTTTAGGACAAACTGTGAATCGGTTACAAGGACAGGCAACTCAAAAATGACATATAATGCATCATATTCCGAGTCGGTGTCACCTTAGCTCTGTGTGAAATGTCCCTTGTATGATGAGTCATATTCAAGGTAGCGAGGACAAATACAAGGGTGCAGGGACCCTGAAGGTGGCTGAAAGAAACATGCAAAGCAGAGGGGAACGTGCACAGAGCTTCATTACGAGCGTTGTCACTCTACATACCAGGCGATCCGCATTCATCCCATTTCCATAACAGACTTCAGACACCCCATAGAAGGTAATCCCCCCTTTTCTCCATTAGCCTCACTCCCTCTGCAGGACAGTGTCCATTAGCAAACTCCACCAGCGCTGAAGATATTAGGGCTCATTAACACTTTATTCATGCAAAATGTAGATTCCATTAACAAACAGTTGGTGCTGCTGCCCTGGGCCCACAGAGAGAATGATTCAATACTTCTGTGGAGAACATAACTGTGAAAATGCAGAATGAGACAAAGAAGGGGTCATAGAGGCATAATAATGATATTAAACATTCTCACGCCTACACCTTTCCTATCTTAAATCTTAGGGGTATCTGCATTTATCAAGTGTGGAGAGATTTGTATGGGCGGAGGAGAGATTAGATGTTGTCCTGGTGTTTTCCTTTATATCTAATTCAAGACAGATTAGTCTTGAAATGTGCGTTTGAGAGGCAGTGAAGCGATGAACAAGGGGGCGCCGGCTGAGGCTTTGTGTGTGTCCCACTTTGCTTGAACTAATTTTTCATGTCACAGTGCAGTTTACAACATCAACACACAAAAAGCAGCCTTTGAGCCCAGCTGCTGCGGAGCCAACTGCAGCAGTTCTTAAATGCTCGACTCACGGTGTGTCCTGAATGTGCCAAATGAGACTCAAACAGGGGAACAGTATGAGGAACCATGTAGAGTGCTGCTTGGTCTGTGAACCATGACTCAGAAACAAATCCTGATATAGATCCATCGGCCTAAACCCTGTGTTAGTGGAACAATAACGTAGCTGAACATCCCAGCAGCTCGTTGGCTTCTTTTCCCATCAATTGTGAATTCAACCGGTCGAAGAGATCGATGGTCGAGCCGGACGATGCTGTGACGCTTTGATCCTTCAGATCGATACACTTATGTCGGGATGAAGAAAATAATCCAAGGGAGACAGGTAGCTGCTGGGATAGAAAATGTACCCTCACGATAAGTGACATTCTATGTTCCATGCATTCACACCCTGCATGTCAATATATTTGGGCAATCAGATGGAGCCCTGCTGCCCAGATAATAAGATAAAGATATTCAGATCATTGACGGGCCGGTCTGACAGAAGACCAGTACAGTTGGAACTGTTATCGATCAGGTTTGCCCCGGGTCAAATAGCTTTCTATCAGCGGTTGATTACTATAAGAGAATTGTGTAGCGGCTTTATTATAGTCCCAGAACCTAAGGGAACGGTAACAGCACACACACACACACACACACTCACACAGACACACACTGACTCCACTGCTCATTTCTCTCTCTCTCTCTCTCTCTCTCTCTCTCTCTCTCGCTCTCTCTCTCTCTCTCTCTCTCTCTCTCTCTCTCTCTCTCTCTCTCTCTCTCTCTCTCTCTCTCTCTTTCTCTCTCTCTGTCTCTCTCTCTCACAGACCCAGCTGATGTCTCTGACTCGCTACAGTTAAAACGTTGAGTTCTTTACAATTACTCAAAAAATATCAACACTGATCATCACAAAACAATCTATACCTTTCTTAAATTAGTTATATCAGAGCAGTGTGAGTAATCCAGACACACACAATCACACACCCGCACACACAATCACACACACACAGGTTCATCAGACACGTGTAAACTCAGACTATCTCCAAACACAACAGAATTTGTAAACTTAGACAATAAAGAGTCGGAGGAGATAGCGGGAAGCGCTCAGTTTGGGAGAAAAAAGCAGAAAGACTTTAACATCGTATACTTAAACACTTGTTTATTTATCGCAAGTCACTTCATCATCGAGATAGTCAACAACGCTATCCCTATGCACATGTTCTCCTGATATCACGCAGCCCCAGTAGCTGCCGTGTAAAGCTCGCTCTGGATCCAGCAAGTCTCTCCCCCCCCGCAGCTCAGGTAATAGCTGGCTAACAGAGCTGAGCCCATTTTTACAGTTTGCAGGGGAGATAGTTGTGCCACAGAAAGAAAATGCCACGAACGCACCTTCCTCAGCAGTTAAACCGCAGGGCGTAGTTGTGAGGAATCACATATTTCAAATCACACATTGAGCTTCTAAGTATAGCTGTGGTTGATCTGCGCTCCTGGAGACAGAGGCCATGAATACTGCATCCCTTTGGTTGCTGTCACCCTGTCAGAAAGGGTTTCAGTGTTGAGGCATGCTCCAATGGATAAAGTGGAATTTCTATCATGAGAACATCCCCATTCACTTCTCTCGTGCATTCCCCTTGCATACAGACGTGAGTGGTGACTGTTCCTGAAGGGCTCAAAGGTAGAATGAGAGCATCAGAAGCTCCCGTATCTTTCCTAAATATCTCTATACAACAGGAAGTGGTGTATGTGGGTCTCCACCAGCCAGAGTCCCAGTTTAAAATGAGGTCTGAGTGTTCGATGGGGGGAACTGGAGTGGGAGCTGCTCTGTTTCCAATGGCTGTGCCTGTTTTACCTGCTGGGGATCAGTTGTTGTTTCTACTTTAGTCTTTGGACCAAACACTTACTTCCAAAGCCTGAGATAGAGCAGGCAAACTGAGTTCTATCAGTGGAGAGCGAGGCGCAGCTCTACATCCCTGCCACGATTTCCCTGCTGAACACCTGGTGCTCATTTTCCCCGGTACAGACGCCGGTGGAGATAATCATACATCACTTTCTGAGCTGCTGTGTATTTCTGGGAACACAGGGGTGAGCTCCGAACGCGAGCGGCACGGCGCCCGGTTTGTGCCAGATGGGTGTGTTTTCCGCACCATTTACATTTGGCTCACCTGGTGACAGGCGTTGTATGTGATGGCCTGACAACAGGGGCCGCTTCCACGCGAGGCAAACAATGGAGAACTCTAGAGATTGATAAACACAATTGATTCGCACGGCATTGTGTAAAATTTTAAAATGATCGACATTTGCAAGATGCCCAAACCTGAATGTGCACTTTGACATCGATCATTGCCACGGGCGCTGCAACAGGGGTCCTGAGCCGAGAGGGGGCGGATATGTCAGTCCACAGAAACAACCATTTCATGAGAAGTCTCTTAACGCACCAAGTAAAAGACACTGCTCTGACACCATGGTCGGAAAAACCCTAACAAGGCCCGATGCAACGAGCCAATTTCCAAACTTTTAGAGGTTTACACTTATTTATGTGTATGTACAGTACGGGTTTCATTCTTCATTTTGAAAAGCTGGGGTTCGACGTGCCTTGTAATGCTCCAGATTCCGGCTGCCTGGAGCCGTTCAGGACAGTTCCTTCCTCCCTGATACTCATGATATTTATCCAATCATGCAACTTGTTTCCCTTTAAGACGTCTTGCCGCAGCTTTAGCTATTTAATCACGTCGTTCGATCTTCAGCTAAAGGGGCTTTCTGTTAAACCATCTTCTCGTGAGTAGGTTTCTCCACCTTTGTCTCTACTCGGCATGTGGCCGGCTGGCAGGGCCAACTGGAGCACATCCTGAGCGATTTCCCAGAGTGTCAGGAGGTCACAGCTCAGGGCCTTAATAACATGTTTCTCTCCCCGTGCACAGAACAAAGCACCGAGGCCAGTGTTTCATTAGTCCTCTGAACAAAGAGTTCAGGTGAACTCTCTGGGATTTTAATCTGTTGTGCTCTTCTTTCCCCGGTTATATTCATTTCTTTATTGCCAGATCTATCAGTTTGAATGTTTCCTTTTTTCGCCACAATCATACCTTCACGATTTTATAGATTTTTAATGTTCTATTATATCCATTTTACTGCTTCTAGAATACCTGCTCTTGTTGTCAGCAGCGTTTAGCGATGTGACCTTTGCCGAAAATGTAACCACCCCTACTGGGGACAATAAAAGTAGAAAATTAGATTGTTGAGCTGCTCGTAGAGACTTTCATTGAGACACTATAGCTATTATAGTAAGGCAAGGTAAAGTATACATTACTATAATCAAACTAAAGCTTAAGTCATCTTCATGCTCTTGGACATTACAACCATAGAGTGTATTTGCAAGAGTTGTGTTTTGAATTAGATTCTGCTATTTACATTAGATTTTCAGTAGTGAACATTTCCACAAAGTTGAAAACGTTTCTATCCTGAATCCATCTCCATGGATCTCTTCTTCTCCCTGAAACGTTAAAGGACCTCCTGGAGTCCCTACTGGTTGCCAGGCAACTGATCCCAACCAAGAAATATTCCTACACTTTGTACAGATTAAATATGTGAGATATAGCGTTAATTAAAAAAGCCCTAGAGGTGGTGCTCGGTGGAGTTTGTTACCTTTCAGACAGAGCTCGCTGTGTTTTTTTTCTCTATTCTTTGTTTTAAATTTAATCCCAACATTTGACTTTTGTGTCGTGCAGGAAAGAGAAGTGTGTGGTCTGCAAAAAAAAAGAAAAGTTGCTCATGTCAGATCGCTCCGGGGCAGAATACGGTTGCACTCTAAATTTAGGAAGGTTTGACTGCGGAGAAACAGATGATGGCTGACTTGACCAGACCAGGGCACCAACTCCAACAGGGAAAACTGACAGTGACATTATATCATTAACGGGACCGGTGAGGGCCAGGAGAACCAAACGTGGGAATCAAACCATTCCGTTGCCCATGTCTAAACCCACCACTGCAGACATCGTTCCAAAACCAATAAAACCTGTGTCTGTCCTCCAGAGATAATTGACCCGATTTCCCAGACTGTGTTTTCTTACAGTAACTCGATGATGCTGGATGTTGTGCGGCTGAGTGCTGGTGCTCTGCTGCCGGAGCATCGGGGCCACGCTCTCCTCAGCTCGTATCAAAGCTCCCTGTCATGATCACAACCAGGCACACTCACTTCCTCGTGCTGTCATCTCCTCTTATTAGCGGGATCATTACTGAATAGAAAGTGCAGCGCGGAGCTGGGCTCACTTAATGCTATCTGCCAACACTGAAACCTCTCCTCTACTTTGCCATTCATCTCTTCTGAGAGGGAACTATCCAGCTTCAAAGGGAACCCAGTCAGCCTTTGGTCTGATAACATGGATTTAATCCCCAGACTAAAGATTGAATAAAAGCGTTGCCCTTCTTCATCTGGTCAAATGTGCACGCTGGGCAGCTGGAGTGTGTCTGAAAGGCCGTGTTGTGAGTCTGCCAAGAGGAGTGGAACTGAGAGCTAAGTGCAGGAACACAAACAGTGAATCAAAGGTTATGAGGTTGTGAGCTTAGCATTGTTGCTAAATGGAACGCCGGTGCAGCTGCCACTTTATTTCCCCTTTCATATTCTGTGATACTGGGCCGAGTGTGTTGCAAACCATCAGAGACGTACAGTAGAGCACTGCAGGCAAACAGGGCACGATGATTGTTAGAGTCGAACAAATGCTGCAGCAGCTTAGAACCAGTATTAAATGTCAGTGTGATATTTTGTCGGTTGCTTAATGACTGCTGTTGTCGACTCTGACAACGTTTTCTGTCCACTTTATGTTTACAAAGCAGTTATCTGCAGTTATTTTCTTTTCTCAGTTGACAGTTTGATGTTGGTGTGAAGGGTCTGTCCTTTTCATTTACTCTTTTATTACCCCTGCTGTTGTCTTCCAGGGCCATAACCGAGATTATCGGCCAATTCAAATACATTTCATTTGACTTTGTGAACAGGAAATCTGAAATTTTACACCAGCTGCTCAGTCGGAGAAGCTGTGATTTAAAAGACGATACACACACACCCATCCCTTGGAGAAGGTCCAGCACATGGCTTCGGGTCAATGGCCCTGAGCTTAGCCACAGGGCTCCTCCACTAAAGCTCGGCTTCTGTCAGAAGCATCTGACCCGTTCGGCTTCAGAGAAGTATTTCAGTTTGCCCTAAGTCTTTACACTGAAAAGAACCTTTCAAGGAGCTTTGAGTCAGTGGCGCTGATCTGCAGCCTCTGAAGGAGTTAATGGCCAAATGAGACGTGATGTCCAGCTGTCCATCAATCCCAGCAGAGCTCAGTGTCCACAGCCAACACTGTCCATTTGCTGCGTTCTCGAAAACAAACTATAATGCATCAAGTATTGTTTTTTTATACTTTATTAAAAAATTTAAAACATAGATCGTAGCCATAATGTGGAACAAGGCTGAAATATTTGCATTTATCATGAGACAAAAAAGTGAATCATGGATTTGATAAATCATTTCAACAATTTGCAAAACCTTATAAATTGATGGCAAATTGAAGAACTTCAAGATTTGGATTCATGCAGTTTGAAGATGTCTTCTTGAGAGTTTATGTCGGACATTTTCTGATCCAAAGGATTAATCAAAAAGCTAGAATGCTAAATGAAGACCTGTAGAAAGATACTAGAAGAGTTCATACCTCTGCCAAGGCCGAACTGACGTTATTGACTAAATCTTAACTTAGAAATATGAAAGAGAGAGTGAAACGTATTCCTTGATCCGCCCTGTAATCCACATGTGCACCAAAATTGAATTTGTGCTTCTCGGGACTCATTCCTCCACAAACCATGGATGAACACATCAAACTCCTTGACGTTGGTAAGAATTGGCAGATTAATCAAGATTGAAATTAATCATTTCTTGCACCTACATATAGACACATTGATTATCCTTGTATCGTTGCATTCATTAAAAACGGCCACAGTATAACGAAGCAGACAAATAGCCGTGGCTCTCCTCTGCAGATTGTAATAAGACACAACATGTCCATGCACAGCAACAGCAGATATTCTGAGCACGGCCTTGTGCCTCCTCTGTGGCTTTGAGCAGCAAACACATTTGAATCTAGGGTTCTTCCTGTTAAATCCCTGTGTCTGAACTTCAAGGTCTGTGCCTCATGAACATAATTTTCACCGGGATAAAAGACGGCACCTTTAAATCCAGGCTCTTGACACACTAGGACTGTTGAAATGCTGATTCTCCTTCTCCCTCTCGTTCTTTGCAATATTCATATTTTAAGGCTCATTGAGAACATCTTTGGGTTTTTGCAATTGAATACAACCTATTAATTATTCAGCCCAGCTCTGCTTTATTTTCTGATTTCCACAGCCTCCTTATTTCTCTTTATCTCTCCCCTCAGTCTCTTTTGTTAAAACCTCAGCGGCACAGAGTGAGAGGATTCAAACCTCAGCCTGTAGCAGAGCTTAGCATAAGCCAGGCTAACTTGGTGTAAGGCAGAGTTGTAAGTGGCAACCTCGAAGGTTTTTTATTTGAGTACATGTCGTCGAAATCGCTGCTGCTGAACACAAAGGTGAATAAGCCTATTCCTGTGATATTTGCAATGTAAAGAACTGGGCTTCAGTAGCAACATTATTGGAAATGCAAATTGCAAACTGAACATTTACTACATCTGAAGCTTCACGTTTAAAACATTTAACTAGTTGACCTTTATTCTGAAGAGGTCACAGGCTACTTCATTGATCCCCATCCAAACTAACACACCTGAGAATGCATATCACATGATCATTCACGGGGCGTGTGTGTGCTGGTGTAAACAGGAAGCAGATTCTCTTCTCTGGAGCCGGTTGCTCACTTAATATAAGAAATATAAGGAACAAGAAATGTAGACGAGGGATTTTCTTTTCTTGCATCGCCAACAACGTGGAACACAGTCTGGAAACACTGCTTACTCCATTTTAAGTAGAATGCATAGTAGTATGGAGATACTAGAGTCGTATGGACTGCAGGCGTGAATGTAGCAACAGTGATGCATTTAAAAGTAAAACATAGAAGTGTGGATGTTTTTCTTGCCAGTGAGCTCAACGCTCTGCGCGGTCGTTCATCAAACACACGTCTACAAAACAAGTCAACGGCCATTTTTCCCCCATTTTTCAACAGCGGGGTCAGTTTGAAATAGTGCAGTGAGTAATGGAGCAGCCACACCGAGCTGTTAGATGAAGAGCTTCAGGCAACGTGCTTTCACTCCTCCAACTTCTCTGCCAGGTAACACAACTTGTGTCTCTGCACCCTGCTGTGCACAGACTCCAGCCTGTGAAGCTTGAGATCAGATCACAGACTGATGAGCAAAGTCCATTTGGGATTTGTTTATGAAAACAACAGCAGTTTGTTCTGTTGAGACCTGTAGTATTAAAGCACAATTATTGTTACCACCACTAACCACTAGTGTTGCTGTGTCAACGTTTAAGTGAAGCATTGAACAGGATTAATAGTTTCCTTCATCTGTGTTGTTGATTCTTGGATCAGAAGAGATGTGGCGGATCACGTGTGGGACATTGACTCCAAACCACAGCTTGTAGTGGGGACATAGATGAGTTAGCAGCTCCACACAACCTCCATCTACTGCAGGAGATCAAAATGAAAACTCTCAGTTCCATGTTCCCTGTTAAACACGACAACAAAACCCTCTCGATTGTCTTCAAAGATGCAAAAAAACAACAGTTCAGATATTCCCTTGTGCGAGACTCCAGGCCTTCTCTGTGCCTCTGCAGTCGTCTGGCGTAGTTGAATTAAAAACTTTTGTTCTACTAATTGTGCTTAAAAATTAATGCACGTTTTGAGAGCCTGTCTTCTGTGAGCATTCATCATGTTCTGACAGCTCCCCCTGAAGATTAAGCATTCACCCTCATCGCCAGAGGAAAACAGGGAGGAGCCCAGATAAGAAACAGGGTCATTAACTCCAGGCTCCTCAGCAGAAGTAGGTGTCTGATGGAGCAATCGTGATTCTTGGAGAGGGGAGCGTTGAAAAAGACTTTGATCGGTAAAGGGCTCATGTAGAAGATTTGTACGAGTATGTTTATACTGGATCCTGTGAGATGCTGTGACGCAGATTATATGGAAGCGTCACATGTCTTCCATGTGATACGCTGATCTGCGTCAGGATCAGAAAACAAAAGCCCCACCAACTAAGCCCCTGAAGTTTCTGTCAGTGTGCATTTGAAATAGATTTATTGCCTATCAGCTTATCGGTCCCACTTACAACCGAAGCCAATGTATTTAGGAGATTAGCTGCTAAAGAGTGAAATGGTGACACTTGAAATGAGCACTTTCATATTTCCACTTTAGAGCAGACAAGTATCCATATTCATACAGGATTTCAGTGGTACTATCTCCAGAGTGTCTCTCAAACATGTATCATGTTCCTCTCAACATGTGGGTCTGCCTGAAAACTTTCAGTCTGAGTTAGATACATCAACATTTACACATTTTTACTATTTCTACAATCTGCACCAGTGATGAACCTCAAATATTTGAAAAATGCCTTTAAACAACAACATTATCAGGCAATGCTTAGACATATTCTTCTACAGTGTTGGGTTGTAAGTTCTGACGATCAATGTTGGGGTTTGATGGGTGTAGACATTAGTTTACTGGGTCCTATTGACCAAACCAGTTTCCAGGACATGATCCCCCCACTGGTTTTCCAATAGTTATGTCGTAATAGAGTCAAGTCAGAAGCAGGGATTCAGAGACTTGATGTAACTAAGTAGTAACTGTAGCTTCATCCAGATAGACTTCCATCTGGACCCAGTATGTACCTGTTGTTGTAGATCTGTGAAAACTGAAGGGAATTCTTTGTGAGTGTGAAGGTTAACTGGGCGTGAATTCTCTGTTTCACCTGTGGCCTACTGCACACAGTCACAGCTGGAGGCAGCAGAGTCGTCTCCCAGTTTTATCTGCAGGTCACTGAGACCCCCCCCCACCGGAGCGGCAGCCTCCGCCTTACTGCTTCTGATGCGAGTGATGAAAGTGAAACATTTACAATATTCCCACAGAAGGAAAAAGAGTGATTTCTGACACATCTTTCAAACCTCCTGGTGCCTGAATGTAAATCAGCCATCGCACCGACCACCAGTGTTGTAGTCGTGTGTATTCTAGCATGCAGTGCACCAGGAGTTCAGTGGACAGATCACTAGTTCTAAATAGAAACACCAGACAAACACACTCAGACTGAAACTGAGACCTGAGGCAGTTTCAGCTTTCCAGTTCAGCTAACCTGTGTCTCTGCAGACCCAACAGAAGTAGAATCAACAACGACACCACGGGTCTAGAGCAGGATGGCATTCACTAGAGTGAGAATTGCAATGTTTAACAAAGTGAAAAATAATCCTGCATCCACCCCTTCGTCCGGATCCACGGCAGGATGTGACGGGTTCATTCTTGACCCACGTCCAGTCCTTAAAAACCAAGTTTCGTGGAAACCGTGATCAGAGTTTTTACGTAATCCTGCAGACGAACAAACACAACAACCAACGCACAAAGAAACAAACGGGTGAAAACAGAACATCTTTGCCGGGGGTCATTCAAGATGCAGTTATTAAGGAGTAATGACCACTAGGAACAACATGGAGCTGTTTTTACATTAGGATGCACACATGCACAAGCAGGCGATGCTCATTACTGCAGTATTACTTGCATACAATCTGTAAGACATATATTACCCTTATATATTGATTGCTGGTGGCAGTAATGCTTTGCAAAAATGCACATGCCGAAAGTCGTGAAGAAGTAACCTGCTCGCTGATGTGAATGTTGATGCAAACAATGCAGGCTTGAAAATATTACAAACAAAAACAAAAATCTGCCTCACAAATGTTTCATGAGGGAGACGATTCATTCATTGTTGTGCTTGTGCCTCAAGGATGCACCGCAACACAATGCATCTGATTTCCACTAAAAACTCCACAAGGTGCCTGTAAAATATGGGTGATCATTTGCAGAATACATTTGTGTTGTACATCAGAGAATTTAACCACACACAAGTTCACATTTTGAATAAATATACGCTGTGTGTTGAAGCCACAGACCAGTCCCATAAAGCACCGTGGCTACATCCCGGCTTTGTTTCTTATTACACTGTACAGTGTATGCAGTGCACCGTATGTCTTGTTGTTAATAAAGGTCCTGTCAGGCCTGGTGTGTGTTTGCCAGGGGGCTGCTTGGCTGTGCCAGTGCATAATTGTGCGGGTCTCCCCTGTCAGCGCTCCAAAGCTCCCCGGACCCGACATGAGGCATCACAGCGAGGGAACAAGGGTCACAACCACTAGACATATCATTAATCACAGAATCTCTGGGTTTTAGCCTGGGATTATCTGTCCTGGGGGGGGTCCGTTATGAAGACAGTGCTGCTGCTTGAGGGAAATGCCGGTCTGCTGTTGGCTGATAGACTCGGCTCTGGTTTGGAGCAATCTGCAGAGAGGAGAAAGGAGCTGGAACATTGATTCCAGTTGGAGAAGCCGGTGGGAGGAATAAGGAGCAGGAGCGAGTCAGAGAAGCCGTTAAAGGAGAAGCATCTAGTCAGAGGAAGTGTGGCAGTGTCCCGGTGGGGCAGAGGCCGAGGAGTTGTAGGTCACGTTCTGGTCCCTGAAGACGACTTATATTGAAATGAGTGAAACCAACGTTAAGACACATGTAGTGTCCGTGAGGTGTCAGTGAGCTGTGGTCCTTGTTTCTACTGTTTTTCAAGAATCTGATTTTGTAGTTTCAAGAGAGCATTTTAGTGTTTTTACTTCAACTTGAGTAGTATATTTTTTACTTTTGCCTAAGTGCAATTTTTCCAGTATTTCCCCTTCCAGTTACATTGGGATTATGCAGGTAAAATGTATTCAGATAGGAATGAAGGATTAAATTCAGAGCTTCCTAAATTAACGTGCTCCTCTTCTCTCTCTTCTGACGCTGCCATTTTTATACCCAGATTTAACCACCTTGTTATTTCACCACTGCGAGATTCAAACAAAAATAATAACAAGGTGAGGTGTGTTGTGAAATATCAGTTTTTAAATTACTGCACAACATTTTAAGTGTCACATTTGATTGCCTCTATTATTTGAATTCATTTGATTCCTTTTTGTGTCAGCCAGCGAGCGAGCTGTCCGGGGGGGTGGGGGGGGGGTCCAGGTGAATTCCATGACAAGGGGAACACGCGCCCTGGTTTTCTGACCCCGCCCCCTAGAGAGAGATGGGGGTCAGCTGCCCCCGAGGCTGTTGTCTTAACCTGTGTGATTAATGGAGCATTAAGGAGGCGGCAGGTCTTTGAGCACATCATGACTCTCACGTTGCCTCTGCATTATTAATGCCGGCACAAAGAGCCTGTTTAATGAGCCAGAACTCACTCAGTGGATGTTGATTAGGCATGCAACGGGTGTAAAGGCTCCATGTTTATATTTTTTAGGGGATAACATGTTTTGCTTTTTGTTTTTTTCTGGCTGCTTTATGCTCTGTCCACCAAAAGTTTGCGACACAGGACAAATCCAAGGGGTTGACATGTGACTGATGTCCTGAGTCAGAGTAGCCCACTAAGCCCAGAGGACGCCCCATTAACTTAGATTTTTATTCAGATGTAAATATTATTGCTGTGTTGTCTTGAAAGTTCAATATCCCCTGTAGATTTATATGTGGCAGATCTGCTCAGCAGAACATACAGTAGCTTAAATTTGCTTAGGACTGGAAACAGGGAGACGTTGTAGGACTCCACTCGTAAAAGGTTTTATTAGAACGTTAAATGTAATTTGTTGAATCCTGTGTTAAGACTTAGGTCATCATATAAGTCTCCACTTAAACCACAGCATGTAGGTTTTACGTTTTGTTCAGGTTAAGTTTAGTGCAGTAGTGTCGTGGCTATTTAAAAGAATTGAAACGTAAAACTGACCTGGAAAGATTTTTAATTCCAAAGAGGTCAATTGCGCCTTTGTGTTATTTATTTGACCATTTGGGAAGCAAACAATGAACCAAAGATAAAAGTGTCTCTCTTGCTCATAAGCTCTGACACCTGTCAGTGAGTCCCTGTCCAATAAAGGAATCAACGATGACTCAGAATCAACTAAACCAACCATGATAATCCGATAGTGAAAACAATAGCGGCCGCAATAATACAAATAATAATGATAGGAAACATAAACCCAATAAAGAAGCTTTATGTTTAACCAGCAATTATGAGATCGCTGTTGATTTTCTCATCTAACTCTTTGTAAGAAAGAGAATAGGTGCCTTTCTCATAATGTCAGACGTCAACACTTAACAAATTAAATCACAGCTATTGTAGTCGGTGTCTGTGTTGTGTTTACATTTGGTTGTGTGTGTGTGTGTGTTTGTGTGCGTCCTGTCTATTCTCGTCTCATTAATGTGACATTCAGCTCATTCTTTGACATTCATTATGCTCCTTTTCTCTGACGAAAACAAAATAATGAGCGAACAGGTCAAATTAAAATACCAATGGTGCAACTTGAATATACCTGAGTCCATTTGAGGCAAAAGTGAAATTTGCATCGTGCAGCCCAGTCACCTGTCGTTGCTTCAGATCAGTGAATTGAAAATACACTTTCAGAGGAAATCATACAACATGTGATGTGTCGTGTTAAAAGGTTCAAACTATTTTTACCTCTATAAGCCGCACGTCAGTTCTTTACTCCTTTGTAGATATTTTTAGATCTTTCATATATGATTAATGTTTATGGAGCACGGTGACATGGATGGTTATTTTCCCGTGTTATTATTATTCTCATCATACACTTTAAATATTCCATGCTAATTCAACAATCACATCTTCAGCGAAAAGGGCACATGAGCTGTTTTTGAAATGGGAGTGGGCAGAATAATAAATGCGAATATTCATGATTCTCTACAAGTCAAATAGATCATATTTATATTGCATGTGCACGCTCCCACATTTGCAGCTTTCACCCACACTGTAATGTTTTGGCATCTGCAGCAATCAATTTCCCACTGATTCCCAATGATTAAAACAAGATAGATTAGAGTCTTTAGATGATGATGTGTCTTTAGTCATGTTCTACTCTCGATGACACTTAAAGATCTACACTTCCTCACGAACATCACTGCATTGTTTAATCCTCACAGATGGTCCCGACTCTTTTCCAGGTAATTTTTGTCATAACTTCTGGAAATCCCAATCGCCTCTTCGCAAATTATTCATTTGATTCTTCACACGATCCCAATTTCTCAGCATATTTGTTTTCGCCATGCACTATAATTTGGCAGCACCTGTGCACGGAGGCAGCAGCTTGTGAGTGCGGAACAATAACCTGTTTTTTTCTGGGGAGAAAAACATTCCTGCTCCGTTCCAACAAATGAGTTCATGAAGTTACAATTGCCCCGACTGGCTTTTTGTTATCCATTCAAACGGCAGCAGTGTCGGGACAAAGGTAGCAATTAGGAAACATTCTCCTTAAAGACAAGGCCACACTTCTGAAGAGCTTTAATTACTACAAGGAATAAAGCTGTTCTATCTGTGCTGCTCCTATTAAAGGTCTGTGCTGTTGTTACAGCTGAGCGGGCCACAGAGGTTTCCACATTACAGTAATCACCTTCATTTCCATACATGATCAGAGGCGTCTTTAGTTTGTGTGCGACGGGGTTGAAGAAGAAGAAGACGACCCCCCCCCAGAGTCGAGCAGATCTTTGTCGTTGATATGGTTCAGCATTGACACTCGGTGAATGCACAATCAGATTGGCTGGATATCTAGATTCATAGACAGCAACAACCCCTATTCGTGTTCTTTTTTTTTCGATAAAAGTGTCACTTCTTGGATTGTTCTCTGCCACTTTATTAATGATCGAGTGATAGCGGGGGAAAGTCTGAGACGAGAAGAAGAGGAAGACGCTCCGAGCGGCTGTTTGTCTCTTTGAAGTGAGGCTGCTCGGTGATTCTCGGCTCTTAATGGTTCCTCTTGTCCTTAAGCATATGGGCCGCAATTATTTTTTGCTTTTGTTTCACTTTCCACTGGACACGGGGAATCTCACCATCAATCTCCGCGACTGCAGCAGATGGACAAACCATCCTGTGGTAGACACACACACAAACACCTAACGCTTGGCCAGTCAACCAGACCCAATGATAGAATCTCAGGTATAGAAGACTGTGTGCGTGTGTGTGTGTGTGTGAGAATCAGTATGTGCATATGTTGGATGCTTTTATCCCTCCCACTGCCTTTCTCAGTTCTCATTTGGATACAGTCCATTATCTGACACAGAGATGGAATCTGTTTTCATGTACGGAAAATCAAATCCGAGTCAGGTGGAAATGAACGGAAGTGGAAATCGCAGGTTGCATGTTGCAGACTAATGTTGCATGTTTGGCAAAGTGCAGTTGGAAGCTGCAGATGGAACGTTGCGATGGTTTGAAGCAGATGTATAATTAAACAACGTTGCACTTTAGAAAGAGACACACACAGAAGCAATGCGCTGTGGAGAAGAGAGATGTTTTAAAAGGGAAGAATCAAATCAATATAGTATTTTTTTCCTAATTATCATGTGTAATTTGGCTTGAATCCATCCTCCTGACACCCCGAGCATATAAATATAGCACATCTCACAGGGTCGATCATGTGACTGACTATGAGGGTTGAGTTGGAGCCATACTTTAATGTAATCCCTTCATGATATGAAACAGCATTTTGGATCAAAGTTTCCACTAAATGGCTGTTTTTAGATTCCACCTTCAGGGTCCTTAAACAAACAGTAGTAAGACACAGTAGACAGTCCTTACATGGAACCACATTTAAATCAGCTATATCCACATTTGTAAATGGATCTGTGCCAAATTCCACACACTCATTGATATAAATCACACAAATATTTCCTGAGAAATCAAAGTAATGTGAATGAAAGCGAGGGAAAAAAATCCTGGATCCATCCGGTGATACAGATCCACACCAAAACATTTAATGGGTTCTTTCCAGATTCGCACCGCATCCTTCCACCGAGTTTTCTGGTAATTCACACATTAATTTATGTGTAATTCTGCTAAAGGCAGAAAATAGACAAACAGAACATCCTTGGCGAAGTTAATGGAACTCAGTAGAGCCCATACTTCCACCACCAGGCTACTTATATCCAATCAAGCTGCACCGATACACTCATAGATATCAGTTCCCTCAATGTGCCTGATTTGTCCATCAAGATCCATGAATAAGTCCTTGAGAAATCTGTGAAAATGGAAAATAAAAGAATTCCTCCGTCCACCTCTTGGTCCAGTCCATCCCAAAATTCATCCATTCTGTATTTTTTGTGTAATCCTGTTTACAGATAATCCAAACAACAAACAAACGGAGGCAAAAACATAAAGGTACAAACACCTGGGCTTCTTATTCTGATTCTGTCACAAGAAGCTATTTTATAAATGCAAATAGAAAAAAATGGTGAATACATATTCTCACTACATGAATTGGAGCTATATCCATAAGGGAGCTGCATCCTGCTCGGGCCTCCATTTCCAACAATTGCACAATTCCCTCACTTAGGTGGAGCCCGGGGGGGGGGCTTGTAAATGTGATTTAAACCACAGAACATACATCCAGCATCTGCTGCTTCTCCACAGAGACCAGGAACCCTCTCTGAAACTTTAATGTTTCTTCAGATCCAATCTGCCTCTGCATGTGCTGTAGGGAAACCACATGCACATAGGGACACTGAGGAGGTTCGGTGTTATAATGCTGCTGGAGCGCTGATAGTCAAGCATGCATTCTATTGGCTAATGTACAGAGAGATTTATTGACATAGATTTGTGGTTATTAGCACTTTGACATCTGACATCAGAAGTGAGAGGAGCAGAGGGGTAATGTGCTCACAGTGTCATTTCCCCGTGGACCCGTAAGATGAACTCTGTCAACCCCTTCAGCTTTTCTCATGTCCACGAGTGCTGCTGGAGCAGAGGGGTCAGGTCACTTCTTCCTTATCTGTTGCCCAGGATGGAAACTGGTAAACAAGAGAAGGTGTTTTTTTTTGCTCCGGGTCTTCACAGCGTGTTCCTGAGGATATCCTGACTTTCAAATGATTTCTGTCGGAGGTGCGAATAAAGCTGATTCCTATTCACAGCGACTGTCTCGACAGAAAAAAAGCGATTTGCTCAAGTTACTCCTTCGAGAAGTTCTCTGTCGGCAACAAAGTGAAAACTCGGGAGTGTAAGTTTCACAGAGGAGCTTTGACCCAGTAAATGGAATATCCACACCCCGGTGAGAGCACCATCTTCGGGAGACATCACAGTTTCCAACAGCGGTGTGAAGTCATGTGATCGGTACAGGCAAGTGTGCAGGTTTCATTTGAACCATCTCTACATCCCAGTCTGTATTCACAAGGCTTTCAAGGTGAGTTTAGCCTGTAGTGAACTTATGAGACAAAAGGTAAAATCATAGTAAATATAAATGTGTTATATGGATGATATAGAAAACCTTAAGAGTGGGAAGAAGGACTTGTTTTGATCTGTGAGTCTTTTTAATCAGTGTAGAGAATGATCTCAGACCCAGAGTAACAAAAGGTCCGGACAGTTCTTCACATTAGATCGTACACAGTTGATATCTGTGTTTTATCTGTGTCTAATAAGAGCCAAGTGTGTATCGCTATATTAATAAATCCATGCTCTGACTCCATTAGGAATTCACAGCTTTAATAAATGTCATCACCAGAGGACGTCTGCCCCTTGTGAGCCACCGAAGACGCATTCGTGGATATAACCGATACACAAACTGCGTCACCAGACAAACCAAAGTCAAAGCTGTGACTCATGCTCACCAACCCCACTGATATGAGTCTTTGTCAAAAAAGTATAATGAACCACACAATTAATCCAGATATGTAGGGTTTAATGCAAAACCATAAGAAAATCAAGTTAATAATCGAGATATGATTCTATGACAGGATGTAAAAAAGCCAACAAAAGTCCTTAAAAAAAGTTTTGCATACAGAAATTCACCTGTTGGCTCTGTTTACAACAACAGTATAGGATCGGTATCAAACCAGGCCCTTAAGAGTATCTATACCTCGACCAACCTCCCGACTGTTAGACTCAACCAAGCAGCTTTTCAAACACTCATAGATATCAGTTTCATAAATGTGGATGGTTTTTCATCAGGATCCATGAAGGAATCCCTGGGAAACACTATTTCAGAGTTGTTGTAGAAAGTTGTCTGGCTCAGTCCTGTACGTCCAGCTCTCTCCTCAGTCCCCGTGTATCGTATCACTCACAGTTCAACCAGCTCTTTAATAAGCTCTTAACCAACATTAACACATGGATAAATTAGCATTTGTGGACAACAAGGAAGACGCCCACACACGGATCGTTCACCTGAACCAGCGATGGAATAAACTCCTCAACAATTGAACCCTCCTCTTAAAAGAGGGCTTGGGAGAGACATGTTGTTTGGAGGCATCTTCAGAAAAGAATGATTCCAGTCAAGATGATAAAATAGTAAAGTACTGCCCTGTACTGTTATACTGCTGAAATCAAATCATAATGTCTGTGTGACCTGAAAGTCACGTGATCTCAGCGGTGTTGACACATCACTTCCTGTCTCTGCTGTTTGTGCTTTGATACCGTCTCTGTACCTTTTACAGTTTTTGTCTTATCTCTATGCTTATCTGTACTTGTTCCCCCCCACCCCCCACCCCCCCCACACACACATATTGAATGACCTCTTTATATGATAATGTGCTATAGATATAAATACCTTGTCTTTCCTTGTGTGGTATATTCAGCTGAATAGATCCCTTTAACCTGGGTATAGACCAGAATCACATGTTTAAGCATGAGGCCCTCGTCTTTAGATTCTCAGATATTCCTCCATGTATTTCTCGTTAGTCCTCTCCCCCCTAGGGAATGATCTCAGACTTATTAATGGATGAGTATAGAACATGGGTCTTCTTCTATTAAGCACGAGGCATGTCCTTATGAATTCACCGCTTTTTATACATATAATATGCTCATACACATGCAGTCATGTCCTGCTAAACCACGGGATGTGGGACGTTGTCAGGGGCGTAGCCAACCTTTATATAATGTGTGCTTTGCCCCCTGCCAGTTAGGCTTCTGCATGGGAACGTCTCAGGGTATACCATGGTGCCCGTCCTGATCTGTGGACTTCTTTGTAATAAAACTTTACTATACAAGCTAGTTCTGGGTCCGAGGAATCCTTCCTTCAACTTCCCCATCATCGACATCTCGGCTGCTCAGAATATCCGATACTTGTATAATGAGATTTGGGAGTTTTAGTAGTGCCAGCTCAAACTTTCCAGACGTGCACGGCTCCTCCCTGAGAAAAGTTTTCATCTCCTCATCCTCTTAGTGAGATCACCAAGTCTAATCTGAAAACCCTCTCTGCCCTTCGTGACACATGATGTGACAAACCTGGATTAGGCTCTTTGTCATCCCGCTCCTGGCTCCAGGAATGTTTCGTGCTCTCAAACTGTTCAAAGAAGTGGAAAGAAGATCTCCTGGGATCTGCGTTGAAGAGTCTGTTACACCTTCTGCTTTGCAACTCCACATCACGCCATGCGCTCTCCTGGCGTGCTGTGTCTCAACGTGTGCACTCCTGAGGAGCCCTGTTGCTTTAATATTTGATATTTCCTATGGGTTCCGCCGTGTGACGATCAAAGATGGAGACAACCTTGAAATGCCTCCGTCAATTTACACGCAGAGCGTATCAATGAGGGAAAGTAGGCTAAAGAGCGGGGGAACAGAGGGAGACCGTGCATTCAAACTGAGAGAGGAGGGGGAAGAGGCAAGATTCACAACCCCAGTCCCCATCCTGACAACTAATTAAAACCGTTAGGCCTCGCTTTTGAGTTCTATTATAAGCGACGAGGCAGCATGTTGTGTTTTCGCTGTGGAGCCAATTTAAAAGACTCGTCTGTCCTCCTTCCCTTTTCTTTAGAAACAGACACTTCCCAGACACTTTACATCCTTACAGCACTTACTCATGGCTTGAGTTTTTCTTTTACCTTCTTTTAAAGGAGGGTTCATTTGCACATATTGACACACCATTTGTGAACTGGGGTGTTTTCCTCCTGTTTTACTTTATCATCAGATTCGAATAAAGGTCTCTGTCAGTGCAGCATTTTCCTGCAGAACATGAAATAAACTGCACTGGTTGTAATGGTCCATGTTTCTTCAATGACTTTAGATGTAGCTACAAACAGGAAGAAGATAGTTAAAGCACTTCAATCACCTGAATTCCACAAAACATAATTTCTGAAATTCTTTATGATCAGGGTTTTTATGAAGTGGTTTTATTATGAGATGATATTTAAGAGAACAAATAAATTGTTTATTAAATTTATCTTAGCTTCTGATTAAACCTCATTCAGTTCATCCCCTCATAACATAACACTAAAGCAGCTCTGAAAACATGTCAAATTACAGCTGGTGCGTGTGAACTCTTCTTCATAATTTAACCATTATGGGATATAAGTCAACGTATTTTATCTGTTGACGAAATCCACAGATTTCAGCAGTTTCTTCAATTTTTATTAAGTGACAGCGCCGGGAAAGTTCTTTCTAAAGTTAAAAGAAAGTACTGCCACATCTGGAAAGTAGTGAAGGATTCTTTTCCACTTCATTTCCCGAGGAGGCTGCCATATCAAGCCCCCCCTTCCCCCCCTGCAGAACTGTGTGGCAGTGACCTACCTTGAGGAGGGAGAGCCTCCAGCTGTTTGAGGGTTGAGGCAGGTGGGTCTCCACAACATCTCATTCAGGGTTGATGTGGAAGCAGTTTGACTTGTGAACAGTGTGTTCTCCTAATAACCGGAACATTGTGACTTTTGCAACTCGGTGCTGTTAAAACGAGTCTCACAATGTTTGGCTGCTGTGCTGCAAAGAGTCGGGGCGACCAAATGGAGGCTCAGGCCGTTCTAGGCACTGGGTTAAAATGAAAAGCTGAAACCCATTGTGATTAGTGTTTTTTTTTCCAACCACATACACTGGTTGTTGAGCAGATTCTTAATATCCTCTCTTTTAATGCCACATTTCTGTATTGTTTAGTTTCAATTGAGGGACATTAAAACTAGGCTCTGTAATGTCTCCTGTTGATTCAACGAGCCATAAGACAACTGCTCTTTTTATAAGTGAAACAGTTTCTCCATGTTTGCCGTTCGCCAAAGGCACAATATTAGTTTTAATTACAGCGTGTGCAGCAGTGCTGTGATTCTCCTGCTTATTAGAGATTCAAAACTACCATTTGAACATGGCTTAATTAAATATTTGCTCTGTAGTAATCTGTTCCAATTAAAATAAGTCTTCTTCCCCCGTTTGGTATATTTAGCATTTGACATCATGGCGAGTTTTGCGTTCACGTTTCTTGTGACTTGCTGACGCACCTGAATCTGGTTTTCAAAGATAAAGACATTTTGCTGTTTCAATTAGTCTTTTCTTCCCATTTCAGTCACTGTGGAGTTCAATGCTTTTGCACTGCGTATTGATGTTTAGAAATGTTGTCGTTGATGAATTTGTAATTCTTTAAAGAACTATCTGTAATATTTCATATTCATAATGAAAGTCACTGCACTGCAATGCTGTTCGGTAATTGGTCGATGGAGGGTTTCCTGAGCTGGATTTCCTCAGGGTTTTAAATTGTGTTTGAAAATGTATAAATTCATGATTATATGAAATATAATACAAAGAAAAAAATCAGAAAGATGGATGTGCTAATTTAGGCAGTATTGACTTCACGCTCACCAGCACCAACTAAATGGTGAATTGAGTGACAGCTACAGTATTTTGTTTTGTTTACGAGTCTCGTGGTGAATAAATGAATCTATCAGCCGACGTTAGATGGAGAGGACAAAGCACAAAGCACAAAGCACAAAGCACAAAGCAACCTCCTCTCTGTCTTTAAACTTTCAACCAACAAGGCAGATAACTGTGTCTCTGGCACGTTGGAAAAGTCTGACTCAATCCGTTAAACTGGCTCCTGGGTGAACTCCCTGCCGCCCACCGAGCCTCAATGCAGAAGATTCATTCTGATGTCCCCTCAAGGCTCTGATCCCCGTCCTGAGGCCAGAAGCTGCACTTCATTTGAAGAGACTCTGAGGAAGCTCAAGAGGCTGCTGCTACAATCGCACAACTACATTTTAGTTTAAAAAAAGAATTAAGCCTGTCACCCAGCCTTGTCTGGAGTTTTTCACCACCTGAAACGGATATCTGAATATCCTCCATTTGTTTGTGAACGCAAATGTCAAAGTGAGACGCTCCGTAAAGTTTCTATCCACCTGAGCTCCTGGTGTAAAAGTCCGTACAAATCCATGAGAAGTGGATGTGTGAACACAGCAGGGGGTCCTCTGCTGGATTCACTGTGGGGGGGGGGAACGCCGGCGACACACACGTAGAACACAGAGAGGAAGATCTAAAGGGAGTCTGTGGTGAAGAGAGCTTACAACGGTGTTGAGGTGCTATCAACAAAACCATGTGATCTACACAGTGGAGTTAATACGTCACTTCCTGCCTCTGTCTGCTCCACCCGGCTGCTCCGCCTCACGCCTGAATAACACAGAGGATTTGATGCTGTTGTTAATGAACCTCCCGCTGTGTGTTAAACTCTGGTTAACTCTGGCTTTAGTAATTGTTCTGCATAACCAGATTCTTTAATAACAATGTTAATCAATAAAGAGACATCGGCATAACCACCTAGTTGGTGGCAGATCATTCAGTGTTAATCTAGAACACAGATTTTATTTAAAGTCTGAGAACAATCAAAGCCAACTCTTGGTTTTTTCTTTCCCTTTTCAATACGCAGCCAAACGAACATGACACGGAACTCTGCAGGGCGCTCGTGGTGGAGGGTTTCAACTGCCCTGCCATTTTTAATCACTGTGGGCGGCCCGGTGGAGACAGGTGACAGACTAGCTGGGGCTCACTCTGCCCCGTCCCCGCTCCCGGCCGACCATTCAAGATGACAAGTGTCACTGTGCCAGGCTGATGCGTTCCCCTGCAAACCGCAGCCCGACCGCCCACAAGAAGCCACTGAACTCCACTCACTGCCACGGCTCTTTGTGATAAAGGTCAGCGAAGAAAAGACGAGCACCTCACATCGTACGTCATAAACTCTCTTTTAAAAACCAGTCAGGTGGGTTTTAAAGCACAAATCTCCTAAAACGTCAGTATCTCTCACTTTTGTTTGGAGGCTATATCCCCTCTTGATCATTCAATCTTGTATGAAGCTTTCTGGATTTAGAGAGCAGGCATTTACACTCTGTGCCTCCTCCTCACAACCCCAGGTTCTCTCTCCTGGCACTCACTGGGAGCAGAGAGCACGCTCCCTTGTGCCGGCACAACCTCGGGCGACAAGCCTCATTACTGGCAGAAAAGTGAAGTGTACAGCAAATGTTCAAAAAGCAAATATCCCTGCAATGAAATATAGTCGTGGGTATGCCAGGCATGACATGTCTACTTAGCAGTTTCAGCGTTGAGCGAGATATGGTTTGAAACGGTGAGAGGCGGTTAAACAGTCGTGCAGCATCATTGACGCTTTGCTGCTTGTTTCTCTTTTTGCTTGTTTGTTCCATTTGCGGCGCAACATCATATGAGACTGTTTGGACAACTGTTGTTATTTTACAGATCATAAGGATCCATAAAACCTAAATTTATGATTTAATTTCTTCCCATAGTATGAATGAAAAAGTTCAATTTAAATGTATTATCATCTGTAAATAATGGGATAAAATAATCTGAATTTCCTCCTTTGTTTTATTGTTGTGTGCCCAAGAATTCATCTTTGTCACTATTGGCTCTCGTGATGCTGCTGCTGTATATGATGTTCTCACTTTGACCCCAGTTCACCATCTTCATCATCCTCTCCTCATTCCTCATCTGAATCTGATGAGCCATCGGTTTATTCTCTTTTATAAAACAGTGGAACCTGATGATGCTTTGAAATAATGAATTGATTATCAAAATTATGTTTCTCTCTTTTGTCACAATGACGACTTTCTCTTCTATCGATTCCCGGCCTGTAAATGAAATATACTTTAAATCTTCTTTTTATTCCCTCATTTGGGAAAACGTATAGACCAGCACGGACATAAACTACTGTATAAGTCATTAAAGGTGACAGATCACAACTGTCAGTGCTCCAACTGAGACTAAGACCATGTTCCAGGGTCAGTTTATGTGTCCTGTCCCTGTTAAATACTGTGAATAAAGAAAAGTCTGTAGAGTTAAAGGTCAATTCATCAAAGTTTTGTTTACAGGACTTAAGGGAGAAACACTGCCTATGTGATAGAAGCTGAAGAGCCCATGTGTGGGTCCAGTAAACTTCCTCAAGTGATGATCTGATTCCACTTTTCTGGACTCATTGGCCGATACAGAGAAATGACCTGATACCAGTGCATTAAGAAAAAGAAAAATTTAAATAATGTAATATAACACTTGAGATGATTGCTATAATTGTATATAACATGTGTTGTAATTGGCAGCGCTACTGAAACTGACACCCTGCATCTGGTGCATGTCACTCTTTTCTTGTTGGAACTTCCAGTAATTGCTGATGTCTTCTCTAGCTCCGGTTAACGCTACAGTACCGGAAATCCATTCTTCTTTGCTGCTCAGTCCAGAAGAACCATTTTAGAACGTGGAATGAGAGGTTAGTTCACTGGAAAGGAAAGTTCTAGTTTTAGCTTTTGCATACTCGCCAATGCCCGACCTGGCATTTTCCACAGAGGCATAGTACCGGTGCTGGTATCAGAATGTGAACATCTCTATATGTGGCGTCGATGGATCCAGAGTCAGTTGTTCTACATGTTTGAAAATGAAGGAATAAAAGGAATCAGGAGATGTGAAGTCAGAGAGACGTGAGCTCATCAACCCTCTGTGGCCCACTCCTCATCTCTGCTTGAGGCTCAGTGCTTCACACAGATCTCTGATGTGTGATCTCTCTGATTGTGATGCATTGTGGGTACAGACTGATGAGAAGGAAGAGGAACACGGGGGAATAAATAAAGACATGTATTCTCTCTGTTTAAGTAACATGGGGATTTTTTAATGCGAGACCCGTGACATGCAAAGACTAGATGTAACAGCTGAGACGAAACAAGCAGTCTGACCTTCAGGCTGGGATTCACAAACAATTTGCACCTTTTTCATTAGAGAGCGAGATGAAAATATTGTTTGTTTCCTCAAAGGAGCAAATTAATTATCAGTCATGAAGGAGAGAGAACTGGGAGGCCTGGCCAGTAACCTTGGCAATGGGGCGAAGATACAGCCAAGTGTGGATCAACAAGCAGATGTCGTGTTCTGATGAGATGTGCGTCCAGGAACTACTAGACCATCACCCACAGAGTTGTCTTTACTTCAGCATCATGGATGTAATGTTTCCCTGTTCCCTGAAGTTCACATATGAAGAATACATTAGGAGATCTTTCAGGTCAGACACATCTTTGTCAGACTCTTCTACATGTGTGGCACCTCTTCCATATTGTGTTAGAAACCTCTTCAACACACTCACTCCCTCCCAGTGACTTTTTCTCTTCTGGATATCTTCCTGATATATCTCTCATGGGATCACTCTGACATTCTCCGGTCATTTCACCAGGGGGCTGCAGGAAGATGTCCAAAGCAAATTACTCTCATACAGCCTCCTTGGATAATTTCAGGGAAATACCTGGAGTTCACTGCGGCTCTGAAAGCAACTTCCGAAAACAAACTCTGAGTCACTGAACTTTTTTCTTAGAAGGTCAAGGAAAAGGTTATGATCGTTTCTCTTTCCAGGGAACTTTTTCTATTAATAATGATTCCCTCTTAGCTGCAGCAGATACATAAAATGATAAAAAGCAATGATTGTACTTCACCCCGTAGTGGTACCTGGCTAATTTAGGTACTTTATACGAGTGTCAGAAATAAACAAAGAATGTTTCTAACCAGCTCTGCTCACTAAGTTATTCGTGGAAGTAATGTGAGAAAGAAAAGATGAACAAACAGGAAGTTGATGAGATAAACAGAATTTCCATTCCGACGGAGCATGACCTTTTTAAAATTGAGAAAAGACACTTTACACAAAAACACCTTCAGTTCCACAATAACTGTAATTTATCGTGGAGCCGTGTTGGCGAGTTATGGGTCCGGTCCTCCTGGGGCTCGCTCAGCTGCTGTTATCTCTCTGAGAACAGTAAGTGTTATTAGCCTTGCAAATGAGACGGAAAAATTACGACCCAAATCTGGGAAAGACCATCACTGGTGAAGGAACTAAGGAGGAAGAGAGGAGAGGAGAGGCAGGGTGCCATCCTCTCCTCTCCTCTCCTCTCCTCTCCCCTCCCCTCCTCTCCTCTCCTCTCCTCTCCTCTCCTCTCCTCTCCTCTCCTCTCCTCTCCTCTCCCACAGGGACCCGTCAGGCTGTCAGAGGCTGGATATAATTTCCTCCATTGTGACACACGGGGCGATCATGGCGCCCTGTCACCGGTAGTCCTTGTCGTTGATTAAGGCTTTTCATCCTCCATCGGGCTGAGCCGTGGGGCCGCCTGCACTTTGTCTTGTGACATGCGTAATTTCCTCCACACACTATCCCCATCTTGATAGTGAGCTAATAGAAACCCTCTCCAGATCCGCCGCGTAATGAAGACAGATCCTCAGATGGCCGAGCGACTCTTGTTAATATTAGCAGTCTATCAACTTGTTTTAAGCAGATTAGGCATGTTCCATATCGACGAGCCGGGGAGAGGAGAGTGTATGAAAATAATTTACAAAGGGATTTCACAAAGCATCATTATCGTTTAAGCTGAATCACGGAGTTCCAGACAATGAGGGGATCACATATGTCAGCGGAGATTTGAAAATGTGATCAGATTGTTTTCTGAGTATTTGCTGAGGGTTGTCTGGCTGAGTAGATAAAGTTTATATCACTGGGTAGTTTCATGAACAGTAAAACTACGACTAACAATTATCTGCTAGTTTATTAATTAATCTGTTTGATCGATTCATCTAAAAAGTTTCACATCAATGTCGGCCTGATCAAACCGTGAGGCTGGTTCACAGAGTAGAAATAAAAAAAGTGAAAAAACAAAGTGTCGGGTCATAAATGTAAAGTTGTTCTGGGAAAAAAGGATATCAAATATTGGAATGGAAAACATTTATGAAAAATCACGACCATTAAAAAATGACCAAAACAGCCTTGGACTCAATTTTCAAAATTAATATTTTCAAATGTTTTGTACAAAATCCTAAAAAGTAAAAAATAAAAGACTAAATCCTCCCATTTTAGAGACTAAAACTAAATTTTTCCAAGTAATTTACTATTCATCTATTAAACCAAACTAACCATTTTATTTATGGTGCATATACATGGATTATGTGTATGAATCAGGCAGATGTAAATAATTCCACATCAAATAAAACGTAAACCTGAGCTTCTTATAACTTTCATATGAATATATTTTCCAGAAATGTTTGATTATGTTAATGACTGGATCTGTAATGTCAGCATTAATCATTTGTTTGTTTGAAATGATTTTGTTATTGCTACTTTCTGCCTATAGGTTAATATGGGTTTACAAGTTTATTTATTAACCCTGCAATTAACATTACATTTCTTGTATTGATTGCTGGATATTATGGTCTGTGAAAAACCTATTAATCATTTAGTCTTTCCCACATTCTGTTGATATTAATCCCAAATAGTTTGAGCGACTGAAACCGGACAGTGTTTTGATATTAATCAATAACTTTCTGCTGATGAATATATTCCGAGTTGTTGTGATCTTACCATTTTGGAAACTTCCTCAGAAAATGATTGAGCTTAAAAATAAACATCTAAAAAGTAAGCACACATTCATTACTTGATAAAACGCCCTATCTGCGCTCGGTGCTTTAATCATCCCTGCATCTCTGTCACACTGTGATGAAGTGTGGGCAGCGGGATGTTGGATTAGCCTCTCGTTCTTTCCCGTGAATGTTCGATGATCTATGATTGGACGAGGAGCAGAAAGTGTTTGCGGGGCTACAGACTAACTTTTTACATTTGTTGCACCGGTGCACCGAAAACTTTTTTTTACTTTTCGTACACCAGCACAAACTTTAGGTGCAAACAACACGTCAGGAGTCAGAAGCCGAGAGAGTTGGAGCTCACCCAAGAATGCATAAGATTTTTCAAAAGTAAAATGGTCTGAAAAGTAAAAAGTGACTACAGCTGTCAAATCAATGTGCTGGAGATGATATATAAAGCAGCTTTAAATGGAAATACCCTGATTAAACAACTCAGTGTTTATCAAATCCTACATTGGAGATGCTTGTTCCTATTTCTGCTTCCCGAAGTTGCCACATCGGATGATCCAAGTAGCTGGAAACTTATAATTTATTTTTGTACCTTGGGGGCAAATACTGTGGTCTAAATTCCAGTAAACATCTAAGCTATGCCATGACATGCAGCCCCACCACTCTGTTGGCGGAGATTATTCCCAAATTCAACCCTGTGGTCATTTGTGTGGAGTGCAGCTTTGGAGAGAAAGTGTGTTGGTGGCTGCTAAACACATTAACATCAAAGTAATACACACGTTTTAAACTCCAGCCACTGAGCCGCCGTTATAACTCTGCCTTAATTTGTACAGAGGGAAGGTCAGGACACAAGGTGGGAAATTAAAAACCGATCTTGAACTCTTTGAACGAAAAAGAAAAAAAAGGAACCTCATTAGATGTAAAATCATGATATGACTCCCTGATGAGGCTCCGGCACGGCCGCCGCTCCTCCTCCTTCTAATTGAAACAATGCTCCAGGATATCAGAAGTCAATGGCACATAATGCATAACAGTGCAATGAATGTATGAGGTTTAATAGATCGTGAAAATGGCAGTCTGATGACAGAGACGGAGCATTTCATTAGAAAGCCCGGGTGGAGTCTGTACGGGTGGTTGCTGCTGCACTCTAATACACTGTGATGGAAGGCTGGCTGCTGCAGGGCCCACACCTGGAAGGAGGGCTGGCCTTTTGTTCTCACCATGCACCTAATTACAGGTTGAGAGAGACAGCGCTATTTTAGATCCAGTTGTAAGATGGTGAAATACCTGCTCTTGTTAAGCTTCTACTGGTCCAACATCCCTGCATATACAGTACGTGTACACGAACTGGAATACAGCAAATAGTTCAGGTGATGTTGAAATGGAGAAGAGAAGAGTTTCCAACATATTTATGTTATAATAGATCCGTAAGATTCAAGGTTGAGTTAAGAAAATACCTTTGTCAGAATCCACTGAATCGATCAATGGTTTGGTGAGAAAAGAAAAGGTTTATAAATACTTGTCCTTTAGAGAAACTCCACATATAATCTACTGGTGTGCAGCCACTTTGACTTTATAGGCTTATCGTGCACAGTTCTGTGGTTAGAGCTCAGATTCGGTGACAATACAGCAGATAACTTGTATCATGTCACCGTGATCCATCGGGTATTGATAATAAATCATCACCTGTCTCCAGAAAAGCTTCGCCCGGAAAGATTAAGATTAAGAACGGAGCCGTGCTCTTGTTAAGATGCCAAAGCTGCTGTCGGGAAGAGTGGTCGTACAAAAACCAGAAAGTCGGCGGGTTGATCCTCTGTCTTCCCCATCTGCATTCTGAAGTGTCCCTGGGCAAGAAACTGAACCCCTGAATGGCCCCTCATAGATTTTAAATGGATCAAATCCAAATGACATGTAATAGTAATGTAATAAATACTTTTCTTAATACAACTAAACACCAAGTACAGCTGGGGGGGTGTTGTTGATGACTCATCCGGTCTGAAACTAAACTTCTAACTTTTATTACCTGATGCCGAAGCTGGAAGGAAAGTTAAGGGATCACGTCTCCTCCAAATGTCACAGCGATCCATCCAATGGGTTCAGACATTTCACAGTGAACCATACAAAATATGAACCTCGCAGCCAAGTCAGATGAAAATGGAAGGCGGTTCCACTCGATGGAGAGGATGGAGATCCACACTGGATGTGGGGCCTGGTTCTGTTTGTGGTGATAAATGCACGATGACAAAGTGCTGCCTTGTCTAATTGAAGTTCCTGTTCACACTGCACAGAAAGAAAAACACGATTTCATCAGGTTCTAAGTTTGAATCTGACACTTATTAGATCTGTTTCTCTTCTTATCTGTTCAGGGAGCATTATCTCATCATATCTGATTAACATATTCATATTTGGTGACATCCTTACAAAATAAATCGGCCGCAGACGACAAAATGTTTTCCTTTGATGTAGCATTTTTAATAAAGTGGCCATTAATCTTATGCTTGCAGCCTCCAGTGTGTTGGTGGAGCAAGTGGAGCTAAATCTAGTGGAACGTCCCAATATATCAAATGCTCTCCATTCCATGTACTAATATTTCTCTACATGGATGAGACATCCAGAGGAGAACAGCCGGAGGCATTGTAACAGGGCTGCTGAGTGTGTGTGTGCGTGTGTTAATGTGTGTGTTAATGTGCATGTGTGTGTGTGTGTGTTAATGTGCATGTGGGTGTGTGTGTGTCAATGTGCATGCGTCTGTGTGTTAACGTGCATGTGCTTCACGCTGCCAAGTTCTGAAGCAGCCGGGGTCTGGAATGGTGTTTGTATTGACTGAGGAGAGTCTGCAGAGCCCCCATTACAGCCAGGCTGTAAACAAAGACAGGACGCGGTGTGTGAGTCAGACAGGAAGTCAGAGGTTTCTTCACTCATTGAACAAATGGGGCTAACAAACAGCTCATTGGATATTCTGTCCACGCCTCTCTCTACTCACTCTGCGACGCTGAAGGAAATACGACCGACCGGTCATCGCTTCTCTAAATCAAACTTTGGGTTGAAGGTTTTTAAAACCGTGAACTAAACAATATTTACTCTGTTTATCTGCATTGAACATAATTAAAACAAATTACATTCGTTCTGGAGCTTCTACAACAGTTTAGAAAATGACCTGACCGTACCTCGTCTCCTGGCAAGTACATTTATATCCTTATTAGTTGCAACAGCAAGTTATCAAGAGATCTCAAATAACATTAATATTGTCTTTTACAATGTCTCGATATCTTTCTAGAAAGATTTTTCTGTTGATGTTCACACAGGCCAGAGTGCTTGGTTAAAGGAAAGGTTCGACCTTATGGGGTCACAAACAAAATCAGCCTGGTACGTATCAGGCTAGAGTCTCCAACCTAAACCCTAGAGCACCTGGAGAAACCAGGATTCAACCCTCTTGCTGTGAGGCAACAATGTAAACGCTCTACCACCGTGCCGCCCTCAATCAGAAACAACATTCTACAACACAAACGTTATAATCCATGAAGCTTTTGTGTTTCCTACAAAATGTATAATTTAGCATTTTGTACATAAACATTATCAGTAGGAAAAAACAAGTTATCATTGTACAGCTCATATATTTGTATATGACCTGTATTCTCTCCCATGTGCATCTTTTTATCTGACCTCCCACCTCACCCAGCTCTCTGTGTGTGTGGGCATGTTTGCATTTTGAGTGGCCGTATATATTAATCCCCCCCGCTTTACAGGTGTCAGACATGAAAGCTGGGAGTGGTAGACACGGTATCCCACATCGCTCTGCATTAGTAATCAGGACTTGTTGTAAATACAGACATCTCATTACCGGTGAGCTGAAGTGTGGCGCTGAGGAAGGGCAAGGCCAATGACAAGGATTCTCTGACTAATGGGCTCCAGCAGATCAGCACACCATTAAGTGGACCTGCAGTGCACGGAGCAGCCCTACAGGCCCATTACAAAGCAAAACACAACTGAGTGAGACGACTAACGCCTCTAATGGAAATCTCCCTTTACAATTTAATGTTGTTAAACACAACACACTCTGTGGATGTGGAGGAGTGGAATGTGACTGCCAGACTGAACTATTGACAGGGGTCGCAGGGGGATACTGAATAAAACATGATCCTGGATATTTATTTATTTTCTACTGTATTGTGTTGTCCTAGATTTATTTATCGTTGTGCACAGATAGTGATGTCCTACCTGAGCTAATTCGTGCTCGCCAATTAAGGGACCTGAAATAACCGGCGTGCACGTTCTAAGTCAATATGTTAATGCGTTTCGCTCGGAAACAATGGGGATTCTGCTTCCTCATATTTATCCCAGGCTTCCCCCCCCTTCCCTGCATCGGTTCATATTCGATCAGGGAGACTGTGGACCTCGGCACAACAAGGGGGAACATAGGATTGCAATTAATCATGTCTAGTGTCTGGCAGCAGTGACGCCTGTACGGGCCTTTGAACCAGTTTAGTTTGGGAGGATGAATGCATTTTACATCTATCTTCCTTCAGGGCATTGGCAGGCTAATGAGAAAATCTGATCTGAATGGTGGATCTAATCATTCACCGTGGAACAGAGCAGGAGCCGAATGAGATTAGTACCTGGATCACCGTGTTTGTACAGGATTTACAGTAAGTTTGTTTTGCTTTTGAAAAAAACTGTCACACGACAACACTGACCCAGACTTTAGATTTCATTACAGGGTGCTCTACCACATGGCCTCTTCTTTGGTGCTATATTTAGAGCAATACTTAGTCCTATGTTAAATGTCCTCGTTAGTTTTATAATATATTGCGGATTTCTTTTCTATTTAAGTTGTAGGCGCCTAGACATCTTATTCAAATAAAACTGTAGCTTAATCTCATTTAATCACTGAAAACCAATCATATTTAGTTTTTTACGTCAGAGTTTATTTTCTCATTGGATTTCGTCTTATCTGAAATTTTAAAAACACAGGTTGAATAAGTGATTCCTGGAAAGTACCCAGTGTTCCATGCTGTGCTGGTTGCAGGCTGCCAGCCGGTGTAGTCCTGATATGGTGCAGGCAGCCTAGGAAACAGGTCTGCTGCTCATATACTGTCTATTTATTTATAAAATCCTATGAAACACTATAATATTCTCTCAGAAAACGATTTTGTTGAAAGTTTATTTCTTTATTTACGAGCTGTCTTTCTTCTATCATGTTGATATATTCCCAGTTTGTGTTGAACAACATCCAGTCATCGTGTTGTCTTTGTCTCGGAGAAGAAGGTTGTTCGTGAACATATTTAATAGTTTTCATTAACAAAATGAACTCCACTCTGGAGCCAGCCGCTGTGGCACACAAGTTGTCATTGAGGGCCAGGAATAGTGAGCAGAGAGCTGGCTGGCTGTTGACTGCAGGATTTAGGAACTCGGCTGTGGCTTCCCACTGCTGCTGGCAAGACATTTGTGCCAGGCGCTGGTGTGCAGAGCAAGAACTAATCTGAAGTGGTCTGTTGCAGCTAAAAGGAACTGGCCCGAGGTCATGCATTATGGGAGAAGTAATTCCTCCCTCTCATTTCCACAATTTCCCCCTGTTGAGATATGTTGAAAATGTATCTTGAAAGCTGGATTTTATGAACACGCTAGTTCAAAAAGCTTATTAAAGTTGGTTCTAGGTATAATTGTCATAGACACAAAATAAGCAATATTGTTCTTTTGGAGTTTACAGCTTTAAACTTTGACTGCGCAAACACTTTTTCTTTTTGAGGCACCAGTGGGTAGTTTACGATCGAGTTCTCTTTATTCTGAAGATGTGCTCGTAAATATTCATCAGTAGCGACCAGGCTGTAGCATCGACAGAGTAGGAAGGCTCACACATTGTGAATATCAATGGGACAAACCAGAGGTGGGCCCCTATGTGAGACGGGAACACGTATATTTATTTTAGATCATAAAAAACAGGGGATGACAGATAGTAAATTAATAAAATCCAGGGAAGATCACGTCCAAATGTGGCAAACATCTCTGATTAATGAGCCACCAGGGGGCATCACAGCCTCCGGCACCATATGACCCTTGGGGGGGAACATGATGTAACATTATATTGCTCACAAATAAAAGTAAATTATGTGAATTTGAGGTTCGAAGAACAAAAGTGTCCTGCAGTATATTTGTGTCTACAGGCAGCTGCATGAATCCTGTGTGTCTGTGATGTACTGTTGATAGATGAGGAAGGTGAACAGGCTGTGAAAACATCTACCTGACCAGGCAGTCGGCTTTATAACCACACACAGAAGAACCCCCTTTAAAATAACAGGAATCTAATCTATAAATTGATTTATATTTTTAAAGATAATCATGATATATAAGGCACAAAATACCTCGTCAAAAAGCACCACAGTTAAAATCCCTATGTGGTCACAATATGTTTATTATATGCTAAATAAACTGTAAAGATGTCACATGAAAACAAATCCACAAGACTCAGGTTGCTATGGCGACACGTGAATCACCGAGCACTGCGGTGAAGATAACGGGAGAGAGAGAGAGAGAGAGAGAGAGAGAAAAGGAAACCAAAGAAAAGAAGAATGTGATTTAACAACCTGAAAGGGAAACGCAGCAGAACAACAGGTGACCTAATGAGAATATGATTTACTTCACACTGAACGGCAGCAGAACAAGAACACAAACAGGAAAAGAGCAATAATTTACAGAAACAGCCCTTTGAAGAAAAACAGCAGCATCAGACGTTTTGGGCTAATTCCCATAAACGACTTATGTTTACGCTGAAGCTGTTGAAGTAGATACGACTCGAGTCCGTCAGCAGGAAAGGAGAAAGTATCGGAGCCACACAGTCCACAGAGGGAAGAGGTTTTGGTGAATCGGAACAAGAAAGACACTTGAGATTTAAGCTCCCATTTTCATTCTGACAGTTAACATGGGTTCCTTTTTACCTTCAACAGCCTAAATCCTTTGGTCATGGTTGGCAAAGTGTTTTTTTAACCCAAATCCGGATCTTTAATGAAACCTGACTGAGCCATGACTTGTGGTTTAACCTGTATTTTACTAAGTGTTGTGTGTATTAAAGGCTCCAGTGTTAGAGCTTTAAGGTTAATGTCCTCAAAAAGCTGCAGAGACAAATATTTTACTTTAGAACTGAGCCACTGAATCAGGAAGTAAAGATATCAGCAGCAAAATTATTGAAAGTGATAAATGATTATTATTGTGCTTGGTTAAGAAAATTCACGGGTAATACACGGGTAAAACATATAAAACGCAGCTGAAAGGTGAAGAAAGTGAAACGGCACATCACCTGTTTTACAATCTGTGATTTCTCTGGATTTTAATAACCGTTTCGACATTTTCAATAAAATCTCATCTCTTTAGGTATTCAATTTAATTCTTAATCTCTCTATCATGTGTCTTTAACTTGGACCAAAACTCTAATCCGAGTTATGCCTTGTGTGTTGCTGATGCGGCTCCGTTATGATCCCGACTCATTCTAATGAACTCTTCCTGTCGAGAGGAGCAGATGATTTAAAACTGGGAGTCGAAGCCAGTTCTGCTGAGGACAGCATGTGGCATTAACGCCTTTGATAACAAACCAAGATTCATTCAGCTTCTTGTCAACTGCGTCTCCTTTATGAGCAGCTGTCTTGCTGCGATGGAAAGATTATTTGCTCCATTGTTTGTGTTGTAAATCTTCCAAATTAACCAGAGTGCCAGTGGATGTCGTCTCTGATTAGTGTCAACAGGCCTCTAATGAAGACGTTCAACCTGTGGGCGTGCTGGAGCCATCATGCACTGGCTCCGGGATGAGTGAGTTTATTTTTTCTTATTTATGTTACAGCATCAGAACAAAACCAACTGCAGAGTGAAACTTTCAAAGTCCAAAGTCTGCAATAAAACTATTTTACCGAGAGACACACATATGGCAGAAATGACTAAGCCTTTAAAAAAAAAGAGAAGTGAAAGCTTGTTAAAGGATCATAGAGAAAAAGGAATCAGCACTTTGGAAAATAGGATTGTGTCGAGAGAAGGAGAGAGAGAGAGGAATCAGGCTCTGCTGCTGTTTGGGAGACGGTCGGACTGTGGTCAGTGTCCCTGTGACGAGCAGATGGACGACCAGGAGGAGACAGAGGAGGAGGCGATCCAGAGGGTGGGCTCTCCGTGATTAGGAAGCAGTGATAAGGAACAGCAGAGGAATGGATGAGTCGCACACAGAAAGGACCACAGTGTGCCAGCCTGCCTGTCTGTCTGTCCATCCATCCATCCATCTGTCTGTCTGTCTGTGGATGTGGAAGCGTGCCCTCGCCTTGAGCTCAGAGTGAAAAGAACCAGGGGGGGGGACAAAGCGAACAAGGGAGCGTCCTGTTCCTATAATGTCACACTAACTCCCAGCGGCAATGGAAAACGATTTACAAGAAATGAAGAGAATGACAGTAAACACATCCATGGGTGGTTTTCTCGGGTATAAGAGGAACATCATCACGTCTGGAACAGATTAGACTTCCTGCTGACAGCCAGACTCGTATTCTGTGTTTGTGTCTCGAGGAGAAAGTTATTAATGAGGTGGGTTTTTTTCTTAAATAACACTTTGTGGTGCCATTAGAAAGAAAACAGCTGGTATACTCTTAATCTTTGTCTATTCTCCTCAAGCACTGGAAAAACTTAAGGTCCTTTGTTTTTTTTTGTGATGCAAGAATTTTGTATTTTTTCTTAGCTTGACACTCGTGAAGTAATTGTTCCTGTGTCTCTGGGGCAGTATTTGCTCTTCAGGCTGTGCACAAGCCTCTCCTCTGATTGGCAGACCTTCAGCTGAACTATGGCCCGAGAACCTGTAACCTTAATAACCAAAACCAAACACTGCAGTTTGATCGGCGGATCTTGTTGGGGGGTGTGGGGGGGGGTGGTGTGCAGCTGCAGAGAGGGAGCTCGGTTCAGGGCAGGAGAAAGGTCATCGCTGCAAATTTTGCACGTCATGTCGTCCAGGAAATTAGGAGGAGGCTGCACAAAAACACCTACACAATATTTATAGCCACACACAAACGCACACACACACACACACACATATAGTTCTGCATTGCACCTGCAGCTAGAGGCATAAATAAATAAATAAAATCCAGTAAGAGCAGGACTAAGTTCAAATACAATCTGATGAAGGTCATCTAGTCAGAACCTGACAATAGAGGCGACAAATTTAACTTATTAAATTTGACTTTAAAACTTGTAATTTTTGATAAGCAGGTAATATAAATGATATTTCAAAAACAGCTTTAGTTTCCACAGCGTTATATAATCTGATCATTAAAGCTCACTTATCTGTCCACAGTCTCACATGTTAATCTTCAGTGATGGTTGAGGAGAACTGCTCGTGTGTATCACTGTACTGCATGTGCTGTGGAAGCTGATGGAGAGTTACACTCCAGACAGTGGGAAGCTGCTCAAAGGGGGGAGCTGCGGTGATTCACCGAGTCTGTTACTCACTGTGAGATTGGATTTATGAATGATTAAAGAGAGGGGAAATGTGTTATTGGGATCCTGATCAGTATTTCAAAGCGTTTGTTGAAGGTATTAAAAAAAACAAAAATTTAATTAGCCTTTTTTTTATGAAGAAAACAAGAGGAAATGGTTGAAATGAAACTGTTTGTGTCTTCACGAAGCATTTCTGTTTCAGTGTTTCATTTTGAGAGATGATGTAATTTGCTACTAGTCGAGACTTGAAATAGATTTTTGAATTTGCAGATCTCAAATTAAATCATCGTCAGTCATTGAAATCCAGTGAGGCACTTGAAGTAGATGTGGATGTGGAACTCATGAGGGAACCTAAGGGTTACAGAGTGGAACTTTTATCAAACCTCCAGCCAAACTCAGACCGCCATTAAAAACTGTAATGAAAAGTGGAGATAGGGCCGATGCTCTGCAGCTCTATCTGATGCAAAAAAAACTAAGATGTCATCAAGTGTGTGAACATAGAGGGGAAATAAAAGCGCAGCATGAAACACTATTCCAGGAATTACTATACAGGCTTTTCTTTGACTGTTTGAAAATAAGAAAAGAAACATGTGTTCACCAGCCTCACAAGCAGCAGCAGCAGCATCGTTGACAGTGATGCATTTACAGTGTGGAGTCACCAAACCATAAGAACCCAGCAGGGCGTCACTTGAAAATGATTTAAAGTAAAGATGGATTTCAGTTGTAACGAATGGCACCTCCATCCACCGTCCTAATTGGATCCCATTAGTTAGAAATGGACCTGGTCTGTCTCCATCTGTGCATTGATCGGACCTACAGACTCTGATTTCCCTCTGTGAGGAACAACAGCGAGGCAAGTGGAGCGGAAAGGAGAGAAAGAGTGAGAGCGGGGCTTGCAGAGGAGGGGGGGGGGCTCCCATAGATACAGCTGATGAAGGGGTTCATTGTGTTGTCAGACGCACCCACCACCTCCTCTCCATCAGCTCCAACGCACAGCCTCGTTCCTGCTCCAAAAAGCCTCCAGCAGATTCATCTGTTGAGCCCGAGATCAGAGGGGGACCTCGGGCCCCACCACACACACACACACACACACACACACACACACACACACACACACACACACACACACACACACACACACACACACACTAACACACACACTAACACACACCAGCATCCACAAAGAGAGGGTTTGTAAAAGTCTGTCTGAGGCTGAGCTCAATCCCAAAATGCCACCATGCAGTAGACGTGGAGTCATATCTGCGCAAAGAGGAGCCACCACACAGCTGCTGCGATGCTTGACTGACGTCCACCAGCGAACCACACCGCTGCTGGTGTGTAAGAGAAAGACAAGCACATGCACTTTACCTTTAAATCCTCCTCGTGCCCGTGAGTCCAAAGTGGTGAAAGTGAACTTCTGCTGCCATCCAGCTTCTCTTTCTGTTTTGGCGTTTTTTCCTCCCTTCGTCTTTGCCCTCCAGTCCGCTCCAGAACCCGCCTGCTGTCTGAAGCGCAGCACAGATCAAATTCAAATCACAAAAAAATTAAAGAAGAAGAGGAGGAAGAAAGAGGGAGGAAGGGACGTGGTGCGTGGAGTCAAAAATACCAGCTTGGTGCTTTGTACTATGTGTGGAAACAACGCGCCCCTGAGGTGTTTTAGTCCCAGACTGCTGGAGCCAAATCTCCCGTTTGTGGATCAGCTCCGCAGTTCAGCCGCTGTCCAGTGGCGGCTGGTGCTGAATGAGACTCCAGGGTTTGCAGAGATTCCCCCACTTTCCCTCCTCTTCCACTCCTTCCTCTCCTGCTGCTGCTGTTCCACTGCACAGATCTTCCCTCCCACCGGCGCACGCAAGACTTGAGAAGAAAAAAAAAGAAAAAGACCTCTCCTCCGTTTTTTCCTCCAGATATTTTTAAGTGCTGCACATCACAGAGCCGTGTGTGTGACACTGACTGCGCTGCTAACGCATTCCACAACAACAAGAACAACAACAGAGGAAGACAATAACAACAAAAGGGGCAGGAACTGAATGCGTAAAATCGATGGCTGGAAAAATGACACCGAAATCAGGCGCATTTCAAAAAAGCAGATCAATAACTTTAACTCCGAGGTCCAGGCGAGCAAACCTTTAATTGGAACAAGACACAACCAGAGATGGTGTGTGTGTGTTTGTGTGTTTGTGTGTTCGCGTGGTGTGAGAGATGGTTTGCAGGAGCTGATGAGTCGTTTCAGGAGTTTTGTCTCACGCAGCCACACGAGGAGGACGGAGGAATGTGTAAAAGCTGGTTCCCTCTTTTGTTGGGAGAAGCACAGAGAGACGCAACCTGCACAACTCTCTCTCGTTCTCTCTCTTTCTCTCTCTCTGCATACATATATATTTATTTACTATACTCCCCCCCGACATCTGCATTTACGGGGACTTGAACCGCGCACTGATGTGGGGACGCTCGGCTCAAGAAATTACGCATGACGCATCCCTGCCTCACTGGGCGGTTAAAACGCAATAACACCCTGTGGATGCATATGTGTGTGTCTGTTTGTGTGTGGGGGTGTGTGTGTCTGTTTTCGGTCTGAAATCTCCACCGTGTGTTGGTTGTGTGGGAGGTTGGACTCAGACGAACTGCGCAGGAAGCGTGTGTCCAAATCCTCCGTCCACCACACCAGTGTGTTACATTTCATTCTTAAGGCGCCGACTAGCGCATCTTTGGCTCCACTGCTTCTCTCTGTCTCCGCCCGTGTGAGTGGTTCCTGCTGCAGGAGATGCTCCCCCCCCCCACCACCACGCGCTCACGTGTTTCAAACACGCACGCGCCCCTCACTCACCCTCCCACATCGCTCACTTATCACCTGGGCGTCGTCCCTCGGGTAATTTCGCCATGTTCATTAGAGTCGCGTTCCTTTATATGTTTGTCGTTACCGGAGCTGATTGCAGTTAGGAGTATCGATCCATCAGTCTAATCAGTGGCTACACACACACACACACACACACACACACACTAATGAAGGGACAGAGCTGCTTCCGTCTCCAGGCTGCTTTCTGAACTGTGTTCGCGACAAACTGTGACACCACACAGTCTGCACGCTGGAACACAACGTTCCTGTAACATTAGGAGGGTTTAACGTACTTTATTATAATGTAAAAACACAACTACAACACTTTCTGATACTCAACAGTCACCAAATACTGGATTGAAATCAGTTGATCAGGATTTAAGTTCTCTTTTCATTTTAGAGGAGGACTTATTAAGAATTTGAGTTAGTGTGTCTGTGTGTGTGTGTGTGTGTGTGTCCACTATTACTGGCAATACTGCTGTCATCATAATTGTTATTGCTTCTCCCTTAATCTCTGTCAGACTTTTCTTTTGTATAAATGCTTCAAACAATGATGCCTCTCTCCATTTAAAGAGACATTCTCTTTCCTCATGAATGTTTTAAATATTGCTATTTGGTTGTGCTCCTCGGTTTCTGTTCCTTATCTCATATTTAAAGTTTTCTTTGGGTAGATTGTCCTGACACTAGTTGAGGTTTAAGGGCAGAGGACTTCGCACCTTGTTAACCCCTATGAGGCACATAGTGATTTGTGAATGTAAAAACTGATTGACTCATTTATATTGATATTTTCTTCTTGCTGCAGAATTGATGGCTTACTAGAAACCAGTTATTTCTAATTGATGGTTTGTGACTGAGCCCACTCATATTATTACCAGCCGACAGGATGGCTCATTGTTTCCACTGATTTTACTCATATTCTGATGGTGAAGTATTAAAGAGGAGGAATGCTTTGGAAAGGAATCAGCTGTCTTCTATTTAATTTATCTACATCCAAGAGCAGGCTGCTGTTAATAGAGATCTGCCTACGTGTCCTCTGGACCTTAAACATCTACAAAAAGTATCACCGGTTGTGTTTAGTCTTAAGAAACCTTCCATTTGTGTGATAGAAGAAGCTGTAAACAGAGCAGGGAAGATGGAGTCTTGGCCCAGAAATTCGATGTCTACACCAGAAGCCCCTCAAATATTGGCCCTTTGCCCCCAGAGGCTAATTAGTTGTCAGACGTGAGCCGATGGGGGTGAAATACTCTTCTGATTTCCACCTTAACATTCACCCAGTCCGCCAACCTCTATGGATTATTGGAACCTAATCTACGCCATGAATAATGTTGAGTTTGGTTCTCGTGAAATATTTAGATATCTCTTAAATCTTTGTTGTTTTAGATTTTTTCTTCCGCTCCGAGGATTGTTTAATAAATGATGCAAAAACAGACCTTACTAAACTTGATGTAAAAAAGCCATTAGGGCACAAACATGTCCTCAGCAGAATATGTACTTTAACTCACAGTGGAAAAAAAACAGACATAAACAACTTTGTTTTACTCTCTCAGCTTGTTACTGCAAAATTCATGAGAAAATTGCAAACTTGTAAAAGCTTGCCGCATTCTTTAAAGCTAAATATGAAATAAATCAAGATAAATAGGGCTCTGGTTATTTTTAATATAACAGGAAGCCTAATTTCTGATGGGGTGTAATGCTGCCCACGCTGAAACTCTGAGCAGATGAGATTCAGCTATTTGGAGGTGTTCGGATTCCTGCTCATATTTATGGTTATCTGCGTCCTGCCAGGGTGGTGATGCAGTGCAGACTGAGCCAACCAGGCTAACAGGGCTCCTAATGAAAGCATTGAGAGAGCTGCGAGTCAGCACACCACAATAAATAGGTCCTCAGAGGGGGATCTTCAGTTTTTTCTGTAAATCTGACAGAACGTTATTCACGGGGCTCGGATTGAGAGTTTTTCGTTGGCGGTTCTTCAATAAATCATGTGTTCAAAGCTCAAAGTGTCAGATGTGGACAAACAGGCGAGAACCTGGAACAGGTCTCACAACGTGTTCTTTATGATTAATAAATCAAAAGCAGCCCCTCATTTTATTTTAATGTACGCTTGTGAATTTGGGCTTTTATTATGCATGGGATCGTGAGTCAGACCAAACCATTACCAACAGATTGTGATCAGGTAAAGGCATCCAGTTCAAAAGGAACTGCCTCGATATTTCTATGAACTATGACGCCTGAATATGACTGTTATCAGGTCATTGAATCATCGTCATTTACACATTTCTATCTATCTATCCATCTATCAGTCCGTCTATCATTCCATCTATCAGTCCGTCTATCATTCCATCCATCAGTCCGTCTATCATTCCATCTATCATCCATCCATAAATCAGTCCATCTATCTGTCCGTCTATCCGTCCGTCTATCATATCTATGTATCCATCTATCTGTCAATCTATCCATCCATCTGTCTGCCATCCGTTTGTCTATCCATCTATTCGTCCATCTATCTATCTATCTGTCCATCCATCCGTCCGGTCCGCCCCTACCAGTCCATATGTGCGGTTCAGGTGTGTGTTGATTCAATAACAGTGTTCACACGTCCTGTAACCTCCCTGCATGAGGGAGAGCAGCCGACACACTTAAGATGATAAAAAAACACACTTTAAATCCCAGAGATCATTTTGTAAACAAAGCTGCTGAGTTCTCCATCCTGAGCACACAGCAGATGAAGGGCTCTGTCTGGGATCGCACCTTGCTCTCATCACAGATGGACGTGTGATGTGAGTGTTACATAACCCAGACATCAACAGGAAATACATGAGGTAACAGGGGGAAGACAAGTTGATGGTTAAATATGCAAGATCATAAACTTTAATGTGGCAGCCAACAACTGTTTTTCATGTACAGATACAGTGGTTGAGACTGAGAAGAGAATGAAGTCGCTCTCCTTCTGTGGTGTCGGTCCGAGCTGGTGCTGGCGTTAGTGCACGTGAGGCCCCCCCCCCGTGGAGCCATTGGTCCTCCTCATCTCCTCATGTCTGCAAAGCAAGATGCCTCCTGCTCTGACTCAAGGGATGTAACCATGACACCCGGCGGGACATGATTCAAACCTTCTCTATTCTGTGATGACTTTCATTGCACACAACCAACGCACACGCACGTCGGCCACCTGCTCACCACGGTGCAGTTACACAAGAAACACAGCCGCTACACATTATGTTGCACAATCTATGGGCAGTGTATGTCAATGCAACTGAATATAACAATGCATGTGCCTGAAACCTGTATTATCTGGAATGACCAGCGGAGGGCGACTCCACTGTTTGCAAACAGAAGTCTGTGAGAAGATGATTGTACTTCTCACTTGAATTAAAGCATCAGTAAACATTTCACACATTTCATACACAATTTATGTTCTCATTCACAAGTCTTAAGTCTTCTTCAATACAGCCAGATGTTCACTTTTGTGATTGACAGCTGGAATCATCCAATGAGTGGAGGTTGCAAGTGTAGGTGGGCGTGGAGTATCCTCAAGCCTCCCAAGTATGATTTCTTCTAATTTAAAAGCAATTTTGAGTCTGTATGGCAACAGTCTGGATTGTTCAACTTGATTCAGTTGTGTTTTTGTGTTTATGAGACGATTTCACTGAGCTTCACAACACAACTATAAAGGCGACACCTTTCTGAGAAGAGGATTCGTTTTGGTCCATGATGTTGGTGCTACAGCGCCCTCTTATGGCAGTCACTATCATTCATACGACCTTTAGGAAGAGCTTGTTGTGTTACGGTGTGTTGCAGCTCTCTGACTTGTCCGTACAGTGGGAGGTGATGATAGAGGTTACATCCACAGCAGGTTGGGACGGGCACTTTCAGTTTCGGGACAGGGCCAGCAGAGTTCTGGGCGCCGGGCCATGGATCTGTCTGTGCCCCGGCGTCCTGCTCAGCTACACTGCAGCTCTCCACAGGTGTAAATGTACCCGCGGGGGGTCTTCACAGCATTAAGCTTTAATTAACAGTACAGAAAACTCCCTGCTCTCATTGCTGATGTGGAACTTTATTAATGTAGATGCGTGTCTTTGCCAGGGTCTGTACTTTGTTCTACCACAGTGCATTTTTAATTTTTATTGTTTCAGCTTCAACTATTGACGTGTTCTATTCAATTTTTCATGCATAAGCTTATTGACTGAACCCAGCAGAGTAACTCAGGCTCCAAAAGCCACTGAGCCTGTAGAAATAATGAAAAGACTCCGAATCACAGCTGATTTCTGACCAGTTAGACATTAGGTGTGATTGTCCAACGGGTTGGAACTGGCAGACGATCCCACAGAGGACAGAGTCGGTCTGAAGACACTACACCACCTCCACAGTGGAGCAGGCTTTACATGTATCATTTAGTCTGACCATTAATATTTCAATGTAAGTGATGGGAAACCAAATCCACTGTCTGGCCTGATGTAAATCTAACATGAGGATTCTACTCCCCACACTGCTGAGATCCACAAGGAGGGTTTGTACTTTGAGGGAGTTTCCTTCCACTTTATTTGTGTCAGACTGACACATTGATCTAAAATAAACTTCTGAGTGCATGAAGTTTTTTTCGTATCACTTATAGTCCAAATGCATCATGAACGTGAGCCAGAGTGACTAGTGGGAACACGAGGGATGGTTACAGCAAGATAACAATATATTATAAAGTGCATATGAGCATCCAACTAGTGCTTTAAGACAGATTTGAATAACGGGGAAACTACAGTATCTTCAAAGGACAATTCAACATACTTCTTGGACATTTTTAACCTTTACCCGAACAGTCGTCAGAGAGAAATCTTCAGTTTTCAATACTAACCAATTAAATCTGTGGCAGCATAAAAGGTGCAGAAGAATGTTGAAATATAATACAGAAAAAATGGATAGACCACCATTGAAAAACATTGGTCTTTGATTTTATTGTGACAAGTTCACCGGTATCCAAATTAGAGACTCAGCGACTGCAACCATTTCAGAAACTCAACACACAAATACCTCAAAGTTACTGTTACATTTACAAATTTTACAGAATAACGTGAATAATGCACAATATCCCGGCAAACAGGGAAATGCTAAGAAATATGAACGTTTCCGACAAACTCACTACTTTCCATTCTCTTCCTTCCCTGATGGACTTCATACTCTCCTCCTGCTCTAATTTAATTTTATTACTCGTCATCACCCAAAAGAGCCGAAGCACGATGGAGGGTTCGTGACAAGTTCTCGCTTGCGGCTGTTTTTCTTTCTATTTCAATCACAGCATCAGAATTCCCAAGACATTCATCGCACCATCTGACAAGCCTCAAAGTTTTTATATCACACCATCAGAACCAGATTAAGATCGAATGTTTCTCTGACACACCTCAGACAATGTTAGAACGTTCTTATCACCCGGTTCAGCTCCTGCTTTAATGCTTCAATTAGCACTTACCTTCCGTCCCGTCTAAAATTACCTATTTGACACAATGTGCATCAGAATGAAGGTCGTTTCTAATGTCACGTCATCATCGATACTTCATCTAGTTAGTCTCGTTTGATCGGGAGGTAAGTGGGTTTGGGCTTTTTTTAATCAAAGCACGCTGTACAACATTTAGTATTTAATCAAATCCTAACAAACAAACACCAGTGAAAAACACAATCTCCTCAGAGGAGGTATCAAACTGATTTATTGTTTCTTGTCGGAAAAGTTTCTACAAAGACGACTGCAGGCTTGGTTTATCTTGAGTTTTCACTATAACCTTTGACAGAGTGATGGCGACTCTACACAGGACCTAGTTGGTTGTTAAATCTAGAGTTGAAACAATTTGTGAAGGAAAAAGTCAAACATTTAGTTTCTGAACTTCTTAAATGTGAGTGTTGCTGTTTTTCTCTTTCATATATGACTGAAAACTGATTATTCTGAGTTTTATAGTCTTCAGACAAAAACAGCAAACTTGGTTTGTTTGGTTCTTAGAGATTCTTAGCGGGTATTTTAAACCACTTTGTGAATTTTTTTGAAAATGCCATTAAACAAAAAGGAAAACAATAGTTAGTTGCAGACCAAATGACACATGGAATCTCAACTGGTTCATCACTTCACAGTAACTGTTCAAGGGGCTGTTTCATTTAATATCCCACATTCAGGTATTTTCAGGATATCTACCCAAACCCAACACACACATACACACACTTGTTCAAAAAGGAAGATTCCATTGCTTTTAATGTTTGTATTAGCACAGCTCTAGCTGGCCTCCAGAAACTACTTGATGATAAACCTTGGCTGAAGTGATTAACTCCCAGCTCTCAGGTCTGATCGGTGAATCATCCCAAACTGACCAAGGATCCTGGTGAATTATTGATGAGCGACCTGGCGACCAAACAACTGCATTCAGGGGTCGTGCTCAAAAGGAAATGTGAAGTAGTGTTGAAGGTTTTCTTTGCGGAAGCAGCCTATAGTCAGGGGCCCTTGTGATTAAAGTGGATGTAATGTGTGTTTCTCTTCTATATTTCCTCTGTTCGTGGAATAAGTCTATAGAAGAAAAAACATTTATTCACTTTCTTGTTGAGACTGTGATGAGGAGACTGATAGCGCTCTCTTATCTGTCAGCCTGCAGCCACTTGACTTAGCTCAGCAAAAGGGAATCAGCTGCAGTGCCGCTCTGTCTTATAGAGATTCCGCCTACCAGCTCATCTCAAGCATAGGACGCATGATTTATCTTGTTTGTTTAATCTGTGTCAAAGCAAAAAATATCAAAGTATTCTTCTAATGAACCAGATCTGAGAGCAGCCTACGCTTTGCACTCTTAAAAACCAGTGAGCTTTTACAAACTTCCTGTTTTGGGTTGAAACAGATTTTGCACTTCTGCACGCAGACATGTTTTTCTTTTTCTTCTTCCCATCCTCTCCTTCATCCGGTGCCACAGTTTATCTGGGCTGAGAGTGTCGCCTGCTATACATTGTGTGGATGTAATCCAATTCAGGGAGACGTTTGCAGCCGCGGCCAAGAGTCATTGTTATACATTGAGACACCCTATCTGGAAAAAGGCACCAAACCGCCTCTACAATCGCAGCCGACAGGATAAGTCATGTTTGGTTTTAATCCTCAGAGGCTGCTGCCGTCAGAGCACAGCGACTCCTCTGTGGCAGATGAACCTGTGACGTGTGGGAGACGACGCTTCCCCGAGATGAACCCACAAACGTATTTACACATGAAAAAGGCTGTTTATTCAACAGGATTATCGATGGCCGGCTGCAGAATAAAAGCTGTTCGGGGGTTACATTAGAGGAATATACAAAGATTTAACTACTGTCAGAATGCAAATGTATTTGCAGTAGCATTTACATGCAGCATCCCATAATCGTGGAGAGATGTTCCCCCCTGGACACAATGCACATTTTAAATAGAGTTATGGCTCAGTCTGAAGATGCATAAAGTACATTGAGCATTGGAGCTTATCTTAATTGCCTCTGCTTGTGATAGTCCTCAGCACTCCATCAAAACTAAAGCGCCTTTACTGTCTCGGTGTTGACGATAACTCAGTTTGTGTTCCTGCCGTGCAGCCGTTTCCACGAGGATTAGAAAACAGCTTAAATATGTTTGTTATGAACCATATAAACCTGCAAACTGGGTGAGACACAGGAGGTAAATCAGCAGGGTATTTGCTTCTCGGGAGGATATAATGTTTGTTAAAAGAAAACAAGTTCAAACTGGCTTACCGTCTTATTCCAGGTCAACATCCACATGCTCTGTAGAATGGAAACTTGAAACTGTTCCACTTATTTAGATTCTTACGTAAACTAATGAAAAATATTTAATAAATAAATTCAACGGCAACATTTGCCCTTTTAATTCCGGAGCCATGTTCACGTTCTAGTTTCGTACCAACTCTTAAAGTCTCGACTCAGAAAACTTCCACCATTGTTGAAATGTCCTGTGATCGTCTCACTTGAACTATTAGTTACACTGCCCCCTCACAAATACCAGTGGTACTGCACTATTTAGTCTGCAAGTGACAATAAATTGAGAGAAAATTCATGGATAATTCAAATAATAGTTTATATTAGGACTCAAATTGGGAAATGAAACATGTAATCTAGGCTACATGTGCACGAATAAGGATGAAACAAACACAGACAGACGGCTCTGTTCATTCTGTATACATATGTAACATTAAGCATAAATGTGTGTTTTGGTTAAATATATTTCATATAGCAAATTACCAAATGATCTTAATCACTTCCTGGTGGCTGGCTGCGGTATAAACCTGCTCTCTATAGGTTCAAGTAAGTCCATTTAAAGAAATTAATAAAGTGACATCAAGCCACAACTTGCTGTTTTTATACAATTCCGACGAATCAGATACACCGAGTTATTGAGCTCGACAAAGATGTGAGAACTACTGAAGGGTGTAATCCCAGAACAACAGAATAACGAGTCTGTCTATCATTCCTGCAGCGTTCGTCGCTCTGGTTGTTTGTTGTGACTTTCTATCAGATCCTCTATTCCCTTCATGCTCGGCTGTGAGAAAGCTGTTTTCGTTGTGTGGCTCTGATGAAAATCATTTATCTGGAGGACACGTACAAACAGAGCGTTTCTCAAATAAAAACACCTAAACCGCGGATTTTGCGCAAGATTTCTAAACTTTGAAACTGGGTGTAACCTTTAAAGCTGGCTGGCAAATGTCACCGGCATGTTTACCGTCTTTCTGCTGTTGTGGTGAAACGAGCCTAACACGCTGGAACCAGAGAGGACGGCTCGGTGATCCTCTCCACCGCAGCAGCTCGAGTGAAGATTGTCAACGAGTAAACAGCGGCTGAGCAGTCGGTTTTCTCCCATTGACCAAACCCTCCTCCAATTACTTCCTTGTCTCCCCTTTCCTCCGTTCTCATTTGTTACATCCTCTGTGACCTTTCCGTCGGCGGTGGCAGCAGTCAGACGTCAGCGTGTGAGCGGATCGGTGATGGAGGGGTGGAGGTCATTACCAGCAGTTGTCTACCAAGAGGGCTTGAATCCCCCAGAACGCGGCAGCCATCGCCCCGCCCCAGTATAGAGCGGGCTGAATTACTGACCGGGCCTAATTGGTTCCTTGTATGGGCCGTGATGCAAGCAGGATGTGACACTTAAGGCTAGACGTCCTGTGCTGTCTGCCCTTTGTGTCAGTGCCATTAACCTTTCCTTTCTACCTTCCCCTCTGTGTCTTTACGTTCAATTAAAGGCCCGATTGTAAAAAGGCTGCAGTAGTAAGACTAAGAGATGGTCACTGGCTGTGTAAAAGGATATAATTGCACCCTAAGTTCCTATTCTGAGGGAACTTGGCTTCTAAGAGGTGAAAATCCTCTGGGCTGTAAATGTATTGGATTGTTGAGCTTTCTGAGGCTGAAGGGGTTTGCACGTGCTTCATTGTAGGTGTGAGAATTACGATAGTGGTCTCAGGCAAATCGTTTTTTTTCCAGTTTGCATATTGAGAGTAAAGTCGAAAAGTTGGGAATAAACATGAAATTAAACGTTTAAAGTGGAGCTGTGAAGAATAAATCAAACCACTAATGTTGCAGCATTTGGCCGACTCTACAAAATTACTTATATAGATGAATTTGTGAAATTATACAGTGTAGTAATCACCACGAGTAATTGAAGACACTGTAACAAAAACTGTTTATTCTCAATATATCGTCTTTATTCCAAGAATCCCCGCAAAACAACTCTCTGACTTAATTTGAATTTATTATATATATTTATATCTTATTTTAATTCATTCACAAAATGGAAAAAAAACGCATTATTTCGAATTTATCCTAAACATAAGTAAAAAAAAAGTCTCCCTTTGCTTAAGCTCAAATTTATTGTCAACATTTCCAATCTAGTACATAAAGTACAGAAACATATATTCCTCCGGTTCCTCTCCATTCTCATTAATTCCACTTTATTCATGAAATACAAAAAATAAATCTTCCTCCTCGTTTTTATTTCATATGTCTGCAAATACTCTTCTGTGGAAAACATCTGAAACATGTGCATGCCTGTGTTTATCTGTCAGGGTGGGAGAGTTTCTACCACTTCCAGACCGGACTGTGCATTGAATACAGATAAAATATAAGAAACTCTTCATCAGCAGAACTGTAAATACTTCCAATAATAACAACAATGTAAATCCAGAGGGAACAATGCTTTCTAAATTCTGCAAAGTGAAGCCTTACTTGGGTGTCAGCCCGTTGGGACACAGTGTTATTCGCTGTGTATTGTCAGTGCTGTGTAATTAATCATAAGTCCTAACTGCATTCACAGGCTCCCCTTTGGTTAATTGGACTGCAGCTGCAGAATGGACTAAGCGATGATTTATTCAGCAGGCAGGTAGCACGGCCCCCTCCCTCCTCCTCCTACACCTCCTCCTCCTCCTCCTCCTTCCAGGTACCGAGGATGGATGGCTCACTTCTGCACCCAGCTACCCCCCCCCACCCCTCAGGCCAATCCACTCTGAGGACGAGGAAAGGTGCGTCGGAATCTATTCTCTTTCTCTTCTCGAGACTTAAACTGGTGACGAGGGATGAAGCTCTTGACCATCGGGAGACGCTTAAACAAGTGAACTTCCTCAGAATGTTGTTCAAGTAGAAACAGAGATACCAGGGGCAGCCGGAGGGGAGGCCCCTCACACATCCGCTGCCCTCCTCTCTACCTGGGTCTCTGCTCTATTTACTGGCTGTGCTGGGAGGCAGGCTGGAGCTAACTTCATCATTCCAGGCTCGTTGGCGAGTGCAGCCGCTGTGCCAACCTTCCTCTGTCGTGTTTTATCAAAGGTTAAGATCATTTGGTCACCCAGACAGATAGACTGTGAGAGTGTGGTTGAGACCAAGAAAGTCCCTCGCAGGTGGAGTAACCAACTGTGAAGCGTTTTAATTGAATCGCTTAATAAACCAAACACTGTTGCCAACAGCGTTTAACATCAAGGTTTTAACATTCAACCTCACTTTAAATCCAGTGTGGAGTGTGAAGATGTAGCGGTCCCTTGGATTCAAGTGTGTAATGATTGCTCCAGTTGTGTCAGGTATCTGTCATATACTGGGGTGTACTGGCCACACACCAGTTTAACACCAGATTACATCACTTTCACTCTTTTGCCTCCTCAGCCACATGTGAGGTTCCACAGATAATCAGTCTGATTGTTGAATGGAGCCTTTATCTCCAGGAGCAGGGCCCATATATCAACATTAGGAGTACACCTTCTCTCCATGTGGTTTAGTCTCAGTGCTGCTGGCGTACCATTTCCCTGAGATAACCACACTTTAATAGTTAATGCAGCTGTGGGGCCCCCTCTGCATCACAAACAGGCCCATCCATCTCACATAGACCCCCCCCGGGTGGCAGCACCCCCGTCCGTCCTCATGAAACTCTAATCGTTCATCAATAGGCAGCGATCTGACACCTGCTGACACGGGAAACCCGACACTGTGATGTGGTCAAGGCCAGAGACGGACATCCTGGTGTCAGAGAGCGGATCTGTCAACGGATATTACTCCAGACACCACACAGGGGCTTCCCAGAGTCAACAGCTGGATCACAGGCTCCGAGTTCTCCCTGTGTACAGAGAAGATCCACTTTGTTTAACACTGAACAAGGACACAGAGATTAGGTTGTTAGAATATCATCCCATATCTGTTGTATTGTATATGAGCCACTGCCGGCTACAGTTTTTAAACTGCCCCTCACAAGGTTTCACATCTTTATAGGAAGGCAAAGCTAAATCAGTGAGTAGATATTTAAATCTAGTATTCCAGCTAGATTCATCCTCTTGTCACCCAGCAGTCGACTGACTAGTGGAGGAACTTCATCCTCAGTCAGTCACAGACCTTCGTATTTACAAGGCCCTGCTGCCGCTGTCCTGCAAGATGATGTCATCACCAAGTAAAGACACTATAATGTGGCCTTATTTGAACCTTTATAAAGACTTTATATCTCTCTCCTGCGTCAATTTAGACTATTTTTATTCTAAGTCAATGTTTGTGAGTCCACAGGCTTCATGATTCTAGTGCACAGATTGTGTGGAAAACAGGGTAAACTGAATTTAGTTCTTTCTTCCAGGTTTTTGGTGATATTCTTAAAATGTCACAGTCTGGCTGCTGTTGACTCACAGATTGTGTAAACTCCAGGCAGGAGCAGCCATTTTCCAAGAAGCCTGACAGGGGAATGCCAGTCAAAGTGCAATCAATAGGACAAATGTTGAAGTGACTCAGGTCTGCAGCGTCGTTGAACCCGTTTCTTATGAGGGGTTTGTAAACCTTCCATCCCCAGCTGTACGGCCTGGCTCTTATTTGTTTGTTACGGCCATCACATCAGCTCTCTGCCAGGAGAATCTTCCCTCCCTTCCCAATGGAAATAAAAAGCAGTTATAAAACTCAGCACAAATCGCCTCCACAAGTAACCAACCCAGGTGGAGCTGAGGCCGGCCGCTTTCTCTTGGGACTCCAGCTGCCACGCAGAGATGTGACAGGCCCCAAATAGGCAGGCGGGCCCCTTCCGTTCTGATCAATCAGGTCCGACGGAGCGGGGTGGGGTGAATTCTAAAACTCCAGATGCACCGTCACCAAGGTGACTGTCATCTATTACCCCTCCCAACCACTCCGAGTTTATACTCATCTGTCAGAGAGACAGACCTTCTTCGTTTCCTGCACTTCAGTTTGACTTGGACCTGATGTGGGTCCGTGGAATTGAGTGGTAACTGAATTCTGCTGCATGTGATTGTCTTTTGTGGAGGGCGAGCTTTACATCACGCTGCACAGTGAGGAAGATAGTGAAGGAAATGGAGCATCACATGCAAAACTGGAATAAGAATCATGCATTCAGAAAATAACTATGTTTCCCAAAGGTTTTTTATGGTTTGTTTTGAATGAACTTACTGTCTGGGAACACGTTTCTGTACATTGCACCTTGACGACCACGTAGACGATGCTTGTTTGCTGCATTGTCTTTATTCCTCTGTAACTGCAAACCTGCTGCACAGCTTCAGGTGAGGAGTCAGTGCAGATTTCCTCAGAGCAACAGCGCCCTCTGCTGGACTTCTCTGCTCCTGTGCCTGGCAGCCAGCAACCAGAGTTGAGGTGTGTTTCACTTCACTTCATCAGAGGAGCAAGTCTCCAGGGAGAATCTGTTAAGAGCAGGTGCAGGAGAAGAGCTGCTGCTTCTACATGGTTTTTTTAAATGAGCTGAACATAATGTTTTAAAGGAAATGAGGAGAATATATTACAACTAAATATACATGTATTGACTCTGTATAAGTACGTCCACTAGATGGTGTCATTTCTCAAAGATGTGTTGACCTCAGTCAGTGTAACTTTTCAGCTCCGATCACAGTCTGCCACCTGTTGGCCAAGAGAAGATGTTGCTCTCTATCAACAAAATAAATCAATAGGAATACTCACGTCATCATAATATATCTAATTAAAATCTTTAGGAAGTGGGGCTTCTGAAATAAAATACATTTATTTGTATAAATCTAAACAGTAAGAGCAGATGGTGAAGGAAGCACAGAAACGTTTTAGTTAAGTAAAAGCACAAATACATAAAATGTACTCGTAAAAGTAAATGTACCACATTAACTTCTCTACCTGAGTAAAAGTAATCAGATTCCCTAATGCTAACCACATTATGGTTCCTTCTTATTCTTGATCACTTTAAAGTAAGTTTGTAACAAAATGCACTGGAAAAACGTATTGGAGAATAAAAATTCAGATACTTGTTAATAATTGTTGCGAAGTAAAATCTTAAGTAAAGTATCAAAGTAATCGTACTTGGTGATATCCCTCCACTGAGTATGGCACAGTGTGCGGCCCACATCTATATCCATATGAATATTACATGTTTTATGTAGCCCCATGTATTATGTATGAGGTATTTTATAGCTCACCTTGAAGAGTGTTGCACTGTAGCTGACCCTGACCTTTGACCTCCCTGCAGAGGCACCAGGACTTGACAGATTGCCTTCGGGGATGAAGAGATGTTAACGTGAACAATAATTTAAAAAAAATGAATATTTTGGAATGCAAAACCTCCAGATTGCTTAAACCCTGGGGATTTATAGTGTAACCGGGTGGAATAGATTATATCAACTCGATTAATGTGGACGGTGAGTAGAGATATGTTTTCCTGGCTTGAACGCGACTCAATTCTCATGTGATGAGTAAAAAACAAAAGTAAGAAAAATGGGACCCACTGGCACTTTGAGGTTGTTGTTGCCAAAGGAAGTTTTAAATATGGAAATGCTTTCTCCCCTTAGAAATTTCACAGGCTTGACTCACACTATGACTGATGCACCCGCTGGATCTGTGTCCAAAAATCTCAGGATGTGGATATGAAAGTATTTGCAAAAAAAAGGAGAGCGGGTCGCTGAGTCACTGACCGACGTGCCGAGGTGAAATTAGGTGGTATGAGAGCTCCCATTATTCCCCGCATGCAGGAGGATCACATAAATACAGTTCAATCCACTAAACAGGCAGCACGCGCTACTTCCTGTGTTTGTGTGAGTCAGATACTACTCATGACTGAATCAGCCCCATCCCCCCGCCCACTAACCTCCATCCGCCCCCTCGCCGAAGTATAAAGCACACCCACACACATATTCCCTCCTCCGCCCACCTTTCAACTGCTCCCACACTTTTCCTCTCTCCTCCCAATGGATTTTCTCTCCCTGTGTCCCTCTCTCTCTCTCTCTCTCTCTCTCCACCCCCTTCCTTGTCATCGTCAGAGGATGTGAGTGTCGTGTGCGAGTGTGTGCGAGTGTGTGTGTTTGTGTGTGTTAGTCATGTTCAGGCTCATCCAGGGCCAACGGCAGCAGCAGCACAGGCAGGGGGAAACCCAGGCGCAGGCAGGAATAGGATGTTTTGTCCACATCTGTTCGTCGGTTTGGCTGCAGCACTCCTGCGGTTTACGCAGCGCCTAAAAATGGATTTGCTAGAATGAGCAAGAGAGCGTGCAGCAGGAGGGGAAGACGGATGAGCGTGTGGGAGGGGAGGGTGGGTAGGCAGGAGGACATACATGGGGGTGGGGGTGGGCATGCAATAGTGGGCCAAGCACACCCCCCTCAGCAACCACATCGACCACCACCACCTACCAACCCCATGGTTAATAGGATTCAGTCTGGTCTGAGCTGCTGCAGAGTTCAGGAGCCAGGAGACGACTCTGGTGATGAGACGTCTGAGGGGTTTGTCTCATGTGAGATTTGAACAACAGTTAAAGTCAAACACGGGTTAGTTTCATGCTACAGGTTAAGATCTGCTCGCTGGGTTTTGAATTATCGTCAATTAAATCTGCAGGTTTACATCTTAACGTTCATTCATTGGTTCGTTCATCCATTCATTTAGACCTTTTTATATAAAGGGAAAAGCCGTTGAGAGCAGATTTATATAAATTAGGCGATATAAGAAATGAGTAAAGACGATTATGATAAAAATCTTGATATGATAAATGATCAATTTCATCCTTCTAAATCCAAGACCTGTATAAAGTGAGTTGAGAAGTTGCAGTATTAGTTAAGAGGTAAATTCCATTAAATAATGACTGCATGTTACCAGGATTTGCACTTTTCTTTATCACCATCAAGGGTGTTGTGTTTTAATCCCTTTCCGTATGTTTGTTTGTTTGTTTGTTTGCTTGTTAGCAGGACTACAGGATGCATTTCCAAGACTCGGGGGAGGGAGGCGGTATGGGTCAGGGAAGAACCCTTCACATTTTGAGTGTAGATCCAGATCTTTCAGCAGATCCAGGAATCACTTTCTGTAAATTTGGGATATTTGTTGTTTATTGGGGAAATTTTCAGAGGACTGATAGTACGTGTGTGTGTGTGTAATTGGCTGCAGCTTGATTTAAGTCTGCTGCAGTAGCACTCTACTCTGTGCTACTTTAGATTTTGATAAGATGTATTTGTTGTCCAAATATAGAAAAACCTAAAAAAAAATTATGATTTCGTTGTATGAGGCCTTTGATGCAGAAATGAAAGATTTAAAAGTTTATGTACGTTTTTAGAGAAATGTTGTAATATTGCAACATTGGGCTTAGTTGGGAGCAGGATTTCTGTATTTGTACAATTAAGAACAACTAAGGGTTCATTTGCAGGGTTGATTGCTTACTTAGCCCCATAACGGTATATAACATTAATAATAATCACACATTAGTCATATTTTTATGAAGTCATTTATTAAAATTATTAAAAATATTAAACAAGATAAAACTCTTAAAAAGCGCGTTTTTTCCCTCTTTTTTTCTTTTTATGACATTGGTCATGAAGACTTTCATTGGTGGTGAAAGTCCCAAAAACAGTCCCTGTTGTCTAAAAAGCAAAGGCGAACATCACACTTTCTGCATTGCGTGTTGGTGTATCCTTTATTGCACTGTCTGCAGCGTCCTCTCCCTGTTTTCCTTTGGAAATGACCAACTAGGTCCTTGCGTACATCCAATGGGAGGTTTGCACATCTCTTGGATGGCCTCTTCTGAGCATTCAGAGGGCTTCCTGATGTCACTGACTGTGTTGCTGGGCTCCCTTTGCCTGAAGGAGTTTGAAGTGTTGCGTTTACCAGGATAAGAGAGGATGCTAGCTGTGCCTGAAACTGTCTCCTGTTCATTGTCTCTTTGCTAGACACCTTGAGCGCTTTACAGTCCCGCTTGTAGAGCAGCCAGGCATTGATCACAGCGAGGATGATGGTGTGCCAGAAGATGTACATGTACCAGCGACGGGATTTGATGGGGAACTTATATTTGGCTGTAAATGAGTCCAACAAATCCACACCTCCCATGTACTTGTTGTAGGCACCAACAATGTAAGGCCTCTCAACTTCAATGAAGGTTTTGTTGGCTTTGTCCCAGCGTTGAATCTTCTGCACAGGTTCAGGTCCAGCAAAGGATGACACAAGTGTGACGGCCCTGCTGTCATACCATTTGACAGCACAGATGTTGTGATTCCCCTCCACTCTGACGTCATAGCTTCCTCTCCCCTTTTTCTTCAAGCTCTTCTCGTCTTCAAGGTTACAGTTGGGTAGGCGCACCTGCCTGGCTGTTCCCACGTAATGAATTCCCCGATCAAGGAGCTTCACTAATAATGGAACACAGGTGAAGTAGTCGTCTGCATACAGTTTGTAGTTCTGACCTTCTGGAAGTGTGGAAGCAAGTTTCATCACAACCTCACCTGACAATCCAAGTTCAGATTTGGCTCGTATTCCGTTGACACTGCCTTGGTAGACATCGAAGTCACACATCATGCCAGAGATTCCAGTTCTCACCCACACTTTGAATCCCCATGGGTTTGGCTTGCCTCGCATATATTGCTTGATGCTGCTGAATTTCCCCTTGAAAGGAATCATCATCTTATCCACAGAGTTGTGCTCTTCTGGTACCACCTGCAGGCATTTCTCTCTGAATGAATCAAGCCACAGTCTGAGTTTCCATAGTTTGTCTTTCTTTTCCGTCTCAGATACTGTCATGTTGTTTACAAAATGTAATGACGTCAACAGGGATTGGAATCTGTTGCGTGGCATCACATCAGCAACAGGGGAGTACCGCGTCTCTGTCTCCCAATACATACGGGTTCCAGCCATTTGTACCAGGCCCATCTTCAGGTACATGCCAAGCATTTTTTCAATTTCCTTTGCAGTGGTGTTTACAGATGTTCCATGCACCTGAAAGCTGTACTCATTCGTGTTTTGTGTCAGAGCCTCAATCATGTCTTCGGACACAAACTTCTGGAAGTATTCCAATGGTGTGTGGAGGGAAATGTCATCTGCTGTGATATCCAGACCAGAAAAATCTGTGTTGGGACTGATGAAATCTTTTTTCAGCCAGCGATACCTGTCACGGGGCATGGTGTGTTTCCTTGTTTTTGGCTCAATGTCCACGTAATTATCAGCTGGACAGACCATGGGTGGTTGGTTTTCTTTGTCCACTTCTTTACAGACATCTTCATCGGAGTCTTCATCACTCTCATCTGTGTCACTGATTTCAATCTCAACCTCACTCTCTCCATTTTGGACCAGGTCAATAACATCCTGCACCGTGTATCGCGGCTCTCTCCTTGCTGGTGGCATTCTGAAAATAAAATATCAATTAATTAACATGAATATATGTTTTATATATTGTAGTACATAACCTGAAGGAATAGATAGGGTGGTGGACCAAGTGCTCAGGGTAGAAATGTTTTCCATGCAGACAATACTGTCTGCCTGGTAAGTCGCTTTGGACAAATGCGTCTGCTAAATTCCCTAAATGTAAATGTAAATGGTTTAATGGCTCTAATTATCATACTAAAAGGAAAACATGCATCCCCCCACTTACATCCACACCCCACATTCAGGAACATTCCTGTCCCCAGAACTGAATTGTTCCATGGACAAAGTCATGGAATTTTAGGTCAGGCTGATCAAATTAACTACATTTTTTAGAGATAAAACTTTTAAATCAGTCAAATTTTACCAGAACACAACACAAGGGTAGAATGTATACTATCCATGTATAAAGAAAATACTCTGTTTCAGGCAGTGGTGTAGTGGAGGGAACACAACCTGTTTGAGCCCACTGCAACAAGCCAGCTATTTTGACTACCACATTCACCCAGTGTTGTATAATTGCAACAATTATATAATAAGCTCTAAAAGAAATTTGATGCATCTATTCCACACTAACTACATATGTACATGCTCTAGACATTATAATACAACCAAAAAAAATATAAAAGACATTTTACTTACATGCATCTGATGAATCCAGTCCAATGAAACCAATAGATGTTGTTCGAAGGAAACCTTGAGAGGTTGTGTGAGTTCATGGCCAGAAGGCGTGACTTATAAACAAATGTACGATCCAATAACATTGTGAGACTGAACAATAGGACCCAATGACTATGTAAATGTGGTAAAAAAACAAGAAAAAAAAAGCCAGATTGTTTTTTAGGATGGTTAAAGGTAACGTTGTAATTTTACAACAAGGGGTGCTACAGGGTTAAGGAAGTTCCTCCCATTGAAACCGATCAGTCCGTAATGAGAGCAAAAGTAGTTTGTATTTAATCTGGGGACAAGACTTTGCTTTTTTATCTGAACAGTGATAATATTAAGATCATTGTGCCGGTTGGCATCAATGAAATTAAGCAAATAACATAAACACTTCTCTGTATTATAAAATGCAGTTCAACAAGAAAACGCCTTTAAAATGATCAGACCGTTTACTCCAGGCTGCTCTAACAGTTTTAGAAAAGAAAACTGAATCAACCTTCAATCTTCCATTAAGGGAGGGAATGTTAGGCTTTTCTTTTACAGTGTGTTTGTTTTAGTACCTAATAAACTAACCAAGACTCTATTGTGCGTTGGATTGCATTGTGGGTAATGTGAGAGCCAGATTTTGACTCTGAAGAAGCCCGATTAAAAAAGAAATTAAAAAAATCACCATCGAATGTTTTGATGCTTTTTTAAACAACGAGTGCAAAGCTAAATCGACAATATGTTACTCATCAGTGCACTTCAGCAATTTTACAAATTATTCTCAGTTTACTCAACATGCGTATTACTGAACATATAAAAATAGTTTTGATATTGTTCACTATTATCATGTTCCGTGTTGTTTCTTTCATTCTGCGGTTTAAGTGCCTAATAACCTGGAAAATGTAATAAAACACGATCTGTTTTCAGTTTAAAATATCTGCAAAGATTATTTGTCAGCGAAAGTTTTTCTCCACAGCTAAATGCAAAATGAACAACATTTGTTTTGAATCACCCCCGATCAGTCACATTATCCAGTCCCTTCAACTGTCTCAAGTGGTGCCAGTGACTGGGGAGGACCGCATTCCTCACAAGGACACACACACACACACACACAAAGTGGACCTATTTCCCTGCCCTGTCTCCATCCCCTCCAGTCAGGGTTTGGGTATGGCAGGGATGTGTGAGGGTGTGGGGGATGGGGGCTGAAGTACTTGTGGAAGACCGAGAGGAAGGAAGTGAATAGAGTGAGAAATGGGGAGGAGAGGGGGTGGCATGCACGGCAAGCACATGCTGAGCAGAACATTGGACTCATTGAGAAAAGCGGCTCCTCCATTCATGCCCCCATCCAAACCCCTTTTCACCAGACACCCACTCCTCTCATCGTGTACGTACAGTACATTGATATCTGAATGCTGTGTGCAGATCACAGAGGTTCTGGGAGGACAGAGGGGTTCATGGGTGTTTGTGTGTGTGTGTTTGAGGTCAGCGCAGACAAAAGACATGCAGAGGTGAAATACAGACACTGGCGGCTTTGGCCACTTTCATGTTTGGGCTCCCAGGGTCTGTTTTCAGATGAGGAGCCATCAGCTCGAGATGGGCAGTTCATTTACATCAGAAACACTAGTGTGAAAGTACCGGGGGGGTGATTAGACAACAGTGTGAAGAGGTTCTACACCGTCTCCTCTCCCTGTGTCCACCACACCCTACAACACACATCAGATGCTTATCTGTTTCATTTAAATACAAATATGCTCCCAGCAGCAGACGATGGGGGCAGTGTGAGGAAGGGACCGAAGTTCATACTCACTCGAGGGGGGGAAATCACTTTAAACCTCCACTTGGTGATAGGACGGAGGAACTGAGGGTTTTATTGTAGAGATGAATGAACTAACATTGGTTTAAAGTGAAAAACTGCTTCGGAAATAACCTGGATGTGATGTGATGGCATCTGTTCTGAGAATTCAAAACATTTAACAGATTTGCTGCCATTTCCACTGAGAACAGAACAGGAATCTTCATTTGCTAAATTGCTGTTTATTTGTGTGATTTAGTTTAGTTTTTTTCCTCCTGAAATTATTTGAACTCTGTCCTCTCCACTTAACCGTCCAGGATAATAAAAGTCGGATACAATTTATTTTCCTGTCTGAATCTGTTATTACCACCTGGCTGCCCTTTGGAAATAAGTTCATTTTAGAAATTAATTGTAAAAACATTTTCAGGAAACTTCAATTTAGAAAAACTGTTTTAACGAATAAGAAAGAGCTCAAATTCTAATTTCCTTTCTGATCTAAATCTGATTAAAGGTTTAATCTTATAAACAAGCTGCATAACCCCTTCGACAACAAAAAGGTTACTCAAAAACTGTCTTAATATTTAAATAAAGATCCATCTGAATAAATGAAATTCAAACACTGGTTCGGGGACAGGACCCCACCCAGGGTCACATGATAAGTGGTCATGTGACCACCGTGAAAGGAAACACATTTTTTTGCCATCGGATTCTGCAGTTTATTCAATCTTTGTATTTTTTATAACAATAAGCCCACTCCTATAACTTTTTCCTAAGGTTTAAAATAAATCATTTTGAGTTGAGCTTGATTGAAGTTCTGAAAAACTCTGAAAACATCCCAGTGGAGGAGTGAACAGGGCAAATCCTGCAGTAATGATTTAAATCTGGAAACAAGGAACTGACTCACTCACAAACTGAGTCAAAGAGAGTTGTAAGGGGAGTAGGAAATATCTCACTAGATAACTGCATTGGGGTATTTTTTTTTATTGTAATATTTATCTATGATTACTCATTACATGGTTTTTAGTTTCGCTATTTTACAGACAAAACCTTTGTATATAAAAGACTAAAAAGGAACTTCAATCTCTCATAGAGTAACAGGATTTACACTAAACAGCTTCAGCTACCGAATGAACTGTAAGTCCTAATACAACAAGATAATAATAATAATAATAATAATAATAATAATAATAATAATAATAATAATAATAATAATAATAATCTCTTGATAATCTCACTACATTCAACTGATTTACAAACTTTTGGAGATTGTTATTTCCACACAAGGATCTGACTTTTGACTTGATATATATTGATATATTGAAACAGATATTTTGATATATTGAAAAATAGATATTTATATATTTAAGCAGATGTATTGATATATTTAAAAATATATATTGGTGTATTTAAACAGATGTATTGATATATTTAAGCAGATGTATTGATATATCTTAGATGTAAAGTGGAGGAATCCCTGAGCTTAAAGGTGACTAGTGTTTACACTGTGTATGTGTTTGTGTGTGTGTGGGGGTGGGGGGGTGTCACCATGGAGACTGAGAGATAATGCATACATTGCATGAGAGTTTATCTTTACAACAGGCTATATACATGTTGTGCATTTTTTTTTCTGGAGGTGTGTTGTGCAACTTGCAGACATGTCTCTGTGAGTTGTGGGCTCAGACGTGCACAGGATCCGGGGAGGTGGAGGAGGAGGAGGGGGTGGGGGGTGGGGCTGCTGTCGTTCTGTTGGTGGCCCGTTTATCATATCTCCGCCCTCCGGCTCCCAGCTCCATGAGGGCGGCTCTTTAAATGGCCCCACGACTCCCCCCGGCTCGCGGTCGTTCCCCACACTCTCTTCATCTGCAGGAGACGAGACGCACGTGCTATTTATAGGACTCCGTCGGAATAAGCTGCTCGAGCTGCAGGTAAATAACATGTTTCCTCCCAAAAGTCTGCTTCTCTGCTGAGTGTGTGTCTGTCTGTGTGTGTGTGTGTGTGTGTGTGTGTGCGCCGCTGCATGAGCTGGTTTAAAGGGGCGGGCTGCGCGCGGTGTGACGAATAAAAAGCTGGAGCCTATAGATCAGTGCGAGGCTCTTTAACCGGGTATAACCAGTCAGCCTTAAAGGAAACCTCTCCAGCCACAGTGGGTCCGGCCGAGCGCTGAAGGTGAGTGAGGGGAAGCCGCTCGATCGCAGCCCGCGAGCTGCTCGCGTTCTACTGACGGAGCTCCGGAGCTCCAGAGAGAGAGAGAGAGGAGGCTGCACGCTCCGAACATGAAGCCGTCTTTTGTTGCCTTGGCTCGGGCTCTCGTCACCGCAGATGAACCCAACCACCTCGCTGCTCGCGTGCACTCCCCTCGCCTCTTCTGTCTCTCTATTTATTTTTTTGTAAATATGAAGCCACCGTGCAGAGGAGGAGGACAGAGGGGGGTGGTTGGGTTCTTTTAAAGTGCATTTTCCCCACCGAGCAACACACCAACCAACCAGTGAGTGTGTGTATGTTTGTGTCGGTGGATGTGTCTCTGTGGCCCCGGCGTGCAGGCCCCGATGCTCGGGCGCAGTGGAGGGGGGGGGGTCTCGATCACGGTCGTTGCGGGGACGGGAGCGTCGGGTTCAGTCGTCTTGTGCAGATTTGCTCGGCCTGTGACCGCCCACTGAGCCTCGGCCCCGGCCGCGTCTGTGCAGCGGAGCCGCAAATAGACCTGGGGAATAAGAAGCACGGATTAATCGAGTTTTACACGCGGTACCGGTGCACGGTTCTCCCGGGTCGTCGAGTTCAATAGCATTGTGTTGGTGCGTGTGTGTTACTGTTTGTGTGTGTGTGTGCAAACCCTGACCAGTGTGTTTTATCCCCCCTCCTCCTCCTCCTCAGGTGTGAAAAGCGACGCAAACATGAGCGACAAGGGGACAGTCTCACCTAAAGAGGAAACAGGGAAGAGGGGGCGTGGAAGACCCCGCAAGCAGCCCCAGGTGGAGCCCGCTGACGTAAGTCCTCCCTTCACTACCTCTGCATGTCAGGAGAACCCACAGTGAGAGAGAGAGAGAGAGAGGGAGCATGGTGTCATCCGAGGTGTGAAATCAGATCCAGTGGCTCACATCTGTTGCAGCTGGATGTGGTTGCTCCCTCACATCACTGCTCCTCCACCACCAGGCCCTGATTGAAGCCAGGTCCCTGCATGTGAGGAGGCCCCCTGTGATAATCCGCTCTTATCATCTACTACAAAACTTCTTGTGCTCCTCAAGCAAAACCTGTAACCCAACACCTTTCTTCTTCTTCTAAAGAAATCGTTTTTAACCCTCCCACCCGTTCAATGGCACACACACATCTGCCCGTCATGTAATGGATGACAGGAGCACACACTGGCTCACACCGGCCGCCGCTCTGAGCGTCGGGATTGAATTGCTCGGTTGCTACGAGCTGCAGGTGTAAACAAAAACGAGAAAATGCAACAGGAGACGAGTCTGCCATGACAAGGCCTCCGACCGCAGGTTATCATATGAAATAAGATGTCTCCCCCCCCCCACCCAACCGTGTGCTGCTGTCATCTCCATCTTGTACCACCAGCATGCTTTATTTTATTTATGAGATGTTAATGTGTGACAGGAGCTTTGTTTTATGTGAGATCATGGCAACCTGTGGTCCTGTCAGCCCCTGTACACATCAGCCGGATTGACCTTAAAAACCTCCACTGGGGTCTGGCTGGTTGTGATGTGGAGGCAGCTTCAGTGACCAAATCCTCCCAAACAGCACCAGATAAAGTGTTTACATATTTAAGAAATCCTGTGTGGTGCTGTGCTAACTTTTTTAATTTGACTGTCGATCCTCAGGAGCCAAGCGGGTCCCCGACTCCAAAGAGGTCCCGAGGACGACCAAAGGGCAGCAAGAACAAGTCATCTGGCAAGGGCAAAGTAAGTCAGCGCTGTGTGCACGAGTGATTTCAACAGCAGCGAACACGCATCCCACACCGGATGACAGCAATGCCAAGAAAGACACACACACACACACATACTGACATTGCACAAACCAGTTGTCGTCCCATCTTCCCCTGCATGCGTTTCCTTTTTCTAAAACCCCTCGATTCCTCTTGGTTGATAAAAATTTTAACGGTAGCGAAACTCGTCGCCCGAAAAAGGATGTCCTGCTCTGACTTGTGATATATGCGTTGGTTGCTCAGTGGTGTCAGAAATAGCCTGGCTTGGGTTTCCCATTGTAAAGACCTTGGTTTACTGCCTTGTCTTGGGGTGATGCTTGGCCTGTACTTCCTGTCCTCCAGCTTCCTGCAGCTTGTCATGCACAGTGCGGTGCAGGTGCAGAGGCCGCAAGACTGTTTCCAGGCTGACACTGAGCACTCCTCCGCCCCCACCCACCCCAGCACACAGCCCTAGTTCTTCTCTGCCTGTCGTGTCCATAGCAACCACTGATTTTTCTCCCCAGCTCCCCCCCCTGTGCGCTCTCGTCTTCGGCTGCCGCGCATGGGAAAGGGAGCGAGAGATAGCGGCAGAGCGATAGAAGATATGTGTGTGTGATACAGGTTTAGCAGCGGAGGGGTTTAGCCGCGGAGGGGTTTGTGTCTCCGCTCGGTTCCACCAGCTGTCTCTGAGCCTCGGACCAGGTGGCCAGCGAACTGGAGTGCCCTGTGTGCAGTTCCTGTTGGCCTTCCAGATAATAGCCAATGAACCCAGTGCCCCCTCTTCCATCTGTGTCATTGCAGAGGTGCTACTGCCACCTGCAGGCCGCTCCAGGCACAGGAAAGCTGGAGCGTTCACACACACACAACACAATGTTTTTGCACTGGTCTGCCCCTCGTCCCCCAAAAAAAACCTTCCCTCTGCAATGCATCGTGGGAGCCCCCTGTTAACCTGTAACCCTGTTCTCTTTCCCAGAAGGCGACGGTAGCAGCAGCAGCTCCATCTACAGGAGCTAAACGCAGGGGACGACCCAAGAAGGAGGTGAGTTGCGTCTCCTTCGAACAAACAGTGCAGCACCAGTGCTCCCGTTGGTGAAAACCACTCCTCCTCCCAATTCAATTATGATTGGTATGAGTGTCTGCAGGGCGAAATTGCATTTTCCTAATTCCCCAGCCCGCCCTCTTCCTCCCTGACGAGTCCTTTCTGCTCATCACAGCCATTTTAGTTCTTGCAATCTGTCAAAGTCTTAACCTGGTTTTGGTTGAGAAAGTCAATCTGACAAATTATCACTTAAACCGTGCCCTCGATTCCAAAGGTAACACAACAGACAGCGTGATTATTAATAATTTTTCTTTTTGTAGCTGTGAAACAACCTGCCAGCCGCACACAAAGGCACGTTTAATCTCGTAAGGACTTGTGTAGTAACGTTCTGTCATGTGCACGAGTGGTTCGGGCGTGTTCTTAAAGAGGCCTGTGCTGCATTAGTCACAGAGAGGAAATGACCCAAAGTTACCCCTTGAACCAGCCCTCCTCGTTTTTATGAATGAACATCTTTGGCAGCAGCAGAGTGTGAGTGTGGTGGGGGGGGGGCGGTAAAATGCAGGACGCCTCGTTGTGACTCACCAATCCTATGAATCACTTTTCACTACAGATGGCTCACCCTTCCCCTGGGTGTTAGTCACGCCGCTGCACTTTATCAGGACATGTTGTTTTATTATGGCGGGGTCGGGCGATGGAAGGTTTTTGTTGTTGTGGAACGTGAAGCATTTTCCACGAGGTCGACCTCTGTGACCTCTGACCTTGTTTTCTTCCGTGTTGCAGGAGAAGGAGGAAAAGGCGTCCCAGGAATCATCCGAGGCGGAGGAGGAGGAAGAGGACCAGTAATTCCCAACGCATGCTACCTCACTCAACATACTGACTTACTGTTAAACCAGAACTGGGCTGTATCTCCAACACCAGTGCCACCACATGACCACTGTTCACGACAGGGCCCCTCTTTGCCAAAAGGGGGCTTAACACAGTAAATAATCATGCAACAGCACTGGATAGACAGATGGACCTTGCTCAAGCATAGATCTCAGAATTACATGAAAGGTGTCAGCCCTTTTCTTCTACGTGTCATGCTATCACAAGTCTTTTATACTGGACAAAGGTGTGCTCTACAGAGCCTGGATGTTTCTGTTGTCCCCCCCCCCTAAAGATGGTTTCTAGGACATTTTCTCTGCTCTGTGTTACTTATTTGTCGTTCCCCGCATCTGAGATGGTAGGGCATATAGATTTTTCTCCCATGTTTTCTACTGGACAAAGGTGAATTTTACCGATACTTGTTTTGTTTTTTTTTCTTTGTCGTGTGTTTCATGTGAAGTGGTTAACCATTGCGATCACGTCTGTAGATGGAGTTGAGCTTCAGCGTTTAGGAGGAGAATAGGTAACGGCTGGTGTGTTTGTTCTTTTCCCACCACTAACCTCAATCCCATCGTCTCACCAGTAGAGCAGAACCATCGTCACCATCGCTCCCCCCCTTCCTGTAGGGCAGTACAAACCTAGATATGCTTCTTCCTTCTCGGTACTCGGCGTGTAAAGGGGAGATGTTGACGTATCCTAAACTAATCAGAACAGTCTGATCAGATTAACTGTTTTTTGTCCTTTCGGGGGTTACTTACCATTTAAAGACAAAAAAAAACAAAACATGGGTGTGCTGCTTTTCATGTCATAATAAAAATCAACTCTATATGGTATAACGTGTGTTTTTAAAGGATAGGGTGACTTGGCAGAGGCTGAACGCATCAGTGTTGTTTCTTCAGGGAGCTTTTACAAAATAAAATGCTGTTACATTGGTCCTCGGTTTTCCTTCGGTTTCCACGCGCCCTGATCACTCGATGCAGACACGCAGAGGATTGTGATGGAGGCTAGTGGGCGGAGCTGCTGTCCAACAGGGCTGAACGTTTTCATTCCACGTAGCACTCACTGCTTCACCTAGGGGGGGGTCGGTCTTTCTGTCAGAACTTAGTACCGGTATAACAAAAAAAAATCTACTTTTTCTTAGTCTTTTTTTGAAGATGTGTGTTGTATGACATCGGCTAAAGAAAAAAAAATGTTTTGTGTATTTCTAAGTGTCAGGGAACCCGCGGTCACAGTCCACTTAAACTGGGTTTTTTCCATACACCTAAGCTGCTACAACCTCAGTTACGAAACCCGGAAAAACTGCAAACAGGCGATACACGGCCTGGATCTTCATACCTCACTCACATACTTTACCATTACAAAATGCATTTAACTGGTTTTTCTGTTGGTTTTTGATGAAATGTAACCTCTGGCTCGAGATGGAAAGATGTCGTCATTACAAAGTTTGTGTAACTTACTTTTTGGTTTTAGTTTTTTTTCTTTTTCTGACCGTATTATTTTATTTTTAGATGCCAACCGTGTGATTGTGTTCCTACACGCAACCACGTGTTGGCTCGTGCAGACCGGTTGTGTTGAAGCCCGTCAGGGAGACCTGTCGGCTCGACAACTGTGTTCGCTGACTGTGGCAGAGTAGCGGTTGTGTTTTTATCCTTTTTAAAAAGGTTATTTCTTCTGGTGCACTGATATGTTGGTTTCCGATTTTCATGGACAAATGTTTGTGTGTTTGTGACGGACATGGCGCTCTTTCCACTTAACCGTTCTGTTGGACATTTGTGTGTTTGGCACTCTTACAATGGTCATTTCACTTTTTGTTTTTTTTCCTCAGCATCCTCCAAATACTTCTTGACAATATCGGTGTCGTTCTACATACCGACATCTTGCAACCGATCATTTATAAACCGTTAAACTCAACAGGATGGGATCATTCTTTTTAATGTACACCGTATATAAATGTACAATGTCTATATTTCTATGGTGCCCTACAACAATTTGTATCAGAAATGGTCAATAAAGACAATTTTCTTTGTCATTTCTTTCTGTTGTGTTGTTTTGTAACTTCAAGAAAACATCGGTCTTAATTTTGTTTTTTATTTACATCTTCAACATTTTAAATCAGTCTCATCTGGTCACTTAACAGCCTGACAAGTCAAACTTTATATCTTTGCTTCTATTCACATAACAGTTACATCAGTAGTTCTTTGAGTCATTGACCTGGAATCAGAGTCATCCATGAAAAGTTATATGCTCTGACATTTGTACAGTCTGAACTGTGAACGGCCAATTTCACGTTTAACATTCTACGTGAAAAATATCCAGTTTATGCATAGAAAATTAACAATGAAATGTAAAATATGAGCAAGTTGCAGCCAGGAGCACGTTTCCGGGGGGCTCAAGTTGGTTTCCTGCACAAACATCTCCAAGCTTTTTAGCGTGAGCTCATTCTGAAGTACATCAATCACAAGTCCAGAGCATTAGCCGACCAATTACAATGCACGAGTTGTTGTGCCACCGTCACGGAGAGTGGAACAGTTCTATTGTTCGCAGGTTTACATTCACAAACGCCAGGCAGACACAGGTCAGGAGAGGTTATCATGGAGGAGAAAGAAAAAAAAAGAAGACTGAGGTTCTTCCTGAGTCAGACTTATGGTATTCATCTGGTGCCATGCCTCATGGACAGGACATTTTTAGGGCACTAGTCACTTCTCATCGCGGGGCTGAGAGGATATTGGTGTTATTTACTCGCATATCTGGCTTTTCATGCCTTTGATAGGAGTCATAGGATTTGAGTTCGACCGCAAAAAAAAAGAAAAAGAGGCAGCTCATCTGGTGGGCAAACTCAAACCAAAGAGGACGTGTTCAACCTTGAGACTAAAAGTGAAACAGAAAATGGATCAAACCTAATTCAACAGCTATAATTCTAAAGCTCTTTGGAAACAGTGTTACAGCAACAAATGTGACTAATTGAAAACTAACAGTGTTTTTTTTAAAGCGACATTAACCACCTCAGTGAATGATCACCCCCCCGTCGCAGCAGGAGGGATTACTTTAACCAGTGCAGAACATTCATACTCTAACCACAGCCTTTAAAACATAGTGAGAACAGATCCCTGCAGCACAGGATTAGAACTGTCGCCCACGCTGACAATATAAACACAGTGGAGAACACAGGAATCTGGATCTCTACCTGCACGCCACCTCTCTTCACCCTGAACGCCACAGTAAAACCGAGGTCGAATAAATAATTTTCAAATAAATAAGTGTAAGGTGGAGCGTCCGGTGAGGCACACGGGGGTTAGCATCAGAACCTCGAGAACCAACAGTCACTACGTGCCCAGCGAGGAGAGAGCCGACTCTCAGGTGATGACATCACAGGAGGCTCCAGACGGTGGTAGAGGAAAGCAAACCAGAGTCTCATGACTGAAGATGACAGGAGGTCGTCTCCACGCCGACAAATGTTTGATGCCAAGGTTCGCCCGCAATCATGCGTTGACATCTTTGGTCAGGAGAGGGCGCCGCTGTTGGTAACTTTTCGCCCAGCCTTGAACAACCTGAGGACATAAGATGTGAAATGAAAACAGTTTAGTTCAGCGCAGTCGTTCTTAAAAGTCATAACTGTTTTTCGGGGAGAATTTAAAGCTGTTATGACTGTAAAGGGTCAATCCACCTTAAAAACACACAACACAAACCTCACTTATTCCAATTATGCACAAACACACAAATATACTAACTCAAAAGCAACACTATGAACTCTTCATCAGAACAACTTTCTATAGAAGAAATAGTCCCAGTGAAAACAGTTAAGTGTTGTGTTCTGCAGATCCTCCTCAGAACCAGGGACACAGAGACAAGTCGTTTTTTTAAGTTTTATGCAAAACAAATTAAATTAAATTCCTGTGTTGGATCAGCAGCAGACATCTAAGGGACTTTAATCACAAAACCTCACAAGATTAAACCAGTTTCTAGTTCAGTTCTAACTATAACTATTTTATAGCAGTTTCGTAAATCAATGCAGAACTTGATTAATGTCACATTTTCACAAATATGAAGTAAAATAGAATAAGCTGCTTATGCCTGTAAACGTTGCCACCTAGTGTTTGCAATGGCTCGGTGCATTGTTTTTAACAATAATCAGCCTGTTCGGTTATTGAATTTGGTGTCTTTGCTTCCGCGGACATTTAATTTTATTGCTGGAGTTCTTGTTCCAACAATCGTGTGTGAGAAGAAAACTCTGTGTTATGTGAAGAAACTAACTTATCACTAAAGAGATCTTAAATACAAGTCACCAACTGATAATGTGAGGTTTGCACATGAAAAGGGAAGTGAAACGTTTCTACTGTACTACATCTTTTTTGTACTACATGTTCCTCTGTGAAACAGGAAGCAACTAAAAGAGGAACCTCTGGTCTGTTCGAGTGAAAGATGAGCGCAAAGACAAAGAAACTGTCTTTCACTCTTTGTAAAAAATGTGGTTAGACAACCCTACACAACTGGAAATGCCACTTTCGATCTAGAATAAAGTCCAGAAGAAGAAAAACACATTAAGTTTGGAATCCACTGCTGCGTCGTACCCGTGTGTCTTCTTCTTTCCACAACATTTCCTGTTCGACCTCATTCAGCTCCTCTGAAGGATCGTACGTGTAAACCGGTAACAGCTGATGACGGAGCCGGTCAATTCTGAGGGACACAAATCAAGGAAAATCAAACAAACCAGTCACGACCTGCACTGAGTAACGCAATCATGTTATCACCTAGAGCTCTGTGAGGAAATCAATGAGTAGATTAAGAGACTTGCCTTCTTTTCTTTCGGATATACATGACCTGAAAGAGACAAAATGAAGAGCGCAGCGTTAATTGTGTAGAAATAGTTTTATAGGGTTTGGGCTTGGTTTCCAGTTTGTTAGTGGGATTGTTTCCACTGAAATGTTGTTTTCCCAGCTTGTCAACTTTGTGGAAGTTGACCTGCGACCTCCAGTAGGGCTAGAGGATACAGCCAAAAATAATATCAAGATAAAAATGTTCACATCAGCTGATAATGTAATATGATCACATTATTACTTTTATTTCCTTTAAGTTCAAACTTTAAGACTATAATTGAAGATTGTGGTTTTAATTTCTTCTTTGTGAGCAGAGAATGACTTGAGACACACTTTAACAAATCTGAGGGTGATCAGTTGTGTGTTATACCTCTGCACTGTGTTTGCATGTGGAATATAATGATATACACTGAATTAAAATCAGCTTTATTCACAATGTACGTGTGCAGACATGTAACTACTGTGTGCTAATATAATTATAATAGCTATAACTGTGTGAGACAGTAGCAACAGGACAACAAGCTACTAGATAAGATGGAATAGTGACCAGAGGCTAAATCTAACAATGATTCAATTGAACACATGTTGCATTGCACTATATGATCATGATACTATAATAATTATTCATAATCGATTTGTTATGGGCCAGTCCAACCACTTACCACAGCCGCAACTATCCCAATGATGGTGATGAGGAAAAATGGCACCAACACGTAGCCGGCCGACACCTTCCCATCGACGGTGGCGGGGGGCTGCGTGGTGCTGTTCATTGCATACGTTCAGGCCCGGGTGGTGGTGGTGGGGGGGGGGTTGCACGGGGACACACACACACACACGGGGGGGAGGGTGCTGCAGCAAACCCCCTCCCAGCGGTTGACACTGTGCAGCTGTTGGCTCCTCGGGCTGCCCCCTCGTTGTTTACGCCTCATCCTCGTCGCTCATGTGACTCCCACATGGTTCTCACCGCCCTCCCCCCCCCTCCCCTTGGAAAAGCGAGGAATCTGAAGGGAGCAAAGGAAAGAGACAGGAATCTGCACGACGGACACACACACACCATCCAGGAGTTTGTGTTAATAACAAAAGGTCAAACAGCGGAGGGTGGATGTGACATTGCAGGGACAGCCTCCCCCTCCCCGAGCCCCCTGAGATGTTGTCAACCTAGCAACCATCATTTAAACCTCACAACTCACTGTCACGCTGCAGTGTTGTGTTGTTCTGCTGCTGCGTACACTCTAGGTTGTGTTATTTTACTTCCGTGAGTTCCCCCCCCATCCCATCAACGTCAAACAGAAGCCATGAGCCAGCACATTGACAGCTACATAAACATTAGCAGCTGTTAGCATCGGCCGGTGACGCAGCCGGACGAGTTGTTTCTCTTACACCGTTACACAACCAGGACGATGCACACACCCCTGGGGGTGGGAGGTCAGTGTCCCCTGCGGCTGTCCCCCGTGTTAAGTGTCATTAAAGTAAACTCACAGTGCGATGAGCGGAGTCTCGAGCGGAGAGATGATGATGATGCGGGTCACAGGAAGAAGCGCATCCTCCAGCTCCTGCAGAAAGCAACACTACTTCCGGCCCCGGCCCTTTCACGATAAGAGAGACAACGCGAAAACTACGGAAGCTCGATGAGTTCATATTAGAAGAAAAAAAGACCACCACAGTAATAAAAGCAGTCACCAGATGCAGATGGTTTTATAAGCTTTGATCACATGCTCCTGTGTTTTTATTATTTTTATCACATGAAAAAAATATACACACCCATGTATTGGTTGGTGCAGAGTGTCATGAATGTAGTACAACAATACTATCTAGATACTATACTAGAAATACTAGAAATACTTTATCAACCATCAGTCGATCCTGTCCAGCCTTTCCTTCCTTTCTGAATTCCAGGTGATCTTAATGTTAATTTTAATATATATATATATAGGACAAGATGGTGAATAGCCCTTGTACGTTTTAAGGTCTTCTACAAAATTAAAGTTACCAACTACCCTCAGAAGTTAGGCGGTGTTAGTGGCCAACAACATAATATCAGTTGTGCACCTTAGCGTCATCGAGTGTTTTGGGTCTGTTATCAATGTTACAGGCCCGTACTTGAGTGTACACTGAGGTTAAAGGTGAATCTGACTGCAGGTGACTGGCTTGTAGGTCAGCACTATAAAGGCCATGTGGCCGCTCAGTCGATCAGACATCACTACCTCTTTGCCTTTTTAAACTAAACAATGTCCCATTTGAGAACATATAGGGCAAGATGGAGAATAATCCTTGTAAGTTCTATTGCACGAATTAATACCTAACACCAGTAGATGTCCTCAGATCTTAGTGACCAACAGCGGGTGTTAGCGACAAATCTTCAGTTTTGTACCTTAGTGTCATCATAACAAATATCTTCCCTCACAGCAGCTCAAGTGTTGCACAATATCTTTGTTTATTACAGATATGAAAATATTGTGTTAAAACCGATTGGTTAAAATAATATTAAAATATATACTTTCTTGTCCCCCCCCGGGTGAATTCTGCTCGGGCCAAAGTGCCACAGCAGCTGCAGAACAGAACATTGTGTAACAACAACAAAACAACAGTACTCTAGGACATATCACGTAAGACCCAGAACAATAAAGCAGAATATTGCACCTGCCCTAAAACATCTTAAAACGATAAAACACTAAAATGACATAACGCATTTCATAGAAACAGAATATTTTTCCGATTAGAGAAGAGAAATGCATGTCATCCTGTCCACTGTGTTTACTCCAGTTATAAGTTGTGTGCTGTCTGTCCGTCGCCACAAGATGTCACTAAACTCCTGTGTGTCCACAAGGAAAGTTAGATTGTGTAACAACGAGATCAATCTGAATGCTTTCATATAGAACGTAAATTACAAACTGTAAAAGCAACAGAAGAAATAAAAATAAATTGAAACGTTTTACGCAGAGAATAAAAACATAAAAAGTAAGTATTAAATAAATAAAAGAGTAAAAGTGATAGTGCAGTGAAAGAATGTAGTAAATATTTGATTTATTAAAAGGCCCTGGCAAACAGAGAAGTCTTCAGCACTGATTTAAACTAAATGAAAACATCACTGAGGGTAAAATGTCTCATTTCCAATTACCATGTACATTTTGTCTAATCATTTAAAACAATGGGATCACAATGTATGAGGCATTGCATGAAAATTATTATGATTTTAGTTTATCAAAACGTGTGTGTGTGTGTTAATCCTTTGATTTTGAATATATGTGTTGAAGTCTGATTCAGAACGATCAAATAAAATCTCTATATTTTGAAGCTGCTTTCAGTGAATCATTGGCACAACATGTATTGAATCAAACCAAAATTAGCATCATACACTTAATCTGCTTCAAGACATTTTCTCCTCCACGATCTCGCCTCCACAGAACCAAACACCTCCTCTCCTCCCCCTGTGTGGGACGTCCAGTGGATTTGTCACTGGCTCCACTGACGTATGAAGGGACCAGTAGTGACACAGAGATGTTTGGTGATTCTTAACTTCAGTGTTACTGGTGGATTAGATCATTTTCTCTGTTTGTCCACATTTTTAAAAGGGTTGTGATTGCACCGGTCCATGAAGCACAAAGGCAGATGGTGTTGTTTGTGCATTTAATACAAAGTGCACTCGAAAGGGCAGGCTAATGGAAAGAGGCTGCACTGTGAGCTTGCCCTGGCTGGCGATTGTGTTTGTGCACAAAACAGCAGACAAGTCATTTCTTTTTGCCATCTGTTCATTGGCTAATAAAGACAAGATGTTAATAGTATATTATGAAATGATGAGGAGCCCTAAATTGAATCTTATTTGCTTCTTTGACAGAGTAGGAGCCAAAATATGCATTTAGTATTTGGTGTTTTTGGATATTATCAGCACCAATAAGAGCATTGAGTTCATGAGTTCAGGGATATTTCAGTATCTGACTCTATAAACTCAGAACAGTGTCCAGCTTTTTCTTCCTCACCTATTGGCTGCATGGTCACTACTCGCTGTGCAATGCTTTATTATCTATCCACCAAGGAGGTTCTGTTTTCACTATTTCTTTGTTTGTTTGTTTGTGTAAAGGATTACACAAAAACGTGGTGAAAGGACACAGAATGGGTCAGGGAACATTTTGGTGCGGATCCAAATCAGTATGTCTCTATATCTTGGTATTTTCACTGATTTCTAAGAGAATAATTAATGGAGGCTCTATAAACGAGTGCAATTTGATGCAGGTAAATTGAATTTAAAGCGACTATTGGGCCTTGCCAGTGATATAAGCTCTGCTCAGTGCCTTTCTAGCTACTGTCATATTTCGTCATTCAGAGAAAACGTTGATACAAAAATAAGAGTTATGAGCTGAACCGCTTCCTTAGATGAACCTGGAACTGAGCATCTATATAACATGACGTGCTGGGCAGCCAGAGGACAAAAACACCACCTCCCCTGCAGTGTAGTGCAATGTGGACGTGATTGACAAGAAAAGAGGGGCCGCCCACCTTTACCACCCTCTCTCCTCATTGGTTGGAAAGTGGAAGTCACATTTGGGACTCCCCCCCACTACAGAAACTCCCATAATGTTGCAAATATTATCTAATCTCTATATTTAAAAAAAAACATCTTCCAATCTCTGCTGTGCATTATCCATAGAAACAAATATACAAAAGAATTCACTCTCATTTATCAAGCTGATGAGAACCTAAAAAATCCAAGCGACCCACTCGCACCTGCACATGTGGACACATCTGGCACAGCCCCCTCTAAGCTCATGTGGTTACTGTTGTGAGTCGGGGATTTAGAAGCAGCTTCCCAGCAGCATTCGGCTCAACCTCCCGCTCACCCCTGCAGCCCTGCTCTGTCGACCATTGAAAAGGAAATCGCTGGGCCATCCCCCCGACGCGCGCCTGTGCCGTGGAGCTCCCCCTCGCTGCGCGCATCGTGATCTGGTGGATGCAGAGAAGCGCACAGACTCGCAGGGTCACCTTCTGTCGCTGCAAGGGGAAATACTGAATTATTTGCAGCGCACTCCTCTCGGGTTGTAGTGAACCTCTCGGTGGCAGCGGCAGCAGCAGCAGCATCTCTGGTGAGTCCTTTCTATGTGTGTGTGTGTTTGTGTTTTGGATGAAGAGGAGCTGAGCATCCTTTTTAGCAGAAGGGCGACGCAGGGATGGAGAAACCTCGCTATCGTTTCCCATCGTTTGATGAATGTCTCCGCTGCATGCGAATCCCCACCGAGCACTACACACCACTACAGATTCACCAGCTCCGGCTCCTCTCCATCATGCATGCGTCATTTTGATCCGCTGTGCCGCTGTTTGCGTATGCGCCAAGGGTGAAGAGGACCATCTTGCATCATCCGGAGGATTAATACGAGAGGCTTGAGCTTGTAAACTATATGAATGAGCCGTTTAGTTCGGTTCTGCACTGATGGGGTTTTTACTTCCTCCGGATAGATGCAGGGTGTTGTTCGCCTCCCCACACACCCTTGTGCATTCTTCGATGAACAAATTTGACCTCAGCATCCAAATCCTATGCAGCTTGTTTATCTGTTCAACATATTATGTGCAGAAAGCCCCCCCCCTCTCAGCATAGAAATGACAGGAGGCTGTTGCCAGGTAAAGTGCACTCCAGTGGACGGAGGTGGTGGGCTAAGGCTGACATGGAGGATTGCCATTTTATATGTCCACTGCCATGCGTCAAACCAGTAAACAACACTGGGAATGTGAACGACACGTCGAGCAAACGTTTCGTAACCGTGCGCACTTTCTACGCTTTTCGTCGATATAAGCGCAGAGTGCGGGGAGTGAGTCGTCGCCTTGTTGATGTGTGTGTGTGTGTGTGTGTGTGTGTGTGTGTGTGTGTGCGTTCAGTCAGTGCAATGGACGCGAATGTAAATGAGAGCACTCAGCTCTGACGTTATGTAATTGGTTGTCACAGCAGAGCGATGAGCCATCTCCGGCGTCATTGTGTGTTGTTTAGTGTGTTTTTTTTTCCTTTTCCACGAACAGAGGAGGAGCATCCTGGTCTCCTTCATGGGATTAGGTGCATGTGGCCGTTTAATCATTCATCAAATCTGCTCCCCGAGCTGAAAGGCATCCAGGCCTTCAGCTGACTGAAGGACTCACACTGTGCCACAGTTGAGAGCAGAGATGTTTTGGTGATGGTTGGTGGTGATGATGATGATGATGATGAGGAGGAGGAGGAGGAGGAGGAGGAGGAGGAGGAGGAGGAGGAGGAGGAGGGTTGTGATGGAGGCTGGAGCATCACTCCTCCAAACCATGCATCTCCTGTCCTCTAAGATCCAGCCTGTAAACACGCAGCCCCTTCTCTCTCCACAGCTCTGTTTGTGTTGATCTGCTCTGAAACCCTGTTGCTCTGTGGGATGAAGGTGGCGTTCAGCAGGTGACAGGTCCCAGTCCCCTGTGCTGGTTTGTTTTGAGCTCCCTCCGTGACGCTGAATCCACTGAAGAGCACGTCTGTCAGCAGCCAAGGTGCCCCCCAAGAGAGCCTGACACATGCAGGGCTGCAGAGAGGAGACGATGATACGTCCTCGGGGACGGGGACGGGAGGTGGGGGTAATCCAATTTGTGTTGCGGAGAGACGAGAGTTAAAGAGCACCTCCTATTTATTAGCAGCCTCCTCACTCCTCACCGTGCAGCCAAGTCAAAAGGGGGCTCGCCAGGATCTCCTTCACGTTTCAACCATAGAGGTTTCAACCTGGAGGCAGAATCTGTCCATTCGATGCATTGCTCAGAAATCTTTCCATTATTTTGCATAGCTCATCCGTTCGTTCACCCGAAGCTCGAACGTTTTATTGCTTGTGTGTCTGCAAAAGGCTTTTAAGTGTCTTCAGAGAAATGAGTTGTTGTGATCTCTTCCCTCAAGTTGTGGCCTCGGGAGCAGTGTTTCTCCCCTCTCACTTCATTTGAAGGATTTTACGAGGAGTAAGAGGCGATAGTTTACTGTTTTGGGCAGGAAAAGAACTGAAGAGTAAACATCATGTTGTGTTGCAGTAATAGTTATTTATTTTCTGTCCAAACCATTTATCTTCAGGTTTACCCCCAAACTGGGAAACACAGATCAGATCACTTTAACTGGGCCTAAACTTTGGGCCCTATAAGTGAGAATATTGATTGTTTGTTTCCATCTGAAATGTGTCTATGGCCAACAATGAAAACCAAGAGGCAACTGAAAGCTTCCATTGGTTGTGTATACAGGGTAGACGCTCTCTCAGCCTACACTTATCTGTCTACATATACCTACTATATATATATATATACATGTATATATTTTGCTCTATTTATTAGCATTACATTACTTTATCGTTGTGAGCCACATTTTTTGTGGAATACACGAGAATATGTGGATCAAAATAAACAGAAAGGATGAATGAATGGAAAATCATCTAACCAAATATTTCTTATTGATAAATAAATCAAACATTTGCCAATAAAGTCCATTTAAAGTCAAGTATGAAATATAACATCTACTCAAGCTGTGTGTGTGTTCATACAGCATCTAACTTTTCCTATTTAGTTTTCTGGAGAGTTTCATACATTCTGTAGCTTATTGGCTCGTATTCTTGAATCCAAATATTGGCTGAAATATTCTTATATCAAATCCATAAGAACAGTGATTTAACAGCATCACTTCCTGTTCTGACTTCCTGTCTCTGTCAGTCTGTCTTTGCTTGTCTGAGACAAAGAGCTATTAATTAAGTCACTAACTCTTCATCCCTTCTCCTTTGAGACAGCTGGTTCATTTCTGAAGCCACGAGTATGTCCACCCTGACTTCCTGTAGCGCCCGCAGTGCGTCCGCTCATCTCGTGTCTCCACGCTTTACTTGCTCCATTTGCGGTGCACGGGGCAGCGTCTTCCTGCTCAGGAGGTTTGTTAATTATGATTTCCACTGGTGTAACCACTGCTTTGACTCGCTGTTATCTTCAGCCTTTAATAGAATAGCTGTGTGGTGAGTGTTTATCTACCACAGGGAATGTGGTGATATTAGATCTCCAGTAAAAAATAATAGTAATAGAGTGAGGCTTCTTTTCTAAGTGATTGTGTTTAATCAACCTCAATTTGGTTTTCCTTTTGGACATGGACATAGTAACTGATGAAGGAATAATGGGAGCATGATCCTATATTCTGTTTTAAATAGGTGCCGCACTTTTGCCAAGTGAGCTGAGCTAATTCAATGCTATTTGCATGTATTCATAATTTGATTTCATATAGTTTAAGAGCCCAAAGGATCATTAGTTAGTTTTTTTCTTATTTTCATTATTTTGGTCACACATTTGAGATGCTTTTTAAAATATATACAGATAAAGAGAGGGCTAAGAATAGTGTAGTTAAGTATAGTACAATAGTAAAACGTGAATACATAAATAAAATGTTAAAAAAACATGTAAACAACATGAAAACAACAAACAACTCAAATACAAATCCTATAAAATCTTCAATACTGGCTGTATAGTTTAAGAATAAAATGACATATATTACTATAACAGAGAAAGGGAATTATATATGCTATAAAACAGCTCATTTTCATTATGAATTAAATATTTAAACAGCATTTCAGTTTTTCTTTTTGTAAGTGGACAATGACGGAGAATCCTATAAATGTGTTTTTCCGTTTGTAGAAAACAGACTACGAGATGTTTTAAACAAAGGCAGATGAAGATAATAGCCTCTTTAGATTAATAAATATATATCAGTATCTACTACAATGAGGTAAATCTGAATTTGTATTTTTGACTTTGAAAACCATCTGCAAACAGTCCAAAAAACAGGGTTTGGTTATGATCTCATTCTCTCAATAGATTCCACATGGAGGGAGTGTGGTGTGTGGCTGGTGACCTGCATGTTGTCGTCAGTTGTCGGAGGATGTTCCCCGAGACATCATGTGTGAGGGAGGGAGGACAACGTGTGAAATAGGGAGGTTGTTGTTTTGTCTCATTTCTGAAACCTTCTTAAATGTGCCGGCTGATGAAAGGGTGAAACGCGGCCGTCCCTCTGTGAAAAGGACGAGATGGTGGTGTGTGACAAGGTGTGAAAGAAGGGGAGGCCGTGGAGGAACAGGGAGTCTGAAGGGCAGCCGGAGTCGAGTGACTGGGGCTGCAGAGGAGAACACACGCAGGGGAAGACTCCACATCCTCGCCACAAGATTTATGATGTTGGAAATGACTAAAAACATCCACTGCTCTTGTTTCCCCAACAGAAACAATCGAATTTCTCTCTCTCTCGAACCATCGCCGTGAATTCACAGAAATAAACAAAGATGACGTTAATGTAATATTTATGGAATAAGCAATTTACCAGATGTAATGTGGACAAATAGGGCATCAATATTTACCGTGAATATGAAAAAGGCTTCAGCTGTGTTTGTTACTTTACCCAGCAAACAGTGTGTTTCCTCTCTGTGGAGCCGTGTTGGGTTCAAGCAGCGTCACCACATGTCAGAGTCTGTTCTGAATCATCACCGTGCAGCCGGGGCTCAACCTGAGGCCGACCATGCTCCCCCTTGTGTGTCATGGTCTCCTGGGGAATTCAAAATGGAGTCCCGGTGTGCCGCGTCGTGCAGGTGGATCGATACTGGATTGAATGGTGAAACGTCATCCTCATCATCATCATCATCATCATCAGTGGGGTTGTCTTTGGTGAATGCAGCCGTTTCAGGTCAATGCTCTGAACACTAGAGGGTGTGTTCCTCATGGACATATTCAAAGAGACAGAGAGGAGCCCAATGATGATGTAGCGGCCACTTAACCGGATGACGTGTTTGACCGTGTGTTGCCAGGGTTGCAAGTAGCCTTTATCTTCACCATCAATTAGCCTGTGTGCTGTGGTTGGTTGATTATTCTTCTTTGACTCGAGAGACAAATCGCAAAAAATCATCCTCCCAGTTTCCCAGAGCAAGACTTGGTTATTGAAGCACATAGTTCTGGACATTAAACAAGATCTCAGTCGTCAAACGCTGATTAATCTCCTGTTTATTTACAAATGGATTAAACCGCTGTTAAATGGTGAGCCGTTCTCTGAGTGATTCCTTCATTCAGAAGCTCTGCATCCTTCAGAACGATCCTCGGTGATGACTCATATGTGGAAAAAAACAAAAGCAAGCTGACCATGACTCAGCGGTTTTCCACGAACTTGCTCCTGATTCAGCCGGATGGGGCCGTTATCAGGTCTCATTGAGCCGTCAGCTGCTGCCCACATCTCAGGCTGCTTCAGTCCACAGGTCCACGCTTCATGATGCTGTGTGAGAGGAAAGATTCAGCCGTTCTCTTTAAAGTTACTAAATATGTTATGTGAACAGAATAATAACGTCTACACTGTCATCGAAGACAAGACAAAATGGCCGCTTGATGATCTAATGAATGATCTTGAAGCTGGAGCTGCGACTGATGATTGTTTTGATCATGGATTCATCTTTTTATTCTTATTATTTGAACATTGTCAATTCTTTCAACAACCTAAAACCCCAAAATATAGTTTATATTTTTATTAGCCAAGAAAAACAACAAAACCTCAAATTTCTGAAGGTTAAACTTGTTATTTTGCTCAGACAACATAAAGGATAATTTAACTGACTTATTGTTTTTTCGTTCTAGATGAAGCTACAATCTATATATCTACAAAAACAATTGTGGCATCAGGGGTAACGCAATGGATTCAAACCCATTTGCCTCAATTACATGGTGCTTAACTTTTTTAACAAAATTATTAGCTTTTCAACAAAAGGACCGAGTTGCCTTCTCACATCGTAATTAAGCTTTAAGCCTGAAATGAAGAGAGTTAATTGACTTTCACATATTGTAAAAGGAGATTTTTACCTTGAAAAAAGACATTTAAATGAAGCCCTGCTGTAAACGAGTTACTGCCTTTCTGAGGTTTATCATCCATAACTCTGGTGAGAAGGAGACAGAGTGAATCCTCATGGTGCGGCTGTTTTTTAGAACATTACAGAACATTACATTAGCTACATTAGCTACACACTAATTCCAGTTATATGGTTCTGTTTAACATTGTTTGGCCGTGTGGGTGAGCTGTATGTGTTGAATTCTGTGTGGGCTGCATACCGTTAAAATGTGGTATGTGTTAGTGACAGCAGAGAGGTTGCACTTTTTAAAACTACTGAATACTGAACATGTACCTTATCTTTTTTACATATTATCAAAAATACAAAAAAGAACAAAAAATACCCCAAAATGATTTTCCTGCTACAATGCACAATCCTTATTTACTGTATTTAAACAGATTCTGGTTTATTTTAACACTGACATTTACAATTCCATCAACATTAGTTCTGCAACACACTTGTTGTATTATTGTTCTGCTCTGAAGAAGCACAACACGCTGATAGTACCGGTATTAAATATTCTGCCTCTCACGCTCCCATTGATCGTGACAGTTCAAAATAAAATTATATTTATCTCTTAACGTTTTATTCTCTGTAAAGATAGTTGGTGTTTTGACACCGTCGGGCTGATTTGCATTAAAGAGCAGCTCAGCAGCACTCACCTCTTCCTCGGAGCCGGACGCACTGACAGCTCCCTCTCGTGTTCCTCTCTGCAGGTGATCTTCTGCAGGGGACCAACAACTCTCCCTCAGGTTTATGGAAACCTGACCTCCCATTGGTGGAGAAGGTGAGTTGATTTTTCCCTCTCTGCCCATTTCCCTCAACTTCAATTAGCCTGAAGCTGCACAGGTAAGAAGAATCAGGCTTTAGAATAGACCCGAGTACTTTTATTTCCAGTATAATGCTCCACTCACACCACTTAAGGTAATTAGTAGCTGTTTGCCAATGCTGTTAATATTTAATGAGAGTGTTCCAGTCTGTCCGTGAGCTAACTAGCAGGGGTCAAGCTTGGTGCTTATTGGAGACGTGTATTTCAGATTCCTCTTCGTGTTCTCTGCTTAGTGCATGAGCAGGTACAACATCACATGTCGGATTGCAGAGATGTTCCACAGATCTGTTGTCTCTCAGGCACTTTCACTCTGACGCCCCTTTTGGACCAAGGTGCTGGTTAAGACTTGACTCGACTTGTACATCTTATCATTCGGAGCTTGAGCTCTAGTCGATCCCAGTTGATATTACACAACCATTCACATTCAGATTTACATTTAAGATCAATTCAGAGCCTCCAATCTCCACCTCCGGGCGGTGGCAGGAAGCCGGAGTACAATATATTATATTCAACCTTGGTGTTATTGCTCTAGTTACTCACATTAATCTCTGCCCCTGACGTAAGCAGCACTTTCTTCTACAACAGCAAAGAGACGGACCAGTACTTCAGTCTGAGACCCAGTTCTTGCGACTGGTTTGAAATTAAGCACTCGCTCCATGGTGGAGGTGCATGATGAACTCTCTCTCTCATATCTATTGTTTTTTTAGAGGAGATTATCTCAGGAGTCTGTAAGAGAAGCTGCTGCCGTCTCACAGAGAAGAAGGATAGCACAGGGGTAGTTATTGATTCCCTGGTTTGATTGCTTCATTTTGTGTGAATCATGACAGAACCTCGATGCAGCAGGGAGGTTAAGTAACTGTCTGAAGGAGGCTCATCGGAACACCGTGACCCAGTTCAGAAAGGCCTCCCCGGGGATTCTGGGGCGGCTCAGACTGGGAAGGGAAGCTGGGTCAAAAAAATATAGACGGAGTATAAACAAAGTGCGCTTGTTTGTTTGAAGGAAACCGACAGGTTCAGAGAAAAACAACATCACCGTCAGCATTATGGGAAACGCTCTTCGGCTTATAACATCTGTTTATTCTGCTGTACTTGCAAATAAAAAGGATTATCGTGAATTAGAATTAGGTTTTTTGCTGCAGGAATAAATAATATCATAACCATCTCTCTGTACCTGTGCTCAGCCACACTCTGCTGCACGGCCGATAAAATCATCTGAATGTAGGACCGGGTTCTACTTTAATCGTTTAAATGTTGAATTGAATCTAATTTGTTGAAGTCAGATATAGAGGGAGTCCTCCTGGTGCCAGCTGAGGAGGTCGCCCAAGCTTCCCTGCTTGTTTATGCCTTCGGGATGGTTCGCCAACGCTCACACAGAAACATTCACACCATACTTATTTATATTATCTGCTTCTTTATTTGACAACTAACAGCAGTAGTTTGGCTCGTGGTGAGCATCCATCCATCACTCCCCACGCCAAATTGGCCGGGTTGGTTAAGGCTGCTTCAAATAGACACTTCCCGTTTGGGCCAATTCTAAGAACATGATATGGATCCAAATAAAAGTTTAAAAAAAGATCTATCGCTTACTGAGATTTTAAATTCAAGTCAAAATGCTTGTTTGCTTTTTAGTTGACTAGCGAGTCCGTCCACTTGATTTCCTCAGACTTGTCTCAGATTGGAGCTTCAGGTCTTTGATCCCCCGCTCCGCCTCTTATCACACGGTGGAATCAGGCTCTCACTCGTCCTAAATGGCCTCCGGGTATTAGAGGAGGGTATAAATAGGGACGTAAGGTGATTATGGTCTGGACGTTGTTGACTCTTCTCTGGGCAACTGGAGCTGTTGCTTGGGTTCTCCGATCAGTTTCCTGTCATGGTGATGGTACAGTCCGATTTTCATTGCTACACAATATTCAGCAACAATTTACTCTTCTTATAATTTGGCTTGTTGGCACCATAGTAATGGACATTAAAGTTCAGATTCACATAAATCCTTGGTGAGTCATTTTGTACAGACATTCATGGTCCCTACAGGATGAACCATAATGACCATAGTGAACCTTGAGCCACCATGAGATTAATATTTGACATTTACCGGCTGGGTTGCCATAAAATATGACAACATTTGATTCCGATTTCTTTCATCTTCAAAATACAAAGTGAATTCAGCTGATTGTAATAGATTCTCTTTCCCTCCTTTCTTCCATTTCGTGTATTAATAAAAGCAAAGGTGTTTTTTTCTATCAAGCTTCCAAATGGTTTGTTGATTCAATCGTTGCCTTTAGCTGAAACCTTTCATTTAAAAACAACCAGCAGGTTATGAACCAACCTGTTCTGCTGTTGATGGGAATTACCTCTTATACACCTCTCATCTATTATTTATATAAGAATACATGGTGATTTTAGTCTTATGTATGTTTTAGCTATATGCAAAGCAAATAAAATAATTTGTAGCATAGTCACCCTCCCTGTGACTCCACCTCCCACTCTCCCTGCTCCACAATCCACACACACACGATGCATTTGGAAGCAGCCCATCAGTATTCAGTGCAGCATCACCCGCTCAGCGGTGAGAAGGCGGAACACTGTTGTGTGTGAAGAGCAACATTCTCCTATGTTGACTATTGCTTTGCTCGTGCGCTCCCTCCCTTCTTCCTCAGCTCCTCTCTCCGCCTGGACGTCAGGAAAAGCTGGACTGGAACCAGGACCTCCATCCTCTCTGCTCCATCTCACGGCCACTGCTGCATTCCTGCAGTTCATTCCTTCATCACCTCCCCATCACTGCCTCCTCCGCTCGGCTCGGCCTCTCCTGTCCATCTCTCTCTCTGCCCTCCCCCTGCAGTCCCATCCACCACACTCTCACCAGGAGGCTTGTGGCATGAGGCTTCATAGTTACATAACCACTGCAGCAGCGCTCGGGACACCGTGTTAGATCACAACTCTGTTCCGTTGTGTGTGTGTTTGTGTGTTTGTGTTTATCTTAAAAATGCTGCCTATTGTGAAATGTATGTTTCTGCTTAACAGCCGAGTTTAGGGATGAATCACAGACTCAACTCTTCAATAGTCTCTGTCTCCCAGCGTCTCCCTGGTTGTTTCCAGCTGTCTGGGATCTCTCACTGTTGATCTGCTCTTCAGAAACGATCTTCACCAAAGTCTCTGTACACATTGATTAGCCTTTAGCAATATTAGCTTCCTTATTGTGAATCCACATTAATCCAAGAAACATAGAAATGTCTTGTATCGTTTCACAGTGGATTTTTTTTTCAAATAGATAATTAATGGCTGGATTGCCATGAAATTTGGAGAATCTGTTTTCCTTTAAATGCATATAATAAAAAATATATACATTTACCTAAAACCTTAATATGATCAAACACCTGCTTAACTGCTAAGAAAACAGTAATGTACACTTGTTAGCCACATAATTAAAACCAATTAAGGCTGATTGGTCTATATATATATACATGGTAAACAGTTATATACCTATATAGCATGTGTTAATTCAATTAAATTGTATTTGTATACCAAACGTCATATACATTCACAGGTCCATCAACAGTTATTTGGTCATAAATCATTGTTCTTCCTGTGGGGAACCGGAATATTTCTCCCAAAAATTCAAAGTTTGATATAATTCCCACAATAATAAAGCTAGTTTTGCAGGTTTCATCTCACATATTAATGATCAAATTGATATGTTAACTTGAGGATGGTGCTGGAGAAAAGCCAAGTTATTAAATGAATTATATTATTCTCAACCTAAATTTAAACCCCTCTCTGGAAGCTTCCCCGGCTTTTTCTTATTGCCTATTTTGTCAAACCAGTTCATCTCCTCAATCGTCTACTAATGACTTTTTTCAATGAACCAATTTATGTCATTGCCTTCGCTGATAGTAGCTTGTACTGCTGCTTTAATTAATCTTGGAGAGATGATGAAGAGGGGAAACTTGTGCGTAGACTGAATGAATACTACTTCGACTCCACAATACACAACTGCACAACGCTGAATAAGCTGTATAAATAGATGATAAATGCTCAGTGCCTCTCTGTCATTGAAATGCTTCACATTGGGCCTGTACAGTTCCAGCTTTGTAGTAGAACTGCACACAAGGTCTGAGAGATTGTGAGTCAAGTTGTCATGTCGAAAACTCTCTGCAGCTCATTGATGGATCTTTCTCAAGGAACTTTTCACTGAAGGTTCATGTTTTTTTTAACCTTTTTTTTGGTTTGACTAGTTTTAAAGAAGATACTCGGAGAGGTGCTACAGTATTGAGATTTAGGAGAATAAGAACTGCTGAGGTTTCATTCAGGTTTGATAAGAGTAGCACAAGGCGGAGGAAGGAAAGAGAGAACGGGACGGAAACATCTTATTAAGAACTGTCTTGATATTTGAGTTTTGCCTGAATGTCGTGCACAAATTGGCTGTTTCTGTTCATAATGTATTGTTAATGAATTGACTATTGGACTCACATAATGATAATTTGAAACGCTTTGGGGCAGGTGCAGTATTCTGGGTCTTGCGTGATATGTTCTATGTTGTTGTTGTTTTTTGAATGTACTCTTCTGCAGCTGCTGTAGCACTTTGGCCCGATTTGATAGTGATTTTTTTCCATCTAACACAAGGCTGCAGTCCAGGGTTTGAATTTAAAAGAGTTAGAAATTAGATCCCTTGGATTTTCATCTGTTGTGATTCATACATGTGCTTTAGTCAGTGTTATGGCTCTTTAAGTCTTAATATTTTTGTTTCTGTCCATTTTATTCATGATTGATTGTGTTTTCTGGTCCTGGGATCTGTTCTTCAAAAGACAAGATTTGTCCTTTTCACTGTCTCCTTTCTGAGGGTCAACATATTACAGATATATATTCCTCTTATGGCTTTAGAATAAAGTTTATTTGATTATATTTGACAATGTTTTAACTGGAAAGTTTGCAGTTACATGACCTCAACCACTTTATTACCAGGACGCCCCTGTTTCATTGTATTTTGATATATATTTTCTTGCATAATTTTGTTTTAAGGATCATTTAGTGGTTTGTTAGTTACGCTATAAGATATGTTTGTGATAATGTGCTTTAGAAACAACTGTTTCTAATTACATCTTTTATTTCTTTAATTGGATTTTGCTTTGATTCTTATTTTTATTTGCCGGTATTAACTCATTTCTTTACCCGGTGCCATTACCTCACATCTCTGTAGAATCTGAATCGTGCTTTTATCAAACCAGACTTTGGGGATTCGAACCTGCGTAGGAACAGTTTTAAGGGCAGTCACATGACAGACAGCATTCGCTCTGCTCTCTCTCTACCAGCTTCCTATGACCTTTGGCTGATCGTGACCTCTGACCTCCCTGTGGGGATGCGGGGGAGAGAGAAAGAGAATATTTTCCTCTAGAATTCAATGATGTCTAATATTATTTAATAATAATACCGACGTCTTTTTTCTCATTTTAATCCCAGTGATAATGAATTACGGTCCAATCTGTTTTGAGTTGAGCAATAACACACCTGGCTGACTCACACAGCTTCACAAAATTAATATTGATTAAAAACTACCCCCCCCCCGGTGCAGTGACCCACCCCAGAACCTCTGGAGGCGTTTGTGAGCAGATAGCTGAGTCACGCTGAACTTGTGTGTTTGAAATGATGACACACACACACACACACAAACACACACACAGCTCGTCTCTGCGATGGACTGGCTGCTGCATCTGGCTGTTGCAATAAAAACCCATTTCATATTCTGAAAATGAAATGTGTGTTGGAACAGTGGCTGCTCTGTTATGATGAGTTGAGTTATTCACAGAATGTCTCGTGTGTTTGATGCTGGAGACGGATTGAACGTGACGTTCTAGAGCTACAGGGTATACAGAACGGATCTCAGCTTATAGAGAAGCTAGAGTCAGGTTGTGTATGAGATGTGATAGTGTGCATTCAGACTTACACACTATGTTCCCACACTAGCAATATAGCGCTGATGTAGGTCGTTCATTTTGGTTCAAATGAAAATAAACTTGCACTTGGGTCGACTGAAAGTGGACGTAGAGGTTTCGACAATCATGTGTTTGTCCCCAGAGGACGAATCCAGAACTTGCTATGAAATTTAATTTGGACATTCCTGCCCCTTGAAGTTGACCAAACAGCGGCAAGGTTCATCTCTATCAGCCTCAGTTCTTTGCATCTGACACAAAATGTGTATTTAGATTTTACTTTACTGTCAAATTGTGACGAAACACAACTAACACTAACAGCATATGTTAGCATGCTAAACATGACACTTGCTAATTATCAGCATGTTTTCATTGTGAGCATGTTAGCATGCTAACATGGGCATCAAAGCACCACAATGCATGTGTAGAGCCTTTCAGCTAGCAGCTTCGTTGCAGGATGTTTCACAGAAAAAGCATTTCCTTATATTGAAAACCTGGGTAGCACATTTCTCTTGGGTACATCAGATTATTTGTGTTGTCTGCTTTTCTGCCAGGAGATTTCTAAACAAATGAATCATGTCTTTGTATACCGACGTTTCAGGGACTTTGCTCTAGAGGCTACAGGCTCCCGCTGAGCTGATGAAGATGTGAAACGGTATGAGGGCTTGTTTTTCTAAATTCTGTTGCAGATTCCCCGTCTGAATCAACACGTCAGTTCAGATCTGACTCTCCTCCTCTTTGCCCCAGCGAGCACTGAGGAGGGTTCACAGCAGAACTCGCTCAGCTGATAAACACCACCACCCTCCACTCTCACAGTGCTCCTATTCCACTATTTCTCCTTTAACTAACTCTGATGGCTGCATCGTTCTTCTTCCCCGATCTCCATCTTTCTTTTTTGCCTCAGTGCTCATTGACTCTCCACCAGTTTCTCTCTCTCCTGAGTGTTGGTGCTCACTTGAGGACGTCCCACGAGTGTGATTGACAGCTGACACTGCGTCACTCAAGCAGCCTTTATTGCACCAAAGCGAGGGTCACATGGCCATCTTAATGACGGCCTGGGCTGTAATGGTGTGTGTGTGTTTGTGAAATCTGCACAAGGCAGCTCTGTCTCCTGGCAACATCCAACCAGCCCTCTTTTATTGTGCTGCTCCGTGAGATGAATCATGTCTCTGTCCTGATGCGTTCAGCTGCCGTCCCGGCCCCTCGGCTCGTCCTCTGTTCCACTCAGGATCTTTCCGGATGTCTAACCGCGGCCTCTTGCACATTCTGCAACTTCTTCCAGAGCTTCTTAGCCCTTCACCTCCGTCCCTCACCTCCGTCTCATCCCCCCTTCCCCCATTGCCTCGTTGTCTCACTCTCTTCTCGCCATATGTCAATGAAAAGCCTCCGTCTCTCTCCTTGCTCTTGTTTCGAGGACACTCTGTTCTCATCTGAGAGAATCCAAACCAGAAGCCATCGTAAACCGACTGAATCAAAACATCTGATCGGGTTTGACTGGGCACATTAGACGTATTGTTTTTTCAATCACTGTACATCACTCGAGAGCGTCTGGCCAGCAGCTTGGTCTTCACACTGCTGCTGTCAGGAGACAGTGAGCTTAACAATCTGCTGGAGTAAAGTTAGTTCATCTCTCTAAAATCTTCTTACTCTAACGAGCTTACGTGTTTGTTGTGGTTCCCATTCAGTGCTTTAAAACCAGCTGACTGTGTAAAGGACATTTGTGTGTCAAGAGTTCTCTTTAATTCTCTACAAAAACCTTCATTTTCAGAAAGTCCCTGCAGAATCGGGTTGGGTCATGTTGCTGTGAACTCCTGCAGCCAAACCATGAACTCATAATGTGTGTAAAAATATAAATAAAGATTAGAAAACACAACCTTAAGCTCCTTTATCAGTTTCTCACGATTGTGCTACCCTGTCGGTGAATAGCTAATTACAGTTTGTTGTCAATATCATATCCCTCATCCCACTTTTTTTATCTCTCCGTCTCTCTTCATCCGATCCACTTCTTCTCTTCCCTCCCCCTCTAAAGCTATTCAAGTGGCACACTGCAGGATTATCCCTCAGCCTCTGAGACATGCTGGTGTGGTCAGACTTATCGTCCTCTCTAGGTTCGCTCTGCACAGAGGTCAAAGCTGCAAAACTAACATTTGCAGCACATCCATAACCTTTACGGTCCGTAGAGGAGATATATGTAAATATTGGGACTATAAAACCTTGCGTCAAGTAGGAGTCGGACATTTCTCGGAGTTGAGTTTCTAATTTTTTTGCAATTATGGAGCCATCAGTGGTAAGTGATCCTCCTGAAGAATGTTGATTGATTTACAGTTTGTGCAAAAAAGTTTGAATTGTACTTTGTCAACTGCAGAGAACAGAGAAGCGCCTCTGCCTCTGCTGTCACAACAGATTCCCGTAAGACTTTTAACTACAAAAGCAAATGATCTGACGGCAGCAGGTGTTTCGGGCAGTGAGAGGGTTGTTGGTGGTTTGGAACTGAAAGTGGATTCATGTTTCTTCGAGTAACGATGATTTACCTGTGTTCAATAATTTAGCCATTTTTTGGCATTAATTTACAGATCAGTTTCATTATCCCATATAGCCTGAGCAGGCTAATGTTAGAAACACTCGACTCTGCCTTCCCTGTGTCTTCTACACCAGTTATTACACCAGGGGAATGCAAAGTGAGGAGGACACTTACCACTCCCACCCCCCCAACGCTTATCATTCTAATGGGACACACTCCACTCTCCCACCGTGCAGCCAAACTGGGACATTTCTGTGATGAGTCCTCCTTCCGCTGTTTCACCTAGAGTCAACTAGGGCGGATGACGTTTCCGTCAAAACTGTCTGAGGAGAGAAGAAATTAACCCAGACGTCAGAATCCATTCGTTTTGTGTTATTTTTTATTCTTTTTAGAACTGAAAGCTTCTTCAGTTCTCAGCTTTTGACTTAGCATGATCATGCATGTGTAATTATCCATGCCACATCAGTTTTTCATTAAATATATGGACCTGGCTGTTGGAATTGTTTTACTTTGCTCCAGATGCTCTCCATATGTCATCAGGTGTTGCTTTAGGTGGGAGTTTTGTTTAAACTGGCTGCTGGAAACACTGGTTTTGTTGTGAGATGGGATTCTGGCGCGGTGCCGCAGCTTAGCAGGCTTTGATGTCACAAGGTGTTGCAGTCACGGATGCCGAAGCTTATTGGATGACCAGGATAATGGGTTGGTAGCTTGATCAAGGGGTCTTTATTTGTTGCCAAGATTAAGATTATTACTTTATTGCGGTTTAACCTTACAGCTGCATGACACACGTATCAGATAGATGAGACTTCATGTGTTGTCAAAGCTCTAGGTGTGTTTTCATTCTTCGGTCTGTGGTGCATCACAGTTCTGCTGGGAGGGGGGGGCCTCACAATAATCCCCTAGATGCGAGTATTGTCATCATCAACCATAGTGGCAAACTGGAAGGTCTCATGTTTGAATTATATGCATATACTGAAAAGTTACTAATTAAAGGAAGAGAAGAACACGTATGAACTACTTTGTTAACTCCACCAAGGAGGTTATGATTCCATCTGTGTTTGTTTTTGTGTTAGTTAGCAGGGTTACACAAAAAGTAATTGATGGTGGAAGGATGCAGCGTTATTCGGGAAGAACCTTTAGATCATTACAGACCTTTAGATAGTTAGAAGTTGTGATCCGGAGTTTTTCAACATTTGTGAATTTCTCAAGTAGCAATGCTATTTGTAAAAAAAATCAGGCATGTGTACAGTGTTAATATCTAACAGGGGAGATTTACTGCAGACCTTGATGTATCTGATTGTCACTAGGATCATTTCTAAGGGGATAGTTTGACCAGTTAGCTTAAAAAGACCATAAGAAACAGGTTTTGTTGTCTTTTGGTTTAATAAAACAAACATCTAACATGTTAATATGTTAACATTTGATTAGGCAGATTTAATTTCTTTTGGATGGAATAGATGCTTCTCACCTCCATCATAAATAAACTGGCTGCAGATGTAGCTTCATATTAATCTATAGACATGAGAGTGATGTGACTCTACTCATCTAACACCCAGCAAGAAAGTGTAGTTCCCAAAATGTCTCACTTTACTTTATATAAACGTATACTGTCATCGGGAAGAGAGGTTCTCGCCCTTGTATTGTAGATCAGTGATGTAACTGGAGTTTCTTTATTGTCATGAGTTGTATTCAGTGGAGCCAGGTATGGATTACATATCCAGCTCTTTAATCCGTACAGCCGGCGGTTGTGGTGGGTGCCATCTCTCCTCTGTGTTGGATTTACAGAAAGGGGGTCATGTCCCTCTTTTGAAGAAGGGGATTACTGAGGGTGTGTCCCATCTCATGTGGAGTCACACATTTCGTGGAAGGTCCAGTGGAAACTCACACGAGTTCAAATATATGAAAACGATCCACTAGAAACTGACCAACAAGGTTTCAGAGATGATAATGAAGTGATGCACGGACAGAACATATTGGATATAATGCTTTTCATCACATTCACTTTATATTGGGTGTCCCAGTACAAGACTGGTTATGATTTATAGTATATCTCCAGGTCTGAATTAGGATACTGTCAGTATTTGGAGTAGGAAAAGAACCCTGTCTTCCCCTGTGGCCGGTGAAATGTTGTCTAAGCAGTTGTCAGTGTCAGAGCCCTGTTTTCAGATGATTCACCAGAAAAACACAGAGCTGCTGATCTGAGTGCAGCTGAAAGACACAAATTGTCTCCCATTCAGACACTGACTGTGAGAATTGTTAAGTCATGAACTCCTGCTTCGGTCTCACATCCAGAGGAGAGTGTAACCATTATGACCAGTGTGACGGCTGCTGACAGTAATGGTTCAAATACACAACAGATAAGAAAACACAAACTGAGCTGGAACCAGAACCAGTCACATTTTGTATTATCCGTTCCTCAGACAACATTTTGATTGGAGTGCCTTTTTAGGGAGCTGCTACTAAAACTGCTTTCCATTCGCAGGTTGACCTTCTAGTTTCTCTTTATTTATCTTACAAGGACAATTACACTGTGTTGTGTTGTGTACGAGGAGAGTGAGGCCAGGCGCGTTCCAATTGAGGCTAACGCGGGGAGTCGTCGTTCATGACTCACTCCCGGGGACAAAGGATGTTTGCAGGAGTTAATTTGCACTCGGCTGCAGAGGGAGGTTGACGGAGGAATCATCGAGGACGCCGTTAATATTTGAAAAACCAAAGATTTGTGGAGCTGCTGCAGACAGAAGGGTGCTGACTCAGGATTTAATCTAAAATGGCCATGAATCATCGTTCTTCTGCCTTGACCTCTGAGAAGCGTGCATTTCATCCGGAGCGAGCATATGAAGAACGACTGTGAGACAATGTGCAGGATTAGATAATGAACACAATCAACTGTAATCAATTATAACAACTGAGAAACCACATGAGAGCACAACTATCATTGACAAAGCCTTGTTATTCTCATTATCAGGTACCTACACTTTGATTCATTGTCATATTTGGATGTTGCAGAGCAAATGGAGAGATCTCTGTCAGGGGAGGAGCATTAGTCATGGGAGCAAAATGGATTTGGCTTCAGAAGGGTTCGATACCAATAGAGCGTCGGAGCAGTCTCTTCTCTTTAAACCTTGGTGGTAAGATATCGACCAGACGTCACACAAATAAATATAAATCACCTTAAAAAGCTGGAGGAAATCCTGCAGGACCTGTATTCTGCAGCTTCACAGAGGAGCAGCTGATTAAACCGCTTCATTAGAGGACACGTGCGGGTGTAAAAATAGTTCTGTTTCCTCTCTGTTTACACGTAAAGTGTGTCTCTGGGCTGCTGGAGTTCATGGAGATGCGTGTGTAGCATGTGTGTGTGTGTCAGTGTGTGGATGTGTTGTTGTTGTTGAGCTCTCTCTCTCAGATGTTAGGTCTCAAAGTGACGCAGGTTTGCACAGTGGAAGGATTCCGGGTCAGCGCCGTGTGAGGCTCCACTCTCTCCGGTGTCGTTTCTAGGACACCACACATAGAAGATGCTCCCTCTCAGTCCTCAGGGCAGGGAGCTATATGCATGCACGGCGGAGGAGACCTATTTTTATTCCATTATTATAAACGTCTCTAACTGAAACCCTCACTTTGAAAGATTCCCCTGCAGTCGCCCGGGGGGGAAATCACCCCGTTGCGTCTGTGGCAAAATCAGAGCGTGTGTTTTCCTTCCAACGTGTGTTCAGCATCACTTCTCCGTGCTTTGTGTGAACTCCCTGTCTCACAGTGTTTCTCTCTCCGTCTCTTTCAGTGCATGAGGAACCCAGCTCGGCTGCAGAGGACAGGTTTAGTCATTAGAGTGATTTGCCACATCCAACAAAATGTCTGGCTCCTACGATGAATGTGCAGGTGTTGACGACACCATGGACAGCTTCTGGGAGGTAAGGAGGACACGTGGCGTCTGTTCTGACGTCTGGTGGCAACCTGCAACACAACTCCTCACACACACCCCCACCGCACCTGATTGACCGTGACTATTCATCGCAGCTTGATGCGTAACATGAATACAAAATTTAACACACAACCTCATTCGTGAACATGATTTATGCGTGGTGGTGAAGACAACAACTCCCATCATCCCACTCTGCTTCATGACGTCATCAATCTGGGTCTTTTGTTGTTGTTTTGACTGAGAGACCCCCATCAGCCGAAGTTAATATGAACCAGCTGTTGGTTGTAGCTTTACATATAAAGTGCTATTAAACTCCTCTGAATCTTTACAGGGAAACAAAGAAGTGTCAAACCACTGCTTTAAATAAGAAGCTTTTAAAAAAGTGACCTGATTAGTGATTTCTCCGTCTCATTGAGCCGACGTGCAGCTAACAGACATGTTGTCATGGGGATGTGAAGCTGTGTTTGTCTGTGATTTTGATCACTGTGGCAAAAAAACAACAACAAGGAATCTGATGCACCAGATGGTTTAGAAACAGTTTGGAATAAGAGCAAGTGTACTTGGCAGGTGAGTGTGAACCATCTGCAGTTCACTGTTCACCACGGCCGCCAGAACCAGTCAGGAAGACAGTGGAGAGCTGGTTTATGATGGAGGAACCTCCCCAGTGCTGTTACTTTTCCTCTTCTTAATATGAAAATATATTCTAATTCTACAGCAACAGCTATCCTCACATTTCAAATGAGACTTTCTTCTGGATTTAATTAAATTTTCTTTCTAAGCATCTCTTAATTTGTATCCATCTTTCTTCCATCGATCTAAATAGGATGAATAAATGGATAAATAATGTGAATATAATTTCAGAGAGTAATTAGAATTCTTTATGTGTTTATAATTTTACAATAAGTACTTTGTAATGATTGTAAATCAAGGATCATATCACAAAATAGATGCTAAACCGCATTACGTTGTATATGTACTTGTACTGTGCAATGACAATAAAGTTGAATCTAATCTAAAAAAAAAGATATTAACTTCATATAAGTGACAGCATCTTCACTTGTAATGAAAAGGCAGCATATGTGTGTGACTGTGTGTGTGTGTGCGCATGTACGTGTGCGCTTGCTTGCTTTTCAAACCCTCCAAATTAGCGTTAATGAATTCCCTCGGTACAGAGTCTTCTTTGTGTCATGGCTCGTACACAGAGACTCAGACAAAGAGCTTCAGTCCTCGGCTGCTCTGAGACGTCCTTTCACTACGTGCACCTGCCCATAGCATCTCTGCACCAGCAACACAGCTCGGCTCAGATCAGTGTTCTTAGATAAATGCTTTCTTCTCAGATGTTGTCGTCAGAAACATCAACATTTGACTCATCTGAGCCGAGACACACGATCCACCTTATTGCAGCCGTGAGCTAATCACCAGGCTGTTGGAAAACAAGGGGGAATCGTGTGTGTTTACGTGCACGATCAGTCCACCTGTGTGTTGTTGTTGCTGGTGTGAGTTGGCGCTCAGTCGCACACAGGCCGAAGCTCACACCCCCACACACACCTGTCTCACATGCCTCCCTGCAGCTCCACCAGGACACACACACACACACACGTGCATCCTCACGTCAGGACCAATCAGGGTGCAGCTCTGCATCAGACATGCTCCTCATGACTTCATGTCTGCGTGAAGATGAATAAGACATTTTTTTTTATTCATGGCGTGTGCTGCACAATGTCTGTGGTTCCTGTGTGTGTCTCTCTGCCTGCGTTACACCACTCAAGAGGATTAGAGCAGTCACAGTTTGTGAACACACACCACACACACACACACACACACAGGGCAACAGATACACACATACTGGCATACATGCGCAAACGCAGGCCCATGTCATTGCATAACTACACATGCACAGGCACGAGCCCCCTCCCCCCTTACTACCCTCCCTCCATCATGCACCATGAGCTCACGCCCCCTGCAGGCACAGAGGAGGAGGAGCCACACGGTCTGGTTTTGTTTTTGTTAAGGCAGCCTCGCTTAAGGTGGCAGGATCCAAAATGGAAAATGGAAAGGAAATGATAGAATAGAAAAATACAGATGTAGTGCGCACACAGTACAATTATAAATACATGTAAATATGAAGGAATAATAACGGACATATAGATGCAGCTTTCATTATTATAAAAAAAAACAAGTGGAATATGAGTAGTCTGGATTCCATCAACTGCAATTATTGCATTTAAACCAGAATATTAATGCAAAAAAGCTATAGTTATTTTCTCTGATGGGTTCACTTTGAATACAGAAAATGTACATAGCTTATTTTCACCTTTGGTCAGAAGATAAAAATAGATAAAGCTGATTCCTGCTTCGATTTAAAATGTGCTTTAATAGATGTGACAGAGAAGCATAATATCTATTGCAATATTACATATTGAACAATTTCTTTAAATGTAAAAATACAATAAAACAAATACCGGAAGCATAAATTCAATTAATAGAGTAATAGAATAATGCTCCTGCTGGAATTTGAAGTCACATTTAAATCAGATGTTTTGTATTCATGTTGACGATCAGTGTTATTATTGCATATTGAATATACTCAGTTGAAGGTTTAGAGAACACGACTAGAAGTATGTGCAGTTTAATGTTGCAGTGCTGCAGTAGATCCTACAAACCTCCTGGAGCTGCTCTTTCTAAAACTGTCATTATGACCGTCAGCAACTGATTTTAATACCCTGTTTTATGTCCCTCCAGTGAAATATGTGCCCTGGGTCAGTTTTGTGTGTATTTATATATTTGTACTGACATGTTTGTGTGCATCTGTCTGTCGGTCTCAGGTGGGGAACTACAAACGTGCTGTCAAGAGATTTGACGACGGCCATCGGCTCTGCAATGACCTCATGGGCTGCCTGCAGGAGCGGGCCAAGATAGAGAAAGCCTACGGTGACCAGCTGACGGCCTGGTCCAAGAGATGGAGACAGCTCATTGAGAAAGGTCAGCGTGTGGCGGAGGGTCAATAAAATAAATAGTTCGGCAACTGAAAGTACCTCAATCGTGTTTGTCAATTTGCCAAAGCTCAGTTTACACAGTGTAATATTTGCTCCGATCCCCAGGTCCCCAGTACGGCTCGGTGGAGAGAGCCTGGCTGGGCGTGATGACCGAGGCAGAGAAGGTGAGTGAGATGCACCAAGACGTGAAGAACAACCTGGTGAACGACGACGTGGAGAGAGTAAAGAACTGGCAGAAGGAGGCGTACCACAAGCAGATCATCGGAGGATTCAAGGAGGCCAAGGAGGCGGAGGAGGGATTCAAGAAGGCTCAGAAACCGTGGGCCAAGAAGCTCAAGGAGGTGAGGAGGATGGAATAAATATTCATCATCAGTCAACCCAAAAAGGGTTAAAGATATAAGTAAGAATGTCACAAATGTTGTTTTGTTGTCACATAAACAAGGTAATATCTCCTCACACGATCACTATTTGAGATCAGTAAATAAAGACACATGTACAAAAAAGAAGCCCAAAAATCCTGGATATGGTATCGGCCATCTTGTGCATTTGAGGTCATTTGGGGCCAGAGTACATCAAATAACTAATTGGAACCAAATGCATTGGTCGTGTTGGTCGTATCAATACAGTGGAATGATTAACTCAAATCCCTAGAATCCCCCAAAATGTCAAATCATTTCTTCTGCTACTTTGCTGCTTAAATCCATCGGTTTAGTTTAATGTTCAAGATGGAATTTCCACTTTATATGGGTCCAACTACCTCCAGGTGGATCCGTGTGATATCATAGAGCACAGACGAGGGTTAGACCTCAGTAGATACAGATATATTTGTGTTTTATTGATAAATATAACTTCCCCTCTGCAAGTCCTGGCTTTGGTCTTTAAGCCTAAATAGCAAATATGTCTCTGGTCCCAGATAAAAGAGCATAATAGTATTATTAGTATAGTAATCATCAAAATAAAATGTAGTACCCTGTCTGGACAAGGTCTCTGCTGCTCTGAGATGAGGAGATGTGACAATTTTCAATGACAACGTGTGTGTTTGGATGTACAGCTCGAGACGGCTAAGAAGGGATACCACATGGCCTGCAAGGAGGAGAAGCTGGCCGCCACCCGAGAGGCCAACGGCAAGCTGGAGGCGTCTGTCACGCCGGACCAGCAGAAGAAGCTCCACGAGAAAGTAGACAAATGCCACCAGGATATGCTGAAGGTGAGAAAACAGAGCAGAGAAGCAAGTAAACAGCTTTTCAGTCTTTTAATTCAAATCCTTTTTTAAGGTAAAACAAGTTAGGATCACATTTGGCTCACGGATGATTGTGTTATCTGCTCACAGAGTATATAAGTACACACAAATACACAAGTACATGGTTCATTCTTCAGTAGATGTCAAGTTTCTATGAATACAGGTCTAGTATCATATTGTGTTTTCTTACTGGTTTCATATTGATGACCTGGCAGGGGTTCTAATGGATATTGATTAAGCTGGTTAATTAAACTTTTCTATCAGATTGATGCTTGCTGTGTGAAGGCAATATGTTTTTAATTTTATTTTGAAAAGATATATTTGCTTATAGGAACAAACCACCGAAACATACTTTAAAACCCTCTGAAATAAGCTGGAATGGAAACCAAGTTAAAACGAGTTTCACCGAATGCATTTGAGTTCAGTTTAATTAAAGTATTTCAAGTTCCAAATAAGAAAAAGCTTGTTATTACAACAGGAATCATTGTAAAATCGTGTGATCTGTGTTTTTTTCCTTTTCCTATCAAAGACTAAAGAAAAGTATGAGAAGTCTCTGGAGGAGCTGAACAAGTGCACCCCTCAGTACATGGAGTGCATGGAACAGGTGTTTGACCAGTGCCAGCAGCATGAAGTCAAGAGGCTGACCTTCCTGAAGGAGGCGCTGCTGGACATCAAACGCCACCTCAACCTCACCGAGAACCAAAGGTTTGAGAGTTTTATTAAATAAGACTCACTGGAATGTGTTTACTCCAACATATGATGCTGAATACATTGAAATCATGTTATTTTATATAAGAAAGAGATACAATTTAGTTTTTTTTAACCACCATCTCTATAGCCCCTACATTTCTATTTAATTTCAAACCATTGCATTCATTTAATATATACAGTGTATTTCTATGTGCCATGTTTACATGCAACACGGATCACATTTCTTAATTTTGAATCAAAAACAATCACGTCTCTAATAGATGAATTTGAGTTGTTGTGTCACGTTCAGCACATTTCTCTTCAAATTGATTAATTTCAACACATTTCACAACCAGCCACACGTTTCTAATGAGGTTTTTAGACTCGTGGTTCTTAATTAATTGATGATTCGGTCACTGAAGTTTCTGCCAAACTGATTCTTACTCAGAGTGAACGCTTGTCATATTCCAGGCGGGTTTTCACCTGCGTGCAACAACAAAGATGGCCCCCTTGACAAAGTGATTATCTGACTATTTAACCAAACCTGCTTTTGTTGTGTAGTCGATCTGCTCATCCTGACTCATCATTCATCTCTATTCAGCATTTTAATTTAACAGTTTTTATTTAATTATTCTCTTTCCTCCTCGATAAAAACATAACATTTGATTAAGTACATTTATCCTTCTTAAAAGCAAACAACAGGGAAGCTGTTATCCTTAAAAAAAATTACATTTTCCAGATTTCATTTACAAAACAACATTAGATTTTCTGTAAATGAGTTCCCACAACTATGATGCATCATAGCGTTCAAAGTGTTTTACTGTATTTGGGTATCTTCTAGATTCATGGCCACAGTGAAATAGTACAGTTTTAATATAATTACATATATATATAAATATACTTAACAGGTTCAATGTAGTATCTAGTATTTGCTTAAAGATGCAATATTGTAGAAAGTGAGATGTCCTTGTTTTCTATTATAAAGCCCACAGAGAAATGCTGAGAGCCCAGATTCAGAAACTGTGTTAAACTGAGCAGTTGGGACTTATATAACTTTCTGATGTCACAACTGTTCAGTGACTCCAGGGCCTCGTCTACAGCAGGAAACTCACGGAGACACTTCATTTTGGTCAAACCCCCGTGTTGGATCTCTCTCAACCCAGAGTTTGAACTACACTGTTGGGTCTGTTGCCAAACTGGCACCATCACCCCTCCAGGCCCCTTCTGGCACTGTCGTTGTCACCATTTGTTCCACTTCTCTCTCCTCAGCTATGGCACAATATACAGAGAACTGGAGCGCACCATCCTGGGAGCAAACACACAAGAGGACCTGAAGTGGTTCAGCAACAACCACGGCCCTGAGATGCCTATGAACTGGCCTGTGTTCGAGGTACGAAACCAAAACCCTCTGACCAGAACATTACATAATATCTTTCTTTATGTATTTGAGACTAATCCTCATTCTGCTGTTGTTTGTTTCCTCTCTCACCAGGAATACAACCCAGACCAGGCCAGTGCTCCTATAAAGAAGAAGAAACCAGACGGAGCCCCACCCACTCCCAGCACTGACCATGTGGCTCCACCTGGTGATCGCAGCAGGTTAGTTCAAGGAATCTACGCTTTACATCCCCTCCATCGCATTTTAACACCATCAGTTTAATCATGAAGTGATGTTTTGAATCAGAGCGATAAAGGAACATGTCGTCCTGCGTCTCATTATTATTTATTTAATTGTTTTGGACAACAATGGAGATCTGTAGCCTATAAGTTTTATAGAATACCAAACTATAACAACTATACTAAACAGTAAAATCTGTGAATTCTTGGTTTTGAGCTTTAATCCTTAATCTTGTGGGATCAACTGATGTTAAATCTCCCCCTATGTTTTCTCCCCCCACCTCCAGTGTGAGCAGCTATGAAAAGAATCAAGCTGTCTCGACTGAATGGTCCGACGACGAGCAGCCCGCCGGCTACTCCGGCAACGAGAATGGTGGGAACGGTGGGAACAGTGGGAACGGTGGGAACGGGAATTCGTTCGAAGAAGACACCAGCCTCGGCAAAGGCGTCCGCGTACGCGCCCTCTACGACTACGACGGCCAGGAGCAGGACGAGCTCACCTTCAAAGCAGGTAGTTACCACAGGGTCAGCGTGCACGTGGCACAGGGGTCAGCGTGCGCGTGGCACAGGGGTCAGCGTGCGCGTGGCACAGGGGTCAGCGTGCGCGTGGCACAGGGGTCAGCGTGCACGAGGCACAGGGGTCAGGGATGAGACGAAAAGCTGAAATAACTCCTACCCTACCCCGTCCTGGTTTCTGCTCTGACGCTGCCTTCCTCCTCAGACGATAGCAGTGATTAGTTAATAATGGCCACATGGAAAACAAATTACAGGCACTTGCCACCGATTAACACAGAAATGGTCCAGAAAAAAGTGCTTCAGAGACGTGACTAACGGATTAAAGACAAGAATTACACTGAAAAACAGCTTCTGAAGAAGCCACAGCTGTTCATCCTGTTCTCCACAAGCTGTGTTGTGACATCACAGTTAGAGATAAGGTGTCAGGGATGAATGGCAAAGACTGGAGGGAATATTTAAACACTCTTTTCTTTTACTTCTTCTTGAAAAACAAAATAAAAAAGGTGCCCTCTCGAGTTTTCACGCAGACAAACAAAAGATATTTTTGCATTTTGTGTTACTCACCAAAATCTACTATGTGGATCCCTGAGGCTGAATAGACGTGTTGACTGCAAATCCTTACTGAGAAAAAATCTTACCTGCCTCTTCCTGGCATATCCCTGTCACCTGACACATTTACTAAACCTTTATATCAGTGGAATAATCTGCATAATTGTGTTATGTCTCCCCGGAGCTTGTGTGTGAGTCCATGTGCGTGAGGATGATCACTTGTACTCCAGCAACAACAATTTGAAAACAGTGTTTATTTAAAAAGTTCAGCTCATTTGCTTTCTTGCCAAGAGTCAGATGAGAAAAATCTATTAAAAAAAAATGTATACGTAGTTCAATGTGTATCTAGAGCAGGTTGTTTGTTAGCTTAGCCCAAATTCATCCAGAAGTAAGACACATAACAAGCAGTGTTTTCCCAGGAGTTAAGGTGCCACACTATTTCAAGGAGTGTGTTAATTAGTCCGTTTTACTCTGTACGTGCCTGTGAAGGGTTTTCTTTTTTCTTTATGCAACGATAAACCAGCTGCTGGAAGTATTTTATTATTATTTAATGTACAATCAAAAAAAGTTGTGTTAATCTTCTTCTTTAACTGACAAGATCAAACCTAAAAGCTCCAAATAATCAAAATATATGTTTGTTTTAATGTCACGTTTGACTGGGTCTGTAGTGTACGATATATAAAAATCTAGAGATCAATAATGTTGAGTGTTTTTATGGTCCCACTGAATATTTGACCCATGTTAATTGAAGAGTGGCGTCTCCTCCTCCGCAGGTGACGAGCTGAACAAGACCGAGGACGAGGACGAGCAGGGCTGGTGTAGAGGTCGTCTGGACAACGGCCGAGAGGGACTGTACCCGGCCAATTACGTCGAGCCAATCTAGTCCCGTGACTGGACAAGGACAAGCCATTGGAGGGCAGCTTGAACTGTCCCGTCCAATCGCACCGCACATAGCCAGAGACTTAAGAGCAACACATCCCCTTGCCCAACAGATGCGCCAAGCAGTCTTGCCTAAATAAAAACTTAGTAAACGTAAAAAAAGACTATATATATCAGTATTATATATTTTATCCAGCGTTTGAAGGTGGGTGGACTCACACATTTAAAAGACAGGAGCAGCCGTTATTCCAGTATAGACACACTCAGCTGTAACATCAAGTCAGTGCAGGAACACATTGCTTCTCTGTAAAGCTGCAAGTAACACATGATGCAGCTTATTTAAACTTGCAGTAGACTGCGGTCTGTTCTCTGGTGGGAATGGGAAGATAATATAATCAGTTACACCCATTCGACAAAGACGAGCTTCTCTCACCTGCATTGTGTATATATACAGTGTGATGCCATTTTTTTGTGTAGCATTTCTAATGCTGTGTGGTCAGTCGTCATTCTTACATCGGGAATGCTGTGTAGTGTTAAAAAGTACCACAGACAGTATCCTCTGTTTTCCCTTTTTCTGTTTCCTTTTCTGTTTTTGTTTTTTCTTTGTGATTTGGTCCGACCTCTTTTCCGGTGTGTGCAGTGCTATGTGTTTATAACTGTTTCTAAGCTTGCATAGCAGCATGTGCTATGCAACCACTTGCATTCCCCGAGTCCTGCAGCCTTGTGTGGGCTACAACCTGATGCAACACTTCAACTCCAAATGCAGAGAGTCACTTTTTAAGCATCACATGCTTCTGGACATGCACATGCTTCCGTTTTCATGTGAGGAAGCGTGTTGATGAACTGATATTTATGTTTTTGTTTTTGACATTGGTTTTTTTGTTTTGTTCTTAGCATCAAAAGTCATTCGACAATATCATCTTCATGCACTCCATGGAAATGATACCGTTTCTGCAGCAGCTCTCATTTTTGGTTCAGTAATTCAGGAGTCACTTTAATCATCTTTACTGCTGACAGGAGAGAGGAGCGCTACTTTCCCTCTGAGCCGAGTCGGATCACATCATCTTCTTTAAGGGGGCCATCGTTGTAGGAGAGGAGGGTCTTGACCAATGACTTTTCTTCCAGAGCGAGGGGGCGATGGAGGCGTGTCAATGTGTTACTGTGCTACAGACTGTTGTCTGAAGATTGAAGCATCTTCAACAGGACATGAATGTACTAGTGTTTGGGCTGGGAAGAGGTCATGTTGTCTAAACATGCTTCTCCACTGTCAGTTAAAGCCCCGACTAGCAGAAAGCACTAGTAATGTGGCCCGTTCCCCTGCTGAGCCAAAGAACGACCCAGTACCATCATCTCTCTGTTTTTCTCTCCATGCAATAACTTCACATATCACGCAGACAGACAGCTTCAGTGAGGATCAACTTGTAGCTGCCTCCCAGTCCACCCTTAAACATCTGCCTCCCAGTCCACCCTTAAACATCTGCCTCCCAGTCCACCCTTAAACATCTGCCTCCCAGTCCACCCCCAAACTTCATATGTCTGCAAAACACAACGCAGTTCTTCAGTGCACGTAAGACGACGCTCACACGGCGCATTACATTCTTAAAAACATCTTCAACTTGCTCCATAGATAATAAGATTTATCACAGGAATTGGTTTTTTCATTAGATGCTGATTAGTTTGTAGTCTTGCTACAAGTTGCACCCAATTCTCTGATTAGACAAGAGAGGCTGCTTTTTTAACTTAGTTGTCCTGGAGTTTTTCAATTTCAGCGAAAAAGCCGACGGCAGATGTGTTTTGCTCTGATTCGACCGGTTTGGGTCACACACACACACACACACACACACCACACACACACCACACACACACACACACACACACACAAGAGGAGAAACACGTCACCAGCTCACAAGTTGTGTCTTAGAGTAACAGCTGTCCAGCATAGCAAAAAGGACTTCTACCATCCAACTGTCCCACTTCCTCGATATGCACACAGACACACACAGACACACACACACACAGACACACACACGATATACACAATACATAATCCACTTGACCAGGTTAATATTTGGGGGAAGACATCTTCATCATCCAGTGTGTATGAGTTGTGTAAATGTAACAGAAAAAAAAATGTTTAAAGAAAAAAAAATGCAAGTGATTGACTATTAAGACAAAATGTAGTGTTATACATGTAAATGTGTTTCATTTAAATAACAGCAACGGAAAACATATAAAAGTAATAGGAACCATATCGTATGAATTTCATTGCAATGGAATTGTCAGTGTATCATAAAAAAGCGTGACGTTATCCCACGCTGTCAGATTTGTATATGATGATGTAATTTAAAGATTATATTCTATTGTAACTGTACAACTGTGTTGAGTTGAAAATGAGACCTAACCATGTTGAGGCAGTAAAAAGGTGTACATGTAAATGCTTTTTTATGTTGATGATCTCTTCCTTATGCACACAGGGGACAGCAGCTCACGTTGTGGAATCCCCTATATTAGCGGTCTAGAAGATGTATGTTCATAGTTAGTGATGTACTTTGATCTCCTAACTGGTGTAGTGCCTGTTCATCTTGATGTAACAAGAAGTTCATTTAAATATGCATAAAAAAATTATTATGATCACAGGTAATATCGATGATAGTGATGAAAAACCCGAATCAAATTTGTTGTGGTGGTGTCAATATTGCGATATTGGTTTGAAAGGGAAACAAGTTTGTGGAAAACGTTAGTGTCCGTGTGTTTTTTGAATGGACTTCACGTGTGATCCTCAGTGTTTCATCAGGCTGTTTATCGTTTCTTCACCTAAAAGGAAAACACCGGGTAATAATGTAATTCTTTATTGTAGATTGGAAACATAAATCCTAAGGAGGAAAGCAGAGGAATATTTATCACTGCAAGGTTTGATAAAAAAAATCCACGTACATCATTGCTCTGCAATAATTATTGGAGTAATTGGAGATGTCATTTAACAAACAAACATTTTAAAGGAAAAGTTTGACAATTTTGGAATTAGACTTTTTTTCCATAAAAGGTTAAATGTGAAAAAAAACAATTACATGTCAGTATTAATAAATAGATATATATCTGGAGCCAGCAGCCAGTTAGCTTAGCTTAGCACGAGCGACAGAAATATGTAAACACAATATTGGTGCAGCTCTGGTTCGGGGAGGATCCAGGATTCTTTCATTTTTATGCATTTTGCAACACTTTCTGCAGTTTGTCAGAGAATAATTTATGGATTTTGATGAGAAAGAAAATCAGACGATAATATTTGCGCAGTTTGTTGCAAATCCAAATAAAAATCTGTCACTAGTTCATTTTAATGTGGTATAGAGAGGGGACTGTTGGGCCTTGGCGGAGGTCTGTGCCCCAGCAAGGGCCATTCCAGTTACCTTTGGGTAGATCTTAGCTGTAGACTTCCAGACTCGATGTTGAGTTAAGGTGAGTGGCTGCTCCCTCCAGTATTTTGAGCACAAACACACGTGTGATATCTTTTCACTCTCTGCAGGAAAGAGAAAAAGCTCCTTTCCACGGTCTGGAGAAAAATGTCCTTTGAGAAACCAGACATCACACCGAAGAGTCTTTTTAAACACGAGGGTTGAAGACAAACTGAATAAAATCCGCTTTTTTAAGAACTATAAAGTCGAGCAAAACTATCATAGGCAGGAGTGCGTGTTTCTGTAGGCAGTCTTTTCAAGTGACACGAAAGGTCACATACAAACAGAGCTCCAGAGTTCATGTCATTCGACTGTATGTCCAGCATATCTTTGGGTGCCCATGAGCTCAGTCTGAGCGGCTGATCCTGGTCCATCATACTGGTTTGACAAACTGGTAGACCAGTCTGCGGGAGACGTCGGGCTTCCGGATGATTCCCTTCTTGTAGTACTGGCGTATAGAGCGACTCAGTTTGTCATAGTTCATTGCCGGGCGGTTCTTCCTGATGCCCCAAAGCTTGGCCACGTGAGCCGAGTCCTCAATTTTAAATATCCCTGTGGACAGAGGACAACAAAATTCATTTAGTTTGGACTATGGAGTGAATGACAGGGCCCTTTATATTTAAACACTTAATATTTACAAAACAAACTACACACCTTTTGGGTTTTTCTGACATCTGAAGGCTGCTATAGGTTCTCCTTCATGTTTGGAATGGGAAGGTGAGGTGTTCAGCGGCAACATGAAACTTCACCACTAGATGCCACTAAACTCTACACACTGAACCCTTTAAAAATCTTTTCCAGGGAAAAGTACAACTCCTAATCCTGTCACTAAATTATTTAATCGTACCCTTCCTCCAGAGCCGTGGTCACAGCAGACATTTAGGCTAAAACATGGTGTAAAAGCCGTTTCAAGTCAAAATTGAATTTCGGGGCAAATTGAAACTTGGATCAGCATGGAGGCATTTAATGTTTTTTATATGTTTGAATAAGTGGTCACCATTGACTTCAACTGTATTAGATTTGGCTGCAACACTGTTTACCTCTGAAACTCAAAAAGTGTTCACCCACCACCGCCATCAGCATAGTGGTGAGTAGATAATGAGTGAATTCTCATTTTTGCGAGGACCATCCCTTTAAATATACATTTTAATGCCATTGAAGGCTATGTTAACATGAATCAAATATAAATTACCTGAAAAGCCACAGTATTACACTAACATTAACACAATCATTTCCAGTTAAACTGCCACTGACTCTGTGCCTGGCTCTGGATCTGTTACCTTTCTCCTTGTTGACCCAGCGGATGCAGCGGCTGTAGCTGTGTGGTTTGAGGAGCAGCTCGTGAAGGAACTGCCACAAGTGGATGGGCTGACTGGGGTAGGTGCAGATCACCTCTGACCAGGAATCCTCATCCGCTGCTGACATCCAGAAACCAAACCACACATTACTGACTGAACGTTGTTTTTATCACTGCAGTTTGTCGAACCTGCTTCCATGACTCACCAGATTTGCTCTCTTCTGGAGGGCAGCGCTCCTTCAATGCAGCCGCTAAAGAAACAAAAATAAAAACCAATTCAGCAGCAGATTAGCAAACAGTTTGCAAACATCACAGTAGAGTTCATGCATATCCTTTTCCCGGCGTCCCTGCTGCTCTCACCAGATCTCCAGATGTCCAGATGAGCGTACAGCACGTCTCCAAACTGCAGAGACCATTGTCTGAAGTCTGCCTCGGCCATGGAGCACAGATCCCTCCCAGTCAGCTCCTGAAACATGGTGCTGACCTGCGGCAGCCTGTACAGGTGCTCGGTCCAGAGCAGCCACTTCTGGACGTGCATGCAGCTCCAGTCCAAAGGGTCTGTCAAGGAAAACACACAGAGAGACGACATGTTCAGCTTTGATTCCTGATGCTGCAAACAAGTCAGAGTTAAATATGTTGGGATTTAACAGCCAATAGGGTCTAATTAATCAAATATGGCTGCATTATGAATACGTAAGTAAAGGAAAACTGCCGGAGCAAAAGCAAATATTGAGGAGTACAGTGTGTGATCTTAGGCTCTAGATGACTCCTCTGTTTCAAGTGAAAATGATCTTGTGTCAACATGTGAGTTTGCACAATGCGGGCCGGGCCTCATTAGCTCACCAGGTGTCAGATCATTGTCAATGAACAAATAGAGAATTTAATTTGACTAAAACTTCTGACAACAATCTGCAGTGTTCTACCTTCTGTGTTCTGTTCTACCTGCTGAGTTCTGTTCTACCTTCTGTTTTTTGTTCTATCTTCTGTGTTCTGTTCTACCTTCTTTGTTCTGTTCTACCTGCTGAGTTCTGTTCTACCTTCTGTGTTCTGTTCTACCTGCTGAGTTCAGTTCTACCTTATGTGTTCTGTTCTACTTCCTGTGTTCTGTTGTACCTGCATGATTCTGTTCTACTTGCAGGGTTCTGTTCTACCTGCTGTGTTCTGTTCTACCTGCTGTGTTCTGTTCTACCTGCAGGGTTCTGTTCTACCTGCAGGGTTCTGTTCTACTTCCTGTGTTATGTTGTACCTGCATGATTCTGTTCTACTTACAGGGTTCTGTTCTACCTGCTGAGTTCTCTTTTACTTGCATGGTTCTGTTCTACCTGCTCTGTTCTGTTGTACCTGGTGCGATGTTGAGCAGCTTGCAGGCCGTGTCCACATCCTTCAGCACCTCTCCCACCACCATGGACTGGACTTGCTCCAGGCAGCGCTCCTCCACCTGACCTTCCGCTTCATGGGAGGAAGCGTGGGCCTGGCCGGGGGCCGGTGGGCCCGGCTCCAGAGTCCTGCAGGAGGGAGTGGCGGGAGCAGGGGCCTCAGTCATCCCCAGCACCCAGGGGTTCTCCTCTATCCCTAATCGGTCGTAGCAGGGGAGGTAGACCCCCGGGCAGCTGAGCTCAGGGCGCCCCAGCCACCTGGGGGGTGGCTTGAGGTCCTCGACCTCGTCCAGCCAGGCCACCCTGGGGTTAACGTGGGGGTGACTGATGTAGAGAGGCGAGCGTGTGGTGCAGCACGGGTACTCGAGACCTGGACTCCCCATGCTCAGGCTCCTTTAGCACTGAAACAGGAAAGCAGCGGTTTTCAGAAGAGTTGTGAACAGTGACATTCACTTGTGAGACAAAGTGCCACTGATGCCGACACATATCCAAACAGGAGTAATCCCAAAGTAAACCTGACATTTGTTCTGTACTATTTACTTAGCTGGAACTTACTTTGAAACAAGGGATCACTTATCCCAGCTAAGCCAACTGGAATCTTTGTGACAGTTAAATCCTTTGAGGCCATTGTTTGTCCCTCCAAGTGTTTTAATAAACCACTGTTTTCATCCAGTGTCTGAAACAACTAGTTCTCTCATGAAACGTGTGACCTTATAACACCCTGTGCCTTTCAAAGGAAACATCATCAGGTCATCGAGATGGATCTCAAGTTAATGACAGAGGAGAGCGTGATACGGCTGAAAGGGTGGGACACATGTTCTATGATAAGTGGCTGGAACGTGTGCGTTGTCGAGTGAGTAAGGGAACAGATCACCGGTCAGGGAGTGGTACGACATGCCGGTATATTTAATTTAAGTTCAATGTAACTGCACTTAAACTAAATACAGCACGTTTCAGTTTCCAGTGATGGAAGAGAAATATTTCAAAATCAAATTAGGAAAAAAAGTGTAAAAAGTGAGAAAAACAACATATTTTAATTATGTTTCTTTTAATGCTGCATGTACATTTCAGCTTAATGTGTGCTTTTATTTTGAAGCTTGTCGGGGGGTAATTTCCATTGCTTTGCAATTTTTTTTTATTATTTTGATTCTGACTTAAAGAGCGAAAGGTTGCTGTGTATCACACTTTTTTTTAGAACAAAAGTATATATTGGTTATTTTTACTCCACACCTAAAAGAGATGCAATAGAAAAAAAGATGACAATAATGACATCATAGTTGTTATTTATTGCCCCCCCCCTTTTTAAATTGACCTCAAACACTCATCATTTGTAGAACTGTGATCTTATAGAGTTTTATGTCTAATGTTTGCCATTAATAAACAAAACATCATCACATATGTTCTTTTTATAGAATCTATTGATAACAGCATATATATTTTACAGTTTCATTCTAAAAGAAGACACTGTTGTAAATATGTGACGAGAGTACGCCTCTAACTAGGTCTTTCTCACCCACAGGCATGAGCTTTTTTAATGTTTAGCTTTGACAGAAACTTGCTCGTCCAGGTTACAGTTTTTTTTTAGCACAAACGCTTGTTTCTGTGTGAGTGTGTGAGTGCGTGTGTGTGCGTTTGTGTGTGTGTGTGTGTGTGTGTGTGCGCGCTGCTCAAATGAAAGCAGCATGCTCATGAAATCAAGCCCATTATTTGTAGACTTCTGTTGCAGTGTTCAACATCTTGTTAGATTGCAGTGGGACTGATATCAGAGGTATTTAGTCGATATGAAAGGTTTGTTCACTGCTCCTTTGCGTTCCACTCGTTCCAATGTTCCTCGGACAAAGTAATTCACTTCAATACAACTTTATTTGTGTAGCACCAAGTCATTAAATCCATTATCTCAAGGTTCTTTATACAGTGAGGTCGAGACCTTAATATATGAAGAACCGGGGCTGAATATCATAGCTCCATCAGAATGTTAAAGAGAGAGAAAGAAAGAGAGAACTCCGAAACAATCCCCCATGTTCATCTATAGTTAGTTGTACTTGAAATACATGACTTAAATAATATTAGATCATTGTTTGCTGTATACTTATAAATTCATTACAATACAGTAACAGTAATAATGGGCGAAAAGTTATTGAGTATAAGTACATGCAATTAAAAGAGTACTTAACTGGATATTTTGAACAACATTTTGAAATAGTCTGAAGTCCAAAAAATCTAAAGTCAAACAACAACATCAAACTGCAGCTTACACTTTTTTTTAAAGTACCATCCTGCATTAGATTTCTCTTTCTTGTTTGATTATAACATGTGTCATTAACAAAATATTGTCACTAAAAAGGTTGTATATGATACTTATTTTATCGAAATGTCATATCTCTCAGTATTCACATCCGTTGCTAATTATTTTTTTCCGGGAACCATTTACGCAAACTGTTTTACAAACAATGACACAATGAAATGATCGGCTCCCGATGCGTCACCACGATATGATTGTTCTCTCTCAGAAGAAACACATTGTTGCATTATCAGAGGAGCAGCGCATTGTTGAAAAAGGTGAAAGTGAATTTCCCTTTCAGCCCCCTCGGGGTGTTTAGGAGACTACATCTATGAAATATGGACAGTGAGAATTTTTTGCAACTGACTTGTATCAGAATTGGATTTCAGCATAAGACACAAGAAACGCTGCTTGGATACACAGTAGCAAGAATATGGAGCAAAACATTTGTGAAACATCAATAAATCGAGGGAATAATATTGTTGGAGCTGTTTTCAAAGTTGGAAAAGTTGTATACATTTTCCACAGGGGGGAATGAGAGTCACAATCTTGTACAAAACAATTATCATAAAACGCAATGACAAGGACCAAATGATTCAGGCAACCAAAATTGTTTTTAGCTTGAGTATAATACGATCCAAAGAAAGATCCTTTTAAGGTTCTGGCTCCAAATTAAGATTTACAGGTCTTCATAATATTGCTCCGTTAAAGAAACTGCATCCATCTTCTTCTCCTGGTAAAAGAAGCTTAACCTAGCACCTGGTTTACATCAGATTAGTAAAAGTAGATCTTTGGAGATGCAGTCTTACCTTGTTGGTGTTTGAACAGAGTTGTTTCAGTAGCTGAAGCTTCTTCTAAGCTCTGCTCCTTGTGTCCTAACTGAAGTGTGGACTAATCTCCAGGTCCTCAGGAGACTGGGCCTCTCGTCCTCAGGTGAGGATGAACCGTACGTTAGGTCTCCCAGCAGCACCTCGGAGCTGGGTCTCTTCAGTCCTCTGCAGCCTCTGGGACACCTTGTTGGACTCTGCAGCAGCAGCACTTACTTTGGACTCAGAGCCTTCGTGACATGTCAATTCTGAAAGAAAGGGTGTGTCTTCATGTCTATGAGGGAGTTTGCTGTAAGTGCCTGCTTAATAATGACTTGGGGCAATATTCACTTGTTCCTTAAGTAAACAAACTTGGTGAGTCTTGACAGACGGGGCCTGAACAGCCTGGAGGAGAAGCTGTGAGGGCACCTACAGTGTTCGCTGTCCTTTTTCAAGAGAGGCCGTTTTTTTAGGGTGATAATTCCATTTTGTGAGGGAAACTTAAATAAAAAATACTGAAGCTATACATCAGTCAACTTTCCTTTGATCTAATCTGATCTCCTGGAATTTGAGTCAAAGTTCACCTTCAGGTTGGGAGTAATTCATGCAAATGTTATTTAACATCTACATTTAAGCTTGAAGCAACTGGGAAACTCTGCAGAAAATGTTAATCAAACTTTATCAGGCAGGTTTTTATACTCAAACGAAAGTTACTGAGGATTAGCTCAGCATTTACATGTTATAGTTTTTTTTTATTCCCTTGAAGCAGAGGAAGATGAAAGGGAACTTTCATGGTGTAGAAGAGGTCTCAAACTTATTTTGTAGATTCCCTGTGTGGGACAGAGATGTTTATATGGACGGTGTCAAATGGCTTTTGTCAGAAAGTGTCATGATCGTGAGGTTAGTGTGTATTTTGTGGGCTTTAACTTTCTCTGGCTGAGGATACATGGGATCGAGAGCAGGGACAGTAACACCTGTGACATATCAATAAACCCTCTCAAGGGGGGAAATGTCTGTTTTCAAAGGTTTAAACTATTGGAAAAGTTGAATAACTGGTCCACAGAGTGAGTGCGAGAGACACAGAGAGGGAGCGAGAGAGTGAGAGTGAGTAAATATTGGCTTAAACTAAACAGTAAAGTTTATGCGGTTATGTTGAAATATTCCATAGAGCTGCATCCAGAGTATCCATCCACATAAATCCTCTTTCAAGTCCTTTCCTGATTATTGTTCAATTGCAATTTGAAAAGCGGCTCAGTGAGTTTTTAGCCTTGATTGAGAAAGTTCAAAATGAGCTGTGTGGTCCAAACTTCTGCCTGAGCCGAGGTTTTTAGTCAGTTGGATATTTGCAGTGAGTGACTCGTAAATAATCTCACTCCCACTGTACTGCCTTTGTTTTTCTTTTGCACGGACACATTTACATGTAAGACTCAGTCAGAGCAAATGATAAAGTGTTGTCGCCCCCGGCCGCTCTGCAGTGAGACGCTGACAGGCTCCTTTGAGGGGCTGCATTTGACCAGTAGCCCTCCAGGCTCACATGTAATCTGATGCAAAAAAAAGAGGTAAAACCACATGGGATGAGCTTTCTGTGCCTCCACTCTCACGGTAAGTGTCTTTGAGCTTTAACTTTCTTTAGCAGACAAATCATTTTCACTGCATTAACACCTATTTAAAAAACTCCTGTCATCACCCTTATATTTGTTTTCATTGCATGTAAAAGGTGATGAGAAGCAACAGGAAGTAAATGTCAACTGAGCCCTCGAGTGATGCGCAGCACATTAATGTGGTCTATAAAACAGAATATATATTTAGAGAGCGGTGTCTCCTATCATGCTTTTCACATTCATTTGACCTTAAAAAGGTCAAGCAAGTGCAGAAATCGGATCAACCCCCAGTTTATACATTTAATGTACATATAATTGTATAATTGTATAATTTGCTTAAAAAGAAAAGTACCTGTTAAAATCAAATCCATCCCTGTGCACAGGTCCATGTGGTGAAACCAGTACCATGAAGTCAGTTCTGATTCAAATGCAATAACACAAATTACAAACCTCAAATAGCAAGACTTTTTGTTTTAATTAGAGTAATTTACATAAGTCCAAGAAACTGAGGCTGAGAGATATCAAATCAAAGACAGGTCAAAAATCATAACTGCTTTTATATGGAGAAGTAAAATGTGGTGGAAATATTAGGTTTAGGTTTTAAAATCTGTTTAGTATCATGTTAACTCGTATCCGCCCTGGTAGGTGTAAACTAAAGCTGTTGCACAAACATGACACAAAATCCCATCATTTCAGTTTTTCAGTGATAATTTAATCAGACAAACATTCACCAGACATCCATACAGGAAACAAGCTTTCATTTGTTCATCTGTTTGCACTTCCTCACTCTCTCAAATGTGCTGTTGTAATAGTCTGATGCCAACTGATCCATTCTGCAAGCTGGCCAGTAGAACCTTCACACATGAGACATCACACTCGGAAAACAAAATGCGCTCAGCACTCGATGGACGTGACACGGAACAGTGGAGAGAAGAGTCGTCTCTCAATCGCACAGGAGACATGAAACATTCTGTGAAACGACAAAGAGCCCAGAGGTTCCTGACACGTGCAGTGTGGGGCAGCTACCGCCAAACATGGAGAGAGAGCCGGGGAACCCTGGGGCCCGACAGTTAGCTCCTTCATAGAAGGCTGGTTTAACACTGGGGCTCCGGATGACAGATACAAATCAAAGAGTTGAGAAACCCTTCAGGACCTAACCGTCCTCGTGGAGGGGGGGGGGACAACACGCACAGACCTTCCCAGCGGAGGTCACCTCACTCAGTGCATAGATCAGCTGGATAGTGCAAGTAAGTAAAGCCGTAACAATTCCAAAACATGATATTGTAAGTTTTTAATTTTACTGATGTTACGTTTATGTCATAAGAGAAAGAAAAGATAACAGGGTAAATTTTTTCCAATGCGTCTTCAAAGAATCCCAAGAATAATTGTAACAAGAGACGGGGGGGAAATGCAGAATAATAATTACACTCATAAAACTGCCAGTTCATTCCAAATTTACAATGTAAAATCTTTGGGAAAAATGAATGTCTCCAAAAAAACAGCTACATTCATCGGATACATTCAACTTAACGTGATAAAAGTCCGGGACAGATTTTAAATGAAAAGTCGGGGCAACGAAAAACAAAACATTAATAATGATAATAATGTGATGTTACTGTGTGTATTTACCATCATTTATATTCATAGCTTATGGCATCAGGTACATTAATCTTCTTATTTTTGTGTTTTTATTGAATTCAAGCATGTCAAATTTAACTATATCTTTCATCTAGACAATGACTGGGGAAGGGGGGGGGGTCTCTAATACTGCGTTAATGAATACTATTCCTCTAATGTTATATAGATATGTATCATCCAAGTGTCAGCAATGAGTCTAGTTAATGTTTTTGAAACCTTTCATACCAACTCAGATTACTTTGCAGTACAGTCTGGTTTACCTCTACTGTTGCTCTTAGAAAATAATGTTTCTGTAAAATAATTGAGGTTAAGCTTCACCAAATCATAGGAGCCAAGATATAAATATAAAATATATTCTGTTTCTCAGATGTCGGTGCCTTCGTGTTAGACTCCCTCAGCTGGAGGGAAGTTTCATTGCAGGTACAATAACAGCATAGAATTTAATTCCCATAAACGAACAAGTCATGTTGAAAAACACTGATAAAAACCAACTGGCTTTTAAATGAGCCTTAGATATATATCTGGAGGATGTTGCCGTTACCCTTCTCCTAAAAAAAAAGGAAAAAAAAGTTTATACTAAATGAATAAGATGAAAAGTAAATGATGCTATCCAATGGTTAGTTTAAGAGAAAACCTATATTATTAGATTTAGTTAAAGGGAACTGATTCAGAAATAAACATTTTAAAGAGTCAGAGCAGAAACTGGAGAATCAGTTGGCAAAAAAAATAAATGGCTTTTCCTCCAAAGTATTTCTTTCAGGTTGCACAATGCACACACGCACACACACACTACTTATACACTAAACTTCACAAATATATCCTGTCATCGTCATTTCATTTGCACTCTGACAACTAAAAAAAAAGGAAAGAAAAAACAAAAATCACTCAAAAAGACTCAGCACTCATTTTTAACTTAGCATTCACACAGTGCATACAGCGTGCATACAGTGGGTGTGGGATGTTAGTTGAGCTGCATGTCAGGAGCGTCAGCCTCTGGTTCCTCAAAGTGGAGCTGGACTTTGCATAAAGTGTTTTTGGATCTCCAGCAGCTTCGGATAAAGCCTCTTCTTTCTCTCATGGTTGTGACAAACTCCGGAGGTACGGTTTAGTGCCACTGCACCGTTACAAGTCCCGTGGTTTAGGAGTGCCCAAAAGGGAAGGACTCCTGTATACCCTGGAACCAAGGGAAACGGTTAAAGCACAGAGATTAAAGACATCGACTAAATGAGACAGGAAAAAATATATATCAACTTTCACAGGGGCTCAGATTTGTACATATGTTCATGCAGATTCAAATCTTTGTTTTTCAAAAGTCTTGGCTGTAGAGCTGTAATGATTAGTAACTTTTTATTATTGATTGATTATTAAAGTTGTTTCTCAAGCAGAACATTTCTTGTTTATTTATTCTGTTGTTTACAGACCACAACATTGATCTTTAAAAAGGTAAATAATCAATAGATGAATCAATTATGAAAATGTGTTTTTTGTTGTACGACTAGCTGTATATTTTCAAATTATACAACTTTAATACCACATAGCTTACCCGAATGTTTATTAGATATTATGCGTGAGCGATGAGTTAGCATTACTAGCTAACAACATAATTGTGAGTAGATTATGACTTTTTTACCATTTAATTCAGGTTTTGAATTGAATCTTTTTAACTTTATTTAATAGAAATGTGAAAGAACATAAGGAAAGGAGAAAGGAAAATAATATTTCCTCCCCTGTGATCATATCTCACCTGGTTATAAGAGACTACTGATAGATTGCTTTGTAGACTGTTTGCTACTAGATCCACAGAGTTTTGTGAGAGTCCGTTCTGATCTTGCTGTAGCTGGTTTGGGTTTCCCTGCCAATGTTCCCCCGCGACCCGGTGACCGCTGTCATCATGGAGGCTGTTGTTGTTGCTGTTGGGGCACTTGCTTTTCTCTGGCGAGGCGAAGGGGTTGTAGTCTCCTTCCAGGCTGCGGTGAGGCTGGGTGTTGAACTCGGCTTGGAAGGAGGAGAGCTGCTGTGTGACGCCGAGGAGGCCTCCCACCTCCACGCTCAGGATCACCCAGATCACATCTGTCAAGAGAAACAGAAACCCAACGGTTACATCAACCAGCAGATGGACCAGAAACTAGGATTACTGGAAACAACACATGTGTCATGTAAGTGGACCACACATCTCAGATCTCCTTACAGATTATAAGCGCTCCGGGTCTCTGGTTCTTTCATTTCTCTTAGAGCCACTGATGGTGTTAAGTGATGAATTATGACTATGAACACTTCCATGAAATATTAAGGTTAAATATAATTTATCCCTCCACTGCTTACTTTGTAAGTGGGGAAACTCCTGAGGGACTTCCTGGTAGGATCCATCATACGTGTTGAATTTGTACAACGACATGAATCAGTGAATTAATGGCTCTTCATTTAATTTGAGAGTGTTAATAGTGGCCCATCATACTATAGTTTGCACAGCAGTAAATGCATATGGTTTGATCTGGCAGTTAATCTTAAATAACGCCTGCTCCCTAAAGCTGCATACATCTGCATGTTAGACTCTGTAGCATCATAAAAAGTTGGCACAATAAGCCTGGCCGCTCCAAAGTCAGGATGATAACCTTTAATGTTGATGGGAGCAGAATCTCACCACTAACAAGCATTAGGGTGCAAATCCATTAAGATTCTGTTTCCTAGTTTAAGGGTTGTAATGGTTGATTATTAAACTCAATATTTGTCCTCCCATAAGTCTAAAAAAACAAAATCTTCCATTGACAAAGGAGTAAAACAGTAAAAAGCAGCCAAACCTCACATATTGACGTTGCTAGAAAAGGTACACAACTTTAATTTCGTTTTTCTTTTATATATTGATCGACTAATTGACATTCTGTGGTGTGATGGCTGCAGTCCTCACCTCCGAAGTATAGTCCTGTAGCCGAGCACATTCTCCACTGACCCTGGAACATGCCAGGGGACACAGGGCTCTGCATCTGTACACTAACGTCCGTCATTTCCTGGGGGTCCAGAGATTTCACCATCACCATGTTCACGTGGCCGAACTGATCTCCTCCCACATACTTCAGGCAAACCCCAGGAGGCCACGACTCTGCGCCTGAAAACAAACACACAACTATGCTGAACTCGAACAGAAGATGCGAGTGCACTTGTTTTAAATTTACAAGGTGTAGAATTAGCTCGGTGTTGTATCACATCATCAATCCAGCAGACTTACCAGTGTTCTGTATCCTCCAGGTCTTTGTGAAAGCTGTGTCAGGGGGAACTGATTCTCCCTCACCGATCGTCACATCCTTCACCAAGGACATGCAGGGCGCGCTGATGTTGGGACTCTCAAAGTCGTAGTAGGCTCCGATGGCTGCTTGTAAATTCCTGAGAAAACAGCAGGCAGAAAATCCAGGTGATCAGTCCAGAACTAAACTAAAGTATAACTGCACAGTAACGAATGAGACCAAGCCAAATATGGGATCCTCACAGAGCCCTAATCTCCATGTTTGGACATTTATTTCATAATTTCAACTAAGAAATAAAAAAAACAACTACATTTTTAAAGCATTATATAGTGTCATATAGGTTTGCAAATAAGGATAATTTGTATTATCAATTAACTTTCTGTTTTATTTGATTGTTGGATCTATAAACTGTTAAATAAATAAAAAAAGAACTCTTATAGCTGATTACGATTAAACCGATATCTTCAAATGACTTGTTTTGTTAAACTAACAGTCTCAAGCTCAAACACATATTATTACCAACCCCATAAGACATTAATACCATGCATACATTTCCATGCAGTATAAATCTCAGCTACTGTAAAGCAGCATGGAGGTTGCAGTTATTCAATGTAGCTATTTAAGCTGTGAGTGGTGGAAACAGCATGAGCACCCAGATCTCTGGAAAAAGATACCGTAAATATTCTTCCAGTAACCGCGATGTTACTATTAGTGCTACAATGATTTGTAGAATACTCAATACAGTGATCACTCTACAGTCATCCATGGCAGCATGTCCTGCCGTTTTACTGACTGATCCCAATGCAGAATACTGAGGGCAACCACAGCCAAGATGTCTGCAGACGCAAAGAGATGCAGACGAGGAGCTTCCCTGACGTGCTGCTCCTCCATAAACCGGTGGGTTTTATTTTTAGCCTGGCAGCGCGTTGCAGAGGAGCCATTACACAACCTCACGTGATTCTACTACAGCTGGTCTACAGCCCTGCCCACAGCCACTCGCATGTTCTCCTGCAAGTCCACTAACATAACCCCACCCCCAATTCTTTGTATTTATGAAAGAAATGATACAGTACATGACATGTCAACAACTTCCCTTTGAAGCCATCAAAACAAATAATGTTGGCTACACTTTTAAAGAACAGGTCGACAGGGAAATCATTGTGTGAGCTTTTGTGAAAATGAATTGTAACTTAGTAACTAATAGAGGGATGTGTTGGCCTGCAGCTATTTTAACTTTAAATTATTGAAGTATTTGCTTTGTTAATGTATTTCTTGTTAGGCAGTAATATACGATTATTCTTCTTTCTGCTCCTTTTCCTTCAAGTTTTGAGATTCTGTGTTGGCATTTAAATTGATTTGTTTGGTCGATGATTAAAAACTGTTATTTCTTCCTCTAGATTTTTTTGTTTAATTTCTCCTTTGTTGTAGTTTTCATTCATTACTCGTTCTGGATATAGAATTTAAAGGGTGACGATCCATGACCATCCTATCTTTCTGTTTCGATACTGTATGTCGAGTTGGGTGGAAAAATACAAAATGAAACGTGCCTGTTCTTCTACACACACACACCCACAAACACATTTAACAAGATCTTAACCTGGAGGGAGGATTTCAGAATGACCTGACGTGTTTGTTTACACACAGGGACACAGCACATGTATGAACTATGTCCAGATTTAGTATAACAAGATGAAAAAGGCCCTTTAACCCACGATCTGTATGTAAAACATTACACCAGGCTCACACTCCTCCTCTGCGGGAGGACATTGCTACTGAGCCTCTCCGACATTACGCAACCAGCAGAGATCCTCCGTCGTCACAGACAAACGTGTGATCGATGTGTTTATCGATAACAGAAGCGATCGGGGCCTCCTGAATCTGATCTATATAAAAAACACAAAGCTTTCGAGCAAACACTTTTTAATCACGGTGTCAGTCCAGTGACGTGACGACCCCCGGAGCTACCTTGATGCTAAAAATCGTTGATGCTAACGCGCAGCTAACCACGAAAGACGCTCACGTGAAATTGTACTTTCGTTTATATTCATTCCAAAATAAACGCAGCCATTTTAATTTTAGCTTGTGTGTGTCGACTGGATGTATGTGAATTAAGAAGCATGCTAAGCTAACAGGCTAGCACCGTGTCCGCCCGGACCCTGGGAGTAGGGAGTCGGAGCTAAACACTGACTCAGCTGGTTACGTTACTACAACGTATTCAGCTGTCAGCCCCCTACGTTTACGCAGCTAACGTAAATCAGCGTGTCACAACGAAGTAACACACTAATAACAATCATGTAAATCGCGGTCTTAGTCACGATTTCTCCCCCGAACGATAACGAGCAGCGGGGGTACAAAAATAAAAGACAAGAAGCTAGCTAGCGCCGCTGCATCGGCACCGAGCAGCGCCCCGCAGGCCACAACGAGTCCCCGGGCTCACCAGTTGGTCATGTCCAGGAAGAAGGCGCATCCGGCGGGGTTGAGCTGGAACCCGAGCAGCCTCTGGAATTCCGATATCAGGATGTCTTTGTCCGTGGTTCCCATGCAGCTGAACTTCTGCATGAGCTCCTGGTCCAGGTCCAGGTCCAGTTCCATGCTCTCCATCGCGGATTCGCCCGGACAGACACGGAGCGTGGGGGGCGACGCTACAAATTTAGTCCGAGGCCTCGACTTGTCATAACAAAACTCAAACAACAGGGCCGAGTGCGCATGTCACATGACTTCATCCTCCACCTGCGGCCCGGGGAACACTGACCTCTGCGCCGCCGCTGTATCTTTATATACAGTCTGTGGTTGTGTTGTAATGTCACCTAATCGCACCACAACTCGGTTAAAATGTTATTATTCACACAACCGAGCTATTTTACTCAATTTTTTATTATATGACTGTGCTTCCTATTTTATTTGTGTTATTTAATTCCTTCATTTTGCTTGAAATTTGCTGTAATCTGTGCTTTTTCTATTTTAAATCGTTCTGTTTTGTCTGTGTTTTAGTTTTTTTAATGTCCGTGCTTGATAAATAAAAAATGCTTTCCTTTCCTTAAAGGTTCAGTGTGTAGAATGTAGTGACATCTAGTGGTGAAGGTGCATGTTGCAGCCGAAGGAGAACCTGTGGTCGCCTACAGTTGTTATTAAAAACTCAAAAGGTGTTTAGTTTGTCCAGTGTGGGCTACTGTAAAAAAATAAACATGGCCACCCAGGCTAACAACTGTATCTGCCCAATGCCCATAGCACACTTCATGTGGTTTAAAATGCAACGTTGTGTTTGTTAAAACATTTAAAAACAAGTAGAAGTAACTGTTTATATTATACAATAAATAAACCATATTGCTATATATTTTTATCCATAGTATAGACTTTATATTATTATCATTATTTGTATTACCCACACGTTCCTTCCCTGAACATCCAACAGATGGCAGCATTGAGTTGCTATAGTTTATTGTGTGTGTGAGTGAGAGAGAGAGAAATAGAGAGAGAGAGAATACGTGTGTTTGTGTGTGTGTTTTGTGTGCATATGTGCGTGTGTTTGTGTGTGTCCGGTGTTAAGCAGTGTAGCTGTGAAGCAGCAGCAGCAGCAGCAGTTAGCAGAGGATGCTCACAGTTAGCTCCCTGCTCAGTATGGAGGCTGCCACCGGCGGGTACATGTTCATTTAACCGGGGAGAACCGCCGCTCCGTGCGACACGGACCCGAGGAGAGATGGCCGGGATCATCAAGAAGCAAATCCTGAAACATTTGTCCCGGTAAGTGTCCGGTTCGTCTGCGGGTTAGCCTGTTAGCTCGGCTGCAGGACGGGTCCAACGTCAGTGACTGTAACTCAGATAAACTGTGTTTTGTCATTTTTAACCGATTCACAAACTGTGAAGCTGCGCACGAGGGGAACAGGAGGAAGGTTGGACAGAGACAGTGAAGACAGGGAATCATCTCAGCTCATCATCACTTCACCAACTGTCTGTGTGTGTGTGTGTGTGTCTGGTTAACAATAATAATATATTAATAAGAATAAAGCGTCTGTAATCTGCGTTATGATGTGTTTTAGTAAGCTGCTATAATAGATTAAATGATCCCAATGATTCCTCTTCCTTTACCCAGCTGTCTTCTTATATATCTTACATTATGATTATTCAATATCTACACCTGAATAGCATCATTCTCACCCCCCATGTCTGTCTGGAAACACATTAAAGGGATAGTTCACCCCCAAAATGAAAATTCACTCATCTACAAAAATACTTTTGGAGGTTCAGGGCTAAACAGAGTTGCAGCCAAATGGTGAACAGTTCTTCAAATGTAAAAAGACAACAATACAAAAAAACATAAATGGCCTCCATACTGCTCCTGTGATGTCATCCAAGTGTTTGAAACGCCAGATATTCATATATTAATCAAATGAGGACTTGTACAGCATGTTTTTAGTGTAAATGTCGTCTGATATCCTCCTTCACACTTGGATCCTTTTCCCTTTTTAGTTTTTATTAAGACAGAATGTGTTTTGTTTATTTCTGTCGCTCTCAGTTTAGCACAGCTCGCAGTGAACTAATGTCATTTGGGTGAAATGTGTTTAAAAGGCCCCTCGTAGCCTGGCTGGACGGGTCAAAGGCTAAAGTTGATCTTGAGTGTGAACAGTATGTGTTAAATCAGAGGTTTTCTATTCGCCTGAGGGTTATTTTCCTCCTTGTTGTCGCTGTCACCGAGTGATTAAAACAATTATTTGCACCACATAGGACACAGCATCTCCGTTAATGGGCGATCATAAAGTTCACAGCCACTGTATGTTTGGCCCTAAACATATAGATGGAGTGTTTTATTTACACACAGTGAACTACTGAGGGTTATTGGGTTTAAATTAGAGTTGACACTTAGAGGCTGATCCTTTTGTGTTAATTGTTTTATATTGCAATCATTAAACTAAACATTTGTACGTTGGCAGGATCCTATCACAATGGTTTCTTTTCTTACCTAAAGAAGCTGTGGAATTTCATCCTTTCTTAAACCACGTTAATCTCAGCAGTTAGCCTATTTAAGAAATAATAGAAACACAAGTCTTTGTTGTTATGTGTAGTTCTTAATCATGCACGCCACACAAATCACTTCTCTACACTCTTATCTGACGATCTGGCACTTGTTAGAAAACGGAACAAATCGTACGGTTGAGTTAAACCTACTTTGTACGTTCAGACATGTCAACGTGCGTTTTTATCTCGAGTGTGGGAGTTGATATAAAATGTTAGTTTATAGGAAAGTAGTTGATCAGGTTGTGTTGAGCCGTTATTCTTGTGCTGAGCAGCTTATGACCAGCTTGTCAGGTTTATCAGGTGCAGCGAGGAGTTGGGATGAACAGTGTTAACAGCTGTAACAAGGTTAACTCTATTTTCATGTCTTCAAGCTGAGACATTTATTCTGTGGCTTTTTCAGCACCATCTCTTGGTGGATTTCCAAAATGTCCCATGGACTTGTCAGAAAAATGTTCGATCACATTATGAATGCAATAAATTAAAAATACGTGATTAATCAATTTGCTCTGATTGCTCCTATATTCACCCTGCGTTGGGCTGTAGGGTGGTGGAGCTCCCGATGTTAGCCTTGCAGCTACATGGGCTTCACTGAAGTAAAGGAGGCTGCTACGGTTTCTCAGGATGACTCATTCAGATGCACTGCTTCATCTTAGTCTAGCTGCATAATTCATTTGTATCTTCTAGGTCATCAGTGACGTCTGCTGGTGTTTCCCTGATAGAAGTTACACTGAACCACTCCAGATCCAGCCTGTGTGTTTTCACCTCTAATAGAATAAGCCCTAACATATTTATCTGGTTCCGTTCCTCAGGTTCACCAAGAATCTGTCCCCAGACAAGATCAACCTGAGCACGTTGAAGGGGGAGGGGCAGCTGTCCAACCTTGAACTCGATGAGGAGGTTCTGCAGAACATGCTGGACCTGCCGACCTGGCTGGCTGTCACACGGGTCTACTGCAACAAAGCCGCCATCAGGGTACGTTCGTCACCAGTCAAACCTGATTGTGTTGCTGGTCTGACGAGTGAAGCTTTCTCCCTTTTCTATTGAAACACCAGGTCTGCTGCAGAAATGCTGCACCAATTATGTAAACTTGACTCTTGTCTCCTTGTTGATTCTCACACTAATCAAAGGTTTCCTGTTTATTAACGCCAAAGAGTGGCTTTTGAAAGCGTGTAGAGTCACTGAGCAAATAAGCAGTGGCAGTGCCACAATGGCTGGAGGCAGTGCAGAGAGGACGCTGTGATCTCCCAGACCAGCGCTGCTTGTTGTTAATGGAGAAGCTTCATGTCGTGATTCAGAGGGACACAACAGGCCAGAGGCTAAAGTGATCCTGAGATATACTGGCTGCTGCTGTACATTGAGCTGTAAGGAGCTGCTCTGTGCTCTCAAATGATCCCAAAACATGACATTTAAAAGTAGTCCGTCCAATATTATTACACAAAAGTATTGCATATGTATGTGTATGTTTGTATCTCTGTTTGTTTTATTTTTGCAAGTGTACTGTGTTTTATTGACAAAATAAACCCAGAGCTGTTTTTATAGCTTTCTTTTATAGCATTCATTTTATCTGTCTCCACACCAGTGACAGTTGTAGCTGGAGGTTTTTATATCCGTCCATCTGTCCGTCCCACTCACTCTTGAAAACACAATATCTCAAGAAATCGCATGGACGCAGCGATGAGGGTCTCTGTGATTTCGTAAATAACCTTTTGGCCTTTTGAACATGACCTGGCGTTGAGGGAATTTCTTCAACTTGATGTTTTGTGAACGTGATTCATCAGGAATTACCAGAGAGACTTTCATGACTTCTTGCACAAACTCAGGGATGACTGATAGGAACTGGTGATCCAAAGTCAAGGTCGCTGCGACCTCAGAAACTAAAAGTCTCTACATCCATTTTAGGAGGCCAGATAGATCTGAATGTGAAGAATATCTTGATTGGTTGGTGGAGACATACAACCATGATGCAGTAATTTCAACTCAACCAAATACTGAGGTTTGTGGTGTTGCCACCAGTCAACAGAGTGACTCCTGTTTAAAAGCGTCTCCTTCACAAATTCATATTTTTCTTTTACTATTTTTTAGAAATGCTTCAGGCTTACTTCTCTAAAAAAGCTTTAATTTGAAACTTGAACTGTGATATTAGTTTACACAAACACTTTTTTGTTGTGAGGTTCCCAGAGATAAAGACTGTTTAGTGGATTGCAACGCCTCTTTGCTGGCAACAGCAGTGGCACAACGCATTTTGTTTTCCGGTTTAGCTTATCCTCCTTTTCATTTTGGGACCATAACTCAGGATTGAATGCACTTATTAGGAACAAAAATCTTACTTATGTGTAAAATGACATAATAATGATATATTATATCCACAAGGTCGCAGGTCACATTCACTGTGAGATCATAATGTTCTGCACAGACACTTGAACGCCCATTTTTCAGCAACATATGGGGTGGGTCAATTTACCTCTTTAAAAATGTCATGTCATAAAACTAATTTTCAAATATTTGTTAACCTTGTTTGATCCTAAATGTTTTGAACATTATTATAATTTTCCTTTTTATATATTTTCTAATCATAAAATCAGACCTTATTTCTCTAATTTCCTGTGTTGTGCCTGTGCTGCTACAGGCAGTTAGACAGAAGTGAAGGTTATTGTTGTTGCCCCTGCTTCATGTTGTGGGAGCTTGAGTGTCACTGTGCCCTTGTGCTCGGTGAATGACAAACAGTGCAGAATGCTGTGGCAAGTGTTCGTGACTGCTGCTCTTGACCCTGCTGTCCTTTCTTTTCAGATACAATGGACCAAGTTGAAAACCAGCCCTATCTGCCTGGTAAGGAACAGTTCTATTTTTGTCCCTCTGCAGAATTCCTCTACATTTCTTCAACACTCTGTTTCCCTGTGTTTCAATCCAAAATAAGAAAACTCTGGCATGACTCCAGCAGTGCCCTTTATAGATATTCTACTGTTATACTGCACCCTAGGCTGCTTGTCATCGGTAAATATTATGCCTCATCTCTACGTACCCTATCTCAGTGGTGTGCTGTGTTTTGGTTTCCTCTCTGGTGCAGTTCTTGGATAAGGTGGAGGTGGAGATGAGGACGTGTGAAGAGCCTCGTCCACCCAACGGCCCGTCTCCTATCGCTATTACAGCAGGACAGAGGTCAGTCTATGTCCTGAACCACATGTCATGTAACACGGTGAAATTTGCCTTCGCTCATCTTTATATTCTCCTTTCACAGCGAGTACGGCTTCGCTGAGAAAGTGGTGGAGGGCATGTCTGTTAGAATCAACTCCATCACCATCAAGGTGCAGGCTAAGGCCTTCCACGCCTCCTTTGAGCTCTGGCAGCTTCAAGGCAACAGCCTCAACCCCAAATGGCAGCAAAGTGACCTCCGCTACACCCGCGTCACCGACCCGAAGAGAGGAGAGGTAAACCTTCATTAACCCACTACATTCAATCTTCTACCACTGGAAACACATGTGCCCTCCTTGGTCCTTATTAGCTTAAGGGACGATGTTGAGATGAGCAACCTTTCAGAATGAGATCTTATGATCCACTTAGAGGGAATTGCTTTTTATTCCTCTGTTTGTCTAAAAACAGATCTTAACCCTTACCACACCAGTACCAATCATTTCATATAAATGTTGGGAATTTGTGCTTTTTTTGTTTTGATCGTTTTCAGTTTTGATTTGATTTGTTTTCTTTTAGGTTTTGACATTCAAAGAAATCAACTGGCAGAGTCTACGAATCGAGGCGGACGCCATTGAGAGCGATGACCAGGACCTCGGCAGCACCCCCCTACGTCTCATCACCAACCAGGGACGCATCCGCATCGCGCTCAAACGCAAAGTACGACTGTGTTTCTACTGTTCGTGGGACTGGTTAGATATCACATGTGTAAAGTCATCTCAATTACAAACGATTTGTCCCAACTTCTCTCCAGATAAAGGACTGTAACGTGTTGGCCTCCAAGCTGCTCTTCATTTTGGACGACCTGCTGTGGGTGCTGACCGACTCTCAACTCAAGGCGATCATTCATTACGCCAAATCTCTGAGCGAGGCCATGGAGAAGTCGGCCCAGCAGAGGAAGAGCATGACCGCCGAATCCCTGCAGGTACCGCCTCCTCCCGGCTCACTGATGATTCGTTAACAAACAATATACGTTGAGAAGTTTAAACTGTATAGTTCATGTGTTTTAAAGGATAATCTTGGCCAGGATTAAAGCATCAAAGCTTTATTAAGTCATACATTTCAATTGATTGGATGTTTGACAATTAAATGAATGTTTTCAGACAAACATCGATTTAGCATTAAGTTTAAAGCTGCCAGGAACACGAATGCAAGAAAGGTGACACAGACAATAACAACAAAATGTAAAAAAGACCAATTCATTTACAAATCTATTTATAAATACTCCAAATATTACAGTTTAAGATAAAAGAAGTTCAACTATTTGTTTAAAGTGTCATTATATTATATTATAATATATTATATAACTCATGTTGATGTCTTTTAAAAAGAAAAATACTCTCCACAAATGATGAAGATTACTGTGTTAAAGCCTCATATCAGCACTTTCAGCTGATTTTGATCTTGTTTATGCATAATATAAAAATAAAGTTGTTACTATAAATAAAACAAACTCATCCACCAATACAACGTCAGACTCCAGATTGGTTTGCAGTTATGCATTCATTCAGTTTCCTCTTACAGGGACACTGAGAAAGACTCAGGAACTTTCTGTAGAAGAGAATTTGTGTTGTGAGAAACTTTTCCCTCATTTAGTTGGTTGATCATTGTGCGATGTTTTCCTTCCCTCTGTGGTCCAGACGTCTCCTCCGTCTCCCGGCCTCCACAGCTTGTGGACGGAACCCCCGCCCGCTCCGACCGGCACCCCCAACAACATGAGTCAATACTTTGATCTCTACGATGTGAAGGAGTCTTCGTATCACACATTCATATCCCGCTTGGACTTACACATATGCAACGATAGTTCTTCAATGGATGAAGGTTTGTTGGGAAGAAATCACCATGAGCTAAAAGCATCAGCCATTGAAATTCTCTTGTATCTCCAGTATATTTCCGCTGCTCTGTATGAGTGTAAAGCCAGGATCGTACTCTCAAAATAACCCTTAAATTAGAGTAAATTGCTAAGTGTTTAATGTGATGGTGTTATTAACGGCTGTAATGTGATTTTGCACAGATGAGCCTCCTCCGGGTGTGCAGGGTGCGATGCAGCTGACCTTCAGGAAGCTGGGTTTTGACTACTATCCCATCCACAGACCTGGTGAGTGTGATGACTGCGACCATAATCCAACTGCCGCTCACCCTGAGGCTTCGCACTTGTCTGACCGCAAACCACAGCGTCCAGTTAAGAGTGGCTGTTAGGAGGATTACTATTCAAGCAGACTAATGGCCTGAGAGAGTGTGCCCAGTGCCATTAGCTTTGTGGAATTCCTGAAGTGTAGAATGGAGAACGGCCTCCAAGCCCTTTCGGTCAATTAAACAAAGTTTAAAAAAAGCTTTTATTTTATATAACAGGCTTTCGAATATAAAAATAGGAAACTGTATCAAACAACCCAGTTCATATTCTGTATCTGCACATGTTTGGGTAATGGGTTTGAAAACTATTATTGCTTTTCCACATTTGGGTTGTAGACTTGCATCAACAAATCTGTTTAAGTTTTAAATAACTAAAGACCTCATTTAGGTAAAGCATGACTTTCTATGTGTGAGCCCTTAAATGCTATTTTGATTTGTTCCAATACATTCTTTAAACAATTTCCAGACTGGAGCAAGTCGTATTTGCTGATTGCTGAATCATAGTTTCTTTTGGATATTTCTCTGATCCAGCTGATGGATGTCGACACTGGGAGCGTCACAGTGGAGCCATGGAGGCTCAGGCCCAGTGGGCTGGGAAACTGCTGCAGGAGTACCACAAGAGAGTCGAGGCCTCCGGGCTCCCAGGGCCTCACACCGAGGGGCCCCGGCCAACCAAGGACTGTCCTGCAAAGCCAGGCCAAGGTAGGAATGAATGTACAGGTTTGAATTTTCCTTAAAAAAATCAGTTTCTCTCCAGAAGAAAATAGATAAAATGACATAAGAAATAATGGTTTGACTACAGCTTTATCTTTATATCCACTTTATAAAAGTTTGGCTGGAGATGGATCTGTTTCCATGGTTAATCTCTGAAACACTAATAGCAAATTGCTGTTACACCCAATATATTAACAAATACATCTCCATGGCAACTGAGCCAACTCCATCTGCTGATGAAGACTGATTATTTAGAATCTTTGTAGCTACAGTCAAATTCCAGATAAACAACTGAGATGCTGTAAATATCAGATTATTAATGAGAACTGGTGCACAGTGGTGATAATACAACTACGACATACAAACCTACATATGGTGCAATAAGAATAACATTTTTATGATGAAGCAAAAAAAATCTGTGTTTTCTGATTTGCTTGTTTGTAAGCGAGTTATTTGAAGTGTTTCCTCTCCTGTGTAAACATGTTAGATGGACAGTCTGACAAAGAACAGACGACCCCCAGGAACACGGCTCCGACCGGGTCCTCACTGAAGAGGCTGCGATCCAGCTGCGTGGTGGTCAGGGTGGATGACGTGGACATTCACCAGGCAAGCTTTTATCATCCGCTGATTTGATTAACCTGCTCTGACAGAAGCTTTACTCTCCAATTAGAAGGTGGTTATCTACTGTGGATCATACCACCGAGCACAGAGCAGCAACTCCTGTAGAATCATATCTTAAAGAATTAACTTAGAGAGTGATATCCCCAGATGTGACCACCAGGTCCTCAAGGTGGATTACATTAATGACAGTATAGATTACACGAGTGGATGCTGAAAATAGTTCAGTGGCAATAGTGTATCTCAGCTTTTAACACTAAATATACTGCAGATATGAGTCTCCATTCAAGAATTTTAAAATCCCTTCACAAAGTCCCTTTTAAAGACGGAAAGAAATTAATTAATGTGATGATGTGTAAATATTTGGCATCAAATTACCCTTGTAAGAAAACACAATAACACAATAAATGTCAGTTCACCTGCTGTTTCGTCTTTCATCCAAGATGGAGAAACCCCCTTTCTATTCAAATTACACTCCCCGGGACGTTTTGCCTTTCACACTTTTGTTTTACCACAAAAGAATGAGAAAGCTTTCTGGGTTATTTTCAGCAAAAAACACTTGGACTTCCTCATTTGTAAGAACGAGAGAAACTTTCTGTATGTTAATTCTCTCTGTGTGGACACCACCCCCACCTTAAGACAGGAAGTCCCTGATATGCAGACTCAGGTGTTTTAGCTCTGTTCTGTACAGCAAATGTTTACTTTTGTTGAGTAATTGATTGATTGTGTCTCAAATCTCACATTTAGTGATAATTCCCCCACTGTCTCTATCCTCAACCTGCAGGTGTCTTCAAGGGGCCGTCAGAACAAGAAGACTCAGTCTTTATTGTCCTGTAACCGTAAAGCTCTGCATTTGCCAGACAGCGTACCAGCAATTCATCTGCAGTTCACTGAGTACTACTTTCCTGACAACCCAAGTCTCTCAGGTACCAACTTACCTTTTAGTTTATTGTTATTGTGTGCTTCTGCTTTGCTACATTCACAGGACAGAAGTTTAGCTCACCGCCAACATATTTCTCTTTGAAACGTTAAAGCATTTCTTTTATTTACTTTGCGTTAGTTATAATTGATGATATACAAATTCTTCCCCCATCAACATCTCCTGCCTTGTTCTTCTCTTCCAGTGCCCACCTCAAACCTGTATGCCCAGTTAAACGGCCTCCAGCTGTGTGTGGACCCGGCCAGCGTGCTGTGGATCAATCTGTTCTCCAGGGGTCTGCTGCACACGCTGGACCAGGTCAAAGCTTTCTACCATTTGCAAGACAGTAGCAAGGCTGAGGAGCATGTAGACGTGCGCATGGATGCAGCTCAGCTTAAGGTAAATACAAAACATTTTGCGGTTATTTTTTTCCATTAATTGTTCATCATTTAAGTGATGTAATTGATTTTGTTTGATGTTTTTTTTATAGTTGATCATTCCTTTGGATTCCTCCATACTGGACCATCCAGAGCGTCCACAGTCTCTATGCATCACCGTTCCCCAGATGGCTCTCAGCAACACTCGCCTCTGCCCCCATGGCTCCAGAGCTGACCTCCACACCATCTATGACAAGTTCTCCAACTGCTCTTTCTTCCAACCCACGTCACCCTGCCCTTACCCCAGAGACCTTAGTGCCTTCCACCCCATCCCCTCCTCCCTCCTCCATCACTCCCAGGAGACGGAGCCAGAACCTCTGGATGGAAAGCAGTCACGATCCCAGGACGTCTGGTCCCTCGGTCTGTCCCGTGTAACGCTGGGTTTCGATGGAGCTCGGCGATTCCCCAAAGGCCGGACCCAGCCCTTTGTCGAGCCCTTTGCCGTGTCCGTGTGGATGTGTCAGCCTGCTGCCTTGAAAAGCGCTTCCTCGTCTTCCTCCTCCAGTCCCAGCAGAGCCCACCAGCCTCCTCCAGAACAGGAAGAGGCTTCGTTTGCCTCTATCCACCTCCTGGTTCACACCAACACTCCAGTAAGATTGTGGCTCAACCACTACCAGTATGTAGCACTGCTGAGAATGAAGGATTCCATGGCCCGGTTGGGGGCCGAGCTGGGCCGGGATCTGCGAGATGTTAAACAGGCTCGTGGCCAGAAGACAAACAACCCTGCTTCTGTTTGCGTCGCCCTTCTGGTGGACTCGGCAGAACTCGGTCTCCTGCTGCCACCGGTCAGCTCAGAGCCAGAGGAAGAGGTCCCCCACACTCCAGAGACAGACAGCATGACCGACTCTGATATGTCACCGATTCATCACTCGGCAGAGGTGGACCCGCAGGACGGTGGGTTGGAAAACGGCGTCTCCTCTGCGTTCGATCAGGATGAACACGTGGAGGAGGCGTGTGAGGCTGTGGAGGAAGGGCCGGAGCAGGAAGTGGACAATGCTGTCCTCTCACACCCCCTGTCACCTGGACACTCCCCTGCCCTGTCCCGCGTGCCGTCCAGCTTTAGCCTGGAGGGAGAGCTGTCGAGCGCCATTAACGTCACCAAGGACGCGACTAACAACGCCATCAGTGCCTCGCTGGACATGACCAAAGGAGCGTTTTCAATAACAAAAGATGCATTTAGCCTCCTGAGTCGTGGCTCGGGGATGAGCAAGCTGTTCAGTCCAAAGTAAGTGCCTGTGCTCTCCTGCTGGGCTGGTGGTGACAACAATACGATTGTGTGTGTGCCTGGACCCCTGCTGTGCACTACCTGCTTTCACCAGCTGTCCCTTAACGCCTGTGTTTTCATAGGGAACAGGTCCAGCGTTCAGAAGAGTCCTCCCTGCCTGCCGGCCTGCGTCACCTACCGATGAAGCAGTCTCCTTCCCAGCATTCCTTCGATAGTGCCATCTTGGAGGGCAGCCTACCGGATGAGAATCATGTGGATAGTGACGTCAGCGACAATTTTGTTATTCTCATGGACTCAGGTATTGGAAGTTTCCATAACAGATTCTCTGATTACGTCAGGTGACACCTACTGCAGCTTTATATTTTGTTTCCAGAGTCAGGTGTGGAGTCCATGCGACCCAACAACACTCCACTAGGCAGCCGGGGAAGCCCCGCCCTGGGGACAGAGGGGGGTTCATCAGCTGACCTCAGCAGCTCCCTGTCCCAAAGTACTGAGGACGTGTCCGAGGACATGGTGGGTTACTCTTCTGATATAAAGTTCTATACAAATAAAATACTGTTTGATTATTTAACATTGGAGTTCTGTTATGTGCCTTTACAAATATCTCTGAGAATAATTGAAATCAATTAAAGTGTGACTTCATTGTGCTGTGGTTTCAGTCTTCGGTGTTGTTACTGATCGTGAGTGGAGCAGCATGTACCATGGAAGTAAAGGGAGAAAGCCAAGTTGTGGCTGTGGAAGCTCAAAATCTGAGCCCTGTGCAGATGGGCACCATCAAAGTGTCTGACGTGCTGACTGGGCTCGTACAAGGTAAACTGGTTATTGTGGAAACACTGACATTTTCTGTTCGTCTTTGCTATGAGTCCTAGGCTACATTCTATATTTTACAGGTGCTAATCACATTATACAAAAGCTAATAGGTAGATTAGGGTTTTGGATAAACTTAAGAAAAGGGAAAAAGAAATATGATCGACTTCCAGAAGTTTAATTTAAATGTTCTGCAATTTTAAACAAACAAATCATGACTGGTTTAAGGATCGGCACCACTGCTGAGGTGAATAGTATAAACACAAAACTTATAAGCACTCTTTTTCTTCTGTTGTAAAAATTCTTTCAAATCAAAACATGGTTTCTACATGACTGTATATTGTCTAGCCTGGTTGCAGTGTAAATTTGTCACACATATGTATCTTCTCCTTTTTGTTTCCGCAGCTCCAGGTGGACCAGTCCAGAACCAGAACGGCAGCGGTGGGTCTCCAGTGGTGCGCATGCGAGCAGAAATGGGTCCGTCTGCCGCCAGGCACTCATCCCTGGCTGAGTCTCTCGGGTTCCTGGATGTGAGAGTTCAGGACTGCCACGCCGAGTTGTTAGCCTCCACAGTGGCTAACATCGGGCCTTTCCTGGAAGACGAATTCAGTGTCGATGGCCAACCGATGAAGTTACATATGAGCAACATCACCATCACTATGAAGGTTGGTTCTTCATGATGTTTGGATTTTGGGAAAAGTCTGAATATAGGAAACGATTGGATGTCAACTAGTTGCCTGGCCTGGTATTTAGAAGTAAATGGAATTGAATCTGTAATCTCTTGTAGTAAAAAGCATGAACCAGCCATAGGCAGCCAGTTTTGATTTATGTTGAGATATGTGAATTACCAGGATCCCATTTTCTTTGTTTTTTTAAGGATGATGGCCCTAGAAACTATCCCACAGCCCCTCAACCTGTCCCAGCTACTTTCATCGTGGATCAGCTTCTCCTGGAGCGCAGTGACGATGGCATCATGAGGCTCAAAGGTGAACAAGAGAAGACACATTATAATTGTTTTTTATCACAGTCACAGAACGATGAACAGGAAGTTATAGTCACAGTTTCTTTTTTGATTGAATCCTTAGCAGGTGCTCCTGTGGCTGGTCCAGACAACACAGACACTTCCTGTTCTGTTCTAGAGAAGAGAGAGGTAAGGGAAAACTAAACTAACAAAATACATGTGTACAAGATTGATCTAGAAAATCTAATGTACAAAGTGGGACTCAAAACAATTTAGGTGGTAAACTATTTGTATTCATCAAATTTCTCTTTTTCAGCCACACACACACATTTTTTTGTAAATTTCATCATAACTTTAAAGTCCTGTCAAACTGCAGCAGAGATTGACTCATTCAGATTAGTTTCCGCTCATGTTTCAAATATCTTCAGTCTTAATTACAGCTCTTAAACTGATCCCTGGTCAGATCTAAGATACACAGCAGAGGTGTTGAATATCTCTGTATACAAGCTAGTGTAATGGTATCGTAATGACACCTGTTGCTGTCTGTCAGAATCTGATATCTGCCCTCTTGGCGTGGAGCACGTAGCCAGCGCCTCCATTACCTGCAGCTGTAACTAACCGATTCACTAATCCTGTGTTTACAGAGACAGACTGTGGAGTCGCAGCTCTCTGAGGCCCAGGCTGTCCTCACCCAGGCCCTCAGTGATAGAGAGCGCCTCCTTCTGGAAGTCAGGAAGTATGACCCCACGTTTACTCTCTGACCCCCGATCACCAGGGCTGACCTTCTGAGATCGGACTTATCAGGATGAATGTCAGGAAACTTGAAAACTTGCGTAAAGACAGGTCAGGGCATTAGTCATGTTTGGGCAGAAAATGAAAGTTGAGGCTTTGGATCACTTCCCATTCTATCATAATGCTACTCATGAGATTCGAAAAGAGCCCATATAACAACCACGTAAAGGGGAAGCTAGTGGACTAACTTACAGGTACATTATTGGTACTATATTTAAACTTGGCAGTGTTGATATTCCTCTCTGCCTCACTAAACCCAAGTTATTATGGTTGTTTCTCATTCACATTGGTGTGGACAGTGAACTCAGTGTGTGTTTTCAGTGATTGTCACAAAGCATGCAAGAGTAAACATCATCAAGCTTCAATCCTCTCCACTTTAATATTAGTGTTAAGAAACCGTTGAGTCAGGCAGAAGCCAAAACCTCCTCCTCACATGCACTGACACTGCCAGACAGGCGTCAGTCGCTCCTTCTGCAAAACAATACACAAGTTACTGTTAAGCATGCTTTGTGATCAGTGCTAATTTACACATGGCACATTTACAGATAGTCATACCGTTAAGCTAAGTGACGTAGAGTTCCTCTGTTTAAGTGTTAAATACGATAGATCCATGTTTTTCTTTTCTTTTACAAGTATTATAATAAGATATCACCTGTTGTTGGAGATGTGATTCAGTAGGTAGGGAAATCAAAGCACTTTCTAATTTAAAAAAAGAAAAGAAGGAAGAAGCATAACAACACTGCTTTCATAGAGAGAGAGAGAGGGATGTGTCACAGTGTTGTGTTGTTTTATCACCAGTGGTAACCCAAATTTAACAAGTTCTCTGTTCTCAGAAAGCAGGTCGACTCATTCCCCAGTGTTGTGTTATTCTCCGGGCTGTGAAAGGTTTATCGTTTTTCTTTTGTACTGTGAAACGGTGCTCGGTGGCAGAAGGTCCACTCAAAAGACGACACCCCTTTTGTTCTCTCTCGCTCGGCTCTGAGAACAGGATGCACGGTACCTTCAGTATTGTAACTGGTTTGGTGTTTTTCATTTTACCAGCAAAACCAGAGATCGAATACTTGACCCTCTTGAAACGTGTTTTTGTAGCTTGCCAGGAAACAAGTCAGACTGCTTGTGTTGTTACCTCTGTACACACTGATCATGTTTAGTGATCAGACATGATGAACTCACAGCTCACTGTGTTTGTTGTTTTACATGTGTGTATTTATTTAGTTTTGTCAACGCCTTTTGTTTTTGTACGACCAGATTGACGACGGTGTATTGAAGCCATATCAATCAATGAAAGTGACATTTAAACAAGCTGTGGTACTGCTTATACTCACATAGTGTTTTATTTATGTTATCAAACACACAACAAAAACGGATTTCCCAATGTTAAACTCTGATCTGATCAGTTTATCAATGGGGCCGGTTGCCAGTTCAACCACTTTCCTTTATTCATGCTTGAATCTGTTACATGCATGGATTCAAACAATGATAGATTTGTTCATCCATGCAACATTCATTTTCTGATTCCTTGTTGCATATCACTCATGTGTCTCATTCTGTACACTGGAGACCTCTGGTGGCTGTGTCTCACCACAGCACTGCTCATTCAGAATTCATTAGTATTTATAATTTTTCAATCTGTGTTGCCTTGCAAGCTATGAATGATATTTTCCCCATTCTTAAAGAGGAATGTAAAATATTGAAGCAATAGAAAGAAAGTTTGAACCAAAAACACGACAATGAACAGTAACACTATATGTTTGATGTTGAATTCTTAACATTACTTATATCAAAGAAAATCTATTTCCTCTTCTGTCAGGTTTGAGTGTTTCTCCCCCTCAACTGCATGTGGCTCCACATCTCCTCTGTCTGTGTAACCAGGCAGCAACTCTGCCCTTTAACCTCAGTGTCACTTGTAGATGTGACCTTCTCCTCAGCTCTTGGTGTTTTATGATTTTTGCATGGCCTCAGTAAACAAACATGTGGTGGTACGAAACTGAACGTCCCAGTCTGGATGAGACATATGTAGCTGTAGAGTGGCTCACTCCTCTGTCAGGCCTCAGTGATACGTAGCGTCCCCTGAGCTGCAGACTAACTGGTGCTCTGATACCTGCTGACTTCCTTTTTGCACTCCAGAGCAGGCCGGGGTTTCCATGACAACTGAACCCTTACCCAGTGTGCCATGAAAAAAGATGAGATGGACGGAGAGTGAAGCAGGACTCACTTCAGGGTGTTTCTCTCTCTCTCTCGGTGCATGTGCTGAAGTGATGTATGTTGTATATGCCTTGTGAATTACTTGCACTTGTGTAGTAACTTCACTGGAAATTGCACTTGTTTTAATGTAAATCACCTCTGAGGACTCCTTGTGATATCTTCCTACGCGGCGCAGTAGTCGCAGACCCTGTGGACAGTATTTTTTTTTCATTTATGTAGAATTATATTGAATTTTGTATCGTCTTTACGACTTCATCAAGACTAATATAAAACTGGTTCTGTGAACCAAAGTATGTGGAACATATTTGAAAAAGGTGACAGAATAAATTAATTGCTGAACACTTCTGTTGTCTTTGTGATTTAATCGATGACGCAATTCTTCCAATGTACAAAACATGGTCTGTTCAAAGTGTCCATTTTACTAGTGAGAATTTTGTCACATATTTCCAAATAAAACCTGAACATCTGATTTATTTGGCAACCAAGGTTCCATTGTTGTCTCCCATCCAAATCACTTCCTCTCAATAAGAGCAGACATAAGCAAATTTAATGCAAATATCACAGGTTGAGCAAATGATTTGTCGCTTCCTCGCTCTCACAGATTGGAAAAGAACAGGAGGGACAAGGTTCACCACTAATGAGAAGTCATGTGTGACCATGTGTCCAAAGTTCACTGGATCATAAAAATAACTACGGCACCAAAACAAAACATTACTGGTTTGAGTATAAAACTGTATTTACAACCATAATACATGGAATAGGATTTTATCAAATCTAAACGTAACATAAAGCTTTGACAACAGGAGGTGAATGGCAGGTTTACTCTTCTGCTTATTGTTCAGTGCTGCAGTCAACACTGAGCTAGAAAATGATCAGCCCCTGGTAGGCTGCAGGATCATTGAAATGGTTCCAGCACATGATTTTGACACATGATGGCCCCACGTTTTAATCACAGCCGATCCTCCGTCTCCATGATCCCCACGCGATGTAAAACTCTGGTGCCTCAGTGAAAGACAATGTTCTTAAACTTGGTGTTGGGAATCTGATCTCGGCTCTTCAACCTCCTCACGGCTTCCCTCATGTGTTTGGGCTGTAGAGGTGGTGTTTCTCCCCACTTCTCACAAACATCCAACGCTGCGAGAAAAAAAAACAACAACATGACATTAATAATCTTACATATTAGACAGGATTTGTGTGAACATTCTTTGTAAGTCTGCCACTCACCTTCCTCAACAATTTCCCCGGCAAAAACCTTTGAAATACCAGACATGGCGATCACTACGTTCTGAGACACCGATGATCCTGTTATGGACTGGATCAGCTGGAAGAAAATGATATTTTAAGCATTTAAACCAGCAGGATTTATTTTCACAAAGTCAGGCCCTCATAAATCAGATGAAATGAGTTAAATAATTCCTTGTGTCTTTAACAGCGTACCCTCTTAATAGCGGCCTTGGGGAAGGCCGAGCGTCTGTACATCTCATAGCGATTCAGCTGCTCCTCAGAAAAGGAAGACACCAGAACCCTTAAAAAAAACAGGGGGAGCAGAGGGTGATGGTTAAATTTCGCAAAAAGACGCAGGTGCAAATTTCAAGAATTTGAATAACTTTCTGTGTAGTTCAAATGTTTGAGCTTACTGCATCTTCTGTATTTCGTCCTCATCGACCTTGAGACGTTTCTCCTTCTTCTTCTCTGGTTCCACCTTCAGTCTTTTGGCAGCCGACTGGTCGGAGGTTCCTTCCTCCTCATCTTCTCCAGCTGCTGGGTCCTTTACAGAGGAAGATGAAATTATTTATATAGCTACTAAAAACAAGGGGATGACATTTGTAAAACCACCACAACACAGCCATGCCAATTGGTTGATTATGTTGTTTCATTTTGTATTATTTTAGAGAGATTTCATTTTGTATATAATATTTTTTAAACATTGTGTCCAATTAAGATTTTTAAGTCCCCTTTCCTAAAAGCTTACATTTCCTTGCAAAAAATTGTTGATATCAAATGCAGAATGCAAGTTTGATGTTTGTTAATTTTTCAACCCAAAACTCAGATCAGATAGATAGATAGATAAAACATGTTTTCTTATGACTGCCTGTAATAAAGCAACATCTAAAATGTAAGATGTTTTCATTGTGTTTAGCTTATTATGTTGAATGGGATATTAGATGATTATTGTTTTCTCTAACTAAGGATATAAAGAACGTTGTCATTTCTATACTTACAATAACAATGTAGTAGTAGTAGTAGTTGTAGTGTTTGGTTATCTGAACCATTCAGGCATCACAACGACACTACTTTGAACACATGTCTCTCAGCAAGGGGGTTGTGTTAAGGCAGCTAATTAGTAATAAGAGGAAAGGTCCATAGGTTGTTTAATATGAACTCCATCACTCCCTCTGGTGTTTGAGAGAAACGAAGCTGCACAACTCACAGATGTCACCTCCTGTTTGGACTGATCCTCCGAGGACGACTCCTTGCTTTCATGGGATGATTTTGCTTTTGCATCTTCGAATTCGTCAGATTTTGGATGATCCTCTGAAGCTTTCCTCGCGGATTTGTCCTCGGTTTTGATTCGTGCAGGGTCCGCCATGATGCAGCTTCACTACCTGTGCAATAACAACGATATAGATGATAGGTCACTGGTTTGACTGGAGTTAAGTTTAACTTCAGTTCCCCGCTCAACACTGAGCAAACGGGACATGACATGTTTACAAACTACCAAGGAACAAATAGTAAGTGAATTTGGGTTAATTTTGACTATCATAGAAAAACATCTGGATGGAAATTAGTCTGACAGATGCACTTACCTCCTCTGCAGCCAGGCGTAAACAAAGCAGTATCGACAACTAAGCTAATGACTTAGCTAAGCTAACTATGAAGCTAAGCTAATCCTAGCTCCAATTGACGCTGGTTAGCGAAACACATTCACTTTACCTGCTATGGCGCATTAAATAATTCACACAAATACACGTGAATATTCAGTGAACACGGTAAATTCACACACAAGCAAGTCACCAAGTCCGGGAGCTACGGTTGCAACAACAATGCTAACTTTCAGTAGCATGTACCCTCGACTTCCGCTTCCGCTTTGTAAAAACTTTATTAACACTAAGCAGCAACAACAAGGACAACTTGTGCCCAACCTACAGTATATGTGCCAAACACGTGAAATATACACACTTAACAAGACATATACAGTCCATTTCTGCTATAACCTAATAAATTAATGTTTTACCACATTTATCTCACACTATAAAGACAGTCATCCTCACTGTTTTCTGTTAATTTTACTCAAACTGAGTTGTCACCTGATAACATGTGATCAAATGTCCCAGTTTACACACATGTGGGAATCTGACACATTTTTATCAGCAGAACCAAATTAATTCATGTACTTTCCCTCAGTGTTTACAACATTTGCACATTTGTTAATTAACAATAACATTACCATCATATCATCAGTACTATTACCTACCTATTTATCTTGTGATTCTGTTTTTATTCTTTCTACCTCAGTACTTTTTATTTTATTTTATTCTATTGTATTGTATTTTATTGTATTCAAATGTACCGGCTGCTATGACGACTTAATTTCCCTTCGGGGATGAATAAAGTAATCTATCTATCTATCTATCTATCTTAAGTGACTGTATTTTTGGATTATTTGGTTTTAATAATATATTCAAGCTTCTGGTTTAATAACTAGTTCTTATTAGTTCTTATATTTTTATTTAAAAAAGATTAGGGTTTTGGAAAATCTGGATACTAGGAGTGGTGTTAGAATAGATCTTAAACCAACTGGATGGGTGTAGTTGCCTCCGAGTAGCACAGGCACCATTTTGCTTTCACCCATCCAGCTGGTGTGTGCAGCCGCTCGGGCTCGTGCGCGTGCAGGGTCTATGGGCTTGAGCAGCAGAAAGAAGAAAGGGCAGTTTCGAGGAAGTGACGGACGAGGCGCAACGGACCGGTCAGAGGAAGTTTACTCGATGCTGGTTCCGTGCGGCTGAGCCAAACTTTTAACCCCCAGTTCGGCTCCAGCTCCAGCGGCGGCGGAGGCGGCACCACCGTGGACCGGGACTCAGGGATCCAGCGGCGGCGGCAGCTCCAGCTCGCGCTCCAGCAGCATCCGGGAGGAATAACTTGACATCGGGGATCGCAGAGGAATTTCACTCCCGCAAAACCGACTCCCCCCCCACCCCCTTCTCCCCTTTCCCTTCTCCCCTTCTCCTTCTCTTCCCCGCGCCTCCTCCGGGGTTTTTCTTCTTCTTCTCCGGAATCCGCGATGGGGAAGGAGCAGGAGCTGCTCGAGGCGGCGCGCACGGGCAACCTGGCCGCCGTGGAGAAGCTTTTATCCGGGAAGCGCCAGTCAGCGGGCACCGGCGGCGGGTCGTCGGGCATCGGCGGAGGTGGCAACAGCGGCGGCCACGGAGCCTCCTCTCACCCGCTCTCCAGTCTGCTCAGGTAGGCAGCGGCGGGTATACCTGATTGGGAACCCAGTGTCTTCCCTGTCTAATATGACCTGATCACTCACAGCTCGTCCCAGTTTGCAATATCAGTGTTAGTTACAGTCATGTTTTTTTTTGCATTTGCCAAACAAACAAACAAACCGAACCAGTGCAGCTCCGGAGCAGGGGCATGCTTCTTTGTTAGCTCCCAGGCAGCTGAGTCCCCTGCCAGCTTTCACTGAAATGTGCACCGACACCTCAGGAGGCAATTGTGAAATTAAACTAGAGAAACGTGCAAGAAAGCAGCTCAGGGTTTCTTCCCTTTAAAAAGAAAACTGGTGCACATGTATTATTAATAGCTTACACACAGTCTAGACCTGAGAGCTCTCAGTGGGGAAGGAGGAGCAGAGATCCAGTTGTTAGGATCCTTACTGTACCCACTTATAAAAAATAAACATCTATTTACCTCAAAGAGCAAAGGCTTTGGTGAGGTTAGCGTGTGATGTGGGTTTCACATCCTGCAGAAGACCCACCATGAAGGTTAGAGAGGTTTAGCTGCTCTCATGAGGTTTTCCCTTGTCACCCAAAGGCTTTTTGTCCTGCTAATATCTCCCTATAATTACTAATCTCCATAGAATAAAGCAAAGTACGGTCAACACACAGTATCTGTCACCTCCGCGCATACCACAGTATACAGATAGTCAGATTAACATGTGTTGTACCACAGTGAGGAGGTACAAGCCATAATTGATCTACTGTACCTCAGATTTGTAAAATGATTTGCTTTTGTTATTCTCTGCCCATAAAAACTAATACACTAGTAATGTCATATCGAAAGAGGCATTTGTGATTTGCCTGAGTCACTCGTCTGTAGTCCTGTGCTGTTTGTGGTTATTAAAGATTGCATCAAATTCTTCGCTGTATTAAGAAGATGCACCTCTCTCCTAATGCACAGCCCTTCTACCTCTCTGCTGCTGCAGGGTTATATTAAACAGTAGTATCGACTATAATCGATCTGATAAGTTACCAGTTTCATTTTGTCCTGCTGATGTTATCAGAGTTATTGGCTTACCACAACCTAATTGCTGAATTTCCCTGGGCTGTAGAGAGAGAGGGAGGGCATTTGATCCAGTTTTACAATACAGCCTTACCAGAGATAGCCAGTGTGCAATATGCAATGTTAACACTCATCAAAAAAGAAATCAGCAGTGTCATTGTTTAGACAGAGCCCATTCACGTCTGCCTTACACGTACAAATTTAACCAAAGCTTGTAAACTCAGCTTCCTCATTTTAGTAACAAGCACATGTAGGTGAACGTCCGGCATCAATCAAAACAAAGTACTGTTGCCGTGGGAGCCGCCTTCACCTGGGGGACGGTGTGACGGCGTGGGACGGTGTGACGCATCACTGGGTTACTCAGCGCAGATCATTCAATCTGAAGTAATTACATTAAACCCCGTCTTAAATATCCAGGATCCAGTCCGGTGATGTTGTGCAGTCGATGCCGTCCCCGTCTTCTGCTCACATATCTATGGGCGGTCTGAAGAGCCCATTGTGTCATCTGTCTCGGACTTGAGCAATCAATGTGGGGCAATGTTGGCTCGGGGAAATTATTGGCCAGTCTTTGTTGGAAATGAGTTGACTATTGGCGGTTGGACCTAACAGACACCGTTGCTTCCGGACACCTGAGTTTAGAGGAAAGACTCAGAATAAAAAACAAGCTGTGAGGTTATTGACCAGAGAGAAGCCCAGGGGACTTGTTGCTATTGTGTGCATTTGATTTAGTTTGCATAATGAAAATGTCAATACACGTTTAAGGGCTTTCACAGTGGATGACTACAGTGGCTGTTGGATGGCGTTAGTGTGTGTGTGTGTGTGTTTTTTTCCCCCCTTTTTACCAGAATGTCTTTGTAACTTATTAATCATCCATAGTTGGAAAGTGTAGCCTTGTAATCCTGTCAAAGGAGATTTGATCTGTAGGGACGACAGCTTTCTTCAGCAGATTTTCAGCCTGTGTCGATCATCATGAGGGAACGATTCTGTGCTATTATTTTGATCGGTAGCCAGAGACGGTCATAGAATCCGACTTTCTCTTCTGCGTTGGTATGAGAGCAGGAAGCCAGACCTTATGTGCGCCACCACAGGTCATACAGATGAATAATCAGACCTAATGGCCGTCATTACCAGGCTTTGAAGGCATGTTGTGTGTGTTTCCACTAGTTTGTTAGTGTTCTTGCTCTGGAATGGCCCGCGTGTCAAGACTTGTTGTGTTTTTGTAACCAGGCAGTTGTACAGCTCTGCTCTGCGGAATGTCTGCTTTCCCAGGAGGCTGCGTCCCGGCGGCTGCCATGGGATCGGCACTGACCCCTGCATGTTTAACACTGTCGCCGCCCCAAACATTTGTTCTCTGGTGCTCCATTCACACCCAAATGAGCCGGGCAGGGCTTCTCTCTCAAGTAAGGAAGGTCATGGTCGTGCTTTTATAGTGCCACCGTGCAGTGGTGGTTACAATAGCTTGTAACAATAGTGTGTGGCGGAATTGGTAAGTCCATTTTGTGGCCTGTTACAGGGCTAACTTGAGGTTTTGTTTACCTCAATGCGTTGGCCCCATGACCTGCTTTGATCCCAGAGGAGAACAGGAAGTGCTCTTAAGCAACACTTCCTGGTCCAGGTCTTCCAAACGCAGGCAGCTGCTGCAGTCAGACCGGAGGTAAGACAAGTCCCTGGCAGGGAGAGGGCCTGCCCACTGAGGGGAACCTAACAGAGGAATGCACGGGGTTCTGGACAGACGCTCTGAGAGCTTAGCCAGATGAGGGCTCGTCTCCCAGATTCACAGCCGCGTCCTTTGTCCAGCTGACAAAGCGTAGAATGGCTGCTTTTCATATTCATATGAGTCTGTAAAGACCATTATATACTTTTTTTTTGTTTTACAAAGAAAATTGAGCTGTCGCTCGGACCACCTATTAAGAGGAGCCTCATTCAGGCCAATGTTTGCCATCACTATTGGCTGAATCAAGATGGGCTTTCTCAAAATTGCTGCTTTTGAATCGAGGTTTCTGTATTATGGTGTCTTCTTTTTCTGAATCCTAGGGAGGGAAGAGTTTCTATCAGTGTGATGGCTCGGTTTGCATTTTAAGAGGCTCGGGCACAACTCCAGATCTTTCCGTCCCATTACATCCACCATTTCTGGCTCGTCCCAGACAAACCCATGCTGTCAGACCGGTGTCAACTGAGGAAATATCTGCTGCATGATAATGAGCACATACTGTCCCTATAAAAAAATAACAGAAACTCCTTGAAGCTTCTTTTCAAAGAGGATCTGTGTGCATGTCAGTGTGAAGGTGCAGAGTGGGACTTGTGATGCTGTGTTTGCTGACAACAGGTTCACAGCAGAAATCTTTCACCCTCGGTCCTTTGCTGTGTTTCCTAGTAGCTATCAGAGTCCATGCCTGCTGTAAGTGCAGCCACAGCGTTAACAAGGCAGTGTCTCTCTCACTTTTACAACAATGAGCATATCCTCGGATCCCTTCTAGGTAGCTCAAAGCTAGCACGCAGCAGGCCTGGCATTCACATTTCATCAGTTGTTGACCTCTGCACTGAGAGAAACTGTAGCCGGTTCAACGCAGGAGGGAGCGGTGTGGAAGCTGGGAAATCTAACACCACTCTGTTAGCATTCCTGGAGCATCTGAGTTTGGGATGCTCTGCTCGGCGCGTTATGTTTACGGCCCCTGTGTTTGTGTAGTCTGAGAACGCAGGCACTTAGTGGCAGTGATGCATTCCACACATGTGTCTGTGTGGAGGGAGCGTAAACCGACAAATGTAGTGTCCATCTTTATTTTAACCCTAATGGTGTTTGGCTAAAGATAGTTTTCATCCAAGTGGGTCAGGGGATTCTTGATTGGTTTGCCGAGGTAGTGGTTGCCCTTGAGTTTTCTGAAGTAGAAAATATATCTTGTAAGAAAACCAAGCAATGTTCCCAATTTTAACTATACTATAAAATTATTTTAACAGCTCTATTAATAGTCAAGTGCTTAGCAATTAAGGCTTCCTCAGTTTCCATCGTTTTCTTGTTTCTCAGAAAGGTTATTCTTTCTCTCTCACTGGTCTTCCTCTTTTGAAACGAAAAAGAAAGTTGCTCATGTAGGAGAAGCACACAGACCTATGTACAGACTCCTCTGTGTGCTTGTGTATGTGAACTCTATTTCACCCCAGTCACTCAAATCCTTTATAATAACAAATGGACAAAAAGATAAGGCTGCTGAGCTTGTGGTTTATCTACGTGTGTGGTGTCTCTTTTTTCTAACCAACTAATAGGAAGAAAGTACAACATTGACCCCAGACATCAGGCCTCCATGTCCCGTGCAGAAGCAGAAACTTCAGTGTGTCTGGCCTCCTGGCTGGCGTCGTCTCCCTGCTCTCCCACTCTGCTTCTCCCAGCAGCCTTGTTGCCCACCTGCTGGGCCCGAGCCCACCTCCACTGCACCTCCAGACTTCAAACACAGTGTGCTTGGAGCCAGAATAATGGCACTGCCCTCAGTCTGTGTGCTAAGGAAACTACCCAGCCTAGAATCTTTTACTTTAAATTTCCCCTTTGCTCTGCTGTTTCTGCAAATCATATAAAAGAAGCAGGCTCTGGGCTGGATTAGCCTGAGCATGACTAAGCAAACTGGCGGCAGACTGTGACCAGGAAATGGCTCTTTTCTTATATTAAAACACACAGAAGTTATTTTTTGTTTCATAGTCACAAACATACTACAACTTTAAAAGTAATATGAGAGGTTAAATGATTAATTGTGAGCAAACAGAGAAATAAGTCACTTTCAGTAGTTGTCAGACTTACTGAATATCAGCTTGTCTTCAAAGCAAGATGCTCAGTGGATGCCTGTGTGACAAAATGAGATCTGTGTGTTGTCTTCTGCTGTGAATTCATGGGAAATGGCAGCTTCTCTGCGACAAGGTGAGATATAAAGAGTTTTCCTCGCTTTTTTTTCATCCCATCTCATTCTTCCTTAATCGCTTTTCTTCTTTTCTTCTACATTAATTCCACCTTTTCATCCTGCCATCAGTTTTTTTTACATGCCCATCAATTTGATTGTGCTGGAGCTCATTGGACTGCTCTCATCATAGACGGTGGGGGTGCGCAGTTTATTCACACCTCCTGCTGCAGCACAGATGCTCATTACTGTGCGTTTCCAGGCAGCCACAGCTCAATCAGGTTCTGTAAAGACTGAATTGGCAAATGAGCTCCCCATGTCTTTGGCTTCATTTCATTCAGTTTGGTTTCAAGATGTACTTGGAGCCGTTTCTGTAGCTCCTAAATGTTCAGATGTTTGCGTAGCCATGTTGAAAGGTTTATAACATTCTTCCTTTTAGTAACTTCAACGACATGTCCAAGCTACGTACCCACTTCTCAGCTGAGATTGGCTCCAACCTCCAACTTTTAGGAGCATAGTACATATAGTATAGCTGATGGATGGATGGTTGTAACTATGGATGATCAGATCAAAATGTCAGTGTATGAACAAGTACTTTCACATTAAACTCAATTGTACTTTGTGTTAAGTGCTAAGTAGCTTCCTAATGTGCTTAAATTAAGAAACTGAACATTGTACACGTTATTCTTAATAAACACATGTATTTTAGCATTGTCATTGTGAAGATGTTAGCACTCAGTGGTTAGCATCCACCTGAAAGCGCAGGTTCTCTTGTGCCACCACAAAGAAAATAAACCAAATCTTATAAATCATCACTATTCAAAGTTGAACTTTTAAATAAGAGCAGTTTGAAGACGTTTATTTGTGTCATAGATTTCAGATTTGTTGCAGGAGGTGTTTCTTCCTAACTCGTAATACTGCTTCACAACTGTAGCTGTGTCATCCTTTTAATCTGTTCAGTCACAGCCTGTGATGAGCGTGTAGTGCTTCACTCCAGTTGTAGTTGTAACATGGCATATTGAGGGAGATGGAGCTCATTAAGTCATTGAGTGTAGTCTTCAGGAGGCCTGGAGGCCTCTGGCAGGTACTTCACTCTCTCCCGCTGAGGAGCAGATGCTCAGGTTGGCGGTTTGGCAGCAGGGCATCTGGTTTCGGCACCCGCCAGCCGTATGCATAATTAAGCCCAATTTCCCCTCATGGTGGCTGACATGCGCCAGTCAGTGCTGGGCTCAGCGCCCTGGGCGACAGTAATCCCCTGGCAGTGTGGTCACACTGCTAATAGGCTGCAGGACAAATCTGTTTATTTGACACCGGATCCACACTCACCTGGGTTTTCATCTGCTGAAACTCACTGCTGGATTTTGCCTCGGATTCTCCCCGGGGCTCCACAAGCAAACAAGTTATCGTATATCCTGACTTTTGATTCCACTGGAATTATCTTGGGTTTTGTGGCATATGGATTAAATACAAACATTTACTCTCTCTGACTACCTGCTGTTGCTAAAATATTCAACAAGTAGAAGCCTGATGGAGATGAGGCCCAACAATAGCTGCTCTGGAAAGCGGAGGGTCTATTAGTTCTCTTTAATCCTTTATATAATATCAAGAAAAGTAAGTAAATATTTGAGCCCTGCCTGCAGCCTGACACGTCAATTCTCACTTTTTAAATTTGAAGATTTCTCTAGACCTTTGACAATATACATAAAAAAATAATCATTTGCATACAGGATTTCTTGTTTCCTATTGGACACAGTAGGTGTTAAAGGAAGTTCATTGACAACAGTATTTATTCTAGAAACATTTAATTTGGAATATTTATTTTGGTATCAAACATTAATTTCCTCGGGTTACAACTAGTTTGTTGCGTCATGTTCATATTTTACTCTCCCACAGTGTGGAAATCCCTATAAAGACCACATTTCATGCAGAAACTAATAGCACTCAGAACAGTCTCCACGAAAGCCCGACAGTCCCTTTTTAAATTCAATACAAAAGTTTTTTCTGAAAGTGATAAATCAATCCTGGATCTGCACCAAATTGTAATGGGTTCTTCCCTGGCTCATATCGCATCTTTCCACCAACTGGTAATCTGTCTGGAAATGTTTGTGTAACACAGCTAACTAACAGACAGACACAAACAAAAGCATTTGAAAACACAACCTCCTTGGCCGAGTAAATACACAAATATTTCAGAACTGCTCATCACTCTGACGGAGAGAGAAATACATTATCAACACAAATGTGATGGAAATGACAGATGCATCATCTAATGGAGTCCACAGTGAGTTGTTATTTGAGTGGGTGCTAAAAACAACTGCAGTGTTTTTTGTTTTGTGCCTGAGCTCCATGACATTTGAACTTCAGGAAAAGAAACCCAGTGGAGATTAATGTTTAAGCCTACATATTTTGCAAATGACCATCTGTTTAAAATAGCAGTGTTCACAATGTGTGACTGACATTAGCAAACTAATGTAGATAATGCATAAAAGAGGGAGAATGTTATCATCTTTCCTGCTCTCATACTGGCTGAACACAGCACAACACACAATTACAGCCTCCCAGAATCTCTTTCAAACTTCAGCCTCATCCCGTTGATATTCCCTCAGGGAAATTAAGGATTAGCGCAGCTTTTCAAACAGGAATTCCTCCGTCAGTTCCCATGAATGTGCCCCCTCCCAAACTAAATCAACTCTGTTTTGCCCAATGCGCCGCTGCGGGCCTAAGCCCCGGCCCCCAGATAGGTTGGTTGTGAGCCGTAGTAAGAGGATGAAGTGGATTGTCGAGCACCACTCTGACTCATGCCCTTGAGTGCCATGCAGCCAAAATGCAGAGAGGACGTAACACTTTCTGACTGCACTTAAAGCTGTTGCTTCAGGGCCTTAAAGCACATTTAAATAATATGACAGTAGAGAGGCAGACAGCTTCATTTCCTCCACACGGAGATCATTTGGATAGGATTAATTAGTACCCGGGTCCCTGATTAGAGCCGTAATATTCCGGGAAAACCACAGAGTTGCATGTTATTGAGGTTTGTGATGCGTTTGACCCCTATTGAGGTTTCTTGGGTCACTGTGCTGATGTGACAGTGCACGTTTATGTTTCTGAGTGGCATTTGTGGAACTTCTGGCAATGTCACATCTGTGTCACAACTGCTGAGAGTGTCCAGTGTCTAACGCAGAGTCAATTTAACCCTTTATTCCAGAGCATTCTGATCTGGGGCCTTTCTCTTGTGATACATCTGCGGGTTAATCTTGCATGACTAAGCAATTGATGGTCAAAAATAACACAAGACGAGAACCTATTATTTCCACTGTGGTGTATCAGTAGATGTCCCGATTCTCACTTGCATGATATGACAATCACAGCATTAAAGTCACAGCCATGTTAATTATGTGCCCGACCTCATGGCATGCCTCCTTGCATCACTCGGATAATCATTACTGCCCCATGCCTGATTTTGTTGAATCCTAAAGTCGAAGTTGCTGCTGTTCGTGTTTATGTTAATTTGTGTATGTGGGGGTTTTTCCGCTCTAAGCCGTTACATAACTCCTTTTATCTGGGACAGCAACGAAAGGTCTGTTTCTGTCTCCGTTTTCCACTTTGATGTGTTCGCCGGCCATGCACATGCAAGCCAGGGCTGCTGAACTCTTTACTAGGAATCTGATTGCTGGTCCAGGGGAAGGGACGAGAGGGGAAGTGTGCGTGTGCGACTCCTTCAAAGCCCACATTGATCCGAGCTCACGCATCTTCAAACTGAAACGCATCAATCCCCATCATGTTCCGTCCACCACCTTCTCCCCGCTGTAGTGTTTCCTTTGAGCACACCCTGCGTTTGATGTCTCACGTCTTCACGGCTCCCTGAGTTGGTTCAGACGTGAGCCAGGAGGGGTTGACCGCAAGAAACAAACGGCTCAGGTTAAGACGAGGATAGCGGTGCATCCCTGTGTGTGTGTCTGCGCTCCGTCAGGCCCATTGTTCCGCCGGCTGTGTGGAGCCCTCCGAGATACTTATTTAATGAGACAGCTCTGACTGTGTAATTGCAGGCTGCTCTGAGAGCTATTATGGGAGATGTATTTTAGGGGAGGGGAGGCAAAATGGCCATTACTGCGACAAAACCGAGCCGGGCGTGTGGTGTGGGGCAAAGTCATAGGAGTTTCACTGAAGCTGACGCGAGGAGGCCGAGCATGCCGCTGCCACACCTTCCACACCGATTACATCACGGATCAATTCCTACTTTGTCTGTGAGAGTGTTCTACTCTTGTTCCCCCCCCCCAGCTGACAGCCTGTGATGCTGCTCGTCCTCTCAGCAGAGCCCTCTCTCCAAACACTTCATTCATAGAAGTTATTTCCTGTTTTGCATTAAAATTCAAGCCAGTAATAATTAATCTATTTCTTCCCGCTGCCAAATCGGTCGCTTTCGTTGTTTTTTTAAGACAGTTTTCTATAATGTATCAAAAGCTAAGTAAATAGTTTTTAAAAATAGACGGAAAATCTGTTCATGTTTGAATCTGAGTGAGGCCCCGACTGCTTTTCAGACCCTGGTCTTAGTTATTTGGTTCACTAGTGTTGGGATTTCCACGTCACATGATTTATTTAGGATGTGTTGAGGTCTTTCAGAGAGCCTCACATCCCCGGCCTGGCACTCAGTCTCACCAGACATCCTTCAGCTTCTTAAATTACTCATTCCATCTCTCCTACCCCTCCCTCCCTCCCTCCCTCCCTCCCTCCCTTATCCTCTCACTCTTTTCAGTCCTCGCCACAACGCTGTTTGTGAATTAAAAGAAACAAGCCAATCTGAGCCGACAGCTCCAGTTCAACTCAAGTGGATGAGAGTGCCAGGCTGATCCTGGGCCAGCTTTACACTTTACCCCTCCGCTGCTTGTTCTTGGCTCGGCCTCAGAGCTTTGTTTGTTGTGTTTCTTACCCTGCATGACAAAAAGCCCATTCTAATTCGGTGCTTGGCTCAGAACGACCAGGCTCGGGATGCATATCTGTTAACCAGATAACACTCGCTCACCCTAGCTGCTGCTCTGGGGGGTGTTTCTTTTTCCTTCCTGGTTGTCTCAGTCGATGCCGCTGCTGGCCCCCGGCCCAGTGTTTTCTTACTCCTAGTCGTCTGGAAGGGGGGTTGGGCTGTGTGATAGTGATCAGTCACACCCACAGGTAGAGACTTTACACAGGGCTAGGCTGTGTGTGTTTGGTCTGCACGTGTGTTTTTGTCTGTGTGTATAGAAGTTCAATAACAATCTTCTCCTCTCCTCCACAGTATCTGGAGAGGCCCCAATGTGAATTGTGTGGACAGCACTGGATACACCCCCCTCCACCACGCTGCCCTGAACGGACACAGGTACATGGGTGATAAATTACTGTTGGGAATTGGGAGGAATGCCTGAGTTGCGGCTTCTCTTTATGTATGTACATTAAATGAGCTCTGCCCTCACACACAGTTGTCTCATGGGGACATTAAAGCTATTGATTTGACTGTCTCTTAGTTCCGTGTGTGTATTTACTAGTGTGGTTTAAACTCTGGCCGTTCTCTGACCCACGCTGTCCCTCGATTGGTCCGCAGCGAGGTGGTGGAGGCGCTGCTACGAAACGAGGCCTTGACCAACATCGCCGACAACAAGGGCTGCTACCCGCTCCACCTGGCGGCCTGGAAGGGGGATGAGCACATCGTCAAGCTGCTCGTCCACCAGGGGCCCTCGCACCCCCGACTCAACGAGCAGGTCAGGCTCAGCGGTTTCTCTTCTGCTTTTTGTTTTGTTTGTGTTGTGTTGTGTTTTCTGATTTGACTAATGCAGGATTTTCAAACACATTTACTTCGCTGATTATATCACAAGTTGTGAAATGAAGTCAGTGATTTGTTCCTCGGCTTGATAAGAGCCAGAGATCCTGTTCAGACCGGGTGTTCACATCCGTCCTGAGGGATCCGATCACGAGTGTGTCTGGTTCAGGGAGTCGAGATGCGATTACTCAGCACCACATGAGGAGGTGGTTTTAGATGCACGTGGCCACAACTTCTCAAACATCTTTCTTTTAGATTCACACCTTCTCCTGACACCTCTGTCTGGCGACATCACTCACACGCTAACACACAAACACAGTGACACATCTGTAAACAGCAAACAGAAATTTGCGTGTTTATTCTCAAATAGAGCGGGGAAGTGAGATCTGATCACAAGTGGTCACAGGAGACACTCTCAGGACCCGTGTTAATGTCAGTGGTGAACTTGCTGCTGTCCACTTGCGAGCGCATCTCTCAGGACGGATGTGAACACCGGGTCTGAACAGAGTCTGTGTGTCTGATACATTACAGACTTCTTCTTTTAAAGTCACAGACGTTTAAATTCAGCTTCTCAGCAGATTTGTCGACCTCTTGAAGTTTCATTATGACAGTTCTGAGTGTTCAGTCAGGAACTAAAAGAGGTGCATTCTAGTTTTTTCGGTAACGAGGAAGGAGCTAGTTTTAGCAACGAAATGCACAGTAAACAATTTTCGATGTTTAATTCCACCTCAGCATGGCATGCTTTATATTAGAAACAGGAAGAGTGCATTGTGACTTTTACAGCTTTGACTCCATGTCAGTGTGTTGAGTGCTTGTTTGCTCTAACTGTTTTAACTCATGTGTTTGATTTTTAGTTTGGTTGCTTCCAAACTCTCCAGCCGGAGAAATGACCCATGATGAGAATCAGAGATTTAATCTGAACCATAACAGGCCAATCTGATATTTAACAAAAAAGTAGATTTAAAAAAAAAGGGTGTCTGTCTCATTTTGTGTCATCTCTCACTGCCTGTTCATGACATCTGACTGTTCATTAACTCAAATCTGATTTTTAGTTGCACTCATTTGTGATCATCATTCGTTTGTTCATCGCTTGTCTGAAAAGAAGCCATCGGCCTATCTTCTCTTTCTCCCTCCCAGAGCTGTGTAGACCATAAAGAGTTCAAACGCTGTGGGCCCTTTGACCCCTATATTAATGCCAAGGTGTGTACACAGTGCTGCCGAAAAAAACAACATTTCCTCCTTGAAGTGCTCCTTTGCTTTACTGCTGTGTTGGCTTGATGTGCTTGGGTTCGGTCTGTTGCTGCTTGCTGCTGCTCTGGAGACCTGGGGGAGGCTTTTAATTTCCCTGGCTATCAGTACATCTCTGTCCTCTGGCTCTCTACTCATGTTCGCTTGTGATCTCCAAACTGTTGTGTTTGACATAAGTGACTCTGCATTTACAGCATGCCCTCCACTGATGTTAATCTTCCCCTCACATGTTACAATACTCTTGTTGCAGCCTTTTTTTTTGAGCAGGGTCAGGAGTAAACTGGGCTTTGGATAGAAATGCCTTTTAAACTTTTGGCTAATGCCTCTGTGTCCCCTCCGTGTCCCGGGAGGTGATTTGTGAGTTTCTGTGTGGGAGCTTTTTCTCTTCGGGGTGAAGACTAAGTGAAAACTGGTGTAATAAACAGCCTCAGTCAGCAAAGTTGTTGGCTGCAGTAGGAGAAAGTATAGAATGATTCAAGCCGCTCTATTAATTAAAGCTCCGACACCCATTACAGTATTAGAAAATCAACAGTGGAAGGTTGAAAGATGGAGTATAGCTTACAGGAAGTCTTATATAAAACCTGATTAATTAACCTCTTATTAATTAAAATCAAAGATTAAAATGTATCATTCCTTTAGAATAAGTTAAGGTCAAAGAGGCAATGTCAAAGTAGTTGGCTATAAAATCTGGATAGGTAGCTGAAGTTAGAGTTTGTCTTTCACTTATGAAAAACACAGCAGGAGATTGTCCGGGTCAGGAAGCATCCACAACAACAGGAAAATGTCCCCTTCATTAAGATGAGGCCTGGTGAGTGGGGGGGGGGAATCAAAGCACGCAGCAGGACGGACATGACTTATGAATTATGTTGCGGAAATCAATTTTTTTTGCAAACAGCACTTATACACCAGCATCGGTCCTCATCACCAATAGAGGGATCTCTTGTTGTTGAATCTTGCTGTCTGTCAGTCAACTTTGACAAACGTCAGGAGAATATTCTGAGTTCAGAGCAGGTTTGAAAGCAGCTTCACAGAAAGTCTTCTTTAAAACCTACCACCAGCTGCAGCAACAACATTTAAAAGAGAAAATAAGACATGATAATATACGAAGAATAAGATTGAAGAGGGAATATTGTGTGAAGAAATAAAGTAAATGTCTTTCTCATAAGCTGCTCACCAGGCAGAGGGGAAACCAAGGTTGAACCAAGGGTTTACTCTGTACCTCTCAGTTATGTGACTCCTCTGTAGTACACAGTTTATTACATCCAGCCACTTGATATCTCAGTCTCCACACCTCCCTCATTGCATTACAGCTACTCAGGGGAAGCCCCAGTCTCGTCTACAGGACAGAGAGATGTCAGTTTGTTGGAGGCTGCACAGCCGACGGTGTCTGATGGAGTCAGAGCAGTGAACAGTGTGAACACGTTTGTTGGTTCACTCTGTGATTGCACTTTCTGGCGGCAGAGCTGTGTGATTGGATGGAAAGGCTGGCTCCTTTAACACATGCATACATATTCGAGTGTGAATTTTCCTGCCGTGGCTGCTGCGTTTGTCTCGCTCTCTTCTCATTTAGTCCGTTGAAGGTTTTCATATTGACTCCTGTGGTTCGTTATGAATGATACCTTAATGCAAAACCCTTTCAGGATAGTTCGGGAGCCACTACCTGGTCGTGGGCCTGAATAATTGATGCCCTGTTATGAATAAATCAAAATCGTGGATGTGGCGTGGAGCCTCTGGCCCTGGTTGTGGTCATGGTTGATGGCATCATGTGACTGTGTGGGCGGGGTGCTCGCTGCCTTCCCTCTCATCCCACTCCAGGACCAGAGAGCCTCATCTCACGAGGAGGATGGGAGTTTTTTTTTGCCGCACTGGTCTCTTTGCATCAGCATCAAAGAGAGATGTCCATGCTGTGAGTGTGTAAATGGGTGAATTTGCTCCTCCTCCTCTCCCTCCTCCCAGTTTGTGCTTCTGAGCTTGCGTCGCTCCAGAGAGGAGGAGGTGACGTTGTCATGGTAACAGTGTCACGGCTTATTGGTTGTACATTGGTGGTGAGTTTCCCCAGTGGAGAGACGTGGTGTTTGAGTGGAGTGAGCATGTCATAGATGAAAGGTGTGAGTTAAGGCTTCAGTGGTCCCTGTCAGGGACACTTAAGGAATCAGATTGGACTGGATCCAGTTCTCTCTCATCCTGGTCCAGGAAGCCAGTCAGACTCATGTTTATTCATTTCACCTCTGTGATGTCTCTCCCTGACTGTGTCCAGAGTGAGCTGGTAACTTTGATGCTGCTTCACATCCCTCATTAAAGGAGAATTAACCACCGACCACATGATCTGACCTCCACTGACCACGGCATGTCACCAAGCAAAGAAAATTATAAGATCACTCCATTTGAATAACTTCATTTGGAGAATGGTGATGGTGGATCGCATATCAGAGATCATGATCATACTGGCGGATCCTGTATCATGTTGGCGTTTGATGCTGATGTTGGATCCTGTCAAAATGTTTGTTCTAATCAATGCTGCAAAAACCCTTATCTTGATGATGTTCACCTTTACACTTGACATCTATTGCACTTCTGTCCGTCCTGGGAGAGGGATCACATGTGGCTCTCTGAGGTGTCTACCTTCATTTTACCCTGTTCAAAATGTTTTATAAAAGTTTTTCCTTACCCTTGCTGAGGGTTGATGGCAGAGGATGTCAGACATTGTTAAAGCCCTATGAGACAAATTGTGATTTGTGAATATGGGCTATACAAATTAAATTTGATTTATTGATTCATATCTTAACCAGAATTTCCAATTATGCACAAAAGTTAGTATTCGTAAAAGAAACGTTTATAATAACATTTAGTCCAAATTCAATTTCCAGGAGCAACTGCTGGTTATTAATGTTTTTATTGACCTAATTTCTGTTAATTACCATATTTCCAGTTTATTGCATCATAACAAGCCGTAGACCTTGGTTTGCCCTGACTCATATCACGCTACCTTTCACACAGGTTTCATTTTCCTATATAGGTCACATGTCTAATACAATATGTGTTTAGATGAGATCCTCTTACCCAGGCTCAGATGTTCAGGCTCTCTGCCATCAACGTGAACCCAGACGGCGTCATGCACTGTCCACTACCTCGGAACAATTAATCCAAACAGAATCAAACTGAGGCTCAAGTCAAGTCAAACTAGAAATAGAGGTGAATCGTTAAAGATGGATGGTGCTTCTCTCTCAGTGCTGCATCTCAGACACGTCGGTAAAAGTTTCTGACGGCGGCAGCAGAAGTCGTTTCTTTCGGTCACCTCATTATCAAGTGGAGCAGAGTTTCCCCTCCTTCCTGCAGGCGCGTTGTTCGCAGTCTGCCAGAGCGCTCATTTATCCGTGTGTCACCTCAGTGTCCAGCTCTTCCCTCTGCAACACAACATCATAGCCTCCTCCCCCCGCACCCACCCACCCACCCACACCTCCCTTTACCTTCTGCTCTCTTCTCGTCCTCCACAAATGTCGTGCCAAGCAATGGTTCGCGCTTGTCTGAGGGGCACTCAGGGGGAACTGTTTCTTATTTAGCAGAGGGATCGGAGTTTATTCTCATAGTCTTTCATCTTTGCACATCTTAGGATGAGTCCTTTATGTTGATGACAGCCGATTGTCCCTGGACGAGAAGAGATTCAGAGCAGGGCCGGTCTGCAGTGAATCGTCTACTTCAAGGCCTTTTGAATTATGTTGGGAAAGTGTGTCCAATCTAATCAAGTGGAGTATCCATCAATTAACGGTGCCCCTCGTCCTGTGAGGGTCGCCATGGGGCTGGGGCTGTCATTGGCTTAGAGGAGGGGTACAGGCGTTGGACAGGTCGCCAGCCTGTCACAGGTCAAAGTGGAGTATGAAGAGGGAAAATTTTATCTTTACTGTAAAAGAGAGGGAGAGAGTTGGCTGTACAGAGAATCACAATCTACGGCCGGAAGCCAGTCAGACAGTTATTTCATTACAGGGCTGCAAGGTCTGGTTACTGTGGAATGCGTGACGGTGTCCAAGCTAAAAAATCTATAATTAGAGTCAGCATTTACGTTACGGCTCCTCTGCTTTTTTTTGGGTGCAAAATTCAGCTGGAATTTGGGTTGAGCTGGACGACAAATGTTAATAAACAAACATTAACATAAACATTAACTCACTTTTATAAAGAAAAAGGGGCCGTTGCTTATTAATCCGCGCAACTGTCTCAACAAAAAGTTTTTTAACTCAAAATACAAAAGAGATGACAAGAGTCTGGACTCCAGACCCTGCGCCGCCTCCTGAGTGAGAAGGGGACGTTCTCTCCTGATGTTGTTCAGCATGTATCTACACAATCGGATTGTTGCAGCAATGTTTGCGGTAAGGGAGAGTTGACTGTCGAGGGTCACACCCAGGATCCTTGTGGTCTGGGTCGGGACTACCACAGAGTTGTTGATGGTGACAGTAAGGTCACAGCTGGGAGAGGCCTTCCCTGGAGGGAAAATTAGCTTTGAGGTTGACAAGACTGAGTATAAACTGTATAAAATAGTTTGAACCCCCCCAATATAACATTCACTGGCAGCATCTAAGTGTTTATAACAAAGTTTCAAGAACATATATTTGATCATTGATGTTATAAACAGCTGTAACGCCTCCTGTTAGCACCCTTAATTGGAGGCTTGAACAGATAATGAGTATTTTTGTAGTAATTATTTTGTAGTTATATCAAATAAGTATTTATGGGAGAAGTTAGACTTGTTGCCACATACTGCACATTAAAACAAACGTCTGTATAATAATATTATCAACCAGATTTGGTTTTCAAAATTGAGTCATTCACATTAACCGGATGATGACTACAAAAATAATCAAAATATTTGTATATCAATCTCACAAATGGAAAAATTTCAGTAAACCCTCTTTGCGTGTGTGAGATCCATAATTTATATGAATGCACCCAAACTGTTGGGATTACAGATGAGGTGGAGGCGGGCGCGCCTAGCGAGCACGGCCAGCCCTCTGGCACACTGGCTGCAACAGCTGCTGTGCCCACCCCTTCACCACCACTACCACCCACCGCTGCTACTACAACCACCACCCGGGGCGGGCATGACGTAACCGCTGCCTCGCGCTGCTGCCAGCCAGCGTATCACGTGACAGAGGTCGCCAGTCAAACCGCGTTACCATCTCCCAGCTCCAGGTTGTGAGAATTGTAACATCCTCCGTCCTCTGTTTTCTCTCCCTCCCTCTCTCTCTCTCTCTGGCTCTGTTTTACCTCTTTGCTCCTGTCAGAATATCGTGCAGCTTGACAGCACAATGCAGTGTAATCTCCAGATGTTGCTGGTTAAGGCAGCGTTTATCAATCATCAGCAGGCACCAGTGCAGATCCTAATCTGCTCTCGTTTGACATGCACTGAGGTCTAAATCAGGATGAGGTTTTACGCCGTCTGCAGGCACCGCACTAACGACAGGATTTCAATAGAAAACACGGACTGTCCAGGAAGTCTTGGCTGACTTGTATGAATTCTAATCTCAGCTAGGCCTCGAGTCATTGGTGCCATTTTGTTTAAAAGCCCTCAGAGCTCTGTCTTGTCGGTACATGATTGTTTGACTGCTCATGCGGCACGTGGTGTCTTGGTGGAGACGAGGCTGATCCTGGTCTTTATGTGTCGGGGTTTCATGCTGAAACTCCTCACTGTGCCTTTCTTATGCAAGAATGTTGCAATAAAAATCCCTGATTCTTTAGGTATAACATATCATACTGCATTTGGTATATTTATTATGCAGCTGAGCTTGACTTAAATGACTGAATATCGAATCATGCATCTGCATTGTCTGCAGAATATGAACAGAAAATAGATTTTTGAATAGTTGTTTTACTTCTTTATTAATAGAGATGGTTTTCCTTTTGCTTTTTTTTAAATGAAAACATAGACATATGCAGATGAGAATAACTTTGTGTGGACTTAACAAGTAGGTGTGCATAGGTATTAGCATATAAATAATCCTTAAAAACATTAAAAAGCACTGTATCACATCTCTCCCAGAGCATGGTTACACTAAAGAGGCTGTTTCAGTGTGAACTGAAGTGAAAACACAGGTCGTGGAGGTGTTTGGAAAGTGAGAGGCTCCTGTCTGTGAGTAGCATGCCTCACATACCTTGCTAAAGAAGAGGCGGGCCAGGCTGGGGGTCACACGGCTGCTTGTTCACTGTCTGTGGGTCAAGTGGCTGGTCAGCCATGTTTAATAAGATCAGATGCTGGCTGACACATCGCGACACAGCACTGACCACCACACTGGCTTCAGCGACACGTACTGTTAACATGATCCTCTCATTCTGTTCAAGGTATCAGGCTGTTTAAACTCATACACACATTTACAAACTTTCAGTCAATCCTAGTTGTTTTGGATGATTTGTGTAAATCATTGTTTGCTAGTTTAACTCCTGAAGCAGCCGACCTGCACATCTGAGGACGTGAATCATGCTGATGTCATCACAGCATGTGTCAGTTTGTTTGATGAAGTCATCCAAACATCCTGATTAGAGCTCTCCGAAGACATGTTGTGATAAATGCTTGATGGTGCGTTTGCTGAGTCATCCAACCTTATTTCCCAGGCATCACAATCTGAAGACTCCTCAGAAAGCAAAGCAGTTTTAAAATCCATTTTCCCACTTGTTTAGCTCAGTCGAGTTCCCCCAAGACGAGTTTTATTTTCCTCCCAGCCTCGTTGCTTCCTCCTTTGACAGGCAGGTGTCCTGTTGTTGTTTCCCTAAGCTCCACCTCATCTCTGGGCTCAAGCTGCAGCCTGCTCTGCCAGTATGAGCCCAATACTCTCTCTCTCTCTCTCTCCGTAACAATGGAGGAGCTACCTGCTGATCCCATCTGGTGCCAGATCTTTTTGAAAAGGGACGACTGACACTGGTCTAAATCTGCCCCACTTTGCCCCCGTGCCCACCATGATCCCCTGTCCTCTGGGGCACAGCTGGCAGCTTCCTGTGGGAGTCGCCCCGACCTGGCATCGTGCACGCTGTGTCAGAAGGGGGAGTGGAGGCCTCCCGTGCCAGCTGTCGGCCCTTTGTAGGTGCCTCTACGCGTCTGGAATGACTGACTCGCGGAGCATGTGGTTCCACAATGGCTGACGTTTGCTGTCACACCCATTTTTTCACATAGTGTTTTTTAAAGGAGCTGCAGCGCTTTTGGGTTATTCAGGCGTTTGCAATGTTGTCCCCTTCAGAGATTGAGAGCAGCTACATATGCAAACTAAGACTTTCTACTAAATGCAGCATCGTGTTTTTATAGCTTTTTCCCTGAAGCCTACATCCATGTTGTTGTTATGAGTATTCCCAATGCCATCACCTCACTGTAGCTCCAGGGCTGCAGGGTCTGCCCCCTGCTGGCTCTTCCTGGTAGGGATCTTCAACACCGCTGGAGGATCTCAGGTCTGTTTAGACATAGAGTCATTAGATCCAATAAGCAGCAGAGTTCACCCTGTAATTACTGCTTTTTAATTGCTGCTACGTCGGCTCCTGTGTTCGCTTGTTTTCCTGCAGATGTTTTAAAACATCGGCAACTGTCACACTGCAGAGACAAGATCATTCTTTGCTCTGGATGAATTGTCTCTTTGAATATGAAGGACACCAGTTGTTTACTGGCTGTTGATAAGTTTTACTAATCCATTCAGAGTTCTCTAGGGCTGAAATTGCTCAGAACATTGAGTTCCCATTACTGTCAGGCAGTTATCCAGACCACTAATATTTGTTGTCATTGCTGGAACTGTTGGTTTATTCATAGATTTGTTTATTGTTTATACAAATATACTTCATTCATTGAGAAAAATGCTGAATGTTCTCCAGCTTCTTCAGGTTCCAGCTTCTTCAATATATTGATAGGCTGTTTTTTACATTTAGTAAATTGTGTTTTGAATAAGTGTTCAACCAAATCACAACTTCTGGGCGTTTGGAAATTGCATGGGGAACAATTAATGAAGAAGACGACTCACGGAATAATAGAAAGAAAAGTGTTGTAGCCGTATTGATGCCGTAATGACAAATCTAAACACAACAGTTCAGGCCTCATCAATATTCACCACACATGAAGTCTCCCTTGGTTGTTGTTGGTGTGCAGGGGCGAGCGATGAACGACAGTTGTGCTTCATGGATGTGACGCCCCCAACGCGACAGAAGGAGAATAATGGGCCTCGACTCACTCTTTGTGTAACTACACAACACCGCTGCTGCTATTCCTCTCGTCCAAGTGACCCATGTCTGCTGATTCTCCGCCCGCCTCGGTGCAACACCTGTCCTCATTAGTCCATGCATGTCTGCCAGTCCTCCACCCGGGCCCAGCCAGAATCCCCCTCTGCCAGATCCCCCCCCCCTCAGGCCTCGCTATGTGTTTCACTGTGGTTGGTGCTTTTTATGACCTTTTAATCTGCTAATGTGGTGGGCTCTATGTACGCACTGATTGGTTTACCCTCCCAACGGCTCCTCTGAGGCACTTACTCTTACTCCTTCGTCAAACCACGTCCCTTCCTTCTCTTCATTACTTACATCCATTTATTGCTTTGTTTGCTGCGTCTCTTTCCTGTGCCGCCTCTCACCCATCAATCTGCCCCCCCCACCCCTTTCCCCTCCCTCGAACAGAACAACGACAACGAGACGCCGCTGCACTGTGCCGCCCAGTACGGCCACTTCCAGGTGGTGCGGCTGCTGCTGGAGGAGTTGACGGACCCCACCATGAGGAACAACAAGTTCGAGACCCCACTGGACCTGGCGGCGCTCTACGGCCGCCTGGAGGTGGTCAAGCTGCTGCTCTGTGCCCACCCCAACCTGCTCAGCTGCAACACCAAGAAACACACGCCGCTGCACCTGGCCTCTCGGAATGGACACCTGTCTGTGGTGGAGGTGCTGCTGGACGCCGGCATGGACATCAACTATGAGGTAGGTTTTAAAACCACGCAATGGACGATTTGCCCTTGGCTATACTAGAGCTCCCCCTAGAGGTGGAGTAGTATCATTCATTCACTGTTCGTAAATACGAGTTTCAGTCTGATACAGAGCTGTACACAGAAGCGTTTGTTGACAAGTCAACTACCCAGCTAAACCTCTATCGAAAAGGGGTTTACCTGGTGTCTGATGATAAACTAGCGAGTCAACAACTTCACGCTCACAGCCTAAAGTCAACGAGCAGAACAACTCATAGCAAACAAAACAAAAGTTGACTTACTTGTCCAATAACAACAACAACTACAGGTCCGGATCCTTTGGCCTCTTTAAGCTCTCGCCCATGAGTGAAATATGCTCTGATATTCAGTTTGGTCTGTGACTAGTGCTGTAAAGCAGGTTGTTATGTTCCAGCACGGTACACTAGTGCAGCTCCAGGCCTCCAGGGAGCACTGTGGCAATGACCGACAGGCTATTCTCCCTCTCATAAGTTTGTGTACCTCAATATTAATTTGCAGCTGTTATTTCAAGGTTAAAAAAAACGACCTACTGTTGCTTTATTCTGTGTGTATACAGTATGTGTGTGTGTGAAGCTAAAATCTTCGGCTTGCATTTGTTTCTTAATGTTCTGTGGCACAAATCATGTTGGGTTAACCTAATCTGGTCTTGCATTACTTCCTCTCACTACTTCCTATGAGGTTAAATATATGACTCTTAAGCTCTCAGTCTGCAAAGGAACTGATGTGGTATCTAAGCATAGCCAGCCTCGCCCCCACTGGTTAGACCCTGTGGCTCTGACACTGCACCAAACTGTGCCATCCATCTGTCTGGAGATACTTTCCCCTTTTTACTTTGCCCTACTTTCCTCAGAATCAAGGATGGGGGTATCTTTCCAGTGTCCTTCAGGCCCTGCACCCCACAGGTTTCAATTAGCATGGCCCTGTGAACTGGAAAATGATCCACTTTCATTGCTCAGCCACATCATCTTCAGTAGAGAAGTGGACCAGCTGCTGGGCATAAACTCAGTAGTTGCCCTACACTGTCCGTCAGAGTGAAGCTGAAACAAGATTGTTACAGGTACCACTTATCCCTTGATAGTCACATGGGAGGCTGATCACTCCCTGCTGAAATTGGGCAGGTGACAGGTTTACACCCTGGACAGGTTACCAGTGTAACACAGGGCCGACATATAGAGACAAGCAAACGTATCCACATCAGTGTCCTCACTTTGTCCCGGCTCTCTCTCTGCCTCTGGCTCTAAATGTTCCTGGTTTCTTTTTCTGCTCAGACGGAGAAAGGCAGCGCCCTCCACGAAGCGGCCTTGTTTGGGAAGGCGGATGTGGTGCAGAGACTTCTCAGTGCAGGTCAGACCTCAGTGCCATAGTGATTAAATCAGCTAAAATCCCCTCACAACACTTGGCTTGTGTCTCTATCATCTATTCCTGTCGTCATTCTCCAGGTATCGACGTGAACATCACCGACCAGAAGGGCCTGCCAGCGCTGGACACGGTCAAGGACATGCCCTCCCAGAAGAGCAGAGAAATAGTTGCTCTCGTTTTAGGTAAATGTGAAAACACAGAGCTGTGGTAGGAAGTGATTTCACATCTTCCTGCTGTGATACAATCTCCTGTTTGGCTTTTTGCAGGTCACATGGCTGGGAAACCCCCTGACATCGACCTCCCCCCTCCGCCACTACCACCGCCTCAGGAGAGTCCCAGCCCACGCAGAAAGGGTAAGACTGGGAACATTTCTCCAAGCTAGAAAATTGTTTGGCTGTAGAAACAACAATAAAACGGGAAACACTGGACAGGCGAACACAAAAGAGACTTATCTTTCATTTTTCAGCTAAAGACTGTGTGTGTCTGTGTCTTTTTTTTGACTAAAGGTGAAATGGAGAAGGTGAGCGAGTTGATCTCTGGGCTGGCCCCGGGGCCCGAGGAGGAGAGCCCATACGAGGCCCTGTATGAAGCCACCTCCTGTCACTCTCTGGACAGTCTCACCAGCGGCAAGTCCTCTGACAGAGACTCTGGGCGGCCGGATAGTGAAGCTGGCAAGGTCAGCAGAGGTTTAACTACACACACATCCACACACACATCCACACAGTAGAGCGGTTGGCTCATCTCAGGGGTTTATGGGAGATAGAATACTGATCTCCCACTAGAGGGGGATAGTGGTCCTCTGGCGGCACAGCTGGGCTGCTAAACCCCTCCAGCATTACACTCTGCTCTGTGGTACACAGGGACTTTGCATTTCTTAGCTTTGATACATTAAAGTAATAGTAAAATAAATTGCATCCATAAATTTAGTAGAAATGATATTCCTTATCATTTGTAGAAAGATCGTCTGGTCCACACATCACATCCTGGTCCGGGTCATGAAGAGGAGGCGAGCTCAGAGGTGAGGAGCCAAAAGAGTTACCATTTATAACACAATAGATTTTCATATGTACAATTTATAGCCGTGCATGAATGGTCACGATTGTATCACTAGCTTTAATAGTTATTATATTAGACGTGGTGGGATATACAATGACTGTTGACGGTCACCTCTGGATTCCTCTCAATAAATATTAATGGAAGCTGGGGCATAAAAGGGGAAGTGAAGTGGAGAAGGAGCGAGGACAGAATGAGAGAATCTGTCTGGTCTGAACTGTGGCCGACCACAGGGGATTCATTGTGGAAGTAACTTTAAGGAAGTGATTTCATACAGAAACTTTCCCAGTCTTTTTTTTCCTCACTGAAGGACACATTTGGGTCTTAACTATACCCGTCTCACATGAATGAGGAAGTCCTTTCACCTTCTTTCCCTGAACGTCATCCTTTCCTCTGCTCTCTTTCGGTTTTATTTTTCTGCAGGCGCTGTTTACTAACAGCATCATTGATGAGAGAGGCGAGCCGGTGGAGGAGGAGGATCACACGTACGAGTTGTTGCTGTCTGCACAGACCAAAGTCCCCCCTGCCCAGCAAGGAGTCCCACTCACACAAAGGTAATAGTGGGCTTGAATATCATCCAAAAGAAGGGAATACTTGTATTAAAAGTCTAGCGTGGAGCCAAAAATTAGCAATTCAATCATGGGTGGATATATATTGTCATTATCAAACCTTTTGGACAAAGACATCTAATGAGACTTGATATTTCACAGTCTAACCATACATTTTATATTTTTTTTAAAGAAAACACAATTACAAACAAATATCTGGAGCTTCAATCAGGGATATAAACATATTTTTCACATAAACTATTAATAATAACTATGAAATGGGTCTAAAAATGTGTTATCTGTGTGTGCAAGACATCTTAAAGTTAAGAGGGATATACCTGAACATCTAAGCTCCATTTTCCATAAAATATTTTAAACTCCACTGATGCTTCCCTGAGCCTGAATTCTTTTCCAGCCCGATCCTCAGCAGAGCCCAAACACACCGTCAACCTCAGCACGGCTGCGTGTGCTGTACAAGAGCAGACCCTCCTCAGTCGTGGCTGGTGAATGGCACCGCATGTAATTGGATTAAATGGGATTAAATTAGGAGGCCATTTTGATCCCTAGCTGTTGATGTAGTTGTTTTTATACCGTCCCCTCGGGGGCCTCCAACTTACTCAGCTTCCCTGGCACCAGTAGGAAAACGTCACTGAGCTGAAGGCTTGGAGTTTGATGGGCTGATGTCATCACGCCTCCCCTGTGTGGATAAACGAGGCCATTGGGGGGGGGGAAGCGTCGTCTCCTTTGGAGATTGATAGACGAGTTGAAGAACTCGTTTTCTGCCAGTTTCTCTTTAAACTGCTTTTTCATGTCGGCACACGCAGTTAAGTTTAAATGGCAGGAAGATGAATCTGAAGTCTGTCTGACTTGTGGCCCGATAACGTCTCCATGCATAATACACGATCTCATTCTACATCACTTTCACGTTTTCTCTCCTGACAATCACAAACTGTCTGAAGTTCTGTTGAGTAATTGAACTGTGGAGATAATCTGTCATTCTCCCAACTCTCTCCTCTCTGTCTCTGCAGATGACAAAACCACGGCACAGTCTTCCAACAGTGTCCTACCTCAGGTATCTATTTTATTTATTGTTTGCATGGAATTTTTCCCATTATAATGTTACATTTCTCAATGGCTACATGTTTATCTATATGCTGTGAGTGTGGGACTTTCAGTGGTTTGGAATCCTGGTGCTAAAGAGGACCCTGTCTTATGATTGTTTAATTTAAAAAATATATTACAGGAGGGGCATAATGTTTTCTGGTTGTCAATTTCCTCAAATCAGGTAAAATTGTTCAGTTGGACTCAAAGATGAACTGATTAGATTTAAAATGTATCAGATAAAAGTTATTGATTATTTTCTCACGCTCAAATGTCTCTCTAATATTTTTTTGTCTGCTTTTGTGCGAACTCCACAAGCATACGTTTTTTTCAAAAACCCCTATGGATTGAGTTTTGACAGCCAGAGAACAGTATCGCAGCTGAAATGTAGAATTCCGTATCTGGAGCGTGACCGTGTGACCACAGCGAGTTACATAATAGAGACGAATGCCTCCTCACAGTCACAGATTGAGTCATATGTCAGGCATTTGGCAGAAGTTGTCTTAAACTGGCCCCTCATAACCGAACGTCCTTTCGTGAACCCGCCCCTCTCTTTTTATCGGCCCATCACATCTTATTTTTATTGCCTTTTCATATTTATCACACGGTTAGTGGGTTTTATTATCGCTGCCACCCATCTGCAACCACACCTGCTGCCCACAATATCGTCTCACATGTTTTATTTCCAGCCCCTATTGGATTAGATGTGCTCCTCAGACACCTAATCATAATAAATGAGCAGGTCGGTGTCCTCTGCACTCTAATGTGCAGCCTCCTGAGCAGAGCCACATAACGGCTCATAAAGACAAACCCACCACCATGAGGGCAACGCAGGAAATCAGTTGGATAGTGTCTTTATTTCATGTCGGGCCAGCTACACGATTATCCTGGATTATTAATTAGCTAAGCGGATGATGCTAATACGATTGTTTGCCTCTGCATTAAGTTGTGTTTTCATTGGCAGGCCTGAGTAAACTCTTTTCTCCTCTTTTTCAGCGTAAACCCACTGCCCCAAGTGACCTCAGAGCCCCGAGCAAGACGAAGGACTCCCTGCACCTTCCTGGACAGTTGGTCCCACGGCTACCGGGAGGTGAGTGTCACCTCCGTCCTCAGATTTTAGCAACGTAGTGAGGAACAACAACTGCGGTTGGCAAAGCTGTGAGGGTATGAAGTGACGGAGTGGATACATTACACTTGAGAATCACAGGCGAAGCATGTCAGTGAAATGGGAGAAATGCGTTTGAGTGTGCACACTGAGATGAGCCTGGTTTGGATTAGCCGTGCCAGGGAATGCGTGATTGGCATCCGCAGGCCACAGGGTGGATTTGGCTTGTCAGGAGCCGGCTGATTGACGTTCACAGGCAAGTGGACAAGGCTCATTTCAGAGTCAATATGAAACTGTGTTCTTGATCAGATGGTGAAACTCCGATCTCGTATCCACATCCACCCTTAAAGCTGGATATATCACATCGTCCAGTCGAGTGAGCAGCGGAGGTGAGGATGACGGACTCCAGGGTTTTCCCAACACATCCAAATATGTTTTTAGTGAATAAATGTTTGTGGAGCATGTTTGCAAAAGGAAGGGTAGAAAGAAGAGTTGTTGTTGCCGTTCACAGGAGGAACGGCCTTCTTTTTTCATCGGCTTGTTTAATTATTTTCTTACTGTGGTCAAAAGACATTTTTAGATCCAAAATAACTTGTAGAAGCAATGCAGCTACGTCAAGTCTAACTTTACAAATCTATCGAACATGTGATGCACATTAACTCCCTGAACCTTCGTCCTCATTGCTTCGTGGAAAGATTTAATGATGATGGTTAAAACTAGGGAGACACATTTTCAGCTTGGATTTAGTTTTGCTGTGCTGGTGTTACACATTTAATGTTGTTGAAAAGCCTTTTTTGATTGAGTTAAAATTTTAATTTGACAATGTTTTAGTTGTTTTAGAGACAGGAGCTGACATATAATCCTAGTTTTTGGGGAAATTCACCCAAGCATCTGGCTTTAACTTGTGGGTTTGTGCAAATGAGCTTCAGATTATTACTTAAAACATAAAACTTACCATTTCATGTATTTTTGAAATATTTTAAAGGGTCAGTTTAAGTGTTAAGTTGTGTTGAGTCAAAGGAGAGAGATGTGAAACCCTCTGTGTCCCTTTTCCTTGCATATTGGCCTGAGTGACTCTCAAGCTGTGTTCTCCTTTCCCGTTTTCTAAAACCACAAAAACCCCAAGCCTGCTTGATGTGTGAATATATTTCAGTTTTTGCAGAATCAGCTAAGTTAAATTGAGGCTTCCTCCTTTAGTGTTTTACATTAAACGGGGACATGCAGGCTGCTCATGTGAATCTGGTTCTCGTGACGATCTCAGGTCTGATTTCTTCCCCCTTGTGGAAAGTCGGGGGCCCAGACCTCAGCTCGCTCTGCAGCAGGTGGAGGATACTGTACGTGCACGGTCAGCGATATCAGGGCGTTGTATCATCTGTCACAAACAAATTGCTGTTCTCAGCAGGAGCATATTGCCTCCCAGCAGATTTCCATCTCTGTGTAGATGTTTTATTGGGTTTCCAGGGGGTATTTCTCACGGGTAGTAGTATCCTATGGTTCTCCGCGGGCAGTAATAAAAAGAGGGTAAACATAGGGCGTAGTGATTTTATGCATGCTGCTCATTCACTACATAGCCAGGGTTAGGTTCCATTTACTGGCTGTAGAGCTTTTTCAGTTTAGGTTCGGCCCTCTGCAGTCCAACCTAAGCTTTGAAGGGTTGTTCCAGAGATGGACACTTGTTTGTGTTGCTGTTATGATGATGTGGTGCATCAGAGAAACAGCAACAGATTGATGTAAAGACAGAAAACACCAGGTTAGACACAGGATGAGCAGTGAGCATCAAAATACACCCAACCCTTCCTTCCACCATGATGCCAGTTCAAGTAAGTGATTGCTACAGATGGATGGAGTGTGGTAGATGATGATAGAGCTCATTTAACAAAGAACCCATGCAAAAGTCTGGCATCTTGAGGGGACTGATACTTATGATAGTGTGCAATTTGGTGCAGAGCCAAATAAAGATGTAATTAGATTTTCTCTTCTTATTGTTTGTTTGCTTTTAGCAGGATTACTCAAAAGCTACTCAATCAATTTTCTCGAAACTTTGTGGGATGTGGACCCAGGAATTAGTTTTTTTATTTTCTTTAACATTGCTTAACAATTTTTTGAAATATTCAAGAAATAGTGCAGAGATCTTGATGAAAAGAATCAGACGTCTGGACAGTGGTAATATCTACAGTATGAACTTAGGGAAATTAGGTGCAGATGATCCAGATTTCTTAAATTAAATAGTATTTCTGAATTGTGATCTTTATCAATCTACAGTACAGTAACAAATATCCTTTCAACTATATCACAGAATAGATATGTTGCCTGCAGTTTAATGTAAAGCAGTTGGCAGAACACTCTTTATATCTAAATTGGCCAATCAGCCTCGGTGGAGGTCTGTGCTCACAGATAATTGTCTATTTTTATTCATGTATCTGATTTCCTTCCTCATAGTTTTGCACATGGTTATGTCCATATAGGGCTGGGTGATATGACTTCAAATCAACATCATGTTATATCAAACTTTGACTTGGATTAAATGTCCAGTCCTTGTCTTTTATTTACAGTTGAATATGACAACATAGTGGTTTTCAGTCCAGGGACTATTGTTCTGTATTGACTGGCCCTCTCAATAGAGGTGTTTGTTTACTTGTCAACAAGATGATTTTTGGTCCCTCATTGACTTTCTGCACTGTGCGACCTGGAGTCTAGAATATATTTTCATACCATATAAAAACAGGTCTATCTCTCCCCAGGCAGAGCTTGAGTTGACTTTGGACCACGCAGATGCTGGAGTGACATCCAGCACCGGCACTGCAGTGTCTGTAGAACCAACATGACATCACTACTGAGATATGGAGTTCACGGAGTCAAATCAAATGCACGTCCCAGCCGCTGTGGTGACCTCATGCACTGTGACTGCCTGGACCTGTGCTCCACAACAGAAACGCATCAGCGAGGTGGAGGGGGGGTTGCTGCAGTCTTGGCAAGGGTTAACTCGGTGTGAGATTGTTGGAGCCACAGAGATGTGCTCATAGGGCGTTCACACTCCCCCGGCTGCCAAGGAGAGGGTGGGTGTTTGGCTGTGATCCTGACATATGTGCACAGTTCACTCACTCGCTGCTTATAACAAACACCCACACACTCTTTCTTTATTTTTTCTCCTTATGTTCAAGCCTATAGCGACGTGTGAAAACGGAGTTCAGGGCGTCGGCACGCTCCCTCACCGTAAATGGCCCCTGAAACACTAATGAGGCATTTTTGGTGAAGAGGGACTTTGTGTGTCAAACAGTTGAGTTGCAAGATAACCCCCCCACCTCCCATAGACTGCAGATTTAACTCGTACACAGCCCGATCTTTCCATGAAGAGCAGGTCGAGAGAATGCAGAGCATTTTTGTGAAGGACAAACAAAGTGTTGCAACAGGTCGATGCTTTTCTTGTGGTGCGACTGCCCCAGATTCCCTGTCACCAAACACCATGACCCTGCCACCCTGACGAAGACGGTCCGCACACGCACATGCACATGCACACGCACAGCACACACACACACGTACACTCATACACACACACCCCACACATGCACAGCCTCCTTCCCCATGTGTCACAGGGCTAATTATCAGGAGTCTGGCTGCGGGAGGATGGGGTGATTCAAATTTCCATTCCTGAACCACCATTAGGGTCTAGAATTAGAAGCAAGGAAACACACAGGCTGCTGGTCACACGGCAGACAACAACCGGCATCGCTGCAGTGCCGAGGGACATGAGCGCTGAGCCGGGCACGGGGCTGGTGTTTGTTGTTGAAGCGTCCCCTCTACTAGGCACCGTCAAGCCGTGGTCGGTTTGAATTTGGGAAAGAGGCTTAGGTGGCAGTAATTCCTCTGGGAGAGGGAGGAGAAGAATCTAATTGTTTTTTAATTGCACTTGCTACTCGGCCCCATTAAGGAGTTGTTTTCGTTGGAGAAGCCTGCGCATGTAAGTTTCACTCTGCTTGTTGATATTTCCGACCACTTTTAGTCCTTTTCGTTGTTTGTTGTACGCTGTGTTTATATTATTTGTTCTTGTGTGCTTCGTGGGGGGATTCTTAGTGTTGTGTCATGTTGTGGGACAGGACTTAGAAGACATGTGGTCCTGTGAGGTGAAGCAAGTCACACAGATGACTAACCTCATCTCCCTGTTACACAACACAGGCAGTCAGGCACCAGCACATCGCCGTCAGACGGCTGCAAGCTGGGTTTGGAATTCTGTTATTTCTTCAGCCAACATACGCCTTCCCTTTGCTCCATCTCTCCTCTCTCCCTTGTTTCTCTCCGTCACTCCCCGTAGGAAACAATTACAGATCTGTTTCGGGTCTTGTGTGGGCGGTTTCGTATTAGCTCTGCTCTGAGGATCAGCCCCTCAGTTAGAAGTCCACTCTCCCAGCCTTTACAAACTGCTCTCTGTCGTCCTTAACTTTGTTCATTCCTTGTCTCGTCCTCTCTCCAGATAACTCCCAGGAGCCAGGTGTCCCGGAGGTGTTCACCGGCCTCCTGCACGGATCCTCTCCTGTCTTCGACGCCGGCGAGGAGCCCTTCAGGCTCCCAGGTGTTCCACTCCCAAACAAGGGCCAGAAAGAATCACGGAAAACTGCCAAAGTAAAAGAGGAAGTAGTAGTAGCAGCAGCCACGCCGCCACCTAGCCGTCCCAGTATGGCGGCCATCCTCACAGACTGTGACCCAAAAGCAATTTATGCAACTGTGATCAAGGAACACAGGGACTCTGGGGCCGGGGCTGTGTCTGCCGGAAGGATGCGTCCTCCTGGGGACCTGAAGCTGGCACGCAGCCTCTCCAAGTCGGACTCAGACTTACTGGTGTCGCCGCCCAGTGAGGAGGACGGCGGACTGGGGAGCCGTAGCGAGTCTGTTTCTAACTGTAGCACTGGAAAGAAGAGGCTTGAGAAATCTCCCTCTTTCACGTCAGAATGGGACGAGGTAAGTGTTTGATCTTTTAACCCTATTAGGGACTTTTTGCTTGTGTACTTTTTAATGCTGCAGTCTTAAAGCAGCACTACAGATCAATAATATGAATGTTAAATATATTTTAATAGAAGTTCTTTCAGTAATCACAACATTTTCTATCCAAAATTCCAAAATCATTCCAATAAAACTTTTCACATTGTTCACCTGCTACAATAACAGTTCATATACACAGACTGTACAGAAGTGCCAATGTTAAATCTCTAATTTCAACAGTAGGTTTAGATGAATCCAAACAACAAACTGTGGAGATTCCTCCCGTATCCCGTATTTGTCTTCATACAAAGCCTCAATTGTTAGTCCTGACTCAGCTTGTGTTGACGCTGGAGCAACAAGTTCACAACGGAAACGCTCGTGAATGAAAACTAGAACTCCGTTGACTGAAGTGAACTTCATCGCACACTGTTGTCGCTCTGTCAACACAAAGCCCACCTGTTGTCCAGAGGGGGACGCTGTGCAATGTGAGCTCCGCCTTGAACACAAACCATCGGCGAGCACAGTGACTGTGTTGGAAAATGTGTTGTCACAGGAAACCGATTAAGTTGGTCCAGTTTGTTTCTTAAAGAATATATTTGCTGCTTATGTTGCACAAATATCCCTTTCATAACTCTATATTTTGGCTGTAAAATGGTGTATTTTTGTCCTAGGATCGTCTTGTTTAGCATACGCCAACCTTCCGTTTAGCCCTTATGTCTGGGACACAGATAAAGAGCTCAGTAGAGCCACATGCAGTGAGAGGGGATGGAGATAAAACCACAGACTGAGACGGAGATTTAGAAATTGAGATTCAGAGAGAGCGCAGGCTGCTGATCCGTCTCCCTTCAGGCTTCAGACTCCACCTTGAGTCTCGGTACAGATGGACGACCATTCATACATCACACAAACCACATCACCAAACAGCAGTGGGATCTATTAAAAATATCTTTAAGTGTAAAAAGGCCTGCTAGCTTCTCAGTTTAATTATTTAAAATGAGCAAAATGGCTCTCAGTAGAGTGCATACCTCTGCGGTGGCCCAGCAGTTCCCTCAAATTCACTCAAGCTGCACCAAATTCCACAGACACATAGACACACCCTTAATGTGCCTGATAGGTTTCACCAAGGTCCATTAATGAAAGGGTCAAAAAACAGTTTCTAAAATAATATCAAAAAATGTGATTTAATAAATCCTCCCATCCTCCCCCCGAGTCTCATGGAAATCCATCAAGTAGTTTGAAAACACAACCTGCTCAGTGTAGGTTATAATAACTTGTATGGGCTGTGAATAATAGAACACATATATAACAACGAGTGAGCAGAGGTATATACAGTCATATAAGTGTACACATATAGTTTCCTCTTCATGCTCTTTCACCATTTTCTTTCAACAATCCTCTTACTGTTGGCAAGATTAATGATTTCCTCCTAAGCCTCTCAGTTAAGTTTTAACATAATCCGCCCTCATCGAGCGTATCCACTGTTGTCTCACTGATGCTTCCTTCTGTATTGTTCACTAGCCCCGATGCTCTTCCTCCCCACAGTGAGGAGATCGTGTTGCTGCCTAGTGTTTCTTTACACGGGCCTATCGGATGGGCCCGGGTGATCAGAGCTGGTAGAGACTCTGAGGTCGATGTCTCGGCTGCTTGTGGGCCCTGGTTTTGGTTTTCAGCCGGTCTGAGTGGAGGTGGATAGTGGGGGGGCAGAGCAGGTCTGAGGTGTAGGTGTGAGTCTGTGGATCAGAATGACATGAAATACAAAAAACTATCTTAGAAACCTCATGTTGTCGACTTGTACCACTAATCCAAGTATTAGATTGCGATGTGTTATTGTTCTACTTCACTGAAACTTTAGCTTTTACCTCATCGTCTGCCTATTGCACAAATGTGAGGTAATATGTGAGATTTTCTAACTTTTAAGACATGTTTTTTCATCCACTCTAAATTGTGTTTGGGCCGACACACCACAAAACCGCACCTGAATTATGAGCTTATTATTATTGCAGTGTTTTTGCAATACTGGCCTCCACTGTAGACGTGTGCTTGCTCCTTAGATTTGCTCATTTACTCATGTCTATCGTTGGCATGTGTCATAAACCGAGCCAGATGTGGATGTTGCTGCTGCAGCTGTTTGTTAGTGATGCAGTATCCCAGCCCACAACAAGGAAGCTGTAATTGGACGAGTTTCTTTGAAGCACATTTACGCACGACAGCAGATTGAAGTCGGATATTTGATCTGTTTTGGAAATTGTCCTGTCAAGACTGACACGGAGCTAATACACAAAACCTCTTTCAGACGCCAGGCGGAAGAGTTCAGAAGTTCAGAACACTTTTCTGGCCCGAGGGTAGAACACAGCACCTTGGCAGCATGACTCATCCATTCCTGTGATCAGTCAGTGCAAAGATGGTCTCTGAGATTTTAGATCTTTTTGATTTACTGACATCTGCAAACATCAGCAGCATAACTTTAACTCAAAGTCTGGCAAGTAGACCCTCACAGAAAACGGAATATTTGACTTTCAATCGTTAACACCGTAGCTCCACTGTTTTGTAAAAAATGCTGCAATGTGCTTTCCTGCATAGTTTGTTTTGATCTTACAACTGAAACTAGAAGCACAGGATTGTTTTTTACAGATTCATCAATGAATCCTCAGTAATGTGATTAATTATTTACACATGTCACAAATGAAAGCCTGACTATTCCTGGATTCTTTACTAGATACCTTTTTAGCAATTTCTTTATTTTTACAAAATAATCGTGGATATATTCATGAAAGTATTTGTTTTTGCAATGACATAATACACATAAATAATAAATATACATAAATACCAAGCAGCTCATTTTACAATTAGATAAAAAATGAACACGTCAGTTCTTTACTGGACAAGCTGTAGATTAATGCATTTGTTTATTTAAATGACCCAAAACCATATTTCTTATTATTTATCGATTGACAGACCCGTTTGTTTTGAGTTAATATCTTCCTAATTGATTTTATCGTTCCAGCTCTATCATGAGTACTGACATATTCCAATCATAAACGATGAATTGTTTAATATTATTTATAGGTAATTGATTATTTCATTCACTTGATGTGATGTTTAATGACATAGAGACTTTCCCCCAGACGTCGTCCTCCCTCTGCAGAACATTATGGTCCAGTGGAGTAAGAAGGTCAAGTGAAGGGAACATCTTGAGAGTCTGAATCTTTTATTCCCCTCTCACACTCTGTGGTCACCGGCCGGGCACCGTGCAGTCGAGTGACCCAGCTCAACGAACACCTCACCTCCTCAGACTGAGGGACGTGGGGCTCGGTGAGCGTGACGGCTGCAACTCGGCCATGACATCTGGAGATCGCTGCTCTTCCCTGTTGCCCTCAGCCGCCAGTAAATAAAAAAGATCCTCTTCTCCCTGGTGCTTGTGCACAGATGAGCATGAGAATTGATCTGGTTGTTAAACAGAACGTCTGTAGAGGAAGAGCCCGAACAGCAGGTGTCTCTGTCCTCTTGAAGAAACAAGCTGTTTTATTGGCTACTTACTTAGGAAGCTCTCATCAGGGAAAAGGAGATTCATGTCAGGCGGTGGCCTCATTTGCTGTATGCACCATCCTAGCGTATGTTACCCAGTGAACTGACCAGCTTGAAGTTCATCACAATGCTTAAAGGCATGTTTGAGATCTTAAAGTAGGCTGCTGGCATCGAGCAGCACAATTCACCCTTAATTATTAACTCATCCCCTGGGACTGCATCTTATTTACTCTACAGTCTGTTGGCCACAAAATAAGACTTCTTTAAGATCATAATAACAAACGACTCAGTGCAGATAGTTGATGTCTAAAGAAATGAACTGCAGAATAAAATGTGAAACAGGAACCGGGTCTCTGATGGATATCAGTAACAGTATGTGCAGGCACCTTGTCATGTTCCCTGTCACACTGGGTACAGACTGTATTTGTGTGTGAACCAGTCCGTCAGCCAGAACAACACGTCTCACATCTTATGCAAGGAAGCTCAATTGAATTTTAAAAAGTAACAGATATATGCTGCAGGGAACAAAATGTGAGGCCTGCTGCCTGAGGGAGGAAGTTAAGAAGAACAGGTTTGCTGTGCTTAACACCTTTTCTAATGATTCCCTGATGGGGTGCGTGTTGACACCTTTTTCCCCAAATGAGATCTGACATTTTTTCTCCAATTTAGGGGATGTAGTTAATATTAATGATCTCGGATGCTTATTTCTTCTCACTTGAATAGTGAATCAGATGCCTGAATGCGAGAGAGGCGAGAGCCCCGAATCCTTCTTCCTTTTCCTTTCAGGGAATAAGCCTGCATTCGCTTGAAATGGAAATATTCACACTGGCGACATAAAGTGCATAGCAAATGAGCGGAGTGTGTGGGGAAAGTAGTTAAAGTTTGATTGGGCGTAACCCAGCCTGCACTCTCTTTAATGATGTTAGGAGGGTTGTCCACTGGAAATGGAAAACTCCCTTCTTCTGTTCGCTCCCTCCGACTTCTTCCCGGCCCGTATCACTCCATCTGCAGCCGCGCTCTCTGTGCGTGGCAGCCATCTTGCCTGTCACGACTGACTGCTCCGCAACACTCTACTGAGCTGTGTGACAGCGTTCGGGCCAAGGAGTCCCAGAACGTTACTGAACCCTCAACCCGCTGACGCACGCACACATGGCTTAAAAAACATATTTTTCATCTCTTAATCTGGATTTTCAAATATTCCAGTTGTCACTCCTTCTTCTCTCTTTCTTCTACATCCGTCTCACTCCATCTCCCCCCCTCCTTTTATCCGCTTGAGCTACACCCTCGGATACCCTGCCTCTGGTTTCAAGACAAGGGGATTTGACTTGCATGAGGTCTTGGCCTTATGCATCTCTCCATTTAAGGGGCTCTGAGTGTGTGTGTGTGTGTGTGCAAAAGCGTGTGGGTGTGTGCTGGTGTGTAAAGCGCATGCTAATGTGGGTTGGTCTTGGTCCTTGGAATCAGACTGGAGATGACAATCCAGGGGGCACATTGTGTGGGCCAGCCAACTGAGCTCCACGAATGGGAGGAGAGAAAGGGAAACAGACGGCTGTAGACGGACACAGGAGGAGAGGGCCGCCCTCCATCCGCAGCCCCACCGCTCCTCTAACTTCATTTGCGATTCGCACTCCACAGATCCAGTAGTCACTATGAAACCAGCTTTTGTGAGTATTGATTCCCTTAAAGGCAGCAGCTCCACTGGCGGCTCATTAATCTTGTCTACCTGCACTGAGTCAATTGAATGAGAAGAGAATTGACGCTTTCTAGCCGTTCAGTGGATATTATATTTCTCGTAAAGACGGTTCGATTATGTGCTAATTGAAGTCTTTGTGATCCTACTTGTGAGTGTTTCCTTTAAAAGTTAATCCTCCAGACCTTTTCTGCCACAGTTAATGCAACATTTCTTTGTTTGTTTTGTTTTGTATTGTACTGTGCAGAACCTGGTGGTGGATTTGTTGTAGATTTGACTCTGTGTGAGGTGAAACATGGTCTTGCAGTTTGTTTTTGCGCAGAACTCTCCTGGAGTTGACTTGCCTAACTGTGGGTGTGGGTCATGGCCTGGTTCTGCCAACACAGGAGAGCCACAGGGGGACTCAGACCTCGAGTCTCTGGAGAGCAGGGACGCCTTTTCTGCTCTAGGTGGAATGAAGAATTTCAACTTATTAAAGATCTATATCCTGTCGTCCTTTGAGGATGAGGCGACAAAATTGTGGAGTTGTCTGTCAGGGACATTGCTCCTAAAAGCACAAGCGTGACATTGCGCTATTTCAGGTAATGTTAATGGCACTGCTGACGGTGCTTTGTCCCAATGTGGCACTGAGGGAGTTGGCACCTCCTTTTTGGACGATGGCGTGTTTATGTTGCCCTTGATGCCATTCACTGGTCAACAGTTTCAATTCCAACGCTTGTTCTATGTGCCAGCTAGCCAATTTGAGGCCGGGGGTGCGGGCACACTTTCTCTGCAGCCGTCTTTTGTTTCTCCCTTCACAGCCTCTAACAAGGCGTCCTTCAGCCGAGCTCTCCCACTGCCCTCCAGTCTGCGCTTCAGTTGCTTATTGTTCCAGATTGTCAAGGCTGTTAATGGAAAAACAACTATGCTTTCAAATACCAGTAAAAAATAGCAGTGGAGTTATCCTCCGGTGTCATCCCAGTGCAGAAGGCCCGCTGGGAGAAGCATGATAAATGGATCTTTGGGTCTTTTATCTCACACTGACCAACTTTCATCCCGGCTCGCTCTTCAGCTGCTGACCTCCACCCTGCTGCTGACTCCTGACCCCCCTCATTGTGTCTCCTTGTTCTAGTGAGCCCCTCTCACAATGGACGCCCCTCCATTTCACTTCTCTGCATTGATTCCATCCTGCAGCACAAAAACACATTCCTCTCCCCTCGCTCCTCTGTTCATTCTCACGGTTCCTTGCTCCTCGGCCATGACACTCGGAGGCTTCTCTCTTGTTGTGGATGTGTTTTACCTTGAGGAAATCACCGGGCTGTGTCCCCTGGTAGGATATATTTACCCAGCTCCGACACGACTGTGGATCACACCTGCCTGTCACGGTAGCTGCTTCTGAATCCACCTGGCCCAGCTGAAATTCCCTTTTTCTCATTATAGTGGACAAGCGAACACCAAGACTGAGGGCAGCTCTGTTTTTTTTTCTAATTGCATTCGCACCAAACACTGCAAGTAAACATGGAGGACGCGTCTCCACCTTCTCGTCTGTAGTAGTATACTAGTATTAGTGTACTATGTACTAGTGCTGTACATAGAAGTCCTTATATAGTAAAGGGGTTAGTGAATGAGTGGGTGATTTCAGACATTTCACGACGTTCAACCTCTTTGAGGCATTAAATATATAATTAAAACCAAAGTTACTAGAAAAGTTGAGTTGGGTCCATGTCCCATCCACTAACATGGAGGAGTTGGGAATAATGACCTAAACTAAAGCCCAACAAAGACGAACAATATAGATGATTTGGCGTCACTTTTTTGGGAGCCGTCACATCATCCATCTTTAAAAAGAGTCCACACAGACACACACATTCATTTGCATTGCATTTAAATGCCAAAGCTCGATACACTGACCTTACCTGCAGTGTGAGCGTGTTTTAAAATGCAACCAGTCACCTCGTCGTTCTTCTGCACGGCAGCTCGAGGCGTTCAGCGAGGCCCCCTGAGGTCGACGCGACAATCAGGAGAATAGATTATTACAAACTCCTTCCGAGGTGTTTTAAAGTACACAGACTTGTTTTATCTCCTGAGAGCCAAAGGAGAGTGAGTTCACCCCAATACGTTTGTGCCACTCTGCTCATTGTAGAGAAGTGATGCCCCATGACAGCAGCATTATCCTCCCTTCAGCACAGACCTCCACCACTTTACAAGACACCAGTATTACCCTGTGCTCATTATCACATGGCTTACAATAGCTGTGAATGAGTGAGTGGGATTTCGCGGAGCTCTGTTCATCAGCAGCTTTGTAATTGGCTTTGCTGACAGCCTAGAAATGTTGCTTATCTCGAATGCAGTCGGAAAATGAACACGTCACATTTAGATTTCTCCAATTTGTATTTATTGCAAAATCGATATCGTTCCCCAGCTGCACACGAGCGATAGCCAATGACCACTAAGGAGATGTTTTATCTTTTGCGCCTCTCATTTACAACTCGGTTGCCTCATTGCAGCGAGAGAACAGTGGGTTCACGCTGTTTCTATTGTTTCAGCTGTTCGTACTGAGAGAAAGAATATTCTTAAGCCAATAGTTTGGGGAATACACTTATTGACTTGTGTGCAGAGAGTTACACGAGAAGGTCAATACCTCCCTCAAACGGTAAATGGTAAATATGACACCTCGGTGGATTATTTCAGGGGCGAAGTTTTAATTAACAGATTTTAATCTCGTGTTTAGAACAACCGCAGGGGGTTGTGTGACTGATGATTCTGTGGCCAGTAGCAGTGACTTCCTGGTGTTGACTCTCGCTGCCCCACAGCACAGCCAAGAAAGAATGGAGCACGTTACCCTCAGTTCAACCAGGGTGTTTATTATTATTTGTGTTTACTTAGTATGCAGATTAAACACGTGACACATAGCATGGTGATTAATTCAGCTTTAAAGTTTTGGTAGATCTTTGTACATTTTGACTGAGCCAGACACACACACACACACACACACACACACACACACACACACACACACACACACACACACACACACACACACACACACACACCCCTTTTCACAATTCACTGTCCTATCAATAAAGGCGAAATGCCCGAATAATATCTTTAGAGAAACAAGTCCATGTGGTCCTCAGGTTACTCGATGTTGAATGTTTTGTTTTTACTCTTTTGTTAAAAAAATGTTCTTCAACCTCCTAATTTCTCAATGATTTAATCTTAACTAGACAAATTGCTTATGCACAACGTGGTTTTCTTTTTTAGAATAGTCTTTCAGGATCAGCTGTGTAAAGGATCTTTTATATCAAACAGGAAGGTTGAACTAACCCTGCTGGTGGATCTCTGGCACCGTTTACAGTAGTAACACAGAAGCACACACAAAAACAAAACCCTGAATTCTCTCTCAGCAGACACCGACGACCTCTCCCACCACAAAACAACGAAGATCTAATTCCGTTGACAGCGTAAGAAGTCCATCTTCATAAAATAATAACTTCCTGGTCCTTTTTGGGGGTTTGGATCTGTCCTCTTCTGGGGCGCTCTTGGTAGAGCTAGATGGGATTCTTTCGGGTTTAATGAACCGTGGTGGAATGAGATAATAATAATCTCAGTGATTATTCATTTCTTCTTCTGTCCAAGTCGAGGAGCTTTAATGTTCTATTAACTATCCAGTCTGAGAGCAGAACTTTTTGAAAAGCTGCATCAATCTGACGGACATTTCTCTCCTATTTTACCTTACTGATCGATGACGAGAGGAGCCCTGATGGCACTATGTTGTTTTGTATAACTACACTAATGCAGGCCAATAAACCGTCTGGTGCTTTAAGAGGAGCAGACAGGACTTAAACTCAGTCATCAGACATTACTTTCAGAGAAAACATTTCCAAAAAGGTATATAAAGAACTGAGTCACAGTACCTGACAGGTGTGAGAGCAGCTCTGTCAGATTCTACCTTTTCATTTTCTGATTACTCAACCCCTGGACTGGTCTAAAGGGCGTGAGACATGTTTCTGTGCGGTGACGGGTGTAATGTTACAGCTCAATGACCCAATTCTGCTGCAGTGCCCTTATGAACACATTCAAAGTTAACAATATTCTGTTATGTTCCGTTTTGCATGTGTATGGCATGTTGATATCAGGGGCTAAACTGGGAGACAACAACCCCTTAGCGATGCTCTCATGCATTCTGTGGAAATGCATGAAACCTTTGCAAGGAACCATGGCACTCTGGGTCTTTTCAGTTTTAGTTATTGCTCCTTTTTCTCTCCAGTTTCTATGAATTCAACTATTTTTGTGCTTGGTATCATCAAAAGCCTCAGTTACCTTGGAACAATAGATATTATGATTTGAGCTAATATCAAAACCCTGATGGTTTAACCTGACCTGGTTTTTGTATCATTTTATCACACCACTTCTCTCTTTTTTTTATTGCCCTGATAAAACTTTTGACGCCAGATGGTGAGACCAGCCAGTGTCTGTGTAAATCTTCATTGCTTTGGTTGCAGGCAGCAGTTGAGCTGCTTTATACCTGCAGCCCAGAGTCAGTAACTCCTCCAACATGAGACTGTAGAAGTCACTGGAATGAACGAGGCATAAATGCAGCCATGCAGCCACAGTGCAGCTGCTCAGGATGCCCTTCAGAAAACACTTAATGTGTCTTCATAAAACTACTGACTCTTCTCCTGCTGATAGTTTTACACTGCTTTTGCAGAGTGCCTGTATTTGGTGGTGAATCGTTTAAGGCATGGGGATGTTTCTCTGCATTTGTAGTGGTGAGAGGTGGAGGTTAAACTGTGACGGCTTCTGCGGCTCCTTATCTCTTTCTCTCTTTTACTCTTCTCCTCAGATCGAGAAGATCATGACGCTGATTGGGGCCGGCATCGATTTTTCCAGAGATCAGCAATATGCTACGCCAGGTAGAGTATAATAATTATTCCTTTTTTTATTGCCCATAGGCAGGGGTTTTACTGAACAGATTTAGACTTAATTTCTTCGCCTGCATCTCCTATAAACCTTGAATCAGTCTTTCTACGTTTGTGATATATAAGTTTGTATTACCACAGGACAATGTTTGCCCTTACTTACCGTCCTCTGGACATATAACTCACAATTTCTTTAGCGTAGCTGGCTGTACTTTATTTATCCTCCACAAATTTATTCTATCCTTATCGGGGCCCTCGGGGGAAATCAAATAGAGAGACCCGGTCAATGAAGGATGCACCTGGAAACAAATTGAGATTCAGTTAACAACAAAGAATCGTTTGCTAAAGTATAATGCAGCCGGACAGTTGGTCTGTTCTAATAGAGCAGGCGAGGAAGGGAATTGGTATTTGCGGCTGTAGGGAAAGTTACACGGCTGGAAGAAGTTCTATTTGAAGAAGTTTCCCAGCTGTTGAAGCATTGAAGACAAAGATATTAAGAAATCCTCTTGAACTGAAGTTAAAAGATGACTTTGATCACACTTTTATGCTTTTTTTATGTTGTTCGTGAAAGATCATCCTCTTGCACAAGTTCCCACAAACGTGTTGCACTCGTGCTGCACTGGTCTGTGCTGTGGGATTTAAGTTTGGCTCATTATCTTATTGTAGGATGAACTCATGACCAGCCAATCTGCCTTTTCTTCTTCCTCCTGATAACAATATACAGTGCAACTTCCTGCAGCTCAGTATTGTACAGACAGACGGGGATTTGTTTTTGCCTAAAGGGGTTGATTTGCTTCCTTTGCTGCAGAACGCTGTTCCCTTATTTACACCTTATTCTCATCCCTGAAACCACTTGGACTTTTGGCCAGTCTTAACCTCACCTCAGTCCAATTGAAGGTTATTCACTGGGCTGTCAGAAATGGGGGGTCTTCTCAGACGTTGGACCGATCAATGCTCCTGAGCAACCTTTCTTGCCCTGTGGTTAGAGAGTGGACTGGAAAACCACAGGGTTTGTGTCCAGGATTTTTTCAAGTGGTGCTTTCAAGCTTTTAAACCAACGGGGGCCGGGCCAGGTCTTTGTGTTAAGGAGTCTGTACCTGTTCACCTCTTATTCACCCTCTTCAGCACCGAACTCTTTGCTTGAGCCACACTATAATATATTTAAGTAATGCAGCAGAGCCGTTGTTGCTTAGCACAAAGTTTGCCGTCTCCTTATTCCCAGCCGGGGCAAGCTGTTTAAATATTAACCATTACGTACTGTATGTCAGGGGGGGTGAGCTCATTTTTGCTTTGTAGACTTTAGGAAAGCTGAGACCACTGCAGCAGCGTAGTGAGCCTCCCTCCACGGGCTGCATCTGTCTGCCCTGAACGAGCTTCAAAAATGCATCCATCTCTCCATCCATCTCAATGACGGAGGCCAGCGAGGCCACCAAGGCACTCTCCGGAGAGGCAGCTCTCTGTTTGATGCCCAAGCGAAGCCGCATCCCCATCAGCCCCCCCCCCTCCCCTCCCTGCTTCAGTCCAGCTTTGACTAGAAAGCTGGGATGTGTCTGGCCGAGTGGCTCCGTGCCTGCAGCCACTGTTTTACTTTCCTCCCCTCTGCCGATCGACTTCAGAGTGAAAGATGCAGTGGAAGAGGGTGTGAAGGGAAAACACATCGAGAGTGGTGCGATGAAAGGAAAGAAGCTGGAGCCAATGCTGGTAATGAGGGGCGGGGGGGGGGATCTGTAGCTCGCACTGACAAAGAGCAGCCACCTGCAGTGTTTCAGAGAGGTGGTGGTGGTGAGGGAGAGAGGGAGGAGTGGGGAAACGCATGCAACAAGGAGGGGGGAGAGAGAGAGTAGTGTGAGGGAGTGTCGGGACAATAGGAGGACGCCACCTCGGAATCCTTCCATTCTTCAGCCCCGAGACGAAGATACAAGCTTCTTCTTTTCTTTTTTTCTTGACTGGACTGGACCGCATCTCACAAACTGTGCCAGACGGAGGCGAGACAGTTCTCACACTCTCTTCGCCTGCAGAGGAGTTCAGTCTCCGGGAGCTGGCAATTAATGAAGTGCTCCTTGAAGTAGCTGATTGGCTCCCTGAGTGGATTTTTTCTTTACCTCGACACATTTCCGACTTTGTGGAGTGACTTCTCTGGAGCAGGATGAGGAGATGAGGGCGGGGACAAGGGAATGCAAAGCTTTAAAATGTCCATTTTACACATTTGTTCTTTTGTAGCTTTATTTCATGTCTGTTTGTTATTTGTATGTGTTGCCATGCACACACAATCTAGTGATCAAATCAGTTGTTAAAGACAACTTCACCAAATTCCAGTAATAATTGATTCCTGTGTTTTCAAAGTGATTCAAACCAGTAACGTGGTATAAAGTGAAGAGGCGATCATGTCTGCTCCTGTAGTTCAGGCTCCTGTCAGCTGTGGCTGCTGACAGCCGTTACCACAGCTTTTGCTTGTGATCAGTCTTTGCTGATTGCAGCCGCTCCGCCCATGTGTGCAGGGTTCCTGTCCCGTGGATTATGTGCTGAGTGAGCTGCGTCTGCGATTCAGGGATGAGCCAGTTCGATAATTAACTGTCTCCAGCTTCTGTCCGCAAGTTTCCCAACAACTTCCCACTCAGCCGTAACAAATCACTCATGACTGAGTTTCTCCTCATGACAGAACTGGAGCTCATTTAAATCAGCTGCAGGCTTTTAAAAAAGTTCCACCGCCTGACATGGGGCATTTAGAATTTTTCTGATGGCTGGATATGAACTGTTTTATTGCACATTTTCCTTATTTAGGTGAGGCAGCACTGTGTTGTTGTTGTTAGCTGGTGGTCAACCAGCTCATATCCGTTTATCACCCCCCCTCACCCCTGAGATCAGGGGTGCTATAATCCATCTTGGGTGACTTTGGTTCGGCCCCCGCTTCCCTGCGGGAGCCGACGCCCTGTCCACAGAGGACACTGTCTCCTCCGCCGTCCTGCTGCTGGTGCGCTCGGCTCTGCTGGCCGAGAATGATGTGGCAATGCCACGTCTCCTCCTCAGAGTGCCGCTGCTACCGGCTGAAAGGTTTCTCCCTCCTGAAGCGCTTTCCCCTGTCGGCAGGTGCTGCAGGCCGGCTGCTGGACCAGCCCGTGGGAGACTGGCTGGAGCACGTGGGGCTCCCGCAGTACGAGAGCAAGCTGCTCCTCAACGGCTTCGACGACCTGCACTATATGGTGAGTTCCTCTTTTCTTTTATACAATGTCCAAATTGTCCTCAACTCTTTTGACTTTCATCTTTGACGTCTCACCTCTGTAATCTTAGTTTTTTTTCCACCTGTCACCACTTCCTGCTACTTAACTCTAGTTTGCATCTTTGTGCATTAATCCAACTGATGTCACTCTCCATTAGTTGATAGATGATCCCCTGAGCTGCACCCGAAATTGAATTAGTTGAAACTCAACCTCTCCCACCGTGAGTCGGGCTTGTGTTTCAGTAACTATGATACTTAATTATAGGAACAGTTGTTTTCTGGGGGGATTGAACAAAATCACATTTACAAACTTCTCAATATTCATTTTTTGATTCCCAGCGCAACATTTCCTAGTATTTTTTAAGTTTTTTAGAAGTTTTCATGCCCATTCAACTACACAACACGCAGCCTGATCTGTGCTGTTGTCTTGTTTACATCAGGTTTAATATCCTATGTCAGGCTCTCAGACGCCATGTCTCAGCTCAGGAGGCCTCTGTCACGTCCTCTCACTAACAGTCACTGAGAGGCGGCTGCTGCCAGCCCAGACTTGAGGAGCGTCTCAGTGAGCAATGGGATGCTGTTGCCGAGCCGACAAGTTTATAGAGCGACGCCACTGTGAGTTGGCGCTGGTGCTTTTGTCACTGATGAGGACTGATGGAGGAGAGGATGAGGGACCCAGCTGGTTGGGCTGAGCCAGCAGGAACGTTCTGAAGTGAGACAGCCACCTTATGTGTCGGGAAGAAAAGTGTCTCCTCCTCCACCGGGCCCATCACACAGCTAGTCTTTTGATAAAGAGCCTTATGTGTTCAGCTCCTCGTCTCATGTCAAACGCCACGTTTGATTTCACTGATTGTGTTTGGTGAGAAATAGTAAACGGTCACATGTAGGCAAAACACAACTGCCCACATCTTTCCCATCTGTCCTCACATGTGCAGTAGAGTTAATAATTACATGAATTAAAGATTTTATGATATGTTAGCTACACAAGTCGTTCCCGCACATCGGATTACAATAGATCCCAGATCCCAGATCCAGATCGGAAAACACTTTTTCCAACAAATAAAAAAAAATTCACTTAACGAAGAAAAACCAACTTTAATGACTTTCATTACTTTATACAACAAAATATATCACATCACAGTCAATGTATTTACTAGTTAATACTGACAAATCCAGGTACATACTGATAAACCTTCCAGCAATCATCTTATCTATACATCAGAATAAATCAGGTTTTTGTTGAGCCTTTAAATCATTATAATTAATGCAGTACTAATCTCAAATGGCCTGACCCATCTCCATTGGCTGAAGATCCTAAAAAGTGTGTCTTCATTGGCCACTGCTGTTCTGTTCCCATTCCAGACCTTGGATGTAATATACACAGCAATCCTTGTACTTGACATAATACTAAAGTAGTTGGATCACTTTATCTCACTGAATTGTGACCGTTTGAATCATTAAAGTCATTATATTTTGATTTTTTATGACCACTGCTGCTGGAAGTCACACATCATTCGCTTGTCCTCTTCACATATCTTTTAAAATAATCTGTGTGTTCAACTGCAGATAACTGCAAACTATTATTCAGTTTAATTAAATTATTGAAGCACAATCGCCTTTTTGTGATCCAGTTGATATGTTGTGAGCCCATAGAGCTCATTTAATGTTTAACTACAGTGTCTCTACAGACTTTACCGGCCGTGAAATTATTAAAATTCAGAAGCAGCTACTTGGAAAAAGTCTGACCACAGCAGCCATAAACTAAACCCAACGTACAGTGAAATGAAATGAACCCAGTGTGCTGTATACGCAGATGAGTGGATGAGAAACGACACTAATCTTCATGCTTAATAATCTGAGCCTCCGTTCTCTCAGTAGTTAACACGATGATGAAGTTGAGTCAAAGTAAAGAGTTTCTTTCGTTCTATCCTCCGTCTGTATAACTTAGACGTAAAGATATAGTAAATTTTGACTAATTGACCTCTAGAGAACAGAATTGTCTCTCTGAGCTTTAGATGTTTTGCAGGAACCACAATTTCCATGTCTGTCAGCTACTGGTGTTGAACAAGCATTTCAAAGCCAGAAACATCAAACCCATGAATATTAAGATACATGAGAACCTTTCACACTCTTGTGGACCTACGTGCCAGCGATGTCTGACTAATTTCACTCTACAATGACACAAATAACCTTTAATCTACTTTACATAACCTCCGAATACCAGAGTCCTCCCTCTCGCTCTCTCTCGACAGCCATGTTTAAGTCTGAAGCCTCTGAAGTTGCTTTCCGGTTTTTAATCTTCTTTCTGTCTTTTTTAGCCTTTCATTCCCTCCCTCCTCAGCCCCGAGTCGTCTGAGCGGAGAGCTGGCAATATTTCTATCTTTAAACACGGCTTACAAAACCACCTGGCTCCCCGAGACCGCTTGAGGATTTAGAAAAGAGCCGTAACCTTTAAACAGCGCGTCCTTCTCCACAGCAAATGTTGACCTTTTTTAAAAAAAAATATCACAATTTGCTCTCAACTGAAAACGGGGGAATTACGTCATGAGTCACCTTGTCTGCGCTAAACTTTTCCTAATTGTGTTTAATGTGCGCTTGTGTGTTCGAGTGGATACAGCAGAGGATAGGTCAGGTTGCATTGTGGGCTCTGTGACCAGACAGATATTATTGTCTAATGCAACAAATCCTCACACATAATCTCTAGGGTATCAACTCTAAATAATCTAAATCGAGTATACACAATTTCTGGAGCGTCATGGATGACTGGATCCTAATTAAGACTTTATTAGTTCCATGACCTCTCCTCTGTAGCTGCTATAGTCCAAAAAACGATGGCTGTGGCTCAGGGGTGAAAGCGGTTCGATCCCAGTCCTCCCTATTTCTTGGGCTAGATATCGAACCCCAAAACTGCACATAGATGCTCTGTATGAATGTGTGTGTAAACTGATCTGTAAAAGAGCTTTGAGAAAAGGGCCTTTATAAATACAGATCATTTACCAACACGAAAAGAGACTAAATTATTTTAGACTCAGAAATAATCAATTATTCTTCATCATTAAATGTAAAGATTCAGCATCAGGCTCCTTGTAATCTTCCCCTGGGAATAAAAACCCCCACTGTAAAACATGGGTTGACAAAATGGCATGTCTGCTGTAGGCCCTTTGCAGTGAGATGAACCGAGCTCCTGTGCAGTCGCTCCGTCCTCGAGTGATGCTTGTTAAAATGAAAACAGCTCTTTTTCTTTTCCTGCTCTACTCTCGCTCCTGAGTTCAGCCTCTGGAAAAACGTGTCGTTCAGCTGTGACAGGGTCGGCTAGCGGAGCTCCGAGTCAGTTAGTCTGCGAGGAAACTGTTTCTCCTACACGCCGACATGGTGTTCAATCGTGGAGCAATCCAGGAGAGTAACACATTTACTTCAAGTGGTGAATTGATGGAGGTGATTTGGTGCATAGAAGTAGAAACGCATTAAGTAGAGTGTATACCTCCGCCAAGGCCCAACAGTCCCTTTAAATTCAATCAGGCTGCACCACATTACACAGTCTCATAGATATCAGCCCCCTCAATGTCATTCAAATCAAGATCTGGGTTATTCTTTTAAAATTCACTTTCCTGACTGAAACCACCCGTCCACTAAGTTTCGTGGAAATTCCTCTAGTAGTATTAGTGAATCCTGCCAACTAACTCAAAGACTTTAATCAGAGAAGTTATACATACACTTCCTGTTCTCTGCCTCGACTCTGTCGAGGCCAATGGAGCCTGCAGACAAATTGGAAACTCAGTAATGGCCTCGTGCATTAGAGGCCCAAACATTTGGGATGATTAATAGATTTGTTTCTCTTGTGCTGATGGTGGTGATATATTTTTCATCCATTTAACTATTAAAAAAACAGTTTTGCAGGGTATGGATCAAATACATCGTTTATTTCTTTATCGTCTTTGGCCGTTCTGTCCCAGGTATATTTTTTACAGGCCCTTATGTTTTGATGACAGACTGTTAAGGGCGACAAACTGTGACTCGTAGTGCGGCTGTTATCTGCCCTTCAGATGGTCAGAGTGAGGGAGCTCTGCCCCCCCTGAGCCCCTGGCCTGGATTCAGAGTGCTTTTTAAACCGGGGGGGGGCAGCATGGCTGTTTCCTCTGGATACACAGAGAAGAGCGCTGCAGCATTTAAATGAGAGCACAGGGCGAGGCGGACAGCAGAGATGGATGGGCCACACAAGCAAAGGCATAGAACCACCGAGGTTACACCACTCTAATGTATTGTGTTGTGCTGATATCAGCGGTTTTGCATCCTCATTTTTTCAACCTGTGGAGTCCATGTCTCTCGCCAATGAAATATTTATGTTTTTGTTTAACTTTCAAAGACGAGATGATCCCTTTAAAATGACTTTCACATTTAAAGTCTGTGCGTTCGGTCTGCTTTTGTTCAGGCGGAGAAACGTAGATTATTACATTATTAATGGATCTGCCCAATATCTTTTCAGTTGTTAAATGACTTTTTCATCTTGCTTTCCCAAAGTCCAAGGTGACATTTTCGGTGAAGCTCAGGTTTCTATACCTAAGAAAACAAGCAGCAAATCCTCATGTTAAAGGGTCTGAAATCAGTCATTACACAATTAGTTTAATCTATGTGACAATTTAATTAATTCTTTTGATTATACATTTAATTGCTCAAAAAAGCCATCTCTTTAAAATGCTTGTTTTCTCTGACCAATGGTCCAATATTTAATAGTTAAAAGATAATTAAGAAGAAATAGCAGATCAATTCCTTTTAAAAACATTTGATCAGTTAGTCAGTGATTTGTTAGAGAATCGACTTTTAATGTACTAATAAAACATCCAAACCCACACAGCCTTATTTACAACAGATATTTTATTCTTAAAACATGGTGTGTCTAATTTCACAACAATCATTTTGACAAGCTGTGATATCTTCTGTCTCAAATGTCAGTAAATCTCAATAAACACGAAACTGTAGGAGCAACAACATAAACTAGAACGGCACTCGGGAGAGTTCCAACCTTCACGAAGCCCAACAGTCTCCTTAGATTCAATCCAGCTGCACAAAAATCAGTTCGATATCAGATACTAATCGCCCCGAAAATATCCACTTTCCCATTGCAATATTGAACGAATGTAAAACTGTCTGTCAGTGGATTACTCAGCAAAAAATTATAATTAACATTGTGATTTTCACAGGCAGCGTTACTCCTCCCTTCTCCTCATCCCTCGTTCATATCGACTGCTCCTGCATGAAGAACAGGTCGTCAGCTCTGACCTACAGTCGCTTCCTCTTCTGTCCCATCGCTGCCGTGCATGTGTGTGTGTGTGTGTGTGTGTTAGTGTGTGATTCACTTGAGATCCGTATAGATGGGTCAGCTTCACGGGGCCGTCACATTTCGTTCCTGAGGGGAGATGCAGCTCCCATGTCGAGTCATGATACTTTGGCAGATGAGGTTTGGTTGCTAACACCCCACCACCCCCCTCTTCTTCACCCGTTATCTGAGCCGGGACGCTTTGTAATCATTTATTTTTATCTCGAACTGTGAGCTCGGCTAACAGGAATCTGTTATTACATTACTTTAATTGTAGAACTACTCTCCCTTCAACATGTCGGGGGGGGGGACGGACTTGTCTCCTTGCAGGCTGTAGATACAGTCTGATATCGAAGCACTCGTTCTCGACCCATCCTTCACATATCGCTGACCACTCTGCAGCCCTGACATTGATTTATCGCTCCATTCTCCATTATCCATTCGCCTGCCACATGGTCTCAGAGGTGCTACTCTGTGTAACCAGAGATGAGTTTGGCTACAATTCTCACATACACACACACATCCATGCAGGCCCCCTCCCCCCACAAATGCTTACATCTCATTTAAGGTGTTATCGACATGGTCCCAGTCCTTCAGTCACTGGGCTGGACTCCAGGAAGAAGTTTAAACATCTCACTCTGGAATAATTGACCTTTTTTCTGCCATGACAGCATTTGGTCATGATCTATGTTTACCCTTCAGCGTGGGCTCGTCTAACCTTGTGTGTTTTAGATTTCCACATATCATTTCAGGGTAACACACATTCAGACAATCCTGATCATATAAAGTGACTTGATTTTTTTTACAGTGTTGTACATTGTTTGGCAGGTGGTGTCATCTTTGACCCAGAATTCCCTGAATGATTTCTTCTCTCATGCACTCGCTTCAGGCACCAGTATTCAAGTTCATTCCCATTTCCTTAAAATGTGCCATTCTCTGTATGTTGTTCTGCAGGGTAGTAACGTCATGGAGGACCAGGACTTGAGAGAGATCGGGATCCAGGACCCAAGTCACAGAAAGAAGATCCTGCACGCAGCACGTTCATTCCCTAAGGTGACAAATCAACTAATTACTACTCCAGTATTAATAATCTAATAACACAATAACATCTAATATCAGCGATGGGAACGATTTTTCTTCCAGTACTTTTACTTTAGTACAGTAGTTCATGTGGTTACAGTTTTGTACTTGAATGTCTGTTTCAAAACAAATACAAAACTTGGCTATTTCTACTCCTTCTACCACTGTATTAGTTTAACTTAAACCTACAATCTGTTTCCTTCCATGGGGTTATAAGTTCTTTTGGCAGGAAAACTGGTCAAATTGCAGCAGACACAGATGTTCAGCCTGTGTGATGAATCCTTTTAAGTTTCCTTGACTGTTCTCTCCTGCAGGTGAAAGCTCTGGGCTGTGATGGCAGCAGCTCCCTGTCCTCCTGGCTGGACAATCTGGGACTGCAAGAGTACTTGAACAACTTCCTGACCAGCGGCTACCGCACTCTGGACTGTGTGAAGAACCTGTGGGAGCTAGAGATTGTCAACGTGAGTCCTGGTGTCATAGATGGAATGTGATTAGTATCAGAGGATGATATAAGTTTATGGAATAAAGAAAAGTTTGAGACTCAAACTTTGATATTGGATTTCAGTGCTTCATCTGGTCACAGGTTTAAAACTATACTTTAGTCAAAGCTCTTACAAGTTGGGACATTTTGGGTCGAGCTTAAGGTTAAAAAGTTTTTAGAATATGTTTTTAGAATAGGCTTATCTGTTTTTCCTTGGTATGTCTCCACCTTTCTAGCACCTGCTCCTCATGTGTCAATCCATATTTTCCTCTTCTCCCTCAGGTGCTGAAGATCTCCCTCCTGGGTCACAGGAAACGCATCATTGCTTCTTTAGCAGAGAGACCCTACGAGGAGCCTCCGGTCAAACCTCCTCGCTTGTCTCAGATCAGGGTGAGAACCTAAAGACTTGATGGTTTTCCCTTCGGTCTGGATCAGCTCTGTTGGTTTCAGTGTCCGATTTAAACCTGCAAAGCGTTGTTGTTGCTAAAAGCTAAAGTACAATATCTGTTTTATTCAACTATGTCTGACTGTCTCCAGTGCCACGACCTGCCTGGATCCCACACCTCGTCCCCCCTCAGTCAGATGGATTCCTACGCAGGTCGATCCATGGACCCTCTGCTGCCTCTAGTGGAGCCAGGGAGGAAAAAAGTGCCAAATAACGACTACGACGTGTCCCAAAGATATCACAGTGAACGACACAGATCTCATGTATGTGAAGTTCTATCTGTATCTTTCACCCGTTCATAACGTCCAGGATCTCCATGTGATCCAGTGTCTGTTCAACCCTTTCATTGATATTTCCAGGAGCGGTACGAGGAGCGGCATCGAGAGCCCCGTCTGACGCTGCGTCCTCCGAGTCTGGCTGCGCCCTACGCCCCCGTCCAGAACTGGCATCACTCACCGGAGAAGCTCATCTTCGAATCCTGTGCTTACGAATCCAGTGTAAATTTTTCTATTTTCCTCAATGATCCAGTTTCCACTTTACACACACACAGCAACCCTGAGTTTTTCTTCTTTGCTCTCCCCCTGTTTAGTACCTGGGGTCCATGCTCATCAAGGAGCTGCGGGGTACCGAGTCCACGCAGGATGCTTGTGCCAAAATGCGGGTATGATTTCAATTTGCTTCTGATAAACCAATGTGTTTCTGGGTGAACACAAACATGACATTGTGCGTATGAATGAACGATAAATCCCTGTGCTCTCCTTTCTGATCTGCTCTGTTTTTGTTGTCCCACAGAAGTCGACGGAACAAATGAGGAAGGTCCCGACCATCCTCCTCTCCATCACCTACAAGGGTGTGAAGTTCATCGATGCAGCCAATAAGGTTATTGCTCGAACTGAAGTTAACTTTTAAACCCTTCATATCTTCAGTGTTCCACATACTTTTAAACTCAGTATTTTAGTACTATTTTATGAAAGTCTTACACTCGGACATCACGCAGTTTCCTCTCTGATGAAAGTCTCTTCATATTGACATTTATTTGACATTAATAAAAGAAAAGAAAGCTCAACCGTCCTTTCATTTATATGTCTCCTCTCTCCTCCGATGGCTGTGAAACACATTTTATGCCTCAGTGTCTCCTGTCACCTCACATTTTCACAATTCGTTCAGACCCGTGTCCTTAGATTTGTGTGTAGAAAAGCTTGATTTTCTTTCTGTGTTGTATTAAAGTGTCATTTCTGATTCATACCTTCTCCTCTCGGTGCAGAACATCATCGCAGAGCACGAGATCCGGAATATCTCCTGTGCAGCCCAGGACCCAGAGGACCTGTGCACGTTTGCTTACATCACCAAGGACCTGCAGACCAGCCACCACTACTGCCACGTGTTCAGCACAGTGGACGTGGTAAGGATGGCGCTCGCTGCCCCGCCCCCTTTTGTTTTGCTGGAAAACTCATTGTGTGGTTTTTAGACATGAAGTCCAGATATTGCCCTGGAAAATAGCTTCCAGACTTTTTTCCAGAGTTTGCCTTTCATACATGAAGAATGCAGCAGGACTCAACATGTTCTCAACATCAGGAAAAACAACAGGGGTCGGCCTTTATCGCCCAAAACTCTCATTCCTCAAATCTCGTTATCTTTCCAAATTGTGTGTTTGCCTCCTCTTTTTCATCCTGAGAGGATTTGTAATCTCCAAGTTTTGCGTCCATCACTCAAGAACCTTTGTCTTCCCACATACGTCCCCTTTGAAAAATGTCTGCAGTTCAGTAGATATCTGACAGAAGCCAGATTAAAAAAATGAAAGTAACTTCTTGGAAGTGCTCAAAAACTTTCCTCGCTGGCACATCTGAATTCCACCAGCATGGTTTCCTGTCCTCACTCGGAGCAGATGTGACGGGCTTCACAATCGACACTCTTATCTCCAGACGGCCTTATCTCTCTAAGGTGCCACGCTTCACCAGTGGTTGATGGCCTCCTCGTGGACACGGTGCGACTCGTGGCCGTCCATTACCTACTCTGTCGCCCCACTCCCCAGAGATCCGATGATCATCCTGCTAATCTGCCTCATGATGCAGCTGCGGTCACTCCAGACAGCTCAGTGATACACTTTTTGTCTCAGTCACTGTAGTTCTCTGAGCTCTCACATTTCTACGAGGGTTTGGGGGAAAACAAGCAGATTGAAAGCAGAACTAAAAAGCCGCAACGCACATTAGTTGCACTTAGTTTTTTCTAACCACCAGACACAATCCTCTCCTCACAAAGTGGGAACATTGAGTGGATACATTCAGAGGTCTGAGTCGTCTGTGTGACACAGAGACAGACATGTATGTGTCTCATTTTTGATTAAAGAAGATTACACATTTCCCCATTCTGGACCTTGGAAGAGTGATGTTGAAATGTTCCCTCCTTATAATTGTTTTTTAAAATTCCTAAGCCTTGTGGTGTGATGTTTAAATCCTCTGTGTTTAGCACTTGTTCATATCTGGAAGCTGACAGGAAACAACAGGAGGATACAGCAGCGGATTTAACACAAAGATGCAGCAGATGTTTCTACTGAGAGAAGCTGTTTGGTGCTTCACGATGCTCCTGAGATGAACTGCCACGTCTCCGACTTGGATCTGAAGTGAAACTTTGCTCTCAGATCTTTGCTGCCTCGCTGCAAACTGAGCACAGTGTTGTTGTCCTGGTGGAAAATGAAACTGACTTTGAGGCTTGAAATTCAGAACATTTTCAAACTCTTCCTCTTTCTCTCTTTCTCTCTTTTTATTTTTCCTGCATAGAACTTGACGTATGAGATTATACTGACCCTGGGTCAGGCGTTCGAGGTGGCCTATCAGCTGGCTCTGCAGGCCCAGAGGACCAAACAGCACCAGAGCTTCCCGGTGGGACCTGAGATCACAGAGATCATGTCCAGCCGACCGGTTCCCAAACCACGAGGCAGCGTGCGGAAGTCCGGGGTGAGTTGGACGTCAGACAAGTTGTAACACACCGACTCTGATGTGGATAAATTTGCAAATAGATCATAAAGAATTAACACACTTTCCAGAACCATCATGCTAAAGCTGACACACACACACACCTGTGAGCTTCCCAGTACAACCACATTCCAACCAGACTCCTCCTTTCTCATGCTTTCTGCTCATATCTGTGTCATGTTCCCTTTCTCTACTTCCATTTCTTTTGTTCTTCCTCTTTCCCTTCTTCTTCTTCTTCCTCTTCTTCTCTCTATCCAACTCTCCTCTCTCCTCCTGGTGGTGTTTATCTCTCCCAGGACTCTCCTCCTGTCAACAGTCGTTACACCTGCACCCCCCACTGTTCCTCCTGCCCACTGCTGCACTCTTCCATCCCCGCTGCTCAGGTGCTTCCTCCTCATCCTGTCACATCTTCATCCTCTCCTGCTTTTTCTGCTTTTATTTCTTCATCTCAACGCTCAACTCCCAGAAAATGCCACACAGCATCGTGTACAGTTTTTTCTTTATGAAGGGATTTTGCTTGTATTTATATGTATCTATAAACGAGTTATATTATGTGTACTGATATGTCAGGTATAACTTGGGCGCCCTCTAGTGACAGTTTGGAGAAGTACTCCTGGTGTAGAGAGTGTTACTACGTCTGTCACTAAATTAGTGTTATTATTACATAAATTACTTTTTTTGCACCAGTACAGGAAAAGTTCATGAATAAAATACCATTATTAAAAGTTTAAAAAATATAAAGTAAGTTTAATTAAGTTAAATAAATGTGAAATTAATGTCTTGGTCTTGAAAACACCTGGTAAATGGTCCTTTAAATCAAATTCCACTTGTCGTGGTATAAAATTTGAACATTGACATAAACAGAGCTGGCCTCTAGCTGCTGATGAGCTGATAGAAGTAAACCTTTGGATGTGGATGTAACTTTTATTACAGTTGAAAAATTAAAGAAGGCAAAGGTCAAACTGGGTTTTAAATGACAAACATTTCATAAAATATATGTAATTACCCTGAAAGGCTGGTTGGCCACTTTATCATCATATTGTGTTTATCGAGATCAGATACATATACCAGGAGAGACAGACATATATTATTTTATGTTTATTGTGTATCAGTTAATTCACCTGGAGGAATTAAAGTGGTTGAGAAAACTTATATTTTTCACTTCCTTCTGTTTATAACTACATTATACCAGGTTATTAACTATTTGAGAGGTTATGTGTAGCTTATAAGAGCTGCTTGTCTTCACAGGGGGACATGGTGGACCAGGAGGGAGACGCTCAGTCCCAGGGCAGCGCCACGTGGCTCGTGGACCCCAAGGAATCCAAGCGCACTATCAGCACCAAGTATGAGACCACCATATTCTGAGTGGACCCCCTCTTCCTCCCGACCTCTCAACCTGGGCCTGGTCTCACCCCTCTTCCTTCCACCCCCTCCTTCTGTGTGCCTTTCACTCTGCCTCGCCCTCTCTCTCTCTCTCTCTCTCTCTGGGCTGGACCCCCGCCCTCCCCCGCCTCCCCTCGGCCGTCACGTGTTTCCTGCTTTTACAACAACAACAACAACAACACGCTACTAGTGCAACCCCTCCACCTAATCAACCCTCCTCTCGCTGGTCTCACTCTCCAGTTCCTGCCACTCCAGCTTCACTCTTGCACTCCTTCTGTTTGCCTGCTTCCTGAACTTCCTCCCCCCCGCCCCCCCGCCCCCCCTTCCCAGTCCACATCCTGGTACTAACTCTCGGTGATGATCTCTTCTTGGTGCTTTTCCTGCTCTGCTAGGCGACGGCCACTCTGAGGCTTGTCACTCTGATCTTTCTCGACTCCTGACCGGTGCTGGGAAAACCTTGATTAACTTCACGTGAGCGTGCCCCCCCCCCACGCTCCCCCCCCAGCAGGCAGCAAACATCCTCATACCTGGATGGACGTGTTTTCCAGAGGGAACCGAGAAACTGCTCCTGTGATTCTTCAGATCTGTTGGAGTTTGCAGACTGTTACTGAAGCAGTGGGGGGTGCAGGTTGTGGTGGTTATGCAGAGGTCGGTGGAGAGGGTCTCTGCTCGAAGCCAAAGGAGGATGAGATCGTAGCACTGTGATAACGTCCATTAGGAGCTTTAAAAGTAATCGTTTGGGGGGGGCGGTTCCTCGTGGGGTACAAAGGGGCTGATTTGGGACCCGCATGTAATGAGGCCCATGATGCTCCAGAAAATAGACAGCCCCCTCTGTCCTGGGACCGGCATGCCCTCCTTTCTCTTTCAATCTGAGGGGCAGGATTCAAACCTGCTGCTTCTTCTGGACTGAACTAACTTTAAACTAAGCACTTTTAACCAAATCCCCAAAAAGTGTGTGAGAATAAGTGCATCTTCCTCTCGTCTGTTTTTTTGTTTCCTCTTCTTTTCACAACAAATGCCTTCTGTGTCTTCACCGTGTTAATGATTAGAATTTGGGGACAATCCCTCACCATCATGTTGTGTGTGTCCATTTGTTCAGTTGTTACTTTGACTTTGTTTTAACCTCCCTGTTTTGTGTGTGTGTCTCTCTCTGTGTGTGTGTGTGTGTGTCCCTTCCCCATAGCTGAACACTGTGGCCACTCCCAACCAGTAAGAAAGAGCCCTGTTGTCGCGTTGGGTTTGTTTTCTCGTTGGGGAAAGTGACCCACTAACCACGCAGCAGATCACATCACCAGTCGGGAGGTTCCTGCCACAGTAACGCACGGGTGCCGGAGACTCTCAACACTGCACGCTCCCGTCACCTCACACACATATCACCACACACACACACATGCCTCCATTGAGCTTCCTGCTCGTCAGGGGATGTTCCTGCAGGTTTCAACGCTCAACCTGTCATTGAAGTGGAAGCGGCTGATTTCTCTGTGTTGTTGTTGTTGTTCTCATACAAAGGTACAAGCTGTCGGTAAGAGACCTCACACTGTCGGTACACCCCTCCTGGATTATCTGTCCCTTATCCAAACACTGGAGCGTCTCTTGACGACCTCTCATCCACAACATGCGTATATATAACTGTGATAAACGGGAGGAACTCTCGAACCGACGAGGAAGCGACACTACAAACACTGTTCCATGGTGATGTAACAGGGGGGGGTGGCTTTTTTTTAATGATTTGAAAGTTGTGTCTCTTCTTGTTTTTGTATGTTTTAATTGTTTTATAGGACAATGACGTGTCCTAATGCAGGAACTGGCTCAGGCGTGGTTCTCTCTCTCTCTCCCTCCCTGCGTCTTTGTTAATCTAGACAAGATTTTTCACCCAACCTGCCACACAGGCTGGTACGTCTCTTAGCTTGTAGCCTCGGAACAGAACAATAGGGCAAGTCTCTCCCCACTAACTCCCCAGTGCGCTGACTGTTAATGGTACTTTCGCTTTCTTTGTCGGCTCATGTGTATATGGGTTGGTAGTCAGGTCGTCTTTTGGGTTTAACTGTTGTGTATGTGGTACCTGGTCCGACCAGTTGGTTAACTTTATGGTACGCTGTGTTCACTGGTGTTGGCACCTTCAGCCATCGGCCTGGTCCTGTTCTGCTTTGCACATCACTGAGGATCAGGAGATAGAGATATTTCTGGGACTAGCCTGATGACAACAATGATGAGAATGATATTGTTCATGAATCTAGCAGTCTGTATTTTGATACTTGAATGATTTTTGCTTTTATAGATATATATATATATATATATATATGTATGTATGTATGTAATTTTTGACGTTGGTCAAAAGAGAGAAAAGGACTATGTCTTTATAAAGTTAAACATATCGTGAATGAATACCCTGTGATAAAAAAAATAAAGGTTAAATAAACTATGACTCAGAAGAGGGACCTCACTTCAGTAAAAAAAAAGATTGTACATAATCTTGGGCTTCCAGTCTTTTTTATGAATATTTTTCATAATTGTTCAACTAATAAATGGCTCAATTAGAAAACCTGTCCCCCGTTGTGTCTTTGTCTCTTTGTCTCGTCTCTCGTCTTGTTTACTGCAACAAAGGAGCAGATTGTGATGACCTACAGTTGCTCTACAGGCATCACAGACACATCGGAGGGTAAACAAGGTCGGTGCCAGGAGGAAACATTTGCTCTCCGCTCTCCACGTTCATTTCCGAACCATTTCTCTTCTGGAGGATTGGACAGAAGCTTCTCAGAGACCAGTGCAGGTGTTAACACGCACATAAGACGACTGTAACATCTCATCATGGCTTCTCCTGTCAGTCCAAACGTCAAGACTCTGCAGCAGGAACAAGCTGCAGTGACGGCATAACTTAAACAGAGCAAACCTGTTTTTTACAGTTCAACTCTTTGCCTTCAAGTTCATGTTACAAGTGCAATAAACACAATTAAAGAAAAAAACAAGTGACCAAATGATTGTATGTGAAGACCTTCAATACTCGTTTTTTTAAAATTAAAGACTGTGTTGAAACCTGGAGTCTGGAGTTAAGAAATCTTTCAGACGTCATCTCCTTGTTGAGCATTGGCGGTAATTAACTTCCTTGTCAGGAAGGGAAGTAAATCAACGAGAAAATCACCACGGCTGTAATTTAAATGCCAGGTTCTGTAAAGTATGGCAACAATAATGACTCATCCATCTGTCACAGGCCAATCCCAGTTCACACTGGGCGAGAGGCGGTTGACACCTGCAACAGGTCCTTGTGTATATGTGTCATACAGAGACAATAACTGGTTTACCCTCAAGATAATTCTCAAGCTTAGAATTTTAAATGAAAAGATGATAAGTTTGAGTATTAATATATGAAAAGCTCCTATCAACATATTATATTTTCATTCTAATGATTCTAGTCAACTTAAAAGAATAATTGTTGTAAAGCACATAGTTAAGATATAGTCCCTAATTATATGTTATATTCTTCATCTGATTTCTATTATTTGTACATTGTTTTGATCGTTAATACTATCATAGAATTAATATCATAAAATGTTATTTTACTGCTTCAGGCCACAGAAAATGACGCAGGTAAAGTAAGGTTGTATCAGATCACATGATGTTTTCTGAATATGAATTTTCCCATCTGCAAACTTTTCATAGATGTGCAACAGACATTAGAGATATAAGATGCTGCTCCTGGACTGACAGATATTCAAAAACTCCATAATTCACTAACTGACTGAAGCCTCCCAGCGTCCAGCCTGCATTCAATGGAAATAATGTGCTATTTTTTGGGGGGAAACACAATAACAAACAACACAATAGTATGGTTCCAATTCCTAATGAGATAATATAGCCCTCTTTATAATACTTTATAAGTTGTTATTCAGGGCACAAACCATTTAGAAGGATTATACCATTAATACAATTGGATGAATTGCACTTAAGTTTGCTTTCCCACAGGTTAAATGTCAAAACCTTGTGTTCCTTGGACATTGTGTACCCTCATTAGACCAAAATGTAATTTAGTTCATTCTTTGTTTTATTACTTAATACCTAACACACTAATGACAACATGTCCCCCGGCTGTGTTCTGTGAGGACCTGCTAAAGTCTGCATTGTGAGCATGGGACCAGGATTTAATTCAAACCACCACTGAATCAAAACAGGCTCACACATGTAGAGAAGAGTATTGGGGCCAGACATGAGTTTTACAAAAAGAAGAGAGGAGGAAGATGTGTTTATTTTGTAATTTTCAGAATAGAGTACAGATGGTGAGAAAATAGAGAATAGAGTAAATACAAATATTTCAAGAATAAACTGCAAACAGTGTTACAGCCTTGCAATATAAGTTTGCAAAACTACGTGATTTCTCCTCCTGAACAATCAAGCTCCGTCTGAAACAGATACCAAAACTGTTTATCTACAAGAGGAGTTTTGAAAAGACGGTTTAACTTTGTTGATTTTTACTTTTTACTTTGTCCCCTGTGTTGTTTTGTTATTTACAGTCATTTTGCTGTCGATTAATAAATATCATCCCTCTCAAAGAAACAAATAAATTAAATTAAACATGTCAATCTCGAAATTCCCAATTAATCCTGACAATTCGACAGTATTCTCAATATGCAAAATAAGATTTTAAAAGTACTCTGATCAATTTCAACCTCATTATCTATATAATTTTTTTTTGTATTCTTGATGTGCAGAAGAAAAAACAACCTCATCCTCTTCTCATGTTTTTCTGAAGGCTCTAATCTCTTCCACACAGATGAGACAACACGCCTTCAAGAATATGAACATTATTCTGGAAATACATTATATATATATAGCCCTTAACTTTGTATTTATTTATTGAACATATTTATCCTAATGTATATAATAATAATACACATACATATAGTTTATATGAAGTGTTTTGGTAGTGCACTCACGTGAATGTATAGAGATTTACAAAAGCCTGCTGCAATTGGGTTCGTCCTTGATGACGTCTTACTCAGGTGCTTGCTGATTGGCCACACACGAACCTGTCCCGAAGCTAATTGGTTCACCTGTCAGCGTTATTACCTGTCGGTCTCTGGTAGTCTGTAGTTTCTCCTGAGCGCAGCAACGGCAGGAGGAAGGAGAGAGAGAAAGAGAGAGAGATAGAAGAGATAGAGAGATTCCCCTCCAACATGGACTGAGACCTGATAAACTGCTCCTAGATCAGCCGGGACTTCACCTCTGTCACATCTCCGGTGAGTTTGAGGAAGTTGTTCTGAAGTCGGAGCTTGTTTTTCTGCGGTTGTTCCTGTTGAGGGCGTTTGAAGCTCAGGAGGAAAAAGGTTGTTCTGCTACTTTCTGGAAATTGGAACCAGCCTCTGTGTGTGATTTGCACAAACTTTGCCCTGAAGTGACACTTTTCTAAACTTGTATTTTATTTAATGGGTGTGAATGACAACTTTCCACATTTGCACATGATACCAGCGTCATCCTGTGTCAAACATCACTGTGTTGAGAGGGGTTGAGAACTAATAAATAACTCCTCAGTTAAAGACTCTCACCAGTGTTTTCTGGCATTATAATAAGTTTCCATTCTGTTACTATTTTCCAAATATGTGACAAATGTGTTATCACCTAATATTTAATGTCTCATGAGTCAGGAGAGGCTCAAATATTTGCACATATGCGTCAATACAATAACGTTGGTTTTAGTGGCTAAACATTAATGGGATATTTCTGTTGAGGTTGAGAGTTTCACAACCTGCTGTTCACACATGAGCTTTTTTTTTGTTGACTGTTAATCATTAAACCAGTTCCCTGACTGGCTGCCCTTGAACGCATACTTCACATAGTTGTGTGTGCGACCCCGGATTCAGGAACACACAGTGATCCATCATCAGCTTCTCTAAATGATGCTTCCTGGGTTTCTAATGAGCAAAAAAAAACTCATTCCAAAGACCTGGAGCTTGAAACGTCTCATCTGCTCGAGATGTGACTCAGGTGGAACGCCCAGTCCCATCAGAGCACTGGGCTGATTTTAAACACTTGTTCTTTCTGAACGCGATGGGAGCAAGCAAAGTGACATTCCTGTCTGTATTAAATCACTGACTCAGCTGTGGGTGTAGTGAGCCAGCTCTCCCACCCGCTGCTGCTGCTGCTGCCCTACAGGTTTGGTGCCTTGCTCAGCGTGGAGAGGTGTTGGCTGCTGGGGGTTTGGACTCGGGTGGATCTGGTGGTGTGAGCAGGCCCTAATGGGAGGTTACAGTAACCAGCAGCTTTCTCTGGGAGGCCCGTAGCTGCTGGTGTTGCCAGAAAAACATGTGGGAATGTGGGTGTTGGTGATCAGGTTTTTCCCGGCTGTCCTCATGTCAACAGGGCAACACGTCAGTGCCCTTTACCAGCAGGCCGAGTCTAGATCAACCAACCAAGAGGTCAGGTCCCCAACGAGTCAGAGGTCACCTGCAAATATCATCACTGAATTTGATCTTTCTAAATCCATTAATAGACTCGTATTGAGTTTGTTTCTTGTATTCTTAAAATCTGTTTTTTCCTCCTCCTTCTCTTTCAACACTTATCTCTGTGAAAGATCTCACTCTACCTTGGTTCAGGGAAACGAGGGTTTGTTTAGGGTTTGGCTGTTGACAGAACTTATTTAAACTGTGATAATCAAAGGGATATGAAAGACAAACATCTCACTCTATTTGAATTTTGGGACATTACCCAATTTCCCCTTCTTTGTGATTGTAAGAAACTTTCAAATGAAATGATCTAAAAAGAAGAAAACAGTTTGAAACTCACGCCCTGGAGATTTCTCTTTATTTTTAAGTTACAAGCATAAATGTTTGGGATCCGCTTGCTTCTAGAATAGTTAAACAGAGTTTATAACATTTTCTAATCATTCTTACAACAATATCGTTGGAAACGTCCTAAATGTAAAGCAATTTTCATAAAATGGCCGGATCTTAGAATCTCTGGTTTCCCGATACCGTGAGTCAGAAGATCATAATAAGACATCTAGGATCAAACACTCTAAAATGCATTAATCACTTGAAGTTGAATTGAATTTCCTACTTACTTCACTTCACAGAACTTATTTCCAAATGTCTCTTTTCCTTCCCCTCGCTGCCAGGAATGCAGCTGTGGTGGAGAAACACTGAACCAATTATGAATTTATTCACTTCTGGCTTTAAAAGGTGGTTCAGTTTAATCCGAACATATTTTATTTTCTGCCTCTAAAACATCCACCATGTTCTCATTTCAATTGTTGAAAGTAAATTTTCCGTAAGCAGAAAACAACACATGAAAAGTACTTATATAATATGAAAATTCACAGCTTTAATGCAGTAAAAGACTCTGTGACTCTGACTCATGCAGAGAAACTTTAATTCAAGTTAAGTCAAACATTCTCTGAGATAGAAACGAACAACAAAGTTAACTGAGCTCAAACACACCTGCACCTGATTGTGCGTCTACGTGATGAACAAAGCGTTTAAAAGTCTTTTCAATGCAGGATGTTGCATGTGTGTGACCTAGTTCACTCTAATCCACCGGAGTGTTTGAACTCGACTTGATCAAATAGCATCTCCTCTTTAGTATTGTTTGTGCTCTTTGCTTCTGGCACTGGAAGGAGGTAAGACATTTATTTTTATTCCAGTTCCCAACCCTGTTTGTTTCCACCGTCCATTTAGTGAGGATTTAAAAATAAAGAAATCCCAGGTCCTCATTGTCCCTTCAGCAGACGAGGAGCCTGTAGTAATCCCCTGAGGTCGTGGCTGGCACGCTTGCTCACTCCGACGTGACACAGGAGAACGGGCAGCAGGCAACACAATCCCCTCATATCAACTGTCTTTAAACAAAGTGAACATGACAGGAAGTATGTGACACATGCTCACAAACAAAGATGAGCATTGCTCGCCGTCGGTGAATCACAGCGACTGACACGACAAACGATTCATGGATTTCTGTTTCACTTGTTGTTTCAGCTCCTTGATATAAACACATCGTATGACACGGGGACGACAATCTTCAATCTCACAAAATGCCAACTTGGTTTTTAATCTATTCGTTTTTTAAGCCGTCCACGTCTCGTCTGTAAATAAAACGTTTCACCATCTCATCCATTAGTTTGTTTAACGACTCAATTAGCAGATCTGGTTGTATCCAATAGATCCCAGTGACTCCATTCAGCATCTCAACGGCCTCTTGTTCCGTTAATGGGAGAGTTATTACATTAGGAGGATCATTTAACTGTGAGCTTTAATTTATGGTGTTAATCTGTCTCACTAATGGGAAGAGTTGACATTAATGGCTGTTTTTTTCCGTTTGCTGACTGATTCCGTGACAGACCTCAAACTGTGGCTCCTTCTCCTCTCAGCCTCCAGTGGGAAACTGTCTCAAACCTGCAAGTTGAACGTTGTTGTCTTAACCGCGACACCTTTTCTTTCTTTCTTCTTCCTCAGAGCGACTCCTGGGGAGGTTCACGCAAATTCAAATCGGACTGTGAGGTCCAGTTTCCTCCCTCGTCTTCTTCCTTATGCAATGACGAAGAATGACACGTGGCCAGGCGGCGTTGCCATGGATTCGTTGAGCAATATGGACAGTGCTGGGAGCTGCGAGAGTGTTATCAGCATGAACTCTGGCTATGTGAGTGCTGCTGGAGATCTGATGGATATGGTATTTTTGTTAAATTAAAAGAAAGTTGAAAAAGAAAATCCTGGATCTGCACCAAAATTGAAATGTTTTCTTCTCCTTATTCTCACCACATCCTTCCACTAAGTTTCCTGGTGAGCCATTCAGTCATTTTCTAGAAATCTTGCTTACAAATAAACAAACAAACAAACGCACAGGGGTTAAAATATAACCACCTGGTTCGAGGTCATAACTACAAATAGAACAAACCAAACCTGTAGAACCTGAATTATGAAAATAAACAACTTCTTCCTAAAATGTAAGACAAATGGACGTTGCTTTATAAGTTATGAAATAAGTTTTTCCTGTCAGCCAACCAATACAACCGGCCGAGCTCCAGTCATCTGCCCCCTGTGACTCTGTAGCTTATCTGTTTATTGTCAAACACAACATATGCAAACTTTTCACATGACACTCGTCTGCACCAGGGTCTGAACAGCTTCTCAAACACCTGCACAGTCATTACCAGACAGTCACATGAGAGACGAGGAGACAAAGTGAATCTGGTTGAATCCTCATGTTTGGTTCCAGTGAGAGTTGTGTTGTTTTTTTAGAGATCTCGAGCGGTTCCCAGGCAGTTGGAGCCACCTGAAACTCCTCTGACAAGTCAATGTGCAGTGAGAGAAACTCAGGGACCAGGACAGGCTGTTATTACTCATTCCTCCGCAGCTGTTTGAACACTAAACAACTTTGACCTATTCCTGCTGTGTCGTCTCCCGTGGCTGTGCTCAGGGTTAGATGGAGGACAGAGGTGACTGAAGAGCTGAGAAAAGCTCTGAAAATGCTTTTGTTTTGAGTCTTCAAGGTCAAAATAATTAAAATGATCAGTTTTGCAATATTTCGAGGACACGAATATGTATTCAGATCTGTTGTACTTGATGTTGGTCTTCAATCCCCCTCATTTTGAACTAACTGGTCTTGTTGTGTGTGCAGAGTGAAGACAGCATGGAGCACTTATCTGCAGAGGAGAGAGCTTGTCTCATGTATCTGGAGCAAACCATCGAGGCGCTGGAGGTGCAGGAGGACAGCGGCTTCTCCAACGATGAACCAGACGCTGGGTTTCAGGCCGACAAAATGGGTCAGACCAACGTGAATGGTGAGCTCCTCTCACGTTCTGCTCAGTGGATCATCTCCGTCCTGTCCTTTTCCTGTGAGCTAACTGCAGGGATTGTGTTTTTCTTTTTCTTAGACCTTCTCAGTATCAAGCCAGATCATGAACCAGAGTCGCATCCTGTTTCAGCAGCGCTCCCATCATCTCTGGATGTCATGACTCCACCCACTGGTTCTCCAATCCCCCCATCGGCTGCTCCTCATCCTGAGGCTCTGTGCGTTACCACAGATGAAGATGGTCATCCTATGATTGTCACCAGTTCAGAGCTTCACAAAGCTCAGTCCAATGGGGCCTCTGCCAAAGACCTGGTTCTGATCCCACCTCCCTCAGACTTCATGGACAGACCACGCCCCCTTGTGCACCTGGACGAAGCCAGGGACCTTGCTCCGTCTGCAAGGACGTCCAGTCACAAGCCGCGTGGATCTATCGACTTAGAGCAACTACGTCAGAGGGCAACTGCCAAGAGAACTTCAGGAAGCTCCTCTATGACCCAGGAAAGTCCAGACATGCCCCAACCTGAAGGGGATCCCGGTCTGAGTCAACCAGACGTCTCCACTAGTCCCCAGATCAGTCCTCCTCATGATCCTGCTGTTCCCCACATGAGTCCTCCTCATGATCCTGCTGCTCCCCACATGATTCCTCCTCCCGATGTTCCCGGTCCCCCCATAAATCCTCCTCCGGATCCTCCTGGTCCCCACATGAGTCCTCCTCCCGATGTCCCCGGTCCCCCCATATATCCTCCTCCGGATCCTCCTGGTCCCCACATGAGTCCTCCTCTCGATCCTCCTGGTCCCCACATGAGTCCTCCTCTCGATGCTCCTGGTCACCACATGAGTCCTCCTCATCGATGCTGCTGGTCCCTACTTGAGTCCTCGTACCGATGCTGCTGAGCCCAGAAGTCCACCTGCTGTGGCCCCTAAGCCCAAGAAGCTTCCTCCCAACATTATTCTGAAGTCACACAAGGCGTCAGCGTCTGATGGCAGCTCGGGACACTACGTGGCCTCCAGCAGTGACCGGGTGTTGGACCCGGTCCGCTACGAGGCTCTCCGAAAGCTGGGCCTGCTAAAAGGTGACGAGGCGGATCCAGGACCTACCCCGAGTCCCAGACTGTCTCCCAAAACTAGAAGCTCCTGGGGAGCGCCTCCTTCTCCACTCAGCCCAGCAACCCCACACAAACAGCACTTGACACCATCTAACACCCATGTCAACAGCCCACCTCCAGTCTCCGCCCACCTACCGCCTCCAGCTGCCGTGCCACCATCAGTTCAGGTTCCAGATGTTCTCCCAGCACCTGATGCTTTCTGTGACTCCCTCGAACCTCTGACGTCAGATAATCAACCGTCTGCTGCCGTCGGTGTCTCTGAGGCTGATGTTCACACACAGGAGAAAACGCCTCCTCCAACCCAACTTAAATTAACCCCACCCAGGATCGTAGGGGTCAAATCGGCCACCCTGGAGCGCTCCGGCCTGGGTCTCAGCAACTCTTTTAAAGAGGAAGGCTCCAGCGAGGACGGGGACCTGAGCCCCCGGCAGCTGCGTAACACTCGGCCCCGCCCAGCGTCCCTGGGGAGCGGGTTGGAGTTCTCAAGCACTCTGGGAGAGGCGGTCAGCCGTCAAGAGCCCGGATACCGGAGGTCCCTGCAGGTCCCTCGGAGGTCCCTGCCGGCCCCCACCACCCCTCAGCACTCCAGAGACTCTCATAAGCTGCCTCGATCCCAAGGCATCAGCGTGCTGATCTGCCCCCGCTCAGAAGATGAGGAGGACCGCCGCCTGGCCCTGAGGAAGCTGGGGCTCCTCAGGGACTGAAGCCTGGTACACCTCGTCTCCTCGTCTATCTGCAGACTCTCTTTCACACGCGTGACGAAGGCATCGCAAACCTCTCGGGAAGCAGCTCTACTACATATTTATGCTTGAACCTTGACCTGAAAGCTGTCATTCACACTTCTAACGTCCACTTGTTACTGATATTGTACAGTGTTTTTATTTCTCCTTCATTTGGCAAGAACTGTTTGGATATTCCTGAGTCTCTCCCTGTCTCTGTGGTGTTTCTTTGTAAATTAAATGATGTTACTGTCAAAGAGGCAAAATAATTGGTTATTTGAATTTTGTCTCGTGTTCTGCAGGTATGAGGTGTTTTCATCACTGTCTGGTTCCACAGGCTCTTCACTGGCACCAGTGTGAGGCGGGTTCCCGTCGAACTTCTGTTTTTCATAAACTTTTAAAATGTCACTTTGGTTTATACTTATTACCCAAACTTCTCTGGGAGGTTTAGTTTGGTTTTGTTTCAACGAGCACCGGGCTAATGTTCAAGTTTAATTATAATTGAAAGAAATCTATTTATTTTTTATAGTTTGGTTTATAAATGAAGGGTTTTGATGATAAATGGATAAAATGCAAACAGGACATTGTGGTTTTCTAGGTTATAGTTCAATGAGACTCGATGCAAATAGTCCCAGGCCGCCCGGTGATAAGAATCTGAGACATGAGGAATTCAAAAACACCACAGCAGCGATTAGCAGTGTCAGTGTGGGTCTGTCATACATGAGCTGATTGAACTTGTGTTATTTTGTGCCTTGTAAGATCACTCACAAGTGACACATATGACCATGTGACGGCATCTTGTCGAATCACACGCAGAGCCGCCTGTTTTCTGGCTCAGCTTCAGCACCTTTATCTGATGTGATGGTGAGAGAACTGGTGCGACCTGTTTCTCTCTCAGCTCCTGCCTCGGCCCTTGTGCAACACCTCCGCTGCTCCTGCTGGCACATTTATGAGCCGCCGGGGCCGCCTGTCTGGAAAAAAGCATTTTATCACAGCTGCAGGCTTTTAGAGACTAATAGATTTGCTCTTAGCTGTAATTTGCTGTAAAGGTCAACTGCTACTTGATTTGAGAGAAATTTCTCTGAGCTGTTATTTCCAGGATCATAAAGTTTATGACTTGTAGAGAACACGGCACAACAAGTCCATTTTTGGATTTTCTAACCAGAAGGCAACATCTAAGGAACACACATCTTACTGGTGGTGCAGTGCTGTGACATTACTCATATGACCTTCACCATGGAGGTCATGTTTTAACCCCTGTCCCTGGTTCCTTGCTGTATCTGTCAGAGAGGAACCCTTTAAATGTAGGTGCAGGTCCATGTAGGTGTAACATTGTGACACAGGGCGTTTTTCATAATTTCTCATTGTTTTCCCTGAGAAGAATTGGAGGATTAAAAATCAGTCACATTCAGGGATCCGATATTTAACGTTGTTGCTTTAGAAGAGGTTTGTGTTCTACTATTTATCTTATTAAATCCACACATTCGTTTCTGAATCTGTCTCCAAATAACTGCGTTCATGCCAAGTGCAGCTTCACGTGGCCCTGCCCTGCACACCTTACTTTCCTTCAGCCTTTTTGTTTTCTTTATCACACCCAACATTTCCTCTCTGCATGTGTTTCCATCCATAAAGAGAATATTCCATTCTATGTGTATGTGTGTGTGTGTGTGTGTGTGTGTGTTTTAAACCCTTTGTTGTTGTCAGTCAGAGGTTATGAGAGCCAGGTGGAAAAATAATTTGAATATTGTTTTGAATACTACAGATGAGAGATAAAACCCAAAGTGTGGGTGTTCATTGTACACAAGCTAGATATGAGAGTTAGAATCATTGGTTCTGTTTAATCTTTATCAGTTTGTCTTGTAGTACAAGAGGAAGCAGCTTTGTGCCGTGGAACCTACAGAGGCGGCTTTGTGCTGCTCTGCGGCATGTTGGTATGTGAGCTATCTCTCCTCTCCACCTGCTCTGTTTGTTGACTCGCTGCCAGCAGACCTGACTGACAGGGACTCAGTGACAGCTCCTGTCACTTTCACTGTCACCCTGGTAGGCTCCATAGATCAGCTGCGACCAACAACATCTGCATTCCTGCACCTATTTTGCTCCGTGTGAAGGAAGCTACAGAGACACCAGATGGAAACTAAGATGAGAGAAGATGATGAATTACTCATTGTGCAACAGTGACCTCACAAAACAACTTTAAGAACTGTTCTTGTTTATAGATTTTAAGAAAATTGTAGATTTTTACAGCCTGTGTTTATCAAACAGAGATTTTCAAGCTGTGAGGGGAGTAAACGGGAGGAAACACTTTGGCTGCTGGGTCCATGTCGCTGCCATATTGGAAAAAGTCATACTGATCTGGTTTCTGATTTCAGTGAGTTGTTTTCATATGCAGTGGTTTATGATCAGATCTGAGATCGTAGAATTTCGATAATTGGGCTCAAGGGCCAAAGTTTGATTTTATTGAGGGAATTTTTTTTTATCAAATGGCCAAAATAAAATGCACACTTGTTCTGTTGTGTTCATATGAATGAGAAGAGAGATAGACAACGAGTTAGCATATACATTTGGCAATGAGATTTGTTATATTAGACAAGACGGGTTTTTTCCTCACTTCTTACGACAAGCTTTTATTGTGTGATGTCTGTTGCTTTTGTCATCTGAATTTGTATTATTTCTATTTTGAGTGTTTGGTATAAAGTGACAAATAAAGTTATTTTCATTATTATTATAATTAAAAAGTGAAGGACAAAGTCAGGTTAACAAAACCAAACAGCTACACAACAATTGTCTAACTGTGATTTATTTGTTTATTTTATTTTATTTCATTGTTCAGCATTATAAGTGAAGGGGCTTTACTGTGTGAGGTCTCAGTTTGTCTGGATTTGGCCGCACAGTGTCACACAGCTCCACAGAAACAGCTCCACCACTAGAGGGCAGTCCAGATTGGTGTTTGGGTCCCAGTGTCACCAGACTGAAGCTGAGCGTTTGCATTGTGGGTAAGATTTAATATTATACATTCAGATGCATGTTTCTTCACATCACATGCTGGAGAATTCTGCAAAGACTCATATGAATTCCAAAACAGTGAAACAAGTCACATGACACATTTCTCTGCGTCGGTGTTGAAACTCAACAGATGTCATTTGTTTCCAGTTCAAACCCTGATGATTCAGGAGCAGAGTCTCACCATCACACTGCCAGCAGACAGTTTGTTTTTAAAAGGCATAAATGGTTAGACTGTGTTAGATTTGTTTTTACATTCATTAAATTATGATGAACAGCAATATAACAGTTTTATTATCATCCACAGAAACATTGGGAGAGAGTCAGTTTCCTGTGAATTCAGCCAAAGGGACATAACTTTGGATCGAGTCCCTTGCAGACAAAAATGCTAAACAAAAATAAATCACCCAAATAAACCTTCAATCAAAAAAAAACCTGCTCTTTCTCTATATGTGCTCAAGAAAGGACTTTCTTTAGGTATATAAATATATATGATCACACTTGGAGTAAACATGAACTCCAGTTTAACAGTGAACTCCGCCAACCTCGGCTCACGATGCTTCATCATTGTCACAAGGATCGGACCAGATAGGAATTAAAAAATTCATATTTCATAATAAACAGCAGTATAATATTTTTATTATCATCCAAACAAAAGTGGGGAAAGAGTAACAAGTCAGTTTCCTGTGAATTCAGCCAAAGGGTCATAACTTTGCAGTCTGGGTCCTTTGCTGCCAAAAATGCTAAACAGAAAAATCGAACCCAAATAAATGACTTTGACTCAGTTTCCATTTTTTATTTGCACGTCACTGCCAAGAAGTGCGGTCGTTCAAAAGTGTGGAAAGAATCTGGGATTTCTGCAATAATGAAATTTGGTTCAGTAATTAAAAAGAATTGGGTTCTGCTGTTGATCCATGAATTGTCTCATGAAACGTTAGCACTGCCCCTGCTGCTTCCCTGCTTCTCAAGTTTATTTACAGATACTGGTTTTTAGTCTGAGGGAAAGAACAAGTCATTATTTATTCCCCGTACTGATTATGCGGTCGGACGGACCACGGGCCGGAACCAGAGCGATTCCGAGAGCTCGGTTGCATTTTTTAATCTTTTCCAAACAGAATCACTTTGTCTTGTTCCCTCCAGAGGAAATGAATCAGGTCGGAGTATTAGCAAAGAATGTAAGAGCTGAACGTGGGCGATTTTCTGGAAGGTTTTACTCATCCGAGTGTCACCACGACCCTTAAACACAACCATAACTCCTGACTGGCTTCAGGAGGCCTGACAGGGTTTGAATGGGATCTTAAATTTAGCTCCTTAACTCCCAAAATATTTTAAGTTTTTGCAATATTTACGACACACACCCTCAAATCTCCCCTGGGACACTCCCTGCTGTTAGCTGGCGGAGCAGGTATAGGCGTAGCTGCAGCCCCATCAGGCTAGACAGTGAGCTCATGGGACTCCCCCCCCCCACACCATCCTGGTCCCATTCTGTTCTTACCTCTTGACGGTGCACATTGTCTGTCTGAAAGAGGCCTGCCGAGCGCCCCGGCCCTTTCTCCAGGTACGAGTTGATCACGGAGGATTAGTGGAGACAAAGTGGCACAGAGCCACTGCTGAGTGTGCTGGGGTTTCAGCATGCCCGGCCCAGTTCTGTGTCATCCAGAGTTTACTTCAAATATACGGGTATTATCTCTCGCCCTCTGTGTGGGCGTGTGCGTGTGCCGTTTGTACGATTTTTGTTTGCATGATGATGATGATTGATACTTTGAATGATGCGGGCTCATCAGTGGGGCTTAGCCGTCGGATCCAAGCAGGACAATGTCTCCCTCCCTGTCCTGTCTCATTTGATCGTGATGGGTCCACTTGATTACAGGTGTACACGCACCAGATAGAGTTTACGCGCACAGGCCTGCATCCCCTCCAGCGACTCGCACGCTCCCTCACGCAGCTAACAAGCCTGTCGGTACCTCCTCTACCTCCTCTATCTCCTCTACCTCCTCCACCTCCTCTACCTCCTCCACCTCCCTGCTGCTGCTGCTGCATAGAGAGATGTGGGACTGGGACTCAAGGAAATCAATCCCTCATGCCCCCTCGGCCTGAGGGTACCTCGGCCATAACGCTCATTAGCTTTCAACCCGTGTGACCTTTCCCCTGGTGTGGTATTACAAATGCAACACAACTTCAATGCACTTGTGCCACTGGAGTTGTTGTTGCCTGTGATGCTTTAAGTTGGTTACAGCTTGTGTGTGTCTGTGTGTGTGTGTGTGTCTCCTCTGTTTCATCCGACTTGATAACTGCATTTTGCTTCCCCACTCTCCCTCTCCGGCTCCCTGTCGTTGCCAGTGACTGAGGCTGTGGTCGGGAGGCATTCCTGGGGCAAGCCCACAGTGTTTCGCTGGGATGCCTGCACTAAAGTGTGGAACTCAGCAAGCCGCTCCGCTCCCCTGTGGTGCTGGCATGGTGAGTACCAAGAGACCCCGCTGGGCCTGCGGTGGGGCTGGTAACCTCACATTCGAAGCCCCCGCAGAGAAGAGAGCGAAGAGGGAGAAAGAGTCAAAAAGGTTCCGAGGTTGTAAGCCGTGGCATTTTCACACATGAATCTTTCAGACAATCGGGGAAGTGGGAAGGTGGAAGTGGAAGAGAGTAAATGAGGAGCGGAGGTGATGTGTCCCCGTGTGTGACCATCTGGAGGAGAACATTAGGCTCTCTGCAGGGCACCTAACCTCCTGGCTCATTAGCATGCAGTGAGGTACAGTAGTGGCTCGCACAGACGCCTCCCTACATGCATCCATCTTGTGTTTATCTCAGAGCACCAGCTGTTGGGGAGTTGTCTTTGCTTTTTCAGAGTCAAAATTTAAAAAATGTATCATGTGACAACAACGACTGAAGATGTGTTTTGCTTCCTGGTTCCTGAGAAGTGGAAAAAAAGATTGGACTTTCCAAACAAGTGCTGGTGGAGATGGATCAGCTGAGGCGGTTGTTAAACTCGGTTTGTCTCTGACAATCATACATTGAAGATCCAGAGAGGGCCACGCTTCTGCTCCTGAACAGAGGAAAGTGAGCAAGCTGACGATGCCCTTGAAAGGGATAGTTCACCAAATGATCTCATTATCTACTCATCACTATGTCGATGGAGGGGTGGGTGAAGGAGTCTCAGGGGTAAATAGCGTTGCAGCCAAATCCAATCCAGTTGGTGACCAAGTCTTTAAACATAAAAGAACAGCAGAGAAATTAAATAAAATGCCTCCTTACTGCTCCTGTAGTGTCATCCAAGTTTCCTTAGGCCCCGATATTCAAAATCAGGCATCATTTACACCATGTTTTGTTAGTTTGGGTTCTCCACTCAAGTTTTCGTGCACACACAACCCGGGTGTGCAGTAGCCTCACGCAATTTATGCTAGAACATGTAGTAAATGCTGTTTCCAGTTGGATTTGAAAAAGTTGGGGCTTACTGACACTTGGATGACACCACAGGAGCATTATGGAGGCATTTTATGTTTTTTCTCTGTTGATTTCATACATTTGAAGAATCAGTCACTATTTAGTCCCATTGTATTGGATTTGGCTGCAACACTGTTTACCCCTGAAACTCCCAAACTGTATTATGGACTCAAACACTTCACCCACCACCTCCACCGGCATAGTGCTGAGTAGATAATCAGTGAATTTTCATTTTTTCGAGAACTACAACTTTAAATTCAGTAAAATCTCCAAAAGAGACCAGTTCATTTTATATGTGAAACCAGTCACGGCAGGCTGTGGTCAGTCCCTCTGCAGCAAACCTCCCGAACATGTTGCACAAACACAGTCTCCTCTGTTTGTGAAAATGAAAATAACACAAGTTTCATTTGACTTATTATCCACAGCAGATCCTCGCCGGTCCCCAGACACCCAGCGTGTCGCCAAAGGCCTTGTTTTTTACCACGAGCATCATAAATTAAACATAGCCTGCGTTTTCCCTCGGGTGGGCGCCGGTGAAAAAATAGCTTGGTTTTGGTTGCACAGTGTTACCAGCCCTTTGTCTTTAATGAAGTGTTGCCGTGAAAAATAAAACACACACACTGATCCTGCAGTGTGACTCGTACACCGGCTCAGCGGCAGCCGCGTTCTGACTTTCTCCAACTCCCCGAGTGACTCTGAGCTCATTTGGTTACACAAGTGCTCACAATTACCCAGAGATTTGGACACAGGGACACGGGATATTTCCATATCCCTGACGGATGTTGTTTTAATTACACTGAACTCCTTGACTTTGTGCTGTGGATTTACACAGTGTTTTTTTCTTCTTCTTCTTCTTCTTCTGTGGATGCAATGGGGTTTTATCAGGTTATACTGAATCGCTTGTTTATCTAGGGCCTCGAGTCTCCGGCGAAACAAGAGGTGACATGAAAGAAAAAGACAAAACAACATATCAAATGACTGTTAATGAAATATCTGCCTTTGAATTGAAGGCGGTTATAATTTGACAAGTAATAAAGTGCAGGTAATGACATAATTTGGATAAGATAATGAGAAATAATCTTCTTTTCTCCCTGTGGCATAAGTCGATTCAGTGTGTGTTTGTGTGTGTGTGTGTGTTTGTGTGTCTAAGATCCTCTGCATCATCTGAATAAAGAGTTATTATCTCCAATCAGCGTCATTGTGAGCTCCTAATTATCTTTGATTGACAAAAAGAAATTACACACGGGTGCCGGAGTGATAATTACAGTGTAGAATCTGCCTGTACATTGAAACTGGAAACATAAACGTATCAACACAGCACATCCATTTTGCTTGTATAATGCAGGAGGTGGGAGCAGGTGTGGGACTGTGTTCCTCTGCAGGACGCTTCCTGAAATCAGATGCCAGTGCTGCTGGTATAATGGGAGAGAGGTGTGCTGGGATTTCATGTGACTCGACAGGTCTCATTCCTCTGCAGGTCTTGGGGCCTCATGATCAGTGATTTGCAGGAATACACAGCTCATGGTGGAGAGGGGAGTGAAAAAACATCCTCAGCTGCAGAACTCTTTAAATGCACGGTATATTGGCGTGAAAGTTTTCTGCACAACTTGCTTTAGATCCACCTGAGTGCAGCCTCATTATGATCTGATTTATGACACCGAGCAGGACTTTAGTCATTGAAAGCCGGGGGAGCAAGAATCGATGTGGGGGGGTGGAAATGTGGCAGTAGAGCTGGATCTCCTGCAGAGGAGAACTCAGTGCTCAGTACCACCGGGTGACTAATGCTCCTCTGGTCATGGTTTTGCAACCAGATGACACAAAACATATAATTTGCATTTTTTTTCTCTTTTTTCTTTACACCAGATGATTATCATGCCAAGGCTTTCATCAGCGTCCCTGTAAACAATTACTGATTGTTCGTTTTTCATACCTGAGGAGCTGTTTCATTTATAACAGCTGCTGTCGTTTATTCATTCAAACTAAACTTAATATCTGCAGGGCCCTTTCTGTTCGAGAGGAGGAGAGTTTTCCTTCATGTGGAGCAGGCTTCTTCTTAACCAGTTGCAGGCTCACCTGGATCTGGGCTCTTCACGCAGAGCCAGTTCCACTTGTTACAGGAACACGAAATTGCTTGGAGACCTCAATTGACCTCGAGAATAAGGACGACATGGAGGGAGATGATGAGGTTTGAAATAAAAAAAAATGTAGGCTTTCATTTTCCATTTTCAAATAAGTTTTGCAATTTACCTTCTTTTGCTCCGTGTGTTGAACTTTTCACTTCCCTCGTGGTGCTGGACAGGAAAAGGACCAGGGTTTGTTTTTCATCTCACTCGCACTAATTAAACTGTTTGTGTCTTAATTTGACTTTTTCCAAATGTCAACATCTATTCCCGAGGCTCCTCTTCATTGGCCAGCGTTAATGTGAGATATCGTAGACGCCATCACACCAGTGCTGCACCCGTGACCCCGTGAAAACACGTGTTTAATGGTTTGTTGGACTGACTGGACGAGCTCCTGCACGTGGCGAGCGAGGACAGAATGCAATCTCGAGGCTATTACTTTTTCCATCTGTGTCTTTTAAGAACCCATCCGCCCTCTTGTCCCCACCTCCTCCTCCTCCTCTTGCTCTTACCCGCGCGTTCTCCCCCCTGGTGGCCAGGTGAGCGCACGCAGGGGGGGGTGGGGTCCATCGTGCACGTGGTAACCCCCCCACCCCCAGGTCCACCTTCTTTCCAAACCAGCACCTGAGGGTCCTGCAGGAGGAGAACAAATAATAAACCCAGGGGAGGCGGGGGGAGAAGGAGCGGCGGAGGAGTCTCTCTCCTCCCCCTTCAGACCCCACCGCCTCACTCCATCTCTGCCTCTCTCTCCCTCCCTCCCTCCTTTCTTAAACTGACATCGGGTCTGACTGGAAACATGACAACAGAGAAGCCTTCCTCCTCCTCCTCCTCCTCCTCCTCCTCCTCCTCCTCCTCCTCCACCGCGCCGCGCTGCCGGACCCCGACCACTTGAAACTCCAATAAGCAGGCGCACGGAGGGAAGGAGGATCGCACAGGATCCTGTCAGCGGGAGCTCAGAGGGAATAACAAGAGACCTTTATACCACTCTCTCTCTCTCTCTCTCTCTCTCTCTCTCTCTCTCTCTCTCTCTCTCTCTCTCTCCCTCTCTCGCACACACTCTCTCTCTCTTGCACACACTCGCTCCTTGCGCATCGCACGGAACCTTCTCAGAAAGTGCTCGTGCTCTAACTCCGGGCATAAAGTTACCATGTACGTGCACGCTTTGATACGCGCGAGCCTTGGATTTGTGGGTCTCTGCCTGGTCGCCTTTGTCCAACAGTCCGCTTCAGGAAGTAAAAGCACTCAAGGTAAGTTTTCAACACACACAGCTTCTTCTTTTTTATTTTTTATTCCAACCCCATCGTGTGGCCAGGGAACAGTTACTGGCTCCTGCTGGACCGCTGGGTTCCTCCTGAATGGGTTTACTGGGTGTGTTGGGAGAGATGACATTTAGACATATTAGGATCTTTTGTCTAAATTAGTGGAAACGAAGTTGTAAGTTGATTATTTTTGGAATGTGGTGAATCATATCTTTTTTACTTCTTTAGTTTAAATCCAGCAGCCACCTTCTGTCTCTTGCTCTCTCTGCTCAGCTCCTTTAGATTCCTGCAGACTTACCAGAGCAGAGGAAACATAATGAGGCTTAAATGAAGTTTCACTCTCTTTCACTCACTTCTGTGATCTTCAAACAGCATCAGGCAGTGTGAATGGTTCTGTTTCATAGCTAATCCAGCAGGTAATTGAAGTGGGACTAGCAGGAGGTATTTGCCACAGGCCAGACAAGTATTTGACACCGGCCTGCAACACACACATGGAGGAGCCCCGTGTCTGTCACACACTGCAGCTACAGTGCAGCTCTGCCCTGCCTGGCTGCCCTCTTGCTCCCCTGTCTTGTGAGAAATTATTCAGAGCAGACGAGAGGCCGCACCCCCCCCTAATCAAAAGCCTGGCACCTCACAGGAACAAGACAGACACGGTGTTATACACTCAATTTCAGATCCGCTCAGCCCTCTCTTCTCCCCGCAGGTTTTTCATCACTTAATTTTCCCACAATACAAATGCCAAGCCGGAGCTGCCAGAAAGTATTTGCATGCAAAGACACATCACGGTTTGTGTGTGTGTGTGAGTGTGTGTGAGTGTGTGTTGATTGTGGCTGGTGATGTTTTTGCACACACAAAAAGACATCTCTCAGGCGGTCGACAAGGCAAAAAGAGAAAAGGGGGTGGGTGACTATTTTGCATCCTGGGTGGTCTGCCCCCACTTGTGGGAAAACTCAATATTTACATTTTGCAATTAGAACTACTTTTCCCTCACTTTATTTTCCACAACATCGATTACACACTTCATTGTGGTGTGGAATGCTTCTGTGTGAGAGTCGCTCGGGCGGTGGCGTGCACCTGTTTGCTGGTCACACTGGGAAACGCCGTAGATGGCCACTTGGAAGGCTTCTCCTCTGGGTTCCTGTGCAAGCAGCTCTGCAGTCTGAAGTTATTTGTGAGCATACTTTGTGCCCAAGTGAAAATAAATAGAGCGTTTTGACGTCGGGGGCAAATCTGTGGCACGGACACGTCGGCAAGTTGGGAGCAATTTGGAAAAAACTGTGAAAGGGAGAGGTGAAAAACGCACAATTTATCAGCTCAGTATTTATTTAACGCAGATGTCTCTCTTCCTCAGTCATTGTCAGTCGGATCGTGGCACAGAGTTTCAGGCATCAGTCATTACTCTAGGAAAAAAGTGGAGCAGTGGAATTGAGGGAGGGAAGATTTAGGGATGTGGCGGAGGGAATGACAAAGAGGGGAAAAATGAGACCGGGGGAAACAGGAGAGATTAAGGGTGCAGAGACGAGACAGTGTAAGAGCGATCGGCACCGGGCGAGGAACAGAGCAGGAGAGGAAAGAGGGGAGAGCCATAGACGTCATGGCAAATCACTTTCCCCCCTCGAACAGAGTCGGGGAGCTCCTTCGCTAATGCAGTGGCACCAAGGCAACGGTTGGTGTGGGGCTGACATGCTGCTGTGGCTGGCTGTGTTGGTGTAACCTCTGCTCCGGGGCCTGGGGGTCTAAAGAGCCAGGGCTGCCGGAGCGGGGAGGAAGGCCAGAGCCGGGGCCCGGGCCCACTGTGGGAACCGAGCAGCCCTGGCAATATGAGGAGGCCCAAGTGACGGGGAAGGCTTACCTCGAGATGCATACCCTCCACACCACCACCACCACCACTACCCTTCCACCCACCCCCAACACCCACTCACCCCCTTTTTTTCTTTTTCACCCAACTCCTGCTTTGTTTGCTTTGTCCCCGCTTCCTTTCCTCTGCACTTAATGAAGTAGCTGCGCTTTTTTCTTCTTCTTCTTCTTCTTCTTCTTCTTCTTCTTCTTCTTCTTCTTCTTCTTCTTCTTCTTCTTCTTCTTCTTCTTCTGCTTCTCCGTCAGCCATAAGCAACGACTGCATCACATCCACCTTGTCAGAAAGCTCCCGACGGCCAGTGGGCTACTTAAATATGGTTTTGCAACATAAAGGACGTGCACGGCTTCCCCTCTGCTCCCTTCAACCTGTGTCCTCCAGGCCCGTCCAGCCCACTTTGCGTTGGCTGGATATGCTGCAGGTCTGTGTAAGAATGCCAGTGTCATCGTGTGTGTGTGTGTGTGTGTGTATCCTTGGTGGTTCATACATTACTTACAGCTGCAAAGGAGAACCGGTTAAATTGGGATTTTACTTTTGTCCCCTTGGCCTTGAACTCATGAGCATTTGTACTTCAGCTGGAAAAAGAGAGGGGTGGAAAGAAATGACAGACGGACACGGGCTGCTGCACCATCTTCTCTGAAAAATGTGTGTGGTTTCTGCGTCGCCCCCCCCAAGTCCTGACAAGCTCCTGCAGTGGTATTTGTCGAGCGGCGACACTTATCCCCTCTGAGACTCCATGTGCCTTAAACCAAGCAGACGCCAAAGTCCCAATTGTCTGCCATGGTAACGGAGCAGAATTTTTTCCTTTTAGAGTAAAAGTCTGGCGAATGGAAGATGAATTCAGGTCAACCAGAAAAAAGACTTCTCCTGTCGTCATCGGGATGCCCTGTGACTTTGAGAAGTAAAGATCTCTGTGGATCAGGATGTAACTCCGGCGACGTGTCAGACTTTATTTAGTCTTACCTGCTTCTCCCTGTCTGAGCCCAATTAAAGCAGATAAGCTCCCAACCTGTGAATGTTCCCCCTGAACAAAAGAACCCTCCTGCTTCAAGAGCCGAACTCGTCTCAGTCTGTCGCTCTCTGCAACCGACTCGCTGTGTCAAACGTTTGTGAGTTTGCCGAGACCCGAGCTTCGGAGGCAGGTGAGGCCTCGGGCCGCCCTCGGTCACTCGCTGATGAGAGAGCAGAAGAGCGGATTAATCCGGCTTCACTTCACCACTCAGCCGACACACTCAGGAAAAAGCATCAGCCTTGACGTGCGTGTTGTTACAAAGCAGCCGAGAGAGCAGGGAGATTATGATCCTGGCAAAACGCTGAAAACACTCTATAAAAAAGACTGTCCGTGAGCAATGTGGTATGAATCACCAAGGGGGACTTTGATCTATGGGCGTGTAGCGAGTGAATGAGGATGACGGCGATGAGTGATTTGAGACGGGATGTTAATGATGGCACTTAGCAGGCAGAAGAGCTCTCGCTGCCCAAAGGGAGGCTCCGCTACATTTGGAGAATCCTTTAAAAAATCTGAGCGGTTCCGGTCGCATTGTGCCTCGTCCTTCTAATTCCTCGCTCCGGTGTGGCCAAGCCGCAGCTTTATACAAACACTTGAGTTGAGTTTTGGGGCAGGCGGGCTGCAGCGGCCACGTCCAGATCGAGCACCATGTTTACAGGCACATGTAAAGTCGGAGCTGTCTGGCACAAGCTGTGACCCGAGGCCGATTCCGAGGGCTCCACGTTCCGGACAGTCGCTCACTTTCATCCCGGAGCCGCTGGAATGTGAGACCGAGAATTTTCCGTCTCTGCAGCAGAGTGTCAAAGATTCTGGCCTTAAGAAATCTGACTTCCCCCCCCCCACACTCGAGGGCTCGAAAATGAGAATTCCAAGTGCAGCTTCCAAATGATTTATATTTAAGCAAATACACAAAACTAAGTTGATCTCACTTCAAATGAAAAGGTCCCAGATTGAAATTACACTCTTCTGGCTGGCCTATGTCTTCCATAATTTAATTATCTGAGAGGGGGAAATAGGACAGTAGATTATGTTTTATTAAGACTCTGACATAATTGTTAGAGGTGAAGACTACAAGCAAAGCTGTGATCGGCTTTTTCTTCTTCTCTTGTTGAACCCTGTCTCAACTTCCTGCAGTTGTACCCGGCTTCTTGCCCAGTGTCCAGTGGGATTGGCTGCAGCTCCCCAATCACCCTCGAAGGAGAACCAGTATAGCTGGATGGATTCATTTATGCTACATGAAGCAAATATGCTCTTGTCGTCAATCAATCAGAAAGAAAGCAGTTTAAAATAAAAGTGACAGTTTTCAGGCACTTTGCTTTCTTTCCCCTTGTCATATCCTGATTTAGCTTTCTTGGGGGGGAGACCTGACTCACAACAGCTTCACTCCAGCTTCAGCAATCACTCTATTAAGTACTTAGGAATAAAACCAAGACAAACAGGCTTTTTGAGGGCCCTCCCTCAGTGGGGCCCTGGGTAGATCGCCCCCCAACCCCCCCAACTACAGCGGCCCTGCTTGCAGACACTGCAGATTCCCTGTTCCTCCCCAGGGGACCGGATCAGCTGTTGAGACCCCTCTGTCACGGTACCTCTCCTCCTCTTCCTTGAGCAGCAAGTCACTCTATCAGGCCCCCTGTGACCCTGTTTGTCGCCTCATTTCCCTTTGGTGCAACAGACGATGGGAATAAATATCATTTCACCTCGGCTTTCGTACCAGTGTCCAGCGGTGAGGAGCGTTTCAAACCCTCTCGCACTCAGGAGGAAGGAGTGCAGAGCCCGTGTGGAGCTTGTTTATTTACCGAGGCTTTAAACTGAACAATATGTTCCAAATGAGGCCTGTGATGCTTCTCTCAACTGTGGCATTGTGGTTACCGTCCCGACAAAACTCTCTCCCCTGTTTCCCATCTCTCTCCCCTCTCTCTCCGCTGCCTCTCACCCCGTCACTGGCCTTTGTTCTGGGTGCAGATGCGGACGCTGCGCTGACAAACTTCCCTGTGGGTTTCGGGGGAGGATGGAGTCGGGATGTCGACAGCGCCCCTGACCCTGCGAGGCTCTGGCCCCCTCCACGAGCACCGCCGGCCCGCGGAGGAGCCTCGGTGCTGTCCCTCAGCCAGCTGCAGAGACTCTTAGATCATTAATTCTCTAACCCCCCCCTCCACCGCTCAGCCCACATTTATTTTTCTTGTGCACTACTCAGTGATTGGGGACAGTGTGATCCAGGAGGAGGTATCAGGGAAATTGTCCCCACAGCCTCGGCACTTCCCTGGGACCCACGACCGACTCCACACCGTCCTTCCTCCTCCTCTCGTGCCCTCCTCCCCGCTCCCTCCTGTGACCTCTTGGCTGAATAATGGGTCTGCGTCTCTATTTGAGAGAGTTTGAAGGGGGGGTGGGGGTGGGGGGGTGTCCGCGAGGGACATCATTAGGATGGTCTGCGGTGGTCAGCGTTGTCGGAGGGGGGTTGGGGGGTCAGAGAGAGCCTTGTTTACAGACTGTGTGTGTGTTTACATTCCTGATGGTGAGCGCCAGCTTTAGAGACTGCTGGAAGTGAAAGGAAATGCTCTTATTCTGCTTAGTAATGGAAAAATCCAGCCCAATACATCAAGGAATCCAGATGAGAAAAAAAATAAAAAAGAGGAAAGTTATTTATGTGGTGGGCCCTGGCCAATGCATTCTGGGTAGAAAGAGGAATGACTTCACTGATGAATTTGAGACTTCCTCAATGGACAGAGGCCTGGGAAAACCCACATGACACTCTGCAGTGTTTAATCACCTCTGCTGAACTCCAGATATATATTTATTGTAGACTGTAATAGCTTCTAAATATGATTAATGGCAAGTAATGTTTGCTCTTGTGTTTAAATTGTAACCATCCGTCATGCAGGCATTTATTGGCTCCAACTAACAATTATTTTCATTATGGAGAACTTGATTATTTTCTATTATATGTCAGCAAATAGCAAAGAATGCTCATCGGTTCCCAGAGGGGACGTCATCCGAGACCCAAAGATATTTAGTTTACGATCACAGAAGAGCAAGACCATGAGAACATGTTTCAATTTGAGAATCTGGAACCAGAGGAGTTTGGGCCAAAATGACACAAATAAAAGAAATGATCATCTAAACAGTTGTTGATCAATTTTGTTAATCAATTAAAAGATGACTCAACTAATTGTTGCAGCTATACAGACATTTACTACAGGGTAATTATACTGTCCCGGTGTTTGAAATATTCAAAAATAAAAGTGAAAAGCTATTTATATACATATATAATTTATTTATTTGTGTCCATTGGTTCACATTTCTTCATACCGATGAGGACATGTCAGAAATATGTACAGGACATTTAATAGGCTCCACCATTGAAGGTAAAAGCTTTTGCCTGAGCCTAATCATTTTTCTTTATAATAAAAAAGTCCACACAATTAATTATTTTGTAATAAGCCAAGTTGGAGTCTCCAAACATGACATGGTAGACGGTGCTGCAATGATTAACTGCAGTGTTCACTTGAGTCCTTAAAGCAGGTGACGATTCACCACCAGGTTCCGCTAATGTTTTAACTTTTAATGACGTTTTTTCGTAATAACAATGATAATAATCAGAATTTCAAGACAAAATGATTTTTAGATTTGACAATTTGATGCTTTACTTCGTGAAAATGTTTACTTGCAGCCCTACATCCGACAGTTGTGTGAAAAGCCCACTGTAGGTAAATGTCTCCACATGGAACCCTTGTTTTTGTGCCTCCCTCTGCGAAGGTATAACTTTACTGATCCAATTTCTTTCTCTCGCTGCGGCGTCCTACTTATGCAGTCTGCTTAGGTACAGTACAGACTTTGATTGAGAGGCCATTAAACGCTCGATACGACTGTTAAAGTGAAATGTTTGCCTGGAGTGATTGACTTCACAGTTTCTGAGCTTCAGTAGTTAATGCCTGCTTCACAGCATACACAGAGAACCACCACCACGTTTGACAGGAAACATCTAAAAATATCACACTTGTGCTGTAATTGCTACGTTGCCATCTTTATAGTTGGTACTGTATCTGGCTGAAGCAACCACCAATGAATGTAATTGCTGTGTGCAGAGGGGAGAGTGTCATGTCAGTTAGCTCTGGTTGTATAAATATAAGGTACACAGCTGGACTAAGTGCCACCCTACCCGCGTATAAAATGTGCTGCGCGAGGCCAAGAAATCATTACCGGTGAAGGACACATGCCATATGGAGGGTGAGAACCGCTCGCCCGAAAAGGTTCAAATTAATTTCCTGTCTCTTCGCCTCCTAATGGGAACTGTTACAAGCTACGCTCAATTATTCAGTGTTGTATGTATTAGACCTCTGACACTGATGTGTGTGTCACGTCGGCCCCTCTCTCGGCGCTCTCTTAGTATTACTCCATGATTCACTTAATTACTGTAATAAGTGTTTTCCTTCTGGAGGTGGTCCGGAGGTCTGTGAGTCACAGTCTATTAAGGCCACACATGCCAAAGGACCAGCCACCAGATGCTCGGGTCTCTGAATCAGAATCTCAGAGAATCCAGGTTATTTATTCACGGCGCTGGAGCCTGAGCTTCCTCCTGAGATGTTTTATAAATGACACGAGGTGCATCGCTGCCTGTGCCATGTTGGAAAACACACACGGCATTAAAGTCTCATGGAAGCTGTAACAGATTGAGGAATTACATAAATAGAGCTTGTATGTGTTGGCTCAAAATATTGTCAAGACGTTGAATACATCCCGGAGTACACATCCATTATATACAGGTTTGTAGAAGACAGAAGCTGAGAGATGTAGAATATATAAAAAAAATTAGTACTTTATTACTTTGGACTGGAGCAGAGCAAAACATTGGAAAGAAAATATTAAGAGTCTAGAATTGCTGCCATAATTTCCATTTTTGATTGACGGGAAATTAAGGAAGCTACAAAATACATATTTAGATTATATAAAGTGTAATAATCCTCGGTGTGGACACTAGTTTACTCTTTGTGTAAACAAATATGTGACCGAATGGACAGTTGTTTGGCATTTGTCGTGGTTTAATGATGTTGATGAGTGAACAAACAAATACACAACACTGAACCTAATTAATTGCAGGTTGAATATGCGCTGAGGTAATGAAGAACAAATTATTAATTTAGAAAATTACAGGAGGAAACTAGAAGCAGCACTCAGTTTATCACAAACCTCCGCCAAGGCCCAACAGACCCCCTTATGTAACCACATTAAAAAATTAACTCGATCCAGATTTGCTATTGGATCTGCTCCTAATTGCACACACTCATAAATATAAACCCCTGAGTTTTTCCATAATGATCCAATAATTATTCCCTGAGAAATAAAGGAAGATGTTGAAAAATGCCATCACAATGTTAAAGAAAGAGGAAAAAAATAAAAGCTTGGATTTGCACACTGTAAAAAATAGTTCTTCCTCGAGTGATGCCCCTTTTAGGAAAGTTCATGGAAATCACTTCTCCAGTTATTCTGCTTAATTACAAACACAGATGAAAACATGACCTACTTGATGGAGATAAGAGTCGTTTTAAATTTCAGCAATTTAGTATTTCAGCTGGAGGAACTTTAGTTATTTAATTCCAAAAAGAATTGGGACAACTATTGCAGCATAGGTTGGATCAAACTTCAAAAACTTGAAAATGTGGGGGGGGTGGGCTTCTCTACCTCTTTCAAATTAAAGTTTAAATGTACAATATGGTCTCTCAATCAAAACAAAAGACAACAAACCAAATCAAAACACCTTTAGTTTAATGACATCGTGAGGCAAACTATTTTTCCATTATCTTCTTGGGTCACCTGGTTCTTTTGTGTGTTTGCACTTTGCTGGGAGAGCTTCAGTGACTGAAGCAACTGGAAATCATGACAAGTGTCTTTATACAAACGGTGAAAGGAAAACCAGTCGACTAACTGGCTAACTATGTGTTTTTCCTTTTTCATACGTCATCTGTAGCAGAGACAGCCGAAGCAGATAGGCTTCCAGCACCATCCCAGAAAGAGACACCGATAACATCACTGTGACATCATCTTTGGGTCTTTTTCTTTTTCACATTTTGGAAAAAAACTCCCTCTGGGACTTTACACAACTTTTTTCCTAGGCCGAGGAGTAATCCTTGTGCAAAGTAAACTGTACCTCACGAGGTGCAGCACTTTAGGCATAAGGAATAAATAGGAAAGCATGGGTCGGCATAAACAAGGCGTCGATTTGACACAGTTAATGTCTTCAGGCATGTGAACATACTGTCGCTCTGCTGAGGCCCCGGCCGGCGGGTTCCTCAGATTAGTCTGAGGCTTCATGGTCGGTGGACATAAGCAGGGAGGGACTCGGGGGTTTTGAAGTCGTGATCACAGATTTTCTGAAAGCGCAGGATCAGTCGGTGGTCATGATTCCTAAACATTTAGAGTGTGTGAAGGATGAGTGTAAATATCCCGAATGGAAGCAGTTGATATTTTTATTCACAACTTTTTAGAGACTTGCCGGACAGCCAACAGTGTGTCCCTTCATTAGCTGGAGGGGGATCTGGGCAGCAGAAGGGGGGGGGGTGGGATGCTAAATTTTGTGTTAATGTTGACGTCTGCATTTCATCAAAACCACCGGGGGGGAGGAGGAGGTTGAGGTGAACGAGTCTCATGTCCTGAGCAACTTGACAAAATCGGCGACACTTTGCTGTGATAATGTTTTGCGACAAGTAGCCGTGGTTCCTGTTCCCGTCGGCAACCTGGTCCTCACTTCCTCTCAGGCCCCCAGACCAGAGGAGGGACTCACATCACATTATATCAGCTTGTGCTGCAAATAGAACTGGATGTATACACACTAAGTATGCAAATGTTAACGTGACATGTTTTATATATTCTCTTTCCCAATGGAAATGTGGTCTCCGGCCATGTTTTTGATTTGAGTCAAGAACATGTAAAAGCATTATGATTGTATGTATGTATGTTAATTTTTACTTTTAGAAATGTGCAAGCTTCCCCTCTGCTCTGAGGTGTTTTGCTTATTGTGCACAATAATGTAGATTTGCACCAGAAGGCTGTTTTTCATTCGTCTGCAGAATGGAGGAAAGTGAGAATTGTGTTTTTCCCGGAACATGGAGACATCTTGTGTAACGTATTCAGATTTTTGAAATGTCCTTACATTGAGAGAGAGAGTAAAGCTTTGTTCATACACCCATACAAGCATGCACTCAAAGTACTCCATGTTGCAATATGCTCACAACCACTAGTGGGCGTCCGAAGAAAACAGTCTTAAACGTAATCACTGCCAAACACTGCATTATTGTACGTGAGGTTTTACTGTGGCTTACCTCCAAGTTTTTTAGTTTTCTTGTTGCTTAATGAACTCCCAGCTCCACGAGTCATAGAGATGCTTGTAAAGGTGAATGAGTGAGGCGACTAGTTACAAACAATTCTGAGGTGCAAGACCAAGAGCCACCATTAGTTTTGAAGTGAAAGATGCCATGACAGGATTTCTGGCACTGCGACACTGCAGGGGCTGTAAACCAGTTAAATGCAATTTTAAAACAGAATCAACGTAGAATAAGTTTGTCTCTAAATATGTCTGGTGTGTGAGGATAAAATGAATGTTTGTACTAATATTGCATTGGTCTGAATTTGCTGAGACTGCAGTAATCCAGCAGAAACGAGTCAGTTACAGATCTGCTGCTTTGCTTTACAACAAATTCAAGTAGTTTGACAAGAATATGGATCATTTATAACTTATAGATGAAAGAGGTTTGCATATACACACACTACAGCCACACTGCTCAGTACCTACAGTAATTACCCTGACCTTATCCCTCCTCCTGCACGACCGCAACCCTAAGTAAAGTGTAAGTGTGGTTCCAAGATGGATAATTACAATACTTGTTCCTGTGTAATTATACAATCATGACAAACACCGTGATCCAGAGAACACCTTTTTTATGGAATCGAACCCGACACCCTTCCTCCCTTGCTGCGAGGGGCTCGTGAAAACCGAAGCATTTCTTCTGAATAAAATGTCATGAAAGAATGTTTTTTTCTCGAATGCAGACGGCAAACGTTCAAACGCTGCACACGGCCACTCTGTCGGGGGGGGTGGGGGGGGGGAACACGGCTGAATGTTTTATGGCCCTCGCTGCCTGAATGCATCACTTGGTCCATATTTCTGACCATTATTTTGGAGCTGGCTGCGGGCGCTGCGAGTAAAGCTACACCGACGGGTGTCCCAGCTCCACTCCGTCTATTTCTGTCTCCAAAGGAAAGGTGATGGGTTTGGGGGGGGGGCCACAGGGGGGGAGCAAAGCAAACAGCGAGGCTCTCAACACTCAAAGTAAACATTGCCCTATGTTTGAACTGCACACCTTCAGCCCGACAATTCTCCCACACACTCGCGCTTACCTCCCGAGTCTGATTCCCCGCTCGCACCCCCTCAAGCTGGCCCAGTTAAATACACTGCTTATCCCAGAGCCTCCCCATTAATCAGGGAGGAAAGCAACTCTGACAAGGTCTCACCTCCACGGCCAGCAGCAGCAGCCCTTAGCAGAACCCCGACTTACACGTGGGGACGGCTCTGGAATAAATGAACTAAGGACTTTTAAGAACAACCTTCCTGATCGTCCACCTTTGAGGATTTCAGAATGTTTTATCCGGACACTTTTATTCCAGTTCTAATAAATCCCAGTTCTAGGCCCGTCTAGGCCGGCATCCCTCCTTCCTCCTCTCTCCACAAATGAAAGGTTTGCTCTGGACTATGCAGAAGTTCACCGGGGGACTTGGACGTCTGACAAGCTGCAAATTTAAAGTTTTATTGAGCGTACAAATGGAGCATGAAGTGAATCGGTTTCAGGAGAGAGGAAACATGCGTAGATTCTGTACGACCTCGGTTTCATCCAACAAAATCATTGAATTCAATATTCCAAGAATGTCAGAGGGTTTAAACACAGACTCAAGCTATTTGTGGCTTTAATATGCTCAAGTGCATGAACCACAGGGGAGAGCTACAGCAGCAGCAATATTTAAGATGACACATCCTCCCCCCCGGGGGAAACTGTTTAAAACATCGGAGCGTTGCCCAACATCTCTTTCTTCTTTGGCTTTTTTTGTTGTTTCAACTTTGTTTATTCATCCTTGTCTGGAAGCGCTGGCTCCGTCCTCCGCTGCCTTAACTTGTTCCCAACAACTGTGACTCCTCAGCTCAAAAGAATGAAATAAGCTCTCGATGAAAAACACAATCTTTTCATCGGAGGCATGAGTCAATTACCAGGCCTGCTTTACTGAAGCTCTGTCTCAGGCTCTCACAGGAGCGTCCTCTGGACCCGGCCGTGGACGGATTCATTCTGACATGTTTATTTCCCTGGCGCAGGCAGTTTGGGTTTGTTGTTCACGTGTCCGTCGGAACAGTAACTCTCATGGCTCGATCTTTTAAACAATGCTTTGACCGACATGGATGATTATGATCTGTGAGCCAGGATTTCTAAATTTGTATTTATCTCATTCTGTGGAGCTCACACCGAAGGCAACGGGGGAATGTGGATGTGTTCATTTTGACATAAGTGTTCATTATCATTTCCTTGAATCCCACAGATGTACAGATCAGGGTAAACAGATCCCTCCGTGTTTGCAGTGGCTGTTAAATCATTGCTCACATGTTGATGTTCATTGTTAGTGAAGTGTTGTGTCAGCGTTGGAGAGCGTTCTGGCTTCAGGAGGAAAGAAACCTCCAGCTTGTTTGTGTATTTTTTAAACCAATCACAATTCTCCTGGACAGCACTGAATCCAGGAGGCAGCGATAATGCCTCTAGAAAATAGTGTCAGGAGGGGAAACTTGATTTGATGCAACCATAGACTGAATACAAAGATGGACTCCACTTCCTCCCACTATCCAGACATGAAGCTAAAATACCAGAGTCTACTCAGCAGCGATCAGGGGGGGTTGGGTCCGCGGTCTCGAGGTCCTTGCTCTCATCCAATCACGAGCCAGTCTCAGCTGTCACTCATGACTTTCACGCAGTTTCTATAGCAGCAAATAACAGATTAAAATCAAATTTACTGACTTTGGTCCATGTCTCATCCATTAACATGGAGAAGACAGGGCTTATGACCTATACTGTAGACAGCCACCAGATGGCCAATGTGGTGCTTTGGCGTCACTTTTGGTGTGTGGGGGGGCATCGTGCTGCCATCTTTATGTCTCTCCTCAAATCTAACGACGTATAACAGATGTATAACGGGGGAACAGGCGTGAAGTGGAAGGGGAGGAGAATGAAGCCTGAAATAAGCGACCAATGGCCGGCCTGTACCTCACGCTCTTACATCCGGTGAGTCCGACGAGTGAAGTGTCAGCTTGTGCTATAACTGTGTCAAAGTAATATTTGCACAAAGATGCGGTTGTGGTGCCGTGGAGCCGTCGCTGATTGATTGGAAGGGGATGCCGAGGAGGGAGCAGGTTCTGACACAGTTGGTTACATAATGTCACTGGTTTCGGTGGTTTTCACCAAACACAGAGGCAGTTCTGTTGGTTTTAAAAACCAGAGGTGCGGAAGGGAGCAGCTCCCCGCCATCATTAAAAATGTGACTTGTTATCATAACACGTCAGTTGCGTAACATTAAAGATGCTTTCAGCTCAGGATCTGCTGCTTTGATTTTTTTGCACTCAAACAATTGCCTGCAGCAGCCACAGCATCAAAGTCTTTTTTTAAAGACGGCAATTTGAATGAGGGAAAAACAGAGATGTGGTGGAGACGTGGATAAGTGACATTGTGTGTGTGAGTGTGTGTGTCTGTGTGTGTGTGTGAATGCATATTGTATGTCAAAGCTCTGGAAAAACACTGCTTAAATTTACAGTCGATTGTGTTACGCTGTTAATCTTTCAATCCTGACTGTAGTTTCTGGCTTGAGGCATTTTTGAAAGATGTGAGTGTGTCAGCCTCACTGTGCGTGTGTGTGTGTGTTTGTGTGCGTTTGTGTGCGTGCGACTCAGAGTAAAACAGGCACGAGAGTTGACAACCCCGCAGACTGGAAAGATAAAGTGATCCGACGCTGCAGATGGAAACATAAATAACAAGATGAAAAGAGGGATTCTTTGAGTTTCTGTCATGATGAATAATAATTACCACGGAGACTCGGCACAAAGGAAGCTGCCAGGGAGACGGATACTCCGTCGTGATTAATACTCCCTCCATTGAGAAACACTTGCTCACCTGGCCGCTCTTGGTCTTATCCTGGAAGACAGACGGTGTGAGGAGAAAAGGAACCCGGGCTGCTCTTCAGGTGAATTGATATTGTTCTCACATAATATAAATCAATGGAGGGCTCGGAGGGCTCCCGCGTCATTAAAGGGCTTTGTGGAAACTTAGCAGGGGAGCGAGCAACTGCACAACTCGCCCAGGTGCTGCAGAGAGAAAACGAAGTGCACCCCCTCAGTGGAAGATGTTGACTTTTCTTCAACACGTCTGAACAGGCAAACATTTGATCCTCAGAAATGTTTGCTATTAATAAAAGTGATATACTTCAACAAAGGAAAAATGCAGCTGCACAAAAGAGATCGGTTACATGGAAAACTTTAAAAAAATATAAACCCTGTTATCAATCACATCTTTTAAACCTTTCAAATTAGAGTCGGGATCAGAAGCCGGTGATCAGAGGCTCCTCGTAGGGAGAGCGTGTCTCATTCGAACCTCTGACATGAAGAGTCATCGGGCCAAGATCTAAATAGAACCTTTATTACAAAAAGGTTTGGATGCTCATGAGTCTGACAAGGGATTTGGAAAGATTTCCAAACATTTGAAATAAATCATTTCGACAGATTGCAAATTTGGCAGGCCGAGCAAAGTCAGGTTTTCACTTCAGGACCTGCAGGCAGCTCTTAGATCTGTCTGGGTCAAAGATGCATCTATAATAAGGAAGGGATTCCTCAAAATAACCTGCAAACAAGTCACAATTATATTAGAACGGGACAAAGCTGTCATCACCAGGCCTTCTGGATTATCGTGCTCTGGACCAGACGGATCATACGTGAAGTTGTTGTGTTCTGCCGAGAGCGAAGCAGCTTCTCAGCAGAACAGCGAGATTAGATCTGAGCAGCACGCTGGTGGAAATGTCATGGTTTGGTTTTGGGGTTGTTTGGCCGTCTGAAGAACGCTGAGTCATATCAAAGAGCGTTTGAAGATAATGTGAGGCCAAATGTTAAAGTGGAACAGGAAGTGGAGCCTTTCAACAGCCCAGTGTTGAGGTTCAAAATCGATTGTAATCAGATATTAGGTGTGTTCTTTGGAAACGTTGTGCACATGTCTCCTGTTTGTGTGCTTAACACTGACTCAGACACTTTGTAGTACTTTTCAAGTTGCACTGGGGAAGTGGGGATGGATATTTTTCTTTTTTGTTCTTTATTTTCTCTAAATGTGCTTATACTTAAGTGTTGCATGTGACTTATTATAACTTACCGATGCCTATTTTTGACAAATTTCCCAATTGTGGGAATAATACAATTATTTTAACTTCCCAAAGGCGGAGGAAAACATCTGCAATCGTACTTATGTTTAAAAAAAAATTGTTGTCGTTGTAGCATATTTTCCTGCAAACGTTATAATTCAGCTCAAACACTCGTCTGAGCCTGAGTTCAGTCCCACAGAGCCGACGACCTGGCTGCACCGACTCATTCTTATTAAACAGAACCTTGATTCAGGCCCTTAACAGCTTTTTCACACAGTCATCGAGTATCAGAGGAACATCTGCAAACCTTTTAGTGAAATGTTAAACTGAGCAGGATGCGTCTTGCTGGACTCTGAGTCTAACGTCCTGACCTCGCAGCTCTGTGCTCCTCCTGGAGAGATCCCAGTGTTAATAACCTGCGATCGGGAGGTTTCCACTGCGTCTGCCCAAAGGTGTTGTCATGGCCGTATTAGATTCAGTTTGTGATACACATTTTCCAGAGGTTTTTCTTTTTGTGAAGGCTGCCCTGTCATTGTCCTGCTTCCCCCTGAGCAGCAGCAGCAGCAGCAGCAGCAGACGACTGTGTGTCTTCCAGGAACAGGCAGATGTAGTCAATGTGCTAAGCTCAGGGGTTTAGATCGCAGGTCATTTCCCAGTGGGATCAGCCGGGCTCCTGCAGAGGGTTTGTGATAAGAGTGGATACTGGAAGCTATGTAAACCTTGTTAAGCTGCCCTTCCCCTGTGTGCAGGGGGGTAATCCCAAACACCTGGGCTAGTTAACTGGGATTTGGTGGGATTAGGGGCTCCATGAAGGCAAACCTGATCATACTCCGTCTTGTTAAATCTCATTCTTACAGTTTCACACTCTCCAGCAGTGACACAGCATTTAACTTTCATACTATTTTATCCCTGTCCACATCAGATATTCAGGGGAAGCAGCCGTAGAATTCAATGGAAGTAGGTTTTGGTTATTCCCTGGTTTTGAAATTCTTCTTTGAACTTCTCGATCCACGTTATATTGACAGTTTGGAATCGGGGCTGCTGGAGAAAATTAGTTTTTATTGCAGTTTTATTGCTTTTCAACACGATGGCACGGTGTCAGTCCTCCGGTCGGTCCCCCACTTTGCCCCCCCGACTGAAATATCTCAACAAGTATTTCATGAATGACTCGACCGTGACATTTTATACAGACGCTCACGCTGTCCACAGGATGAATGTTATTGCCTTTTGTGATCCCCTGACTTTTTCACGCACTGATACAAACATATTCTGTCTTATTGAAACGTCTGAACACATATCTCATGGATTGCCGTGAAATTCAATACATACACTTGCGGTCCGCTCCCCCCCCATTTGGTGAGAATTGAATTTTTGCTCTCGTGGCACCGTGAGTATTTCAATTGGTCCAATGTGTTTTTGACCAGATACTGAAAATGAATGAGCCTCAGTTCCACTTGGTTTTTAATGCAGTTTTTTTTGCCATGTTTTTAATCTTGCTTTAATTTGAGTCCCAACGAAAGCTTTTTGCTCAAAAGCCAATTCCGGGGACTTTATTGTTTTTTATAATTGTTTTTGGACAGTGTTTCATTTATTACATTGAGTGGAGAGATCACAGATGATGAAGGTTCAACAAAGGTTCATGATCAACCTCTTTCTGTTTTAAATTTGTTTCCCTTGATGTTTTATTCAGACTTTTTCGATACTTTCCTACCGATTTAACCAAATATATCCTCAACACGATTCATATTCATGTTCATATAAAGTCTTACTTAAAATGTGACACCAGCATGAAGACAGTTCCAGCTTTCTTTAACACCCCCCCCTTCTTCCTTCCTCTCCCCTTCTCTCTAGATGTGGACGAGTGTGCAGAGGCGCTTGACAACTGCAGCATCGACGCCATCTGTCAGAACACCCTGAAGTCATACAAATGTATCTGCAAGTCGGGATATAAAGGGGACGGCAAACATTGTGAAGGTAAAAGAGTGACGGGTTTAATACGCTCGTTTTTCTCCTGTGGTTGGAGGCACAACACTTCTGCTCCCTTCTGTTGGGGTCTGAGCAGGAACCTTCTTTACAGTACTCTGATGTTAAACCACATTTCCACGTGTTGATTTTCCATATCTCTGTGAACGTGAGCCCCGGGGCCGGTGACAGGCGCGATAAGAGCCCGTGTCTCACTCAACACAACTTATTAGCTCTCAGACTCTCCTGAAGAGGGAGGAGGGAGGAGGGAGTGAGGGAGCGAGTGGCGGACGGAGGAAGGGGAAAGCCAGGTGCAGAATGCTCCTTTGTGACAAGATGAAATGAAGCAGTAAATTTCCTGCACATGTTAGAGGAGAGAATTAAGATAGCGGCTGAAGCGGCAGTCAGAGGCGCTGCCAAGCAGTCAGGGATATTTCCACAGCCAGAGGCCGGCCCTCGCAGACTGTCAGACACAAATCTGTTTTTCTTGCCTCGTTCAATGAGCCCAAAACCTCCGGATCATTATATCCCACAATTTTTATTAGTATTATTACAAAACCATATTTCTCAATGTCATTTTCTTCCCCCCACCATTATTATTCTTTCATTTACTTGACCGAGTGTTTTTCATGGCCTTCTGCCTGTAGGTTATAAAAACCTTTGCTTTATTGAGTCTTTTGTCAAAGATATGCACGGCTGGGTTTCCATGGAGCTGAAGGTTAGCTGATGGCTCCTGGAGCCTGATACGCTTGTTGAAAAATTTCAAAAGCAGCGCTGATAAAAAGAGAAAGAAACGCAAAAGTGTTTAAGTAACTAGTGATAAGGTTTTTAGGAGCAGACTGTCATAATTAAAGGTTCACAAAAGGTCTCTTTGATGCACACTGACACATTTTAGTATTAAAAATTCACAGAAAAAGGAAAAAGTCTAATTTCCAGGTTGTGAGGAGGTTCTGATGTTTCTCCAACTTCTGTGTGTCTGCAGTCTGTGATTCAGATTAGAGCTTTAAGTGTTAGTGAGTTCATCTAAAGGCTTCGATCGGTGTAGCTGTGGGTCATTATCAGCCTGAACGAGTTGTAGCATGTTGGTATCATGACACAGAACCATTAGATGTATTGTCCACACCTAAAAATTATAATATTATGATTATATATAATGATAATAAGGATAAACAATCTCATAAATCACATTTAAAGGAACTTTGAAAGTCACTTCATTTTTATTTTAGTTTGTAATTTTGTATTTAGGATTTTGTATTGATTTTAATAAAATATTGATGCACAAGTCTGATATAATCTATTTATCTAATAACCTTAGAATTAAACTCTCGATTATTATTTCTGTATAAATGTTTTACTAGTAGATAAATCGACATCTCTTCTGTGGATATAAAGTAGACATGGACGAGCAGTGAAATCAAAACAAATTCAAAGCTGCTGGAGGCGAAACACTTTCTGCTTTAACACGGTGGGTGTTTCGGCTTCAGTGTAGTCGAGCAGTGATGGACGTGCGCTGTGATGGAGGAGTGACAGAGTTGTGTGGGAAGCAGCTGAGAGGCCGGAGCTGCACAGTGTGTTGCTTTTGTTGCGTTCCCATCCTTCTGCTGTCAAGTCCAATTAAGCCCTCGAGTGAGACGGGCTCAGAGAGGAGCCCAGCAGCCGGGGATCGTGGGTCCTAACTGGGCCAGTAAGTGCTGAGTGGAAGTGCACTGTGTTCTCAATGCACCTTGTCTGAGTCTCCTCAGCGTGGGCCCCCCCTCACCCGTCATCATAACCGTAACAGACAACTCCACTCAGGCTGTCATAGCGATCTGCAGCCTCTCTTTATCTTTCTGCCTCTGCTCTTTCTTTATGTGCGTCGCTTCCCCTCAGTTCCAGTGACCGGGACGGATGAACTTTAAGGGAAACATTGATTTATCCGTCTGATGCCTGTTATTAAGTATTGGCTGCCGGTCAGTCTGTAATGTCAGCAAATTCCTCTCTGATAACACATGTAACACAAACTATCCCTTTCCTTTTTTATTTTTAATTATCCAGAAATGTGTTTTATATAAATAATTGATATAATTTATTGGCTACAGTCTGTTTTAGATGCTTTAACATTCTGCCAATGTTAACATAAAAAATGAAAGTCCTGGCATGAAACCACTCAGATATTGGACTGTAAAATATTGCATAAAAACTTGCCTGTCATCATTATTAGACATTAAAGACAAAGCAATAATTGTGAATCTCTTCAGTAACAGGTGAACCTATAGTTGTGGTCCCCTGTTTATTTAATATTTGCTTTCAGAGATGGAACAAAACAGATTATTTACTGTAAAATTTCCCCAAATAAATAAGCTGTGCTCAGATTTCAATGGAGATTCCAGGAAATGATTCGATCAATATTGCTCTTGAGACTTCACGGTAAAAATTAGGCGATAACGTAGCAACAATATATAGCTATTAACCCCGCCTCCTGTCATTTTAGGTCATACATCACACTAAGGTTTCTTTAAATGTACATTTTTCAGAATTTTTTTGTTATTTGTGATTTGTTGTTTGATGCACTACTCCAGAGAGTTTGGCTCCAAATTACGTCGAGCGCAAGATGCATTTCCCAAATTCTCAATCTTTTTCATTAAGACTGCTCCCACATCCCAAAGTTCTGCACGAATCCGGATTGTTTCAAGTTGTCGACACATCCTTGTGTATCTTCTCTTTGCAGATGTGGACGAGTGTGCGACCGAATACAACGGCGGCTGTGTCCACGAGTGCATCAACATCCCTGGGAATTACAGGTGCACATGCTATGATGGCTTTCGCCTGGCACATGACGGGCACAACTGTCTCGGTGAGTATGTGATGTGCGGCCGTAGAAGTGTGTGTGTGTGTTTGTGTGTGTGTGAGAGAGAGAGAGAGAGAGGCTGTTTTCTCCCCCTCACATTTCCTGCAGCTGGGTTAATTATGCAGGAACGAGTTGTTATATAAAGTTTTTTTTTGTCAGAAGAACCAAATACATTAAACTGCAGGTGTCAAAATTCAAACTCCACCTGACATCACCCATGTGGTTGCTTGAATTCTCCCCTCTGCACGTCTCATGTCACATCAGGGATGGTAATGCGTGTTTCAGGGCTGAGCTGAGCTCTTATTAGGCCGCGGCTTCACATATTAGCCGTTTCCTCGTCTCATGTTGCAGGTAGTCTCCGGTGTGTTTTCGTTGCACGTGGAAAAAAAGAGAGGTTGAGGGTAATAAATCTGAAGACAGAGGGGGTGAATTTATGAAGAGCTTGACCCTGAGCTGTGAGCTCCGAGTGAGCCGTCAGCCGAGCGTACTTTCCCATGGTTTAATATTTCACCAGTGTGCCGTTCATATGGCTTCACAGAGAACGTGTTACACTTAAAAAGGAGATGAAATGAAGGGGAACAAAAACAGGGCTCTCCCTGCGGCCGGGAGCTGCTAAACATAGACCTCATCCACCCCCACCACCACCAGCCTATTCTGTCCATCGCGCTGCTTGTCCCCCCCTCCACCCACCTTCCATTCCTTTTGTTATGATTCCCCCCCCCCAAGTCAGACCCTGCTGCTCCTCAGAAAACCGTCTTCCTCTCGGTTACAGCCTCAGCATAATGCGTTTCACTTAAGCTGCTTCCCCACATGCACTGAACTCCGGAGAGTCAGCCGCACTTTCTTCCAGAGGTGGAGTGAACGCAGACCTCCGAGTGAGAGCCTCCGAATTATCTCCGGACTTTCTCTGCCTTTCTCAAGAAGATGTCCCGAGAGTTTGTGGTGATAAGAGCTGACAGCGGTGTCTGTGTGTTGTCAAGATAATCATATGATCTTTGCAACCCCTCACCAGAATTTGTTGCTGTTGTGCAGAAAACCTACGTTGTGCATGTGTGAAAGCAAACTGCGGGTGAAGCTCAAGACCCGATCCCCCTGGACTTTATCCACAGGGTCATGTCTGAAAAACGTTTTTAGTTCCTGAAAGCTGGCGAACTCTGGTCGCTGCTGAGAGTTTGTTGCAGAGCAGCTCCAGCGGATTTCACATTCAGTTGAAGCGATGACAGAAAAACGTGTCAGCACTTAACAATGCTCCACCGCGAAAAAGAGCCTTCACACGCACAAGGCAACACAATCATATCAGTCCCTCAGTAAGTCGGTGAGCTGAATGTAACGCTGGGATTAAGCGACACTGGAATGGAAAACACGCGTCTTTAGATCGATAATAAACCTGTTCTGACTTGACAATGTGCCGGCTTTCTCTTTCTTTCTTTCTTTCTCCTCTCTCTCTTCCTCCCTTCTCTCCCTCCTGCTCTTGTGTCAGAGTAAAGCAGGGGCGATTTTCCAAACCATTTAGCAATGGCGCTCAGTTGTGCGCGGATCATTTGCTTCACCGTGGATCGGCTCCTGCCTTGCGTGCAGGTGTGTAATCGCAACGTATCGTTGTGTGTCTGCCGCTGTTGCCTCCATTGATCGCTTTGATATAATTTGTCATTGTGAAGCAGAGTTTTTGTTTTTTTATTGTTCTGCTCCGTGCGAGAGGGCACAGACGTCCCTGGAAAGTTTCTCCTGTGAAGTAACCATGCAATTATTCATTCAATGACAAAGTACGTGTTTCATTCCAGCGCAGCAGATGGGGCCCGATGCTAAACGATATACAGTATATGCAGCTGTCAACTACAAATCCTACTATTGCCTTGAGACCCCTAAGGACTCTAAAGACTTAATTTTCTTGAGAATTTAACTTATTCTAATGCCCCCGCTCTGCTCAGCTAAGGAAATAATCCCCAGCACAAACACAAGAGAGCAGAGGAAGAGGTAGAGCCGGGGTTTAGTGTTAAGGCCCCAGCTTCCTCTTCCAGGTTTAAGCTCCTTTTTGGCCCCTGAGAAAAAAGATTATTCCCCTTGGTCCTGGAGTGCAGAGCCTAAGCGGCTGGTTCCCAGACAAGGTCAAACCCTCAGAGCCCTTAAAGACCAGATGTGCCCGGGGCTGCGGAGAAGGAGACGCTCACCTGATCCTTCAAAGTTCACTCTGAGTTTAGAGCCTGAGAATCTTTGAGGTGTTTCTCTTTAGATTCGCCCCGTGTTGTTTTTCCCACTAAGCTCCAGTTATTTAGTTTTATTTCCTCGGCTCTTCAGGTTGATATTGCAGTATAAGTTTTCAGCGGTGGAACGAAACCTGCTCCGAGGTCTTTCTGTGGCCGGTAGGCACCAGGCATCGAGCGGCTGTCAGCTCAGGGACTCGAACTCGGGCCGGGCGCACACACGCAACCCCCCCCCCGCCGCCCGTGCCGCCTTTGTTTGCTCGCGTGCCGCACGGCTCCTTGTAATTTGATGTGTTGGCAGCATAATGACATTGGGCGGTGGCAGGAGGCGGCAGAGCGTGAAGCAGAACGCTGCCTCGTGCGCCCCTCACCGGGGATGCTCCGGCTTCTCAAGTCTCCCCCCCCCCACCCCCCCCTGTCTGCCCTTAAAACCCCACAACAATGTCAGGGAGCCAGCAAGGTGGAAGTGATGCAATATCACAGCACACTGCGCCCGAGTGAGATGTCACTCACTGTATAATTTACCTCACGGGGAGCTTTTGTGCCCTCTCCAAACTCGCACGTGAGAGAGGAAGTGAGGCATATAAGAAGTTGATTACATCTTTTATAACTGTCATTACTGTTATCTGGAGGGTTGAGGGTGGGATGGCGTTTAATCACCCGCACTTCTTTCATGGCGAGGCTGTAAAGGTTTTTTTTTCGAGTCTTAGGGAAAAACAGGGGAATCAATGTCAATTTAATCCAAAACACACATCCTCTTTCCAATGAAAACCAGATGCAGGAAGGCTATTAGCTCCCCACTGCAGCACCGCCGTCCCCACATTTATGACCTACGTGTTTTGGTTGAGGTCCGACAGAAAAACCCAAATGAACCGCTTATCATTACTACTTCGTTAAACTCTCTCAAGTAGCTGAATATCATCAGCATCTGTGCAAATACTCCCCCGGTCATCGTGACCACAAATCACAACAGGGCACTTCTATCTGGAGCAACACAGATATTTTCCCCTTTTATATACATAAAGTGGAAATGCCACAATAACACACAGCCTTAATGGGACTCACTGGGAGAGACAAAGGCCCGGCTCCAAATGGACTGGACAGATGTTCCACAGAGAGACGCCACCACCAAGAGAAGAGCTTCTCGTCATTTAAACGTTAACTTTACCTTATTTCATCCGGTCATCACATGTTGCTGTAACCAGGAAGCAGATTTCTGCACACACACACTCACACATACACACACACACACACACACACACACACACACAGTGCTACAGACCATGTTTCTTTGATTCCTATTGACCAACAGTGATTTGGTTTGTATTGATTTAGCAGAGCTCAATTCCCCATGCAATTTATAGGGAAATGAATGCCCTTTTACTTTCACCTTCCCCAAAGACCTAACTTGATCTATAACACAAAAGCAATGTCACTGCAGCCTCGAAGCGGCCAGAAAGAAAGAAGGTCTGATCTGTTGACTGTCTTTTGTCTTTTGCTAATATCTCTAATTGTAAAGCCATGTTGTTTACGTGAGAATCACTTGGAGAGAGTCCCTCAGACTGTTAGATGATGGATGAAGCTTTACCATCAAACGCGTGGCCTCTCCAAGGCGTCGCCCTCTGAGCCTGTGTCCCCGCCTCTCGTAGTCCTTTGGGGTCCTGTTGCCAAATTGGCTAATCAAACAGGAGGTTTCAGACTGATGTAGTATTGACCGGGTTCTGATGGAGAGGGGGGGGAAGTGGCCATCAAAGAGCGTCACGCGGATTTGGTTCTGCAGCCTTTTAAAAGCATTCCTTTTTAAATGTGTGGAGGCAGCAGCGGTGATAACCTCTGCACCCCCCTCGCTCCTGATCCCAGCCTGCATGAGGAGCCTTCAACTTCCACCTCTGACTCCTGAACATGTAGGATTTAGTCGGAGGTGGCTCGTGGGGTCGCACAGAGAATCCTCACCTCCCCTCATGCAGATGAAAACATGCACGGGTCGGGTTCGGGACACGGGCGTCTCTCCACAGGTCAGAGGAGAGGAGCCCGGAGTGATGAGTTCAGGGATGAGTTTGAGATCGGAGCGTTAACCGTCTCACTCGCTCCCTCCTCTCGGGATTCTTCAGTCCCGTGCACCATGAAATGAGCAATTCCAGCTGCACCCACTGGCAGGGCTCCGGGGGGAAACCAAAGCCCTGAGATTGCGTTCGGGGGTGTAGGCATGCAGCAGACTGGGAGCCATCAGACGTCAGCACGGGGGCCTCTCGTCTGCTTGGCATAGGGCGGTCCACCCGGAACACTTATCCTGGGGTTTTTTGTTTTTTAAAATACTTCCAGACTTGTTTTGGAGGAACAGAGAAATGCCATTTAGCATGATCTTAGCTCATAGCTTTTTTCATTTAGGAAAGAACTCAGCGACAGATTGGACTCGGAGTCTGTGCTTATTTACCAAAGTGGTTACCTGGGAGACGGGCCTGAAAAGAAAAAAGCCTGAGTTCCATGAAAGTGAAATGAGCTTTGTTTATGTAAAAGCATAAAAATCCAACAGTGCTGCTGGTGTAAGAACAAAACGCTACAGACCTTCTCAACAGATGTGACTCGGCTCTATTAGACACAGTGACTCAGGCCGACAGGAAGTACAGGAGCTAATAAATCTAACAAATCTACACATAAGTGTTTTAATACATCAGCTTTCAGCCTGTAACACTCTCACACACGATTTAAGAGAGTGTGTGTCTTCTGCAGGCGAAAGCTCAGGACATCTTGCAGCATATTATTTTATTACAAGCTCGGCTGACAATTTAACACAAGTCCAGTCTCAGCTTCCCTCTCCTGCAGGTTCAGGGTTCAAACCCGGCGGCGTTGCTCTCTGTTCAGTGGTGATGCTCCGTCACCGAACTCGAGAATCGACGGAGAGAAAGGGAAATGGTTTAATCCTGTTTAAAAATCAGAGGGGATCTTGTTTTAATTGAAGCTGGCTGTGTGTATGTGCCACTCCTTACTCACTGATGCTGAGAGAAGCCGAGTTAGTGCCTGTTCTTCTACCAGAGCCCCCCCCCCTCCCCACCACCAGCCAGCCCCTCCGCTCCCTGTCACTGCACATGGCTCCGATTTGCTGCCTTATTAAAGACTGTGCGCCTCCTCGAACTCCTGTAAATGAAATGGCCCAAAGAGGCCGGAGTCCGTCCGCTCGCTTCCTCGTCTCCCTGGGCTTGTCCAGACGACAGAGGACCTTTCTGTCTGAATCACACAGAGGCCGAGCGGTGGGACGGACGCGTGGACAGCTTTGATGACAGACAGCAGCAGTTTTTCACTCCCGCAAGCGAAAAATAAAAACAACCCTCCGGGGCCAGTAAATGCTCCCGAAGTTGCTCGAGCTTTTTAGAAATAAAAGGAGAGCAGTTGAGCGTTTCTCAAATATATGTTCAGGAGTTTCTGCGAGGCCACCACGGTGTTTACATGGCTCTAAAGCTCCGCACAAGGCCAAATGTTATATATACAGTCAAGGCTATCTGAGAAACCAGCGGACACGGCCTCCGCAAACACGAGCAATCTCTTAATCTCTCTCCGTTTGAACCTTTTTACTTTTTCCCCTTTGGTCTCCCCCGAGTGAAGCGAGGACAGAGCAGGGACATGTCTCATTTCTCTGATGTGAGGAAGCTCTTTTAAACTTGATTAAGACACACATTTTGTTTTTTTCCCCCCTCCTCCATCCTATAAAATATGTTTTAAGTCCAAATAACATGAGCACTTCTCCCCCGGCCCATGCCAGAACCCCCTTTCCGCTTGGAAATATTTGCTTTGGACTCCGGCCCTTGCCCAGCACACAACACAGGCAATTATGGGAGCTATTTAAACAGGAGAAAATCCACTGACAGGCGACGCCTCATTTGAAGCGATTGAAGGAATCAGGAAATGAAACCTTCATTGATGCGCTGAGGGCACGGAAAGAGAAATCCCCCAGGACGGCTGAAGCTGGTCACATATCTCACGGGCATTTACTGCGTATGTATCGAGGACTTGTGTATTTGTGTAGCGTTGACACGTTTGGGGTTTATGTGTGTGTGTTTGGATGTTTTTCTGGAGTTTTTGTATTTTTGTGAACAGTTTATCTGCAAAGGTGCAGCCGCGGGTTGCCGGCAGCTTTCATCAGCTCAGAGGTCTCCGCTCTGCTGCTGCTGCTGCTTTCATGATGGAGAGATCAAACCATGGGGTCAACACCAAAGCAGCAGCCACACAGCTGAATGAAAAACCTGACCAACGCTTTCTATTTCTACACCCGCCTCCCTTTGGCTGTCTGCGGAGTGACGCTTCCCCCCCCCACCCCGGTCGACCTCAGCTGACACGACTCATTGTTTTTCGAGGGACGGGACAGTTTTTTGGCTCGTGGAAAATGAGAGAGGGGAGAAGAGAGGAGACTTGGCAAACTGATGGGGGTCATGAGTGCTACCTGCCAGTGACCTACTTATCACCCCTGGAGGTGTCTGGTGCCACTCTGCGAGCACCCTGTGTGTGTGTGTGTGTGTGTGTGTGTGTGTGTGTGTGTGTGTGTGTGTGTGTGTGTGTGTGTGTGTGTGTGTGTGTGTGTGTGTGTGTGTGTGTGTGTGTGTGTTGTGTGTGTGTGTGTGTGTGTGTGTGTGTGTGTGTGTGTGTGTGTGTGTGTGTGTGTGTGTGTGTGTGTGTGTGTGTGTGTGTGTGTGTGTGTGTGTGTGTGTGTGTGTGTGTGTGTGTGTGTGTGTGTGTGTGTGTGTGTGTTGTGTGTGTGTGTGTGTGTGTGTGTGTGTGTGTGTGTGTGTGTGTGTGTGTGTGTGTGTGTGTGTGTGTGTGTGTGTGTGTGTGTGTGTGTGTGTGTGGTGAATCCACGTCCATCCAAATTTCTGTGTGGAAAAAAAGAAGAAAGGACAGAGCCACGTTTAACTTCTAACTTGAGAATTCCCCAGAAGTGAAACTCAATCGAGGCCGTCTCCGACTGGACAAACAGACAGTAAATTAGTTTCGCACGATGGTTTATTAAAAAAAAGAAAGAAAAAGTCTTGTGTATACAGCAGATTATTGATGCATCGAGCTGAGGGATGGATAAGGTTCCAGTGTGGTCGGTGGTGAGGGACGGAGCCCGGGGTCTCGGGGGGTGGGGGGGGGGACGCCTCGCAGCGGAGTCATCCACAGCCGAGGCCGCCAAGCTCTGCAGCACGCCATCCCCCCCCGAAGCCCCCCCGAAGCCTGCAAAACATCCCATTGTGCAACTTCTTTCATTTTGAAAACATTTTTTGGAAAAGATTAATGGATAAATCCTCTGCTGTTCATTTGCTTCTTTTGTCGAGTCCCATGCTGAGTTGGGGAAGGAATACGTTTTGTGTCTTTGGGGGAGAGAACACCTCGATGTGCACGATTCATTATGAGTGGATGTGAAGTCAGCAGCTCTCGTGGTCAGTTTCTCTCTCGCTCCCTGAGGGAGAACAAGACCCGAGGCGACACCTTTGTAAACGCTCTGCTTGTGTTGAGGTGGATTCATATGATTGCTTGTTACCCTGCACACCCCCACTAATCCCCCCCTCCCCCCCCAATACTCTCCCTTATTTCCATCTCGACTTTCCCCCTCTCTCTCTCTCTCTCTCTCCTTCTCATCCTCCACCTCCTTCTTCCCTCTCCCCGCATTCCTCCTGTCATGGGGCTGACAGACACTCGTCATCAGCAGGTACTCTGACCCAGGTGGATCAGGTTCCCCTCTTGTCGGATTGTGCCGCGTGTGCAGTTTTATGGCTTAGTGCTGCACAGTTGCAGGTTTTTAGTGCACCTCTGGTCGGCTGCCATGTCTGATAACCATTAAGACAGAGATGGCCTTCTCAGACGGCTTAAGACAAACTCCTCCGGCTTTTCAAAAAAGATCCAAACACTTTCTTTTTCCTGCCTTGTGACACATCAGAGCTCCACTTCTGCTTGTTTTACCTGCTAAATGATACATTTGAGAAGTATATATATTATTTAAAACACAATTTATTCTATATTCTATTTCATTTTAAGAAATACTGAAAAAATGTATATAAAAACAGAATCTATTGTCAGATAAGGTTTTTACACAAGGAATACAGATGAGGTTTACAGCCATGCCATCCACGTGTCCTGGATGTCCATCGGGTTGTCCAACTCAGTTTTTGTTTGCTATCAAGCTCAATCAATCTGCACTAAAGATTCAGGTTGGAATGAGTTCTCTCTTGGCCCTTGTAATCCTTCTGACAAACAAACAAACAAACAACAAACAAACAAGCAGATCTCGGCAAAAAACAGAACGTCCTTGGTCGAGGTAAAACTGTTAAATCCGACACAGTCTCAGAAGTTACTGTGCTGTTAGCAAAGGAAATTGCATTGTTCTAAACAATCACCTTCTCTCTATCTATCAGGTTACATTCCCCCGATGTCATTATACTTGTAAACAAACAGAACATAGACGTATCTGCATTCCTAGAAGCCGTGCCAGTTTCTGATTTACAGCTCTAAACGGGTCTCGATTTGATTGCAGACAAACCCTCAGACAAACAGTTTTCCATGTAGCATTCGTTCTGTCTTGAAAGTGATGTTATTAATTTTGAATTCATGTCTGTGTCTCCTGGCAGATGTGGACGAGTGCTCGGAAGGCAACGGCGGATGCCAGCAGATTTGTGTCAACATGATGGGCAGCTACGAGTGCCGCTGCAGAGAAGGATTCCTCCTCAGCGACAACCAGCACACCTGCATCCAGAGGCCTAAAGGTTAAACACATGCACAAACACATGTACTATTTATTCATGGGAAATAGCAGGGCACATATTAATATTAATGCATGTGGTGGAATCTCTTTAATTCAATGTACGATGTGGATCTCCAGGTTTATTTTTTAACATTTTAAGTTGTAGAGGTCTAAACTCTGGGATCAGCCCTAACAGGCGTAAATGAAAGTCAAGCAAAGGTAAGTGTCTCCAGACTGAGGGGAATAAAAAGAGCAGGGATGAATCTCTCTTTTTCGTTTTCCACCCACCCTTTTTCAAATTGAACCAATCTAGTGCTTGGCAGCATTTGAAGGTATGGAGGTATGAGAGTGGCCTGCGGGGTCCTGCGAGCAGAGAAAACAATTAAAGGTGCAGCCTGGGGCCGACACGCCTCTTGTGTTTTTTTTCGAGCATTCCTGTGGGATGGAGACGTGACAGGAGAAAGCACAGAGCCAGGCTGATCTGAGGTTTACTCATCAGACACCGGCGCACCCCCGACATGCGTTCATAACGTCATGGCTGGAGTGAGGTTTTCATTTTTGCATTCTTGTCTCGTTGCAAATTTTTCTACAGTGGCTGAATTTTTTACAAGTCTGTAAAACAACAACACAGTGTGGTTGTAGTTTGTAACAAATTCACTCCTGTTTGTTAAGATTGCACAAATTATATATTTATATCGTAAAAAAAGATTAGACCCAGTATTACAAATAAAGGGAAAAAAGCTTTTTAACTAAAAAAGCTGCCTTTATACTTTGTTCAGTAGTTATTCATCATCGCTCTGAAAAGCAGTACCAGGGAAAATGAACAGCTGCCATCCCCATCACAAAGCACATTAATTCAAAAAGTAATTATCCAGCTGTTTTCAGATTCCTCAGCCCTGACAGGTCGGGGCTGTGGATTCTTTCAGGCTCCTGGTCTCTCGCAGCCGAGCCTCTCTCACTCAGACAGGAGCCCACAGAACCCGAGTGTCTCTTTATCTCTGCCCTCCTCCTCCTCCTCCTCCTCTCCCTGGATCTTAGTGTGAGATAACTGCTCGAGCTGGGAGTCATTACACGAGGATGTTCCTCAGGCCCCTGGATGGTGAACCGATGATCTCGGAGGTCTGGTTTTATGAGATCAGTCTGGCCCTGTGAACTGTCAATGTTTGCATTTCATAAACGCAGTGTTTTCTGAGTGGAGCGAGAAGCGGGATCATGTGTTTCCAAGTGCCGCGACTCTATCAGCAGCGTCGGAGGCAGACTGCGAGCACCGGCCCCCGTCTGGCCACGCTCCCTCCGTCTCCCTCTCACTTCCTTTCTCCTCTCGACAAATGCCCCTCAGTTCCCGTTAATCTTCCATTTTCATATTCATTTTGTCTTTATTGCTTCCAGATGAGGCCCATTTGGATCAAGAGATTAATGCTGCCATCAGCCTATAAACTTCCTCCGCTCGGCAGATAGCCGGCCTGTCATTGTTTCATTATTTTGGAAAAGACTAACAGACAGAACAACCGCTCATCTGCTTATTATTACTGCTCTTATTACGCTGTGTGTCTGCAGGAAAATGGAGGTGGTGAGGATGTGGCTTTGCCAAGTTATTGGACAGCGAGCCTGCAGGATCGCCGCGCTCCCCCCCGCTCGCTGAAGAATTATGCACAGGTGGCTCAGGAAGGGGAAAAAAATTGTAATTGAGAAAATTTAAACTGATTTAATCTCCCCGGCCCAAGTCGCTTTTAATGCAGCCCTCCATCCATTCTGCTGGGTCTCTCTGTTTCTTAAGTGCAGAGCCCGGGGTGCCGTTTCCTCATGAGCTTTATTGTTCTCATTAAAAAGACATCAGCTTTCCATTTCTTTCATTAATGGGTCAGGTGTACCCTGGGCAACTACTCGGGAGTCCTTCTGATGACGGTGGAGGGCCGGTCACCGCGGCGCCCGGTGCTACCAGGCTGTTCCCCCTGCTGGTGAGCTCTTGTTAGCGGTGAGCCGGTGCCAATTAGGCAGCAGGGGTCTGCCAGCCTCCCAGCTAATGACAGGGCTGCTGCTGGCCTGTCTCTTATTAGACCTGCCCCCTTCCCCCCTGAGCAGGAATAACTCCGGCCAAATGAAGGCTCCATTGTCTCGCTGGCCAAAATGTAACAGTTCATTTATTCTCCCCAAACATTTCCTCCCAGTCAAGAAATAAAGCCTTTGAAAGGCCAGCCAAGGTGCTTAGCGGTTGATGGGAATGCCATTTAGGTCAAGAAAGGTTCCAGTGCTTTGCGTTTGATTTATTGTCTCTCTCATATAGGAGGATAACAGGGACGTATGTGTGTGAGACGGGATCCAGCACATTGGAATTCAGGAATTTCAGGCTCAGTCAACCCACACATCCATAATTTCAGCCCTCTACATTTCAGAATATCAGCTCGGGCAGTTACCTTAAGTGTGCACTGATGAGTTGTTACCTAGGTCACGGACGGCAGCTCGTGCATTCAGCCCTTTTTGTCTTCAGAAAAAAAATTATTATTGGGATTTGAAAGTCAGTTCTGTTGAGCTTAACATGTTGAAGTAGAACCAGTCACGTCAGAGATGCATGAAGAGGTTTAATAGTTAATAAGTTCATATTTTTCAATATGGCAGGAGTGAGGCTGGGACTGAGAGGAAAGACGTGCACATCAGAAACCAGTTTGAAAGTTCACCACTGCCTGATGATTACATTACGATCTGAAGCTCATTGCTGGGAAACCTTTGATTGCCTGAGCCCCGAGGCGTCAGCGTCACCTTTCACTGCCGATATACATGTACTAATAGGCCACTGCACTCGACGTGCACAGTCACAAGCCAGTGGGCATAAATTAAATCCAGAAGGAAGTCTATCATGCAAAAATACATTATTTTATAGGATTCCATTAAACGTAGATGGCTGTTCGGCAGAAAATGCAGAGCGAGAAATTGTGTTTCATCATTTGAGTCGACAATCAAGAGAAAGTGATTCACAACTCAATCAATCAAATACACCTTTTTAGCTTCAAGGCTTTTCTTCGTCATTTATTTTGGTTTTTACCATAAGCGACTTAAATGTTTTGGATTTAGGCTTTTGAAGAATTTAATGACATTTTCTAACATTTTAAAGAGAATCTGAATCCATCATCTGTACAGCTTTATCTTTTTGAGTGGCGTGGGGGGAGTGGGTCCCAGTCTTAGATGACACTGGGCAGGTGGTGGTGTTGACCCTGGTCAGGTCGCCTGTGTATCGCAGGACCATGACCTGCAGAAACCATCAGCCCTTCATATATAGTCAATTAAAAGTCTTTAATAATCCAAACCCCCGTCGCATGCTGGAGCACCTGAAGAAAACCCACACAGACACAGGGAGAGGATGTAAACTCTAGACTTTAAAGAGAAATTGGTTCATAAAATATAAAACATTAAGTTAATCGATGACTTGTTAGTTGTCTTTACCATCTTCGAAAAGTGTAACATTTTCCTCCAGGAGGAATGAGTGCAGCGCTCCGTACAGTAGGCCTTGTCTTTCCAGGAAATGTTTGCTCTGTAAATAAAAATCTCTTCCTGTGTTTACAACCTTCATTAGCTTCCCAAAGGGGTCGTTACCCCTCAAGCAGCTAATCTCTTCCCTCTCCTGCTCTCTCTCTCTCTCAAATTCAGATGCCGACATGACGGACATAATCACACAAATTGACTCGCACAGGAGCACAACTCAATCATTTTTCAATCTAATCCCGCTGGAGGCAAATTCAGACACGTTCCGTTATGACATTTAGTTGCAGAGCGCGGCGTGTCGACCTGCCGGCCAGAGCGGCAGCCGCTCGAGGAATTTTCCAATAAATGTGATCAAATCCATAATAAATGTCCGTATCATATTCTCAGTTAGTTTTGCCCTGAAGCCATGAAATTCCTTGTGTATGAAATCAGGCACGGGGGGGGTCACTGAACCTGCTTTAATGCTTTCTTCAATGCATTGCGTTACCCAATTGGCAGAATGTTGCACACTTTCATTTCAGGAAGTGCCACGCTGCTCAACTGCCTGTTTCCATCATCCCAGTGATGCTCTGTTTAATATTGCAAAAAGTCAAAAGTTTATGAAAAAGGGCATTTTGTGGGTTTTCATGCATGTTTTTGTGTTGCGCTGTGCGGTTGTCCCACTGCGCGGGAGCCCGACATGGTTCTTACATGTTCCCGCCGGTGCTTCTCAGCAGGCCGGCCTCTCTGTCTGTGCGTTGGCCACAGAACTGTTTTTACAAGTGCAGAAGTTCGCTGCTCCATTGCTCTGCAGCCCAACCGTATAACCATGCTCTTTTCCTATTCTGGGGAAGTGGAGCGAGAGGAACACCTCGTGCTTCCACCGCCGCTACCTATTCACTCTCCGCAGCGGGGGGGGGACGCACATCTACGGGGAAACACTTTCATGTCCCCTCCGGTGTCTCTCTGTCCACCGCTGTCTTTGTCCTCGTCTTTTTCTGCCCGTCTCCTTCCGTCGTGATCTCCCCTCGTCTTCCCTCTTTGTCCAGACTCTTACAGGCCCCATGTCCCCCCCCACCCTCTCGCCCCCACCCTTGAACAAATATACACCAGTGGCTTGGGCTTCAGCAAACGTTGGCCGCCTCGCCACTGAATTCTCCTTACCTCATTTGAGATGGGCATCCCTTTTGCTCGTGGGTTTGTTGAAGGCCATCTCTAAGCCGGCCAGCCCAGTGCTCTGCTGCCGGCTGCCTGAGTGCCAGTGGGGTTTTTCCACTAACACTTGGCTGTCATGGCTTTAACCAGCGGGCCCGACTGAGCCCTGCAGACACAGACGCCTTCTTCACTTGCCTCTCACTTTGATTTTGATTTCTACGGGGAAAGAATGCAGCTCTGTGATAACACGGAGTTGTCTCGTATCTTTTTGTATCTCTATATTAGAGAAAGCTGTAGCAGCCGTGCTGGTGCTCTGCAGCCTGGGCTCTGCTGGGAGGACGCCCGGCTCCTTTGGGACCGCACAATGAGGTGACCTTGATAGAATCGGAGTGAAAGGAAAAGTGGCAACGTCCCCAGCAGGTGCTGCACGACTGTCAGTGACACAGATGGGCGGACGCACACAAGTGCCCGTGTGCGACATGCATACATTATGCAAATAAACTTGTGTCAATGCATACGCATGCATTAATGTATGCTTACATGCACACGCACGTGCACACAGGTCCTCAAGAGCCTTTTACAAGGGTCTCCACTGTATTCATGTCTTCTCCTTTACAGCCCGCTCCCTTAAAGTGTATCACTTCCTCTGTTTGGAACATTGTGCATGTTGAAGGTCTCTGGTTTCGATCTCAGGCGCACAATATTATATAATATATATATATAGTTGTACATTAATAAGCACTTTTGCAGTGACAGGTATCCGTCCGGAATTCTCTCTGCTGTCTTTTCCATTCACGGCTTGTTTATTCATTTAGTGGCTCCTCTGAGAAGCGGCGTGCGCAGCCTCCACACGGCCTCTCGGAGCAGGAGAGAAAACTCTGCACTTGCGCGACAGACCAAACAGTAGCACTTGGATTGGATTCCCTCTGCTCTCACTCTCTTGACCAGATGGCTTCCCCGTCGCGCTGCCCTGACCATCTGCGTCCCAGCTCAGCCCAGCCCAGCCCAATCCGCCGCAGCTCCGTTCCCATTCTCCTTTCCATGCGCTGACATTTTTATCCTCCCATTAAAACTTTTAAGGGCCCATTATCTAAGAGGAAGGAATGCTGCTTTAATAGTGTGGTGGCTCCATGCTTAGGCCCCCTTCTTTAACCGACACTAGCTATAGATGCTTAATGTTCTCCAGCCAGCGTCGGGCAAAGAGGGGACACTCTGAGAGACGTATGACAGCAGCTCAACCCTGGACCATGAGCCCTCTTTTCTCTCCACCCAGCACTCAGGACAGACCATAAACCCTTGGCATGCCTTCCTCCACTTCAGCCCCATTGTTTCACTCCCTCCACTTCATGTTCCTCAGGTTGAAGAGGGCTCGCGGCCTCCTCAGAGCTTTTGTTTTAGGATCACAGGAGTCGGCATCTCAGCCGGAGCACCCGTGTTCACTTTCCTTGCTAAGGTCGAGTGAAAACGTACACCCTGCTATTGGAAGTTTACTGTTTGTATTTTCGGGAGGCGGGTTTCACCTCAGAGAGAAACTCTCACGGAGCCTGTAGCCCAACATGTGGTGCAACAGAATCCTCTCTCGCAAGATGTAGATGTTTCCCCGTGTCCGAGCAAATTGTGTTTTCAGTGGACGTCTGGTTCGAAGAGAGCTGGAGAAGCAACTTGTCTCAGAAGCTATTGAGTTTAAATTACAGCCCCTGCCTGAGAAGATAGTGATTTGAGCTCCAATCAGTTTCTCCAAAGTGCTTTTCATTCCCACTGACTCGCCTGCAGGAGTTACCTTCATCAGTAAATCCCCACGTCCCTTCTCTTTCTTCTCCCCCTGTTGTCCTGACCTGCTGGTTCTCCAGAGCCGTGAGATGTGACCTGAACTTGAAGACGTGTCCTGCAGGTGCCGAGGCTGATCTCACATATTAAGTCCAAGTCGCACCGACTCTGTGACAGACCCACAAATTGATTCTCAGATGGAATAAATCTGAACGTATAGGTCACCTTGCTCCCGGAGGATCGTGCAGTTGTTTCTCTGGTTTAGAAAAGGAAAGGTACGCATGAGGATATTTAGCTTGCTCAGCAAAATCTTATTGGGTCATAATTATATTGAGAATGCCTAAAAGGAGGTGCATCTGCAGTCACACTGTGTTCTTACAGACACTGAGAACCTATTTTCTCAGCTAGTTTCCCACTGTGACTGAAAGGATCCTGCATGAACACACTCATTTCTGCCAGAGCTCAGATTATTAAAACTTAGAGATTCTTCTTTGTTTTTCCCCTGTGCTCCTACATCTGTCTTTCAATGGGCTCTGTTGAAATGAATGACGGGTGTTGGGTTGTGTGGTCACTGTCTGTGTCCAGGCTAAATGCTAAGCTAACTGGCTGCTTGTGATGGTTTCATGGCTTTCTGACAATAGATCCCTTTCACCTAAATCTTACTCAGTGGACCTTTTTAAAAAGAAATGTAAAGATCTATCATTAAAATGTCTAAAAACGACGACCTATGTTTTATATTTTGCTGAATTTAGCATTTGCATGATTTAAAACCCAGGGACCTACATTTCCATATCTTCTGGTTGGGGCATAAAGTGAATACAAAATGATTTGCACCTGGATTTAGGAGTTTCATTGATACTGGTGGTGAACGCACGACATCGTCAAACTAGGTATTCTGTTATTTCTCTGCTTGAGGGACCCCTAGTGGCCGAAGTGTATTTTAAGCAATATATTTATAGACCCCTGGCAACAGCGCCACCTTTTACTGGTGGACACAGAGGTCATGACCTTTAGCTGTGGTCACTTGGCGGAGGGAGCGCTCCCACTTGTTTCCTCGGTTTAATTACATTTGTCCTTTTTACAGTAGTTTCTGTTCCCGCTGAGCTGAGTGAAATCCTATATCCTCCCTGGTTTGTCCCTCGGTAGCTATTTGAAAGGACTACTTCTCCTTTCCAAGACGTTGGACTCTATTTGCCGTCCAGTTCTCAGCCTATAAAGTGGTCTGTAATACTTTTTATTCGTTTCTACATAAAGAATTATGTCTTACGGGTCAGCAGATTGTTTTGGTTGATCGTGGTATATATGATCTAGAGGCTTTTTTTTGGTGTGTGTCCACCTCCTAATAAATGTATGTTATTTTTCCTGCTTCCCATCATTTAGTAATGATAAAAACTGGAGGCCTTTGGCAGCCAGTTAGAGGGAACAGCACACGGAGGATGATAGCTGGGCCTGGAGAAAAGGGCCATTGTGTCAACACTTTGGCTTTTATTGGTCCTCAGAGACGTGAAGGCCCAGGTTCTGGCCCCGGGCTCTGCATGCTTATTGATGGATGGGTCTGTAGCATTCGGGTAAGAGGGGGCTGCATAAAAATGAAGGTGAAGTTTTGGGATCCATAACACAACCTTAGTAAGTAATCTTTAGTCCGGTGGGGCTGATGGTTGGAAATCCAATCCTCTGCTAGGTTCACAGATGTCGGTTTCTTGTGGCCGGCCTCAGAAAGTGGCGGAGCAGAGAGAGAAGGGGACCGCTGAATTCCACTTCCCACTTAAAATGTGTCTCACCGTGAACTCTACAGCTGCTCTGTTGATGCTCCTTCACGGTCACTTCACTCAGTCGTGTCGTGGCTTTTTCCCTTCAGCTGATGTGCCGGCCCGGTGTTTGTGTAGCAGGGCCAGGCTGCTGCCGCAGTTAGTGTGTGAAGACTGACGTCGTCTGCGAGAGTGACAAGCGCCCGGGCCGGGGCGTCTGAGGGGGATAGCATGACCTTGTGACACGTGTTGACAGACTTAAGGTGATGGAAAGTATTTAAGCAGGAGGTCAGGATCGTCTACATCACTCACGTTGTCAGCTCCTGAGAGGAAAGAGAAATTCAGGTTTCTTGACATCCGCAGTGGAAATGCAGAAAAGGCAAGTTTAGATTTTTGGAAACAAGGTATGAAAATGAAAGGGATAGTGGTGGCACAAATTAAAATAAATTAAAGGAAAACAAGGGGTGATACCTCAGATAAAGACTAATGCTCTATCTTTCCCTTCCTGAATTCGTCCATTTATCCAAATCTGTTTCAAAATTTCATGACAATCTGTTCAAACAAATGTTGCTAAAAACAGAACCTCCTCTGTGGAACTAACAAAATAGCATCAAGTATTTGTTCATATTTATTTACGATTATAAATCATTAAAGATCTTTATTCTTTAATTAGGTTTAAGAGCTGCAAAATTTATTTTAACCAAGGCCCTGTTTGAAGTCATTAATAATTTTGCTAGATGTTGATATGGTTCTGCACCAAATTGCAGATACAAATAAACTCAAATAAAAGTCCTGGATCCTCCCCCTGATCAGATCTGCCTCTAAACTGAATGAGATCTTCCTTGGGTCATAACCCACCCCTCCACAAAGGGTCATGGAAATCAGTGGAGTAGGTTTTGTGTAATCCTGCAAATGATCAAACAAACTCAGACCAAAACAAAACCTGTATGAAAATGCTCTTGGTTTTGTCCAGAATGACTCTCCACAAAGTTCTCTGAGAGTCACCAGGTGTCGACACGAATGCAAATGATCGAATCTACAGCCAAAAAAGTTCGGCTAATTAAGAAAGTTTGACTTGAAAACACCCTTCAGTGCAAGAGCAGATTTAATGAGACATTAATGGAGGAGTCCTCCACCTCCCTGTTCACCAGAAGAGCAGGAGACGGGATCTGTTTTGTTTTAATGAGCCGGAGATCTGGGGTTTGTCACCGCGTCGGTAGCGTCCGGCAAAGTTTCACTATGAATAAGTCAAATCTCTGTGTCCTTCCTCAAAGGCAGCGTTTGGATCATCATTCATGACACGAGGGTCCCGAGTCACATGAACTGGTGGTCGTCTGTTCATCAAGCATCGATACATCACAAGGGAATCATGCATCGCCACGTGCCATGTTCAGTAAAGCTGTGAATAATTAAATGCATATATTTTCAATACCATTTTATATATATATATATATATTAATTTTGGGGTTTTTAGAGTCTTAACTGAAGTGCTTCGACCTTGACTTGACTCAAGAGGCCTTTCTTTCAGTGCTTTTAAACTCAGTCTCTACAGAGAGATTTTAACAAAGGAGGATCTTTTTTTTTCTCTCCCTCTCTCCTTTATACGGGGATTACCTCAATTAAAATTACAGGTCTACTGGATCAGCTCCTGCTGGGAGTTTTATCCTTTCTGTTGGCAGCCTCCTTTTTATAGCCTGAAACAAGTGAGCGTGTTCCAACAAGTGCTTGAATCGTTGTGGGGGGGGGGTAAGAATGCATGAGGGGCATTTCCAGATTTTCACTCCTCCTGCACAACCGTGTAAAATCTAATTTAAGACTAAATGGTTAAAAAATAAACCAGTTAAGGTTAAACTCTCTCTCTCTCTCTCTCTCTCTCTCTCTCTCTCTCTCTCTTTCTCTCTCTCTCTTTCTCTCTCTCTCTCTCTCTTTCCTCTACAGCGCAACCAGAAGGCAATAAGGACGGACCCACCTGTATGGACAAGAACCACGGCTGTGCACACATCTGCAGGGAAACACAGAAGGGGGGCATCTCCTGCGAGTGCCGACCTGGGTTCCAGCTCACCCGGAACATGAAGGACTGCAAATGTGAGTCAAACACACACACACACACACTCACACACACAAGCGGAGGGAGGATTTATAGGCTCCTCATGTTGAAGGCGATTGGGGTTAGAAACCTGCCGATGTTGGATAATTGCACTCATTCCACAAATGCCTCTCAAACCGATTGAAGCCTGTTCCTGACATTAACGTTACATTTCCGGGGCTGCGACTAATCTTCTGAATAGTCCTCGTAAAAAATAGGAAAACATGTTTATCAAAAAAGGAGCGATCATTTACACAACCAGGGCGAGTGTGGAGGTTACTCGATGGGGACCGCTCTGACGGACAGCGCACACTTCCTGTCGCTGTGCAACAGAGATCCTCCTGTCAGGGCCGGGGCCGGGGCTGATGGGGGATTTGTCTGTGTTTGGATAAGGATCGGAGAAGTGTTATTCTATAGTTTTGCTGTGACAGCCCAGGAAAAGGGCAAAAGGCGCTGGGATGGTTGGGTGCAGACAGGATGGCGGTGGAAGGCTTCGCTCGCTCCGGCTCTTTTTCACTCTGTCATCACAGGTGTGTTTAAAGTGCCAAGGTTAATGCTTCCTTCAGCCGCCAGCATATAAATGTATTTGCACTTAAAGATTTTTGCGAAGAGACACGCATGAGCACACAAACTTAGAGCAGGGAATCGCACCCTTCACAGTGACTTACAATGAGTGAGCGAGTTCAGCCTCCTGCTCAAGGCCGACGCCTCCGCTGCTGGAGACTTTAAAATATGACCTTTCAAGATCCTTCACAGCTCCCGAGTAACTCTTCAGTCGCAAGGATGAAAAGATTTAGCATGTGGAGAAATGAATGGAAGCTATGACAGTGATTAACACGCTGTACATCCACCACTTAAGGCATCGAATATGTAAATCATATCACGACCTTCTGCATATTGTGCTTCACAGATTTTTGACTTTAATCTAAAACCAGTTCAGTGTTAAATAAACCTAAATGTCTTTAGGTCACATTATTGCATTGAACAGTTTTGGAGTTTAAATAATAAAACAATAATAAAAGATAGAGGATTTTTCGGGTCTAATGGCAATATTGATAAAAATCAGATACAGATATGTGTTCATCTGCCAATAAACATATATACGTAATAAGTTTCCTAAGATGCTGGTATAAGAAATGTTTGTCAAAATTAGTTTTTAAAAGAAAACACAAATACAACCAAATATTTTGAAGTCGAATAAGAAAATAAACATTTTTCAATGTCAACATAAATGAACATTGTTTCTGAATTGTTTATTCTGTAAAAGAGATATTTTAATATCTGGGCTTATTGGCAAACATGAATGCAGATACTGATATGTCTATGAAAGGCTCATATCAGCTGATTTTCATTGGCCAACTCGATAAGGCAATATTCTTTTTTTTATCCAATTGTATTTTTTGTATGTATAGTTTACGTTCTGTGTGTATCCTCTGATAGTGACGTGTAACTACGGTAACGGGGGCTGCCAGCACATCTGCGAGGAGACGGACCACGGCCCCAAGTGCTCGTGCCACATGAAGTTCGTCCTGCACAGCGATGGAAAGACTTGTGTAGGTGAGTCATCTCACCCCTGATACAACGACGAGGGCACGAAACCAAATGAGAAAAGATTGAGCCACAGACAAATTAACCCCGATGCCCAAACAGCAAATTAAACTAACATCTGGAATGAGGTTGTACATTGATAAGAAAAACAGGCTTTTGTTAAGAAGACATACGCCTGAGTCTTCTCCTCTTGATCTATGACATGCAAGGACTAAAGGCTACCCCCCCACTGTGCTGTCCCCTCTGCTGCTGCTCCAGTAACCTCTCAGTCCCTGCATCTGCTTCGGCTTTACCTCCTCTTCCTCCTCTTCCTCCTCTCCTTCACTGGACACTGTGCAACAGCTCTCTCCCCCCTTTTCTCCTCCTCCCCCTTTCACAGCCACTCAGTCAGACGCACACCTTCTATTAGCCCCCGGGTCACTTCCTCCACTGCTTCCCATTAGGGATTAACTCACACAGCTGACCTCACCCTCCGCTGGCATTTATCAGGGTTTGCCTGAGTTGACTTAAGTTGAGTAGAAATCATTCGGCCACTCGGGCATATTGAGCCGCTGTGAAGGGCAGTGTGTTCATCGGCTGGGACCTGCAGGTGCACGGGAGTCAAAGCAGAGGTCTGGATTGATGTGTGTGGATTGTGTTCAGCCACGCAGACAGGCCTTTATTGTATCCGTCTATTTGAAGTCCCTTTTAATGTTTTCTGCTGACATTACAAACCTGTTTAAACCGATTTACCCAGGGCTTCGGAGTCTTAATTAGCTGGTTTTGTAAAGTGAAACCTCGGTGATTCTGGTATAAACATATTTTCTTTTGTCAGGGAGACTCACACAGTAATGGAATTAGATGCTGTGCCTGCAGAGGGAGGCTGGTGAGGCGGTCGCTCGGTTTCGGTGGCTGTTAGACTCTGAGGGTTTGATTTGGGCCGTGGCTGATAAGCTCAGTGTTTCTACTACCACAGCGCTGATGAACGCCAGACCTATGTCAAGGTCTGGTCAGCCAACCTGTCATTATTGCTGTACCCTGCTAGGCTATGGGGACGCCACAAAGTTGACCGCGACCAAATTATATGCCGTTGCCCCGTCTTTATTTCCGAGGCAGAGCACATGCACGTTCGGCGTGCCAGATTAGGAAGCAGTCGGCCAGTTAGGATCTCTGGTTTCCCCTCCACAGAGTCTGGGGTTTACGGAGGTGGAGGGCGAGTCGCTCTGTGGTCGACACAGGGGCGCTCCATCTCCCAGACACTCTATTAGTTAATAAAAACCTCCATAAAACAAACAATCTGCCAAATGAGCCGCCGACGTGAGGGTGAGTGACAAGAACGTTGGAAGAGCTTCAGTGAGGCCCCAGGTCTGTAATTCTGAGGGGTTTCCTCCATAAAAACACAGCATTAAAAAGCAGTGTCTGCACTTCTGTAAAAGCTGAAAAGGTTTAAACAGATATTCCAAGTTGCTGCGCCAGATTTAAGTATAAATACTTTAACCCTTGGCTTTGTTTTTTGATAACTTCTTACTAAACAGCTGCCTCTCCTTGTAAGAAAGAGATTCCATTTTTTATTTATTTCAAAAACTTAAAAGAAATCTCTCTGAGCCGAGAAATCATATTTTAATCCTGTTATTAAGTTGAAATAGTCTTAATTGTCACATGAGGATGAAAATGGCTTCGTAGGTGTTGTTATATATTTCTTGCTGTCTGCATACAGCACGTAGTGATAATTACCCTTTAGTGCTAACGTTAAGAGTGTGGACGGTATCCATAGCAACGACACAAAAGGAAAATACACTCTTTAACCTCAGTATTGATTTTAATACCTACACCAGAAAGAATCCAACACATCCTCGTCAGTGGCTCCTGTCTCCTTCAGTATTCTGCAGCCTCACAGCTCAATCCATCTTGTCGGGTGTTTCATTTGCATTCTGCAACTTTTCTCCTTCACTCTGTGGTGTCTCTCTTCACCCGGGCTCGGTCATGCATTTTGAAATAATACACAATATCCTATCGCTGTGGTTTGGGAAGTGTTGCTCCTTCATCCTTCCCGTCTCACCCCTGTTGATACTGTGCCGGCTGTAGGTGAGAATGTTAATGTCGGTGGAGGCTTTGTGTGGACGCAACACGTGGACTGTTCTCACTCAAACACACACACAGGTCAACACACACTTTTAGAGACACACACGTTTAATCAACTGCTCATGCTCAAACAAAAAGTCCTGATTTTGACTGAAATCGTCCCCAAAAATGATGAATCTGGTTTATTTTGTTCTTGTAATGACTGTGAATCAAGAAAGTTTAAAAATATCAGGAGGGAGCCGCCGTCATGTGGAAGCATTCATGCTGTTAGCACAGCAAATCATAAACATTCACAAATAGCAGGCAGATGCAGGCATGCTCAGGAGTTCAATCATCTGAAGAGTTGGACAAACTGTGCTACACACGCACACACAAACAAACACACACACACAAACGCACAGCAAGAGAGCGAGAGATGCATTTTATAAACACAAACAGAAAGCCAAACAAACAACCCCACAAACATACAATCCGATATCACGCATGAATGCATCACATGCATGTAAACCCGTGCAGTCTCTACATGCACATGCCCGTGACATAAACACAGCCCTCTGGTTTCGGGTGGTCCGTGGATTCAGGTCTGTTGTGTGCGGAGGTATCTCTCTTTCCCTTTAACTGCTGTGGATGGTTGTTTCTGGACGGTGCATGCTGGGACTGGGACACGCTGGTCGAAAACATGGAGGTGTTGACCTGTCATTGACAGACTCGGTCATCTGTGTACTACCATCTCAGAGAATATGTGGGATAATTCAAGGGGTGGAAAGTGATTTTATTTCATCATAAATTCTGTATTTTTTCATTTTTTACTGAAATTCTAAATTTTAAAGACACCCTAGCTGTTTCATGGGTGAAAGTACATACAAAAATGTGTACTTGTAGTTGAGTGTAGATGTACAGTCCGTGGTAAAATCTAGTAGAATTTATTAACAGCCGTGTTTTGATATAAACACAGAGACACTTGGCCTTTAGAGACTTGACACAGCAGCGTAATAACATCGATCCCCGAAATGATTGGACCATAACCGCTCTCCCAAAGCACAGACACGATTCTGTCTGTCCCTGTCTGTCAGCTTGCAGCACTAACCACCACTCACTCTGTCTGTCAAGGCTCGCAGTGCTCGTACTAACTCGCCGAAGCCTCCTCTCGCTTAGAAACACAGCAACACTGCACTTTGTCTGGGAACATCTGCTTGCATGACTGCATGTGGAGAGGTAACACTTTTTTGCCTTGAAATGTCTGTCACCCCTCATTTGGGACGAGGAGCTGTCCTCAGCAGTGCTCGGTCGTGGCGATTTGGAAAAATGATCACGACAAGATAACACCAATTCTCTCATGTCATTACCACCTCCCGTGGGCACAAGTGGACTTTAATGATGTGTTTAAATCAGGAGAGATGATCGCCTCACGTTGATGTTATCCACCTTGTGTCCTCAGCTCATGATACTCTGCATGAATTATGGACTCTGCTCGCAGTTATTCTCGTCACTGAACCGGTGTGTGTGCGTGGGAGCAGAGAGGCTACAGGTGTTACATATGAATAAAGTTACAACACAAACTCTCAGATGATAGATGGGATGATGTGAACGCATCTGTGACGTCTGCTCCACACAACTTAGTTAGCTTAGTGTTAGAACCTTTGCAAGTTCGGAGACAAGTTACCGCTGCACTTTGGAGCCCCCTGATGGTCACGATGAGAATTTATAGAGGATTGCTCTTGCGTCCCTTCGCAGTATGCTACTTTCCCCTTCCCATCATGCAACATCATCAATTTATTATAGGTGTGCGAGTGTGCAGTCATCTGTATCCGGCCAGTTGTCCTGATTAAAGTAACTGGTTCCACTCGAATCAGACGCCTTCCTGCAGATCAGCATACTGCTCCTATGGAGACCTCCTGCTTTAAGAATTAATTAAAGTCAAAATCAATAAGCTGATCCCTAATGCAGACCCGTCGGGACCCCGGGAGAACAAGCAATAAGCATGTGTGGCAGGGACACAGTACTCCCAGGTCGCACTACTCAGGACCAATACTTCATATGACTCTGAAGGAATAGAAAAAGAGAACTACTGCCAGGCGACGCAATATGAAATGTGAGGGCCCGCAAAAGTAATCCTCAATAAAATCCCTGCTCTGACCCTTTGAGGCTTCCGTATTGCATCAACAGTCAAGATTAAGAAATGTGTGGCTTAAACAACTTGGTTTTAAACATTAAATAAAAATATGAAGAAACTCTTTCTGTCTGTTTTGGCAAAGTTGTCGACCAAAAGAAGACAACTCCAAATCTGCTTTGAATTTCAGTATAATTAATTTGACAAAAGCGTGTGTGATTTTGTTAGGTTCTGATAAACCAGCAGAAATCCTACAGAATCTATGAAGTAGCTGAACATACAAAGGCCTCTTCTTCAGGTCGTTCTTCTCACTCATCACATTATCACATTTAAGACTGTGTGAGTCAGTGTTCACACGTCCTTCACCTCCCAAAGAAGACCAGACACCTGTAGCCTCCCACCAACGCTGCTTCAGTTAAAGTCCATAAGTCATGCTGGGGTCGGGTCGGGTCGGGACACAAGGTGGATATACAGTGTACCACCTCAGATCTTGTCACATGCTCATGATTTACACAACACGCAAAGTGTACGGAGAACTAAAGTGGTGTTTTTAAAATGTGTGCGTGTGTGTGGGTGTGCGTGTGCATGCAGGAGAGAGGAGTGTCCAGTCCCAGGCAGCCCCACAGCTGTTCCCCAATGGTAAATATGTGTTCCTCCTCCGACTCCTCTCTCTCGGGGTCTGTGGGTGTGGGGAGTAGAGGAAGCTAACCTAGCAGACCACTGACCGGGCCCTTCCCCTCCCCACAGGGGCATCCTCCTTCTGACCTTTGACCTCTGACTACCCTCCACACCTCCTCCTCTTCCTTCTGTGAATGCCCTCTCAATAACAAACCGCTGCCCGTGTCCAGCCACACCTTTTCCAAACACAGCTGTGGACAGGGAGCGTCCGGGCAGCAGTATGAACATCATGTGAGGTGATGGAGATGTACTGTATGTGTAAGGTCGAGATTCTACTTGTCAGCGTCAGATCCTGCACTGAAGGACAGTTTGAGGTATTTTACAGCAAATACTCCACCATATTGACCTGACTGTCACTTTTCAGGTTTAGATTTTATCCAAAAAAACTCAGATAAACATATAAAACATAAAATATGTGATGTAAGATTAAATCAGTGGTTCCTAATATGTTTTACATAAGCCACCTTTTAATAAAATGATGTGTAGTTGGGGCCAAACATGTCTGAGTTGTTAGCTGCTTCACCAAAGAGACGTTTTCTTAATATTTCTTTTCCCAATTGTTATTTAAGCAAATGGTCTGACTCCTATTTTCCTTCTCTACGGTTTCATTCATCTACCAAACAAATTGTAATATATGCTTTAATCATTTTTTTGGATGATATGCATAATTCAAATGAATTAAAAATGTATATTTGTAAATATATAACACTATTCACAAGTTGCCTTGTAAGAACTAGCTCTAGGGACAATAGAGGAAAATTAGCATATAAGTATTTTGATTAAACATAAACAAATTATAAATATTAACATAAGAAGCCTTTGTCTAAAATTGTAAACGCTTTCAGTTTAGATGTGATGGTTTTAAAGAGGCAGACTAAAGACTTCAATTCTGTGTGTTTTGAAGTGAAAGAAGGGAAATGAATCTTTGTGTTGTTTCAAACACTGGGTCCCAGTCTCTAAAGTCCATCATCGTGGTCGATTAGCTGCGGTGACGGAGCCGTAACCAGCTCACGATGCAGCAATAATTCACGTTAACGATAAAAAACACAGAATCCCTCTTAACTCGCTCTTTGTGGAATCTCGTGGCCTGAAATAGCAAAAAGAAATCAATATCAGTCCAGTTTGTTTTTCTACTTTGTGGGCAAAAGTAATTTGTTACACTGGGTTTGCATCAGGCACAGGGGAGCTCATGTGGCGGGAGGGAAAAAGAATCAAAACTTAGTTTATGATAATATCCTGACTGCAAATAGACTCATAAATCAGCGAGCGGTGAATCAAACCTTAACACATCAAAGAGACTTGGGATTTAATTATTTCATGTGAGAAACAGAGGGAGGAGGCTTGTTCCCAGAGGAGAAGCCCATTCAAGGTAAGGAGCAGAAAACAATAGTCTTTTATAAGTAAGCAGTTGTGACTACTGTAAGTACACGAGCGCTGAGTTCCCCACTTTCTAGAATACAGCACTCTGCCCTATTTCAGGATCCTGTGGCCTACTTTGGATTTACTTTATCCTCTGATATAGAAACAAAAGAGCAGGAGACATATGTTGCTTTTATCTGATCTGTCCCCTGATTTCCTGTGTTCGAACATTAGCAGACATCCTTTTCATTGGTTCTGTTTTATTGTTGTGTTATTGAGAGAGCATTCACTTCAGGGCTGTAGTCTGGTGTTTTATTTGTCTGATGCACCTTCAGTTTGACTTTGCTCTTCTGTCTATAGCTGCATGTTTGCTGTTTTGGTCAAGGAAACAATATTTTCTCCTTTTCCCCTGAAGTCATTTTATTCCAAGTGACAAACTCTCAGCAAATCGTTGTCTTTTGCCTTTTTTCTTTCCTGTCCTCTCGCCCGTTGCTGCGTTTCTGACGGGCGGCCATTAGAAACGGCCGATGACAGGTTGCTTGTCAACAGCTCTGACGTCAAAGGCAAGAAGTGGTGCAGCCGTAAATCCTGTGGCTTCTGTTAAAAAGATGCTGCACACCCGTCTGGACCTCTCTCCATATGAAACGTATACCTCAGAGGCTCAGCACCTCCGACACATCGCCCCCGGAGAATATTTACAAAAGTCTGCCCACTGTTTAGTGTAATTGCAGATCCCAACCTGGTGCAGTGTGGATGTGGCTGGTGTGCATCCAAAACACACAAACCCACACACATACCAGAGCCTGTGTGTGTGTGTGTGTGTGTGTGTGTGTGTGTCTCTCCCCTGCCCTTACAAAAACCATAATGTCAGAAATATTTCTTTGCTCTCTTAATGCATGATCATTACAGTTTGGTGAGATGGCTGTCTGACTAAGCATTCTGGAAACGTGTCCCGACACTGTCTTATTGTCTCGTCTGCCAAGTGTCTCTGCTCACACTTTGCAATTATGTGAAGCCACAGTGCCCCTCTGCCCTGCGCCCTTCTGTTGATCCAGCTCCAGGGAACCAGATCTAGCGAGGGTGGGATTTAATGATTGTAGATCGGTATTAAGAAGATTGCGCTTTTGTTCTTTAAAACGATGCCTTTAATTACAATGATCGACTCAGTTCAGAGTGTTTTGTTTAAGCGTTTTTTTCAAGTTAGATTGGTGATTTGTAAAGTAAATAATCTTTGTAAACTGCTTGAAGATCAGCTAAAGGAAGAAATGTGGAATTATTTCAGATTATCAGGGAACATGTCAGTGTGATAACAACAAATACTGAACACAGAAAAGTGTATCGATGACAGAAATCAGCTATCAGGTCTTTAAAACAGTTTGAATTTAAATATGCACACTTTTATGTAGGTCCTATTAATATGACCTTCATTTAATCCTACTTCCTTCATGCTGTAAAATAAGGTTTTGTTTTCTTTTTGAGAGAAATGTTTCAGTGGCCCGCAGAGTTTTTAATGTCTCCATTTGTTGTAGTTTTATTACGACAAGCTGCAATAAAACTACAATTTAAAGACCAACGTGGAACTGATCAGCCAACAGCCCAAATTCATGGCAATTCATTTACAGCGACACCATCTTTATAGCACTGTTTGTAATGTTGTCTCAGTTATTTCTTTGAAACTTTGTGTGTGTGTTGAGATTTACTCGACGTCTCCCATGTGTGTGTGTGTGTTCACCCTGTAGCGATGCAATCCACTGTTTTCAGCTGCTGTCGGTGAAGCAGCTATAAAACCTTCCATTACATGTCTGTAAGCACCTGTTTCCCTTTGATCCAATCGACAGCCACTTTTTTTTTATTTGAGAGAAAAAGGGGCTCTAAAAAGTTTCATTACGCCCGCTGCAGGCGCTGCAGCTTCAGATTTAAGCGAGGAGGATTAGGTGTTTCCCCAAAGGGATCCTCACTGCCTGTAAAAGAAGCAATGCAGCTGCACCCCCTCCTTAGTGCCACGTGTGAGGGAGGCTAGCTGCTGCCAGTGGGAAGCCTGTGGACCAACCCAGCTCCCTCGTTAGAGAAGCTGCCAGCCGGCGTCCGGCCCATTACTGAGGAGGAGCGATGAGCTGTGTGAACCACCGCTTACCGGGCAGCGAGTTAAAGATTGTTCCAGGTTGCACAGATTTTTTTCTGTTGTTCTCGGGCCTTGTCCACCGGCCTCTCTTCTGTGAGAACACGTTTCTTCTGTACAGTTTCTGAAAATGAAAGTCTCAGTGCAAATTTGTCACTGTCTGGAGGAGAGGCCGCGGCGCTCCTATCATGACCTAGTGCATCCCTCTCTTTTTTTCTTTTGCCTCCTCTCGACTCGGTCTGGCCAACGCAGGGGTGCAGGTAGCTGAAATTGCTTTTTTATCCCCAAAATGCCTGGAAGGTTTTGTCTGCGTGTGTCTGGAAGTCAAACCGTCACGTTGGAGGGAGGGAGGGAGGTGGGGGGGACTTCTGGAGGTTGTAATTCACCTTGACCAAAGTGAAGCAAACATGCACACACATGTACACACTGTATTTGTCTGTGTTTTCTCCCCTAATGACCTTTAATTATTTGCCACTGTTAATCCCATTGTGCTGCTTCATGTATCTGTATCTCATCCTCATTCCTCTCTACCTCCTGAACACCTCTAACCCTTCTGTGCTTCCTATACTTTTTCGTCTCCTGTGAGATACAAAAAAAAAGACAGGAATTCTGTATACTTAAAAGTGTGTCTTCACATTTTCACCTTCACACCATCATGCATGTTTTGATATGGGTGAAAGAAATATAAGTAGGTCAAGACTGCATCTACAGCACTGTTTTGGTTCCCAGGGGGTTGTTTGACTGTGAGTGCTTGTGTGTCTCACCCCCCCCACCCCCACCTTGCAGAGACCTGTGCAGTGAACAATGGCGGCTGTGATAGCACGTGTCATGACTCGGTGACGGGGGTCCGCTGCAGCTGTCCCGTCGGCTTCACCCTGCAGCCGGACCGCAAGACCTGCAAAGGTAAAGCATCGCCTCACGGCTCCAGGAGTCTCTCTCCACCTGGAGCTCATAAGTGGTATTATCACGGAGAAGGACGAGTTAACACCCACGCCAGTTGGATTCTCTCTTTATCAAGATCTTTTCTATTATGTCTTATAAGAATCAATTCCAAGCTTAACAGAGCATCATATCAGGGGCCTAAGGGATTAAAGACACCACTGACAGTTATGGATTAGGCCACTTTGGAGAGCTTGAGGACAAACTTTGTTTTCCAGAGGAGCCGGGGGATAGAAATCTGTGTTCTTTCTAGGGCTCATAATGTTAACACCAACAAGCCATGATACGTTGGCTTATATGAGTTTGGTTGGAGAGGAAAGAAGAAGAGGAGGAAAAACAAATCCAGGCAGCACTGGCACAAGAAGACAGGGGCTCGCTGCAGGGCCAGACACTTCTGAAGAACAGAGACAAAGACGAGGAAGGGATTATTTTATTTCCATTTCGGTTGCATTTTTATTTTAACCAGATGATGAAGACTCCCCCTCCAGAGACAAATGCCTCATTTGTGATGATAATTCAGACTTAATTAGATCTGCTGCCAAACCTATCAAGGCAGAGACCCATCAAACGCAGGAATGCGCTCACGATACATCAATACTGGCTGCAGAAAGAAAAGAGCGCGGTAAATCGGAATGATGATTTAGAGGTCGCGCTGCATCGAGGCTTTGCCGTGTGAGAGCTGCAGCCCATTACAGCCAGACGCAAACAGATTCCAGCCATTCGCAGGGACATTAAGGAAAAGCCCTGATGCTCATTCCTCGTTTCAGCGAGACTATCACGGCTGTACAGACATTATCTCTAATTATTTCGAGCTCGTTGTTCAGTTTTTAACAACTTTTTCATGAGATTTTGTTAAAACCTGCTATAATCAAGATTCCTTGTACGTGAGAGGTTGTTATTTATCATTAAAGCAGCAGCTCCTCTCAGCTCTGTGCAGCGTCTCAGTTCATTTTAATGACCCATAACTTTACACCACTTGGATTTGCTCTCACTGCTTTGTATTGTAAGTTTTAATAGACTGAGCTCAAGCAAAGTCAGAGATAAGTTGGTGAACATAGAGGAGCATTTAGGAGCTAATGAGTCAAATGTCTTTCTAGGGAGCTGGTGGAGACCAAAGCAGAGCAACAAGTGGCCATAAAGATGGTTCCCTTAAATTCAATCAAGCTGCACCTTATTGCACACACACACACACACACACACACACACACACACACACACACACACACCTACCTAAATATTCCTTTTTTTTATCAAGATCCACAAACTAATACTTATATGTTAATGTTGATATATTTCTTATTCTTATATGATTAAATGATTCTTCATTTCATAGATGTTAAATAAACACTGTGTTCACGGTTCATTCAGGACGTGTGGTCTGATGTGTCCACTCTTCTTCACGATTGTTCACAGACATTGACGAGTGTCGCCTGAACAACGGCGGCTGCGATCACGTGTGTCGAAACACGGTCGGCAGCTTCGAGTGCAGCTGCAAGAAAGGCTACAAGCTTCTGACCAATGAGAGAACCTGTCAAGGTAGGAGGCTCGTTCGACCACGTTTTTGTCACTTAAATGAACATATTTGTTTGTGTTTTGTGTAGATTTTAATACAGAAAGACGACTGAACTAAAAAGTGTCTCTCCAGTGGCACAGTAATCTGCTCCCTCCCGGACGAAGCAGGGTTCTCGGGCTTGTTTTTCTGTTAGATTTGGTGGAAGCCGTCACTCAGCAGGAGCCGGGAGGACGAACTGCAGAGCAAATAAAGAGTTTGCCACGACCGAACACAGGTGTGGGGAATTAAAGCTGCAGCTCTAAAACCTCTTTAAAGAGCCGAGCCACTGCAGAGGAATCTGGTGGAAGGAGAGCTGGCAGACGAGAACTTCTCAGCGTCTCTCTCTGGCTGGAAAAACAAATGATATGCTCCTTGGTTTTTTTTTGTCATTCTCCTTCCTGTATTGATGTGGTCTGTCAATATCCCGCCTGCTACACATCAGTGTCATGCACAGAGCTAATAAATGCACCGCTGAATCACACGGCTCTGCAGCAGCATCATATGTGGTCAACGAAAACATGCTCCACGTCACTGTGCTTCAGAGCCACTTTGTTGTCACTTTGTATCGGCTTTTCAGTGGAATGCCTTTCTCTCATTATTCGGAGCCAAACAATTCAAAGTTTATTTTGCCACAATGACAGATAACTGAGAAAATGTGGCCTGTGCATGTAGGAATGTAAATCACAGCTTGTTTTCTGTGGCAGCGTGCCTCAACCGACTCAGCCATGTGCTGGTTGGGTGCACAGGGGGCAACTCGGGAACAGTGTTGTCCTTGTTTGGTGTTGTGTGTTTTGTCTGGAGAGAAGGGCCTGTGATAGAAGCTCACCTCCCTGTTTGAGTGAGGTGATGCCAGGCTCACACACACCACTCGGCTGAGTCACCTGTCTGCTCCTTATCCGCGCTTCTCTCATTCCTGACGTTTTTCTCACTCGCTGAATGAGAGCTGGTAAAAAAAAGAGCAGAATGCGTCTCAGTGGAGGTCAAACTTCATCCTCATGATTTCTCCTCTGCTGCTGCTGCCACTGGGATTCTTAGAATTTACTGCTAGTTTACAAATGTGTAATTTGATACAAGGGTATTAGTTTCAGATCAAAATCAATTCTACATAAACCAAAATATCCTCAATTTGAATCCCTAGTATGAAGCAAACTTCAAATTCCCCTTAATGTATTTGCAGGCATGGCAGGATAAAAATGGCATTAAAAGTTCCTAGCATGTGTCTAAATAAAAGACAAATGAAAACTGTATGAACCAGATTGGCAGTCAGGAGAGCACACTGCTCTGCCAAGGCCCAACGGCCCCTTGAATTCAATCAGGCTGCACCAAATTGAGAAAATAAAAGGGTTGGGGTTATTGGTCAGGTTTGGGTTAAAGGCTTCTCGGTCCCTGAAACGTGCCTGGTTTTATTTTTTTGGGATAAGATTCTTTATTAATTCCCTGGGAAATCTGGGAAAATGTTAAAAACACCCTCTTTCACAATGTTTAATTAATTGATAAACAACTTTCCTGGATTAGTCTCCTGGTTCTGATCCAGACCAAAGCTGAATGGAAAGTACCATGAATGACCCATTACCACCAGTAGAGCAAGTTTTGTGGTGATCTGTCAAATAGCTAAAACAAACCAACCAACCAACAAATGGACGGGGCTGAAAACAAAATTTGGGATGGTGTCTTTTATGTGTACTTCACTGCCAGTGAAAATCCCATTAGAGCCCAAGGGTTAGGGTCAGACTTAAGTTATTATTTAGTCAGAGAAGACATTATTTGTACATTTTCACAGGTTGAACTTAACACCCCGTCCTAAAATGTGTGTTTCTGAGGTTTCACGTTAATGAAACAAAGTATAATATCCCATCATGCATCTCACATATGAGAATAAATCCCAGTTAGATGAAGAAGTGGCCCCTGCAGCCATCACACAACCACGGCCCTGTGTTCCTGGTAATGGATGCTGCAGCTTGTCGGAGGTGTCACGGTGACATCAGTGACACTCAGCCGGGCGTTCACTGTCTCCACGAGGTGCTGAGATGTGTAAACTGAACTCTGGCTTTATCTTGGTTTAAACAGTCATGGTGTTTCCCCGCTGTCAGTGGACCGTGGCCCAAGAGTCAGGACGGGACACGTCTGCTGAGCCCCTGTCGGCATTCCTCCACCCTCGACACCCTCCTCCTCACTCCTAATCCCCATGAGGGCACTTAGGGAGATGTGCATCAGCCCGCGTGTGTTCTCCAGAGGGAACATCTACGATAAAGCTCTTATCTGTTCTGTATATAAACAACGGTGACCTCCTCCTGAATTTCAGCCAATGCAATTTGCCTCCCTAGAGTTTTATTTTTTTAGCAAGGGCGGAGATTAAAGTGATAGGGAACAAAGAGAGGAAATAATTGAAGGAAACTCCATCTTAGTCCGTCCGTCTCTTAATATGACTGCTCTGACTTCATCTTTCCACTGCTCCCTGCGTGTACCTCATGATGTGGTCCAGCCCAGCACTGCATACTTCACCTTAGATGCTTGGTAAATAGGGGCTGCAGCTCCCAGATGTCTTCCACACTCCTGCTCTGCAGCGTGGCACGAAAAAGAAAAGCTCAGAACGATATAATGATAAGTTGCAGATCGACTTCTGGCGTCACTTAGTAAACTCAGTCACCACGCCCCTAATTCCCAGAGGGTTTTAGACTCCTCACTTAAAAGTGCACCGTGCATAGTTTAAACTTAATATTCCCAAAACAATGACTTTTGTAATGGCTGGTGGGGCGTGTGCCAGCCCATGCTGCTCTCATCTCCCTGTGCTGGTATTAATCACCTGAGGCCTCTGAGACTAGGGACTCTTAAGAGTTTGTTCTTGCTTTCATTTTTGTTTTGATCTGTGGGTTCGCCAGGTTCGGAAATTCTAAAAGATTTTTTCATTTGAATTGTGACTTTTTATCCACCCTGACGAGGGGGGTTTTCAAACTTTCAAAACATCAACCTGTGGATCTCCTCCAGAGCTTGTAAACTGATCACTTAATGAACTTTTAATCTCTGCACCGTTTCATCTTCTTCTGGTGATCCGCCAAGCACTAACCTCAGTAAGTGTTTTTACTGGTCTGCACAGAGTTCAGCTGTGTTGCCTCTGAAGGATTATGCGTTGTGTGAATATTGTGTTAAGTATTATGAAAGCATGGGAGATTTGTGCAGACATTTATCAGTCTTTCTTCTTGCTTTCTTCCAGGTAACCCATTATTTAACGGCACTCCTGTAATTACTGTGAAATACCTGTGTCATCTGTTTGATGGTGGCTGGCGCTGTAGTGGATGAAAAGGATGAAATGCATAATATTCCTGGGAAAATCCTTTTTTTTTAAATTTAATTAACCAATTAAACATCCAGCGCAGTTGTTGCACATCCCAGTTCTCTCCCAGCATGCACTGCCCGGGCTTGACACGGATTCCTGCTGACATTAAAGGAAACTTTGATGCTAATAAAACCAAATGTCATCCGTCTCCTGTAGCTTCATGTATCAATCCCCACGGACTTTGAGCCCATGACATTTAAAAGCAACTTATCAGCCTGCACGTGTAAGAGAGTCGAGGAGCTGAAGAAGATAAGACACTGACGGCAGGAAGGATGTGCAGGTTTGATGAGGTTGAAGTTTCGTCTTATCTTCATTCCCACTGTGACCGAACCTCTTGGGCCAATCGGCTATCGTCTGATGATGAATTAGCCTCGGGGGGGAAACGGACAATATTCTGGGGCTTCCGGTGGAGACGGTGGATATCAAAGCCAAGACAGGTCTTCCATTGACTATAAACCATTTTTAAAATTAAAATCCATTAGCCTATTCATTTCGCTCTACATCCATATCAATACATTTTGGTTTGAAAATATAAATACGCCTGGCGTCCACACTACTTCAGAGTTTCAGAGTCGCTACAATGGAAACATTTGGAAACTCCATCCGCCCTGTTTTACTTTGAAAACTCCTTGGAGGTTTTCGTCTGGACGAGCAGAATGGAGCCTTCACTGATTGGTCAGGCTCCATCACGTGACCACTTCCAGAATAAAATTGTTGTTAATCTTGGCTAACGGAATAGAACACAACACAGATGATCAGTTACAAGTGTCGCTGACCTTGTTGCTTAACAGCTGTTGTGCGGTTAAATCGTGCATTTTACGACACTAAGAAAACGTAGTGGTGTTGATGAAGCCTCAGTCAATGTGGACTCCACATGGGACTCTAAACCTTACACTAACCCTAACCTACAGGTAAACAAAGCCTGCTCAAACCTGATTTGTCAAACAAGAAACAGAAAGCAGAATGTTTCCAGCTCCAAACTCTCGTCCCTCAGAGATCAGAGATTATACTGTGACCTACTACATTTGTCTTTTCTTCAAGGATTTTTCAATTGCATGATATTTATGTGACCTTGAGTAAAGACGTCAGATTACGGAGTCTCACACATTTCTGGGTCATCTTCTATCACGGTTAAGAGGAGAAATGATTGGCAGGTTCTGTGTGGGGACAACAAAATAAAGTTCCTTCAGTCCCTATTATCAGATGCCCAGCAGAATTTCCTTTGTCTCCTGCTGCGGCTGCTTGTTATTTCCAAAGTGCTTTGAGAATTCCATTTCAGAGCATCAAAATGGAAAACTGCACGACAGCAGGAGGTCGGCCACCGAGCTCGGAACAGAAGACGTCTTCCTTTTTCCCCAAGAGATGCCTTTTTCTGATTGTTATGATTTGACCCATCGCAAACAATGAACACAATAAGAAAACATGAAAGCGGAAACCCATGCTGTGATGGTGGCGGGGAGAATCCTGTTTGAGAATGGAAAATATATTTTCTCTGTGATTTGCTGGAGTGATGTAGAAGGTTCTAACAGATTCTCTTTCTGTCCACACAGACATCGACGAGTGCTCCTTCGACCGCGCCTGCGACCACTTCTGTGTGAACTCTGCCGGCAGCTTCCAGTGCCTGTGTCACAAGGGCTACGTCCTGTACGGCCTGGCACACTGTGGAGGTGAGGCTTCATCTCATACCTCCCTCACTCTTCCTCTCTGCGTCCTGCACTTCATCGCTAACCCTCTACCAGTCCCTGTTTAGCAGCAAAAACACAAGAACACTAGAAAGAGATGATTAATGTTGATTGAAATTCCTTCTGACAGCTTTTATGGGACCAGAGCAGAGATTGATCTGATAAATTAAAGCGTTTTATCGACTTGAGATCATCTCTGATTAATTTCCGAGGCATGTTTCAGTCTGTAAATTTAGTTTCCTACTTTATTTGAGTGTTTTTAAACATCAAAGTGACTGAAGTGATGTCAGTGAGATGGTCAGGCTTTGAATTTGGTTGAAAATAAAACGTGTCTAGTATTGAGTGGATTCAATACATTCACAGTTTATTGAGAGAGGATTGTCATGAAAGCAAATGAGCGCCACCATGAGGTTAATGGGTTAATAATTATGATTGTGACATATCCCAATTAGTGTTGATTGGGATATTCTCCCCTTTGAGTTATTATAGCTTTGCTAGCCTCAGTTGTACTTTGTGTTTAGTGCTAATTAGCAAATGCTAACATCCTACGATATGTTGGTGGAGATAAACATTTTCACACACGTTCGCCGGCGCTAGTTCCTGACGTCATCACCCTATAAACCAGTTAACTTAATTTTAGAATCGGCTTTAAATAGTAAATAACTTCTAATATGAACTAGTCAAATGTTTCATTTTTGTCACTTTCTGAAATGTGTGTCTGTCTCTCACAAGCACTTAACACCAATACAGGTAGTTTTAGGATTAACATGCACACGTTAGAAATAATATACTGTATATGTCTGTCACAATTGATCCTTTGTACCCGCTCTTGTTATCATGTAAATATTTCAAGATGCTGCTTTAACGTTCTAAATACATAAATACAGCACATGTTGTGTACAGCGGTGAATAGGACCTTCAGAGGAGCACATGCACAATCAGTATTGATGAAATGTAAAAATCAACATAAATCATCTCGACAGATTGTCCATCAAAGCATTTTATTATTACTGCTCCTGTCAAGTGATCATTCTTCAAAAAAAATCTCTTCATTCTGATGTCAGAGATGTTAGAGTTGCAGAACAACAAGAAACGAAAGGAATCAACATCAGTGAGCTGTTGTGTTGCTGTTGTTTTGCTTTTCAGCAGCTTACTCATAAATCTGGATGTCACAGTCCTTGAAAACACATCAGAGCGGTAGAGTTGCCGCATGCATCTGCGTTCAAGGATAAAAGTAAATGTAGCTAAATGCTGGCTCTGATGGATTTCCCATCAGGAGCCAGTTTTAAGTCTCCGCAAGTTGATTCCTCAAATGGACTGAAATGAGCTGAAACAGGTGGCTGCCCGGAAGGCAGGAAATCAATCTGAGAGCCCACGCTACACTTGGCAGTAATGTAAAATGTAGACGATTTGCGCTGCAGTTAATGGACTAAAACATGAGAAACCATCGGCGTCAGGCGGAGGAGGACCACGTCCATCAAGCAGCAGCAGGTACACTGTACTCTGGTGAGGAACGAACAGCAGAGGTAGCCTTTGGTGTCAGGAGGTGTGTGTGGGGGGGTGCGTCGGCTCTGCCCGGCAGGCAGCTGAGAGAGGCCCACCAGAGCACATCAGGATGTTGTGGCGGCTCTTTCATGGAGTGTGTATCACCAGTTAGGATCTGCTGCTGTCTCCAGCGCCTCAGGGCCTCACAGTAGTTGTGAGAGAGACAAGGAGAGAGAGAGAGACAGCATACGCACTCACATCTCAGCAATACGCAGCTCTGCAGTGATTTGTTCTGTGCTTTGTTTTCGTCTCTGTTCTTTGACAAGTCTGCTGATCAGGAATGTTGCAACAAAGACGAGAGCAGCGGTAAAGTTAAGATGTATGGGATTGTCAGGTCTGCACAAACCCGACAGTGCAGTTAATTAAACCCTCAAAAGGTTACATGATGTTTCCTGTCCGTATCTCCGCTGTCACAATCTAATAAAGATAACCGTGCCTTTTAAAAAGCTCCTGTAGGTCATAGGATCCTTTCCACAATAGGCAGCTGTACTCGCTGTCAGCTCAGGGAATAGAAAGCTGCAGAATTGGCTCTGTGAGGCCTTTTACTCACATGATGGACGGTGATCAGGCCCCTGAGCTGCAGTGAGGAGAAGATGGGCAGGCGTAAATGACTCTCTGTTCCATTGTTGAGCGGAGCGGTGATGAATGATTTCCCTCGCCTTTCATCGGCGCTGTCGGAACTGTTCGATAGCCTCCGAGATTTATGGCTCTGGCTGCTGTACTTTCTCCACTCCGGGCCATAACCAAGGTTATGTTATTCCCAGTGTGGTTCATCAGCCGAGATATAGCTGTCAAACAAGGCAGAAAGCTTTGCTCAGTGTTTAACAATAGACTCACCCTAAGCCAACCCAATTAGGTCGGTGACCTGCTGTCAAGCATTGTGCCGAGGCCCGTCGACATTCCTCCCAAGTGAGAGTATATCCAGCCATTCTCCCTCTCAGCTAGCAAAACAATCCACACATATTTTGCTTATCTGGTAAGAAAATAGAGTTGCAGCTAAGTAGCCGACTTGGTCAGTGGTTTTGTGTTTACGTCATCTGATCCAGGCAGCGTGGAGCTGAGCAGGGCGGCTTTATCTACACACAAATGTGTTTATAGAACCAAGCAAAAGACACGGTCATACACAGGAGAGATTAAAGTTTTGTAATTGTAACTCTTATGAAACCAAGTTTAAATTCACTAGATCTGGATTATTTTATTTGCATCCACACCAAATTACGCACGTTCATAAATATCAGTCCCCTAAACAAGCCGGATCTCTTTTTTTAATGCAGATCCATGAATTATTCCCTGAGAAATCAACGGAAAAGTTGAAAAACGTTTTTAAAGAAAGCAAAAAAATAAAATTCCCCTGATCTGCCCCCTAATTCCGATCCACACCAAGATTAAATGGGTTCTACCATGACAAAACCACATCCTTCCACCAGGTTTCATGGTCATCAGTCCAGTAGTTCCTGTGTAATCCTGTTCATTAACAAACAATCAAACAGACAAAATCCTGGCCTTCTTTTCGGGGGGTTAATTATAACCTGACTGTTCAGACTTCTCAGAGTTTAGTCAGAGTTTTCCCTTCTCGTGCTCATGCTGGGATGTCGGCTGCACTGGGAGTTGCTGATGTTGATGAGTAAGCTCAGAAAAATTGATCAAAATCTGAAGATGTTGATGTTTCAACGAGCTCCCAAACCCGCCCTGAAATTCCTCTACGTGACACAAAGCAGTTGTTGAAATTAAATGTTAGATTGTCTTGTTGCGTCCTTGTACTCCAAGCTCTTCTCCTCTCTTGTTCTCTGAGAGCACAGAATGAAAAGACCAGAGAGACATGGAGAAAGGTCAAAATTTGTCCTGTTTGGTTGCAAAGTGCGCGAAGGAACAAAGAAGTCAAAACAGCAGTGTGCTGGTGGATGAGCTCAGCTTCCATCAGATATTCATTAGAGCTCTTTGTCTTTTAAGCGAGGACAAGCAGCCATCGCTCACCAGCATCTCGGGCTGGCACGACGCGGCTGATGAAGTCATCATCTTCTTCTGGGAGTGCAGAGGCGCACAGACTGTTTTTAATCAGGGTGAATAATTAAATGAGACAGGGAAGAGCATTTCATATCAGCAGGCCCCCGATCATCCATCACTGCCATTATCTACGCCTCTCTCTCTATCTATCTCTCTCTCTCCCTCGCTCTCTCTCTCCCGGTGTCCCCCCCCACTTTGTCCGCGGCCTGGCTCGCTCCCCGGCAGCTTATTTCCTGTCTGGCGTCAATGGCGGCCGGCTTGCATCTGGAACCCGGATGCTTTTGGTGGTTTGAGCTCAGCTTGTGTTTTGAAAAGGTGATTATGATTAGTTGGGCCTCACATGAGACGTCCCCCCCCACCCACACGGAGGAGAGCACAGCAGTTCTGACCATGAAATTGAAGGAAAACACGGAATCACTTCTGTTTACACGCAAACACATTAATCTTCCCTTGATGTGAGTCTCTGACAGGACGGTTCCAGCTGACCTCAGAGAAACTCCTCATAATGATTTCATTCGACAGAAAATTAACTCCAGATTGTTTCGATACTTTTCTCTTGATGTTTTGAGCCTTTTTTTTTGTAACTAAACATCTATGTGCCAACGTTTCTATTCGCAGATATCGACGAATGCAGTATAAATCGTGGGGGGTGTAAATATGGCTGCATCAACTCTCTGGGGAGCTACGAGTGTACCTGTCCACCAGGGTACAAGCTGCACTGGAACCGGAAGGACTGCGTTGGTACGTAGCAGCACTGCCCCCGTGTGGCCGATCCACTGAGTCACACTCTGAACTCATTGGTCTCCTCTTGGCTGTGGGAAACATCTGTGTGTGTGTGTCTCTCTCAGCTGTGTTTGTTTAGATATATTACCTTACTGCCAGTCTATAGAGTATATATACCCTGAAACTGTTGGACACAGTCTTTCATATCATGTCCCTGGAACATGGAATAACATACACAGCAATATCAAGCTCAACTCATTATTATCCCCAGAATGATTTAAGTTTTTAATCTCAGTTTTATTTTACCTCCTGTTGTTCTTGTTTCAGTTGATTAATTTGCCTGAAATGTAATATTCTGAAATGTATTATTTCCTGAAGACTTTACTTCTGCTCTTGTTTTTTGCTATTTGGCACTTTTTGTGTTTCTTGTTTGTGTTTTCTTTGTGTCGTGGATTGCTTTGTTTATTTTCTGTGTCTACCTACCTTTCCCCTCAGAAGTCCTGAAGTGTTTTGCTGGACTGGTGGCGCCCAAAGCAACACTGACCTGTAGCAAGACGGGCAAGAAAGAGAGCTGCTCCCTCACCTGTGCCTCTAAAGCTCACTATCTGGCAGGTACGTCCCTCCCAGGGAGAGTGCACTCTTTCTGTTCTAAACCCTGGAAGTCAAAGAAGTTTACATCTTTGTTTGTAATCTTCTCCAGAGTCCGACAACAGCTACTCAGTCAGTTGTGGTATCCCCATCTTCAGAGGAAAGTCTCCCTCCAGGTTCAACTCCAGCAGTCAAAGCTGCATAGGTTCGATTCCCTCCAGATTCTTCTGATCACACAACAATTCAAACACACTCTCTGTTTCTGTGTGCTCTTACACGCTGTGGTTGTGTTTGTGTGTAGAGACTCTGGCTCCTCCAGTGAAGCAGACGGCTTCCTTCAAGATCAAAAACGCCAAATGTCACCTGCACCCAAAACTGACCGGGAGGACGGAGGACAGGGGACGGACACTAGGACCTGGTCAGTCTTTGTGTGTTTGTGTGTGCGTGTGTGTGTGTGTGTTTGTGCGCTGTTTTTTGTTGAAAATTTTAGGAGCGTATCGGTTATTTTTTCAAACCTTTTTTCCTGCAAGCAAATCAAATGTGAGGATTTTTACTCTTGCTACTTGTCATATAACTTCATATTATTATTAATATATTCATTTAATCTTTTTATCAGAATATTTTTAGGTTTATATTTAAGAAACTTCTATATATTGAATTTGGACATTTTGAATTATTTTTAGATTTATTCTGATATATTTATGTTCATTTTAACTCAATATTACCAGGTTTATTTTGACATATTTCTGTATAATTAACTGAATATTTTCATTTTATTTTTGATTTATTTATATACATTTTAGATGAATATTTTGTTGTTTTAGATTATTGGCAAATTATGAGATAACATTTAATAGAAGAGATATGTAGTTGACCAATGAAGAAAATAATCAGCAGATCAATAGTTGTAGCCCTAATGTAATTTCTAATGACTGAATAAATGGGGCTTTGCAGGTTAATCTCACACAGACTGTGATATCATGTGTTCACAGGAGGGGGGCAGCCCTGCAGCAACTGCCTCGTAACGTTTGTCAACCTCAAGTGTGACTCCTCAAAGAAAGCCAAGGGACGACGTGCTCGTAACCCGTCCAACAAAGAGGTGACTCGCATCACTCTGGAGCTGGAGGCCGAGGTCAAACCTGGAGACACCACAGGTCGGTCACCTCACTCAGAAGAACACGTTGTTGACCTTGGGGGCGTGTTGTGCCACAGATTTCACCGTCAGTCATTATTCTTTTTTTTTATTTCTTACGTCAATGTACCTATAACCAGGCAGTTGTAATCTCAGCTGCCTGAGACAGCGCATGGAGAAGCAGGTGAAGACGTACATCAAGGCTCTGAAGAAGTCCATCAACCAGGAGCGCTTCCTGATCCGAGTCGCGGGCCTGGAATACGAGGTCGCCCAAAAGCTTCCCCAGGCTGCTCCCAGTCAAGAGAACTGTAACCCGGGCTCGGAGCGGGACAGCGGCCGATGTGGTAAGAGCGTGGAGCGGGACCAGGGCTGACTAGTCACCTGTCTTAGTGCCGTTAGATGTGAGAACCATAACTAGAGACTCTGAATTGAATCCTATATCAGAACGCATGATGCCATAAACTGCAGTACACTGAAGTAAACGCTCTTTACCACCTGTACAGTCTCATGCAATCAAACTCAACTGAAGTCTATTTTTATGATGCCACACGTGCTCCTGTGCACGTAGTGATATTAATTAACTTGTACAGTGTGTTTTAGCTGTGAGGTCATAGTCAGTGGAGGAAGAGAACTGAACTTTATTCAGATGTGTTTCTAATATGTCAATCGTAAGGACAATAACCTTTAATACAACTTTCGATAAAATATATTCAACCTGTATCTATGATCTCTATGGTAATAGACATATAATTGGATTTACACATTGAAAAGTGTATCTGGTAAAGTGAACAGTGTATTCATGTTTAGTGGATCATCTGTTCCAGGGAGGAGAAGCAAACTGAAATCAAGACTTGGTCTAAGGTTTGCATTGTTGTTTTTTAAATGTTTGTCGTCTCTGATTGGATCCGTTGTGGATCTTCTCTCAGTCAGATGTTTGTCGGGGTCGTATTACCACGGCGAGCAGGAGCGCTGCGTCCAGTGTCCACCGGGCACTTTCCAGGAGAGGGAGGGGCAGCTGGCCTGTGACCTCTGCCCCGGCAGCGACGGCCACGGGCCTGTGGGGGCACGGAACATCTCCTCCTGTGCAGGTAGCTCCAGAGACAATATCAAAGAGGTGGAAATGTGTTTAGATTAAGAGCTTACTCTCTGTGTTCTCCAAATCAAATCCAGGCCAGTGTCCGACCGGCTCCTTCTCCAGCGACGGCTTCAAACCGTGTCAGCCGTGCCCTCACGGAACCTACCAGCCCGATTTGGGACGGACCCTGTGCTTCCCCTGTGGCGGAGGACTGGGCACCAAGCGGGAAGGGGCCAGCTCCTTCCACGACTGTGAGGTCAAAGGTCAGCGTGTGCTCCTTTTGATTAAAAAGGCAGAAAAATAGACTCAATCAAACATAACTACAGCCACTGACTTGTCTTTCTTTCTTTCCCCTCCACCCTGCAGTTCAGTGTTCTCCCGGTCATTACTACAACACCACAGTGCACCGGTGCATCCGCTGCCCCGTGGGCACCTATCAGACAGAGTTCAGACAGAACTACTGTATCTCCTGCCCAGGAAACACCACCACGGACTTTGATGGGGCCACGAGCGTATCCCAGTGCAAGAGTGAGCCTGGAAGTGACGGTTTAGTGTTGTGTGTGATTTCTCAACCAGCCGCTGGAATCTAATGTGTTTTGTGTGTGTGTGTCTAGACAGGCAATGCGGTGGAGAGATGGGCGAGTTCATGGGTTACATTGAGTCACCGAACTACCCCGGTAATTACCCCGCCAACGTGGAATGCATCTGGAACATCAACCCGCCCAGCAAGCGCAAGATCCTCATCGTGGTGCCGGAGATTTTCCTGCCCTCCGAGGACGAGTGTGGAGATGTGTTGGTGATGAGGAAGAACTGTGAGTGTCCTCTCCTTTTCCAGTCTTCAATTTACTGTTTGAGAAAAAAACAGTTTGCTCATCGTTGTCCCGTCTGTGCCCCTGCCAGGGTCAGCCACGTCCATCACCACCTACGAGACGTGTCAGACGTACGAGCGGCCAATCGCCTTCACAGCTCGCTCCAGACGGCTGTGGATCAACTTCAAGTCCAACGAGGCCAACAGCGCCCGGGGCTTCCAGATCCCCTACGTCACCTATGATGGTATGGGACACGCCCCTTCATCACAGCAGCTGCTTTTTACTACTAATATGAGACTAATTTTAAACTCTATGATGAGTTTATTATCACTTTATAGACTGTAACTTTGAAAAGACAACATAAAATCCTTCCTCTTACATGTAAAAAGCTTTGGAAAATCCAGTATCAAGTGTTAAGAAAGAAGTTTTTAGATAAACTCACTCAGAATTATAGAAAATCTAATGGAATTCAATGTGTAATTACTTCATGTGGCCACAGTAGGCGCTGTTTACAATAAAGTTTTAAGATTATACTTTTTTGATAATCAGTATATAATAGGACCTTGGAATTTGTTTGGGAGGCTGTATGTTTCTTTTAAAAACATTAATATAATTATACTAATAATACTAACTGATACTGAAGCTGTGTCTTTGTTTTGTATTTTTTTGGGGATCATGCCTGTATTATATTATTCCCCAGCTAATCCTGTTTTCTATGTGCACGCCATGTTTTTCAACATGTCCCTCGGTGGCTTGTAACCGTGTCCTGTGTTGTCTCCCGTGTGTTTCTCAATGCAGAGGACTATGAACAGCTTGTGGAGGACATAGTGAGGGACGGACGACTCTACTCTTCAGAAAACCACCAAGAAATCCTCAAGGTGTGAACAATGATTTATTCTGACTGTGTTTATCTTGTTTTCTTTAATCGCGCTTGAGCTGTAAGATATTGTTGGGCAAAGTTAAACTGCTGCTAACAAATATATTGGTGCTAGCATTGTGTTACAGCATCAGATGTCATCGTAACCATGGCAATGTGTGTTTCAGTGTGAAGTTTACACACGTTTTTATTTCCCCAACAGGATAAGAAACTGATTAAGACTCTTTTCGACGTGCTGGCTCACCCAAACAACTACTTCAAGTACACCACTCGGGAGTCCAACGAGATGCTCCCCCGCTCCTTCATCCGCCTCATCAGCAGCAAAGTCTCCGCCTTCCTGCGACCATACAAGTAAAAAGGTCGCGCGGCCGACGCATTGGATCGTGACCTCCCCCGACATCCCGCCCCCCCCCACCCCCCAGCCACCCCTCAGCCTTACAGGCCACATCCCGCAACTCTCACAGGGCTTAAAAAAGAAAAGAAAAGAAAAGAAAACGAAACACAAAACCTTCCACCTTGTTTACCCTCTCGAATTTTCCATAGGCTTTGACAATAAACACTATGCAGACCTGAAGAGAACATTATTTGTGTTTTAGGTTTACTTCCTGTCCGTTTCCGCTCAGCGCAGGTCTGCAGCCCCGAGCTCAAACCCTGTGTAGAGTGTGTGAGTGGGTTTGGGTTTTTTCTATTGTGTTGTGAAACAAAACCACACACACACACAGAAAATAACAATAGAAACGTCGACTTCAGACAGGGAGTGATGTTTGGTGTGTGTGCGGTTTGAGCTTGATAGAGCTTGTTGTTGTCGTATTTGCTTAAATGAGGGGTCTGAGTCCCAGCTCCAACTCCTACCATTAAGTATGACTGTGTGTGCGTGTTGTGTAAGTGTTGTGTAACCCCCCGGTTCCATCTTCAGTGTCTGTGTGCCGCCCTTCGAGGAGCCGTCGCTGGATCTCATGTCGCAGCTTCGCTCCAGGTCATTTAAAGCCTTACTTATATTTGAGCTCTTAGAGCGACTTCCAGGAGTTTTACTGTTAAAACAGTTTGTCTGTGTTTTGTTCCGTTGTGTTGCTCTTTTACAAGCCAACTTAAAAAAAGCAAATAGATCAATTGATTTTATTCCAGGGACACCCGCGGACAATTGAGGGGACGAATAACAAACTAATAATAATAGTGAGAGCCACAGAAAATGAGATAATGGGACGGAAGGTGGAACATGTCTCAGTGAGAGAGAGAGCGGGAGAGAGAGAGAGATAAAGAGAGAGAAAGAGAGAGAGAGAGAGAGAAATGTCTTTGAGGGACATTACGTTTGCTGCTTCTTTTAAAAGGTCACTTTAATTCTTCAATCTCATATTGTCTTTCCGATGTACTCTACACACTTATAGTCCACGGGTTTTAAAACCGGCGGAATCTGAATAACTCTTTAATTCTCACACACAGTTGATAAATTGATAATCTCACATTTCCTGTCAGTGGATTTTTTCTAGTTTCACCGTGTACTATTATTTTTTTTATTTTTTTTCAACAATCTTGTAAATAATGAAAATAAATTTGACGAGGGTTGAATTCTTTGATCCTAATTTGTTTATGCAGGACACCCTTTAAAGTTGCGCCCGTCTTCAGATCCAAAGACACCTAGTACTTACGCCCCGCTCCATACACCCCGCTCACGTTTTATTCTGTCCCAATGAAGACAGCTCTTCCAAAGACTGCCCCAGAAAAGAGGGGAAGGTCAAGTTGTTTGTGCACTAGATTTAGAAGCCGTCATTCGACCTTTTCACTACGAGTGCAACGAACGAAAGAAGACAACACCTTTAACTTTGGTCACGCACTGTTGTGACACACAAAACGTCTGTGAAAAGTGAAGTGGGCGTCGGTCTTGTTGAGACTCGTATGAAATATGCGTCACTATTGGCAGAGGTCTTGGATTCATCGTGTCTCTCTTATAAGTATTACGGTAACCTAAAGGGAAGGAACATTGCTTTTGAGAGTCGAGTTGTAAGTTTGTGAAAATAAAGTTGTGATATCAAATTTGATTTTGATTTAGTCACAAAACCATGACAATAAAAAGTCAGATTTTAGACCTGCGGGCAACGTTAAAATGAGGAATCAGGTTACTTATCGGGACTTTTAAAAAGATTGTGAAAGAGTTTATTTCAAAGAAAGAAGCAAACAGATACAGACTTGAGGGAAATAGACTTTTTTTGTGGAGGAGGGAAATGTTTGGTGGTCGATTGTGTATCTTTGGTTACATCACAGTTTCTCGAGAAGATTTTGGATCCAGACGAAGTGGAACACAGGTTCTAATAGCAGCTCATTCACTTTTTATTTATTCTCTTGATATTATTACTTTCTTCCCAGTTACGACTTTATCCTCACAATATTGCAACTTAACTCTCGAAACGACAGAATTTCCCATTGTCCTCTTAACGGGCAAAATACAAAAAAAAACTAAATCCGTTAAAATGTGATTTAAAGATAATGGTATTTGGTGTGTTTAAAAATATGTAGATATATATATGTTGTGAAATTAAAACAGCGACCAAAACAGGGTGAAATAATTTATGTTTAATCAAATCGGACACTTTGCTTCATGTTAGGATCTGCAAAGTAGCCGAGGAGCAGAATTTGGCATTTGGGCATTTTCACGTGTGTATGGAAGCTACAGCCGGCCGATAGTTAGCTTAGCATAAAGAGTGGAAATGGAGGGAAACAGCTAGCCTTGTCCTGTCTGCCCACCACATTTCTTAAGCTCGATTATTAACACATTAAGACTTTTTGATGTAAAATTCTGAGTGTGGAAACAAAAGTGTGTGGCTTTTACTGAAGGGCTGATCGAGCACAGGGAGAATCGGCAAGAAAGTGCATGAGCAAATTTCCCCAAAATGTCCGAGCTACTACTTTTAATATCAGTGTCATCAGTGCAGACGGCTACAGGGTTAGTCTGTGGGCAAGTGACAATGATTATTTCCCCCCCCCAAAACTTTAACCCACATATTCAAAAAAATTAAAATTGAATCGACGCTCACTCCCTGATAACGAATGAATAGATCAGGGAGGATGATTTTTGTAAATGTAAATAAAGATGACGCGGTATCATGCACCTGCAGGTCTCCACGCACCCGAGCTCTAGGATGACACAAAGGGAATTTGACCACATTGTCAGATTTGAGGGCAACGATGGGCCAAGCCATGAAAAAAACGAACTCCTTCCATACACATCTCACTTAAATACTTATTTTACATTTACTCCTCAGTGCAGACGTCATCACTCCCACCGCCGGCCCACATGCCCTCATTCCCCCAAAACACCCCCCCACCCCCCCTTCCCAGCCAAAATCATCATCATCATCATCATCATCATCATCATCATCATCATCATCGTCGTCTTCTCCTGCAACCTGTAGTTTTTTGTTTTTGTTTTTAATTGTTGCCTTTTAACAAGAGTTTGCTATGATGTATCATAGAGTTGATAATGATATTTGCACTTGAATTGTTATTGCTCATGTAAAAAAAAATGTCTGGATTTTGTATTGTCTTTTTAAATGAATGGAATTTGGTGTTCTTATGTTCTCGTAGCTTGTTTGTCCATGAAATGCTCACTCACCGTTTAGTCTCTAGAGATGATACACATACAGTAACATTATCCACTGTAAAGAAAAAGAAATGTACAGAGGTGAATGGAACAAGTTTGTACCTGTTGCTGCCCAGAAACACTTATTGAAATAAACAAACTGTACTTCAGCTTCATTTCAAACACACTTTTAATGTCTGAAAGTTAAGTTTCAAGAGCAAATAAGATTATTATTATTGGCTCGATTGAATACTCTGGTTTTGCATTTCATTTCCCAACCGGACGCCCTGAGAAAAAAAACATATTAATTTTGAGTTTATAGTGTTTATAAAGTACAAACATATCAAGTCTCTCAAACAGTTGTTTACTTACATGTGCGTTTACACTTGGGCAGGCCAGGTGACCACTGGCCATCTTGACCACAGGTAACGGAGCTCTGGCCGATCATGGTGTAGCCTGTGTAGCACTCGATGGATATGGTGTCCCTGTATTGATACAGGTTCCTCTGAGCTCCAGCCCAGGAGGCCCTCGACACAATTGGAGACGCACATGTAATCACTGCAAAGACAGGGGGGTTCAAATTTTAGTTTAGCTCAGGACGAAGAAATTAAGTTGTACAAAAAAAACAGGCTGCGTCTGTCTGGGACCTTTGCATGTAGGAGGAGGTGAGCTCCACGTCCCGTTGTTGGTGCACCAGATCTCCTTCGGTCCAACAAGGGTTCCCTCACGACACCGATAGCCAATCACGGTCCTGAACGTGTACGGAGGCTCCTGACGGTTGTTCATCTCTGCGTTGGTCCCCTGTGGAGCCTCCTCACACACCACAGCTGGAGGAGATGCCACAGATGTAGAAAATATTACTAAAGAGATTCAGGACATTTAGAATTGAAGATGTTTTTGTTTGTTCACAGCACCTTCACAAACAGCCACACGTCCATCCCAGCCGTTATTCTTACAGTTCCTGGTGGCCTGTCCGACGAGAGTAAACCTGAGGACAGGATATAAAAAGAGAAGAGTTAAATATGTAGAAAACAGTCTGAATGAAAGAAGAGCTTGAATTGTGTTGTGCTGTCTCACCCGTTATCACAGACGGCTGTAGCAGTGTCTCCAAACTCCAGTCCTGTGTATGTGAACTGTCCATTCAGAATCTCTCCTGCAGAGCCACACTGCTTTGCTTTTAAAGACGACAACAAGAACCCTCTTAGAACTTGTCAGAACATTATGAACTTGAAAAATATTGTTTACATTTTTATGTCCACTGATCTGAAAAAATAAAAATGTTAACCAGCTTAAAATGAATTTAATTCGGTACTGAATTAAGTTTGTTCAAAGGAAAGTATTTGTGATATAACTAGTTGGTAAACAATGTTTTTAGATTGTTCATATTTATAGATCACAGAGTTTTATATATTCCTTCATCAAGACAACCATGCTGAAAATTGTTTAGGATTAGAAACTATTGCTGCATGGAGGGTACCAGATGACTTCACATTCCTTTAAGTTATGAATCAAGTACTGTTCATGACGTCAAGATTTCAAAGACCTCAACCATCATCTCCTCAGTAAAATACAAAGCTTCACACTAAAGTTTGACTGTTACAGAATCTACAAGTTCTCACGTTCACACTTCAGGAACAGCGGCGTCCACTCCCCGTTCATGCACGTGCGCAGTCTGCTGCCCCCAGCTGGAGCGTGTCCGACGTCACACGTGTAGTGGACCCGGTCGCCGGACATAAAGGTTGTCATGGTGATATACTTGTCAGCGAGGTTGGCGTTGTGTGTTTTTATGGTGAGCGGTTTGCCACATCCACCTGCTGGAGAGGAAAGTGAGGAGTGAACTTCCATCAAGGCCCAACAGGCTGATTCAATTCCCTCATGTTTGTTTGGAATTAGTTCTAAAACTTTTAAAGACACATACTAACTGTTTTTCTACTGAATCCACATCATCACAGCCACACTTTGAATGTAGTTACAGGTTTCTAGTCCCATTTGTTATTGTTCAGCACCTTGATAAACCTACACCCTATAGAACCACATTTAAACACGCTAGATTCCAGATTTTTATTTGTATCTGAAACAGTTTGAATAACAATCATAAAATAAATATGTACTGAATATCGTTCACCAAGATCCATGATTTATTCCCTTAGGAGATTGGTGTCATAAATATGATCCTGTCTCACAAAGCTAGGAAGTGAAAATATAATCCTGGATTTTAAATGTGGAGATCAAATTCATACTCGTGAACATCATGTCAAGTCATTGGAAAGATTCTCAGCTTCATAGATTTAATTATCTGAAATAAAACTGAAATGTGAGACTTTCCTCCTCCTCCTCCTCCTCCTCCTCGTCCTCCTCATCTCTGCTAACTACAGTTACTGTCATCCTTCTGTTCCTGAGTGACAGTCTTAAATATGCCCAGAACATTATGATGTCACAGTGGTGTTAACCTTCAGCAGGAATATCATCACTTCTTCATTAATTCGTGAGTTATGTGCTTTGTGACCAACAGAATTCCCCTTTGTCCAGATCTGTGCCAAATTTTCCCGACCTATATCGCATCCTGTCATCAAGTTTCATGGAAATCTATTCTGTTGCTTTTGTGTAATCTTGGCAATAATTGTTTATCCAGAAGTAAACGTACTTTCTTTGCGAGAGGGCTGATCAGGTCCTTCGGTCGAGGGCAGACACCGAGGGAGCCGAGGAAGCCACCGTCCATCGGGCCCACATGTGACCTGCTGAGCTCCGTCCAGCTGGAAGCCCGGACTGCAGGTGAAGGTCACGTTGTCTCCCACCTGGTTCACAGACACTGTCCCACCAGCCTTCACAGAGTGGTCCACTGCAGGGGGGGAGCAGGTGGCCACTCTCTCTTCTGAGAAATAATCACACTTCATTAATGTGTAGTAAAAAGTACAGAATTTCTCTGAAACCTAGACAAATACATGGAAAATACGAGTATTCAAGTACATGTACCTACATTTTGTACTTAAGAAAATGTACTTTGTTCCATCATTGTGTTAAATTACTCAAGGTTCAGACCTCTGAAAATATTGAACATAAACTGAGAAAATAAAGTACCATCAAAGCACACAAGTGAAATATTTGTGTAACAGCAGACGACACAACTCTGCTGGAGACGATCTGAAAAAATTTGAAACTCACAATCCTGCCCCACACGGAGGAGAATGTGATTTTAGAACAGGTGAGTTCATCCCTGAATTACAAAACACTGATGTGACGTCAAGCCGGATTACTCAATATCTATTTCCACAGCTTTATTCACAAGGGATCAACAGCGTCACATCCAGGGAGCGGTTACTGGTTCTTAAAGACACAATACGTCACAGTTCAATTCACCTCCATGTTTCTTCATACCAAAGAAGATGACCGAGTTTCAGACCCACCTTCACATTTCGGGAATTCACCGGTCCACCCAGAGCTCTTGCATATCATGTAGTTCAGTCCCTTCAGAGTGAATCTGTCAACATGGAAGGAAATCAGCAGCACAGTCACACACACAGCTGACCAGGTTTTCTATGAGAGTCCTCGGGTACAACTTACCCCTCATTGCACGTCGCGAAAACCTTCTGCCCGATTAGTGAATTCCCGCTATAGTCGAACTGTCCATTAGGTAGATCCCCAGCCTTTCCACATGCTCTCTCTGTAAGAATGTGATAGAGAGAGAGGGAGAGAGAGAGAGAGAGAGAGAGAGAGAGAGAGAGAGAGAGAGAGAGAGAGAGAGAGAGAGAGAGGGATGGAAAGAGGTAAATAATCAATCAGAGCTAAAGACTGGAATCTGACTACCTGAGTATTTAAAGGTCTTGACCTCACAATGCAAACAGCCTCGATATAATGTTTGTGTCCTTGATTCAATGCCATACAAATGAAACTCAATAGAATTCTCCAGATGAAGAAAAGACACATATTTCACCAGCTGCTGCAAATCCTTCACCACCCTCAGAAAGTTTTACCAAACACTATACATGAAAACTTTCTTATGAACTTTTGAAATACACAGAAAGTATAATGTATTTCTCAGGTGTTCAAGAAATAGATCAAAACAAGACAATCTATTGCAAACAACCTCCCCCCTCAATCAACATTGGGACAGCTCCCTGTTACATTGGGAGATATTTCATATCCATGCAGGTCTAGGAAATAAATAATATATAGTATGGTAGTATTGGTTGTCTACCACGCAGGTCAACCATCAGGCCGCTAGGGGTCGTTAGGCTGCTTCTCAAATTGACTCACATAAAGTCCCTGCCCAGGTTGAAACGAATCCTCTCGGTGGAAAACAACATTAAAAGTGTATTTCTGATATTAAATAAATTATGTAATTAACTTACTCTCGCACTTCAGCATCAGTCTGGTCCATTTTCCTTGCCGACACTGCACATACATATTGCCTTTGGAAGTGAACTCCTCCGGGCAGCTGAAGCCGACCCACTGCCCGCTGCTGAAGCTCCTCTGGCGGCTGAACCTCGCATCCAGTCGGGCGTGCGGAGGCTCCGGAGGTGCAGAGCATCTCTTTGCCCCATGGGCTTTACATTTTGGGAAGATCAGCGACCGTCAGTGAACAACATCAGAAATAATCACATTCAGTGTTTTTCCTTTTTGTTGGTGTTGGTGGGAGATTTACCTGAAGCGAGTAAAGCAGAGAATAAACCCAGAGACGCTATCAAAAGACTCCTCATGGTTGTGTCCTGTGAGAAACTAAAGGAAGAGAGGATTAAAGAGATGAGGAGGAGAGGAGTCATTTATACAGGGGGGGTGGATCATTCTCTCACTCACTCACTCACACACACACACACACACACACACACACACACACACACACACACACAGACATGCACAAACATGCACACACAACCAGAGCAGACTGAAGTGACTATTTATCTTTTTCTCTTTTCTTTTTTCTGTAATCTTGTGTGATCTTCAAAAGGCTTTGAATTGATTTTCTTTATTATTATTATTATTATTATTATAGCTTTCATATGGAGCACAACCTTTATCTGACTGTATTTGTGCCAAGCTTGAAGAATTTCCTTCAAAGGTTTTTCAGAGTGTTCATGAGAATTGGACATAAACAAATGGAAAAAACCCAAACATAATGCTATTCATGCAATGAAAGAGCTCTTTACTTTAATTCAAAGCATTCTACATATTAAGTGAACAAACTACATAGATTTGAAAGTAGAGCATGTTTCATATACAGATATAAATATCGTTAACTATAACGTAAACGTGTGAGGGAAAAATGTGTTATAATTATTAGAATTATAAATGATCTAAAATCTGGTGATTGGCCCAGTATCTGTTAAAAGACTTTCTTTCTCTTCTGAATTAACCTGAACGATTTAATGAGATGAGCTGTTTGTTGTTCATGTTTATGTCATGTGTATGACTCAGGCCAAAACAAAACTCCATGTTAAAACTGTTTGAACTGAACTTTAGTTAATGATACGCGTAAAATAACAGTTTGCAATAACACAACAGCATTTATTTTTGAAACATCCAAGTGTTTGGCCAATCCACAGAATGTTATAATCTCATGTTACGTACATTTGATTACTACTGACACAGCCTAGCAAGGCACTTTCCCAAAAGATGAACTTTAACATCAGGAATAAATGTCAAATGAATGGCTGTGATCTGGATACTATTCAGGCAGGTCTGAGTAAACAGTATTGTTGTTGTATAAATACTAGATGGAAGTTATATACGAAGAATGTAGGTGGGTTTAAAGGTTAGTAAAATACCCTGTGTCAATCAAAACTTTATCAATTGAAATGTCAGCATTGATTTTGCAGAGTTAAAATATGATGAGCTTGTTATTATCCCAGTGGAAAGCCTAATGTGTTGGAGCTGTTAATGGACTTGAAGGAAACAGTCATTTAAGACAATGAGAGGAATAACTGTCACAGAGACACTTTAGCTGCTGCACTTTTTAAAGGGGACAGAAAAGGCTTCATTCATTTTTATCCCAGCCGACAGAAAAAAATCAAATTGATGTTTAATAATACTTCATATTATCGGATCACCAAAGGAAGGATGCACATTGCCTGGGAATGTTGAGATAAGGCAAATTTAAGACAGATTCAAACACATTAAGGCTGCATGTAGCTGCATTGTAGAGAGGCACTCTCCTGAGGTACACACCTCACACAGCTTCCTACATCTAATACAGCAGAGTCCATACATATCATGAAATTCTTATGAGCAGGAATTACAGAGCACTTTTGAAGGCTGTTGTGCAAAGGCATTGAGTTCATGTACATGTGTGCACATACACACACTCATACATACATTCCTTATCCAACAATAACTGAACTACAGGTGGGCAAAACAACAAAGATATCACAATCTTTTTCAACACAATGATGCGTGATCACAAAAGCGGATTTTGAAATTTACAGTTAAGAATATCCGGCACACAGACATTTTTTTTCTTTTTGCACCATTTGAAACACAATATTGCTTTAAGACAGTTTTCCATACGGTCATGCACATGTCCAGCGACCGAGACGACCTCAGCCACCTCTGTCCATCGTGTCCTGTTTTTCCAATGTTGGTCCAGTGAGTTAGTCGATTAAAATCCTTTAGGTTTCGGGAACCTGGTGAGATACAGACACTCTCAGTCTGTTCCTTCACACGCTTCATGATGTGGTTGAACAGATTTATCATACATCCTTTAGAAGTGTCCACCGCTGCCTCATAAACCTTCCATAAAACAAAATAATGACATCAAATATAACAATCTCTGAGATTGGACTACTTCAAGATTAATCACAAAATAAAACTCTCTAGATCGTCCGACCCTAAACTAAACAGAAAACAAGTATATACTGTTATACAGACATGGTGCACTTAAGTATGTCATGGCAGAAGCTGGTGGTGCTTTTTCCTGCTGGTCCTCAGAACTGGGGACACATCCAAGAAGAGATAAGCCTGAGATAAAGGGTAGAACATTGGGAGATATTAGTGGTGGAGACTTCAGATGTTGCACTTAAAAAGATACAAGAATAAAACTCTGAAAATACCTCTGGAGTTCTTTTCTAACTGGGAACACTGTCGTCTGTGTCTGCTGCAGTGAACCCGTTCACGGAGTCCTGCTGGAAGGCAAAGGAGAGGCAGAGACTTTCAGAGAAACATCAAACCTGTAAAAGGAATGAGCAGTTTGTTTTGACTGGCACGGACTGAGCTCCAGCTAATATTAAAATCTGAGGCCGCCAGCCACAGTAAGGCACTCCCTGTGTCTGAAGGAGTAAAACCTAAATAAAGGTCACAACAACACCGGGAAGAAACGTGGAAAACACTACAACATCCAACATGTTTGTAAGGGGGCACTGGTGTTTGTCATCAACATCCGTGTACATGGAAAACAACAATAACACAACCGCAGGTTTTTTGTACGTGAGCTGTGACCTCACACATCTGAACATATGAAGCCCAGAAACAGACAAAATGGGTTTATAATGGCAATAAAACTGGTGAACCACGGATGTGTCAAACAGACAAAGAAATACACAGACGTCATACTCTTGATTTCACAAAAAGGACAATGTGAACGGTTGCAAGGGTAAAATATGACAAACAATTAAATGTAAGTTGAGACTCCACAACAAGGAAAACTAAAGTTCTGACGGTTAAAATGAGCAACTGAAAGAGAAGAGTAAAGAAAAATTGTAAAGAAAATTTACTGTGTGAATTGATGTGAGGACATTTGACTTTTCCTTCACTCATTAGTTCATAATATTACTTATTTTATTGTCCCAACTATCATTTATATCCTCCATTTACAGAGTCTTTAAACCTGTTATATTTACCACACTGACCTGGCTTTGCAGCAACTCCGCCCCCTCCGACGCCTCGGAGAACTGCATGCTGGGTAGAGTGGGGGGCTGGGACATGCGGGCCTGTGGAGGGTTGCCCATGCTGTAGAGACGAGGACGTTTGATCTGGTCCTGGCTGGACAGCGGAGTGAAGCTGTTTCTTCTGAAGAAGGCCGGAGGCACAGCATCTGTCTGGGCTTTACTCTGCTCAGTGAGGGACACACAGGACGAGGGGGACGGATTAACACACGTCTCTTTATCAGGGACTAATTAAATCTGTCCTCGGTCTGAAATCACTGTGTCCTGTGTAACTGACTGTGAGAAGGCAAAGAGAAAAACAGCGACTGAGACAAACAGCACTAAATATAGAAGTCACTGTAATGCTCAGTCATTTAACAAGGGGGGGGGGTTCTCGGTAAATGTCTTTATGTGTTAACACCCACTCTGTCTGAAACTCTTGCCACAAACCGACACAAACAGCACAACCAGGGGACAGACTCAGGCCCTGTACTACACAACAGGAAACCTATGGTTATCAGGGTAACTGCGGGTTTAATGGTTGGAGATGAGGGATCAAGATGTATTAAAGCTCCGCCCACTGACCAATCAATTAATCTGAAATATGAAATCAACTCTCAACAGCAAGTGTCACAAAAAAGAGGATATTGGCCACGTAGGAGATAAAGCAGTTCAAATAACTAAAATATAAGCATAAATAAAAGCAAATCAAACATTCCCAATAGCTTTTAAAAAGGAGGAAAAGTTTTGAGATGAACTCTAAAATAAGCGAGGTTGAAATGTTTGAAAGAGTTGTGCCTCTCGCTGTTCTTTTCATTAACCGATGGAACAAACAGTAGAAGTGAAAGGAAAAGTTCAACATCGTGGCTAACTACGTGTTATATAGAAGTCTAAGGCTAAGGAACGGGAAACACTTTTCAAACAGATGCATATCATAGAACAAAGTGTAAACATGTACTCATTCATCCGAGTAGAAGAATGAGTGTGAAGTTTTCCTTCTGGGTAAACACAGAGCTGGAGGCTGCGGCGTCTGAGCCTGGGAAGCTTTAGAAACGACTGAATATCTGGTTCCTGAAAGCTGAAACTGCAGTGTGTAATTTTTGGTTTGAACTTGTGAATATAACCCTGACCAGAGTGTAACCGCAGTGAACTGGGTGGACGGCGACAGACAAAACAGACATGACATTCACAGAGAGAAGCTTACTAATGGTCTGTCCCTGTGGGTGTTGACGGCCTCAACCTTCAGGTCAAACATGTCCACCTTACAGCCTAAGAGAGGAGGGCGAGAGAAAAGGGCGTCACAGCTCTGTCGGGGGAAGGGTTCAGTTAACCTCTGAACTGTGTTGTGAGTCTCACCGTAAGCCACAGGCGTGAGTTTGAGGACGGTGTGCAGCGGACACTTCAGGTAAGGGAGGTCATCTGTGACAGGGGAAATAAAAATACCATGTGAGACTTTCTTTGGTTATATTCGAGGATGTTTTGCTCATGTTTGTGATGTCAGTGTTAAACTACTGCAGAGCTTCCGCTGTGCTTTGTAAAAGGCTATTTTAAATCTGTGGTGCACCATGAGCTATGGGAGGATCCAGTGGGAAAACATGCCAGTCAGAGCTGGTTGGTTTAACTGTGATTTAGCATTTACACAGATGCTGCAACAATGACCACTTCCTCTGCTGACTGATGAAACCCTCTGTCTGCCATTTGACCTTTATTTCCCATTTGATTTAATTATTTAATTTTATTTTATATCAAATTATACTTATTTTGAGTTAATCCTTGATTTTTTGCCGAACACTCCCATATCTCCATTTTTATGATATAAAGATTCCACTGTTAACGTAGCCCTCAATACAGAGCATCTGGATTGTTGGTACTTTTCTATATTGATGCTGTCGTTAATAAAATTAAAACTATTTGCTCATATGGAAAGGGCTCAAATAAAATGGTCATAGACAGAATCTGAGGAGTCAACATTAGTGCAGCATCCCACAGAGTTTCACGATGAAATGGGCAAATATATCTCAAGGCCACAAAAATATCTAAATGTTGTCGAGCTACATGTGAGTTTCTCCAGCAGACCAACTGAAACAAGAGGCCTTATCGTTGTATTGGCATCAACAAAGCACTAAGCCCCTAAAATCTGCACTTTGCCAAAAGTCTTTCTGTAAATCTGCTAATCAGAGTGAGGCATTTGTTTTGTAGTTATCGTTGGAACATGAAAGCAGATGCTCCTATTTCCCCTTAAAGTACTAGATATGTAAATTGGTGGTTAGGGTCATTTAATATCTCTCAAGTGTGTCTTTATCACCTCCCTGAGAAACGTTTAACACTCAAACCATACGACCTTGAATTATTCAGTAAAGCTGTTCTGCCACAGTTTAAGCTCGGTTTCTGTTCTCTGGAGAAGTCTCGCTCGATGGTAATGATCATATAAGTTCTAGTTATATTATAAAAGCAGCTGGTGCCAGAGGAGTCAACAGCACGAGGTAAACGTGTATGTTACCTGCGCCCTTATCCAGGAAATAGGCGAGCAGGCAGCGCATGACGGCCTGATGACAGATGACCAGAACGTTGCCCTGCCGCTCCAGCTCCATGATCACCGGCTCCAGCCGCTGAACCAAGTCCTGGTAGGACTACGGACAGAGAGGAAACACAGCGTTTGGTTTGGTTCAGATTTATTCACACACAGTGTTCAAGCACATGGTTATTATTCCTGCTAACTGTAACCCTGTAGCTATATAAAAAAATGCAGTGTACTATACGACCACAACAAGCTGAACAAACCCTCATATCAGTGAAGGACAGTTTTGTTATGGAAGTATTCTGGAAGCTGGTAAAAAGAGAACTCAGGGAGCAGCTGGTGTTTTATGCAGAAGAGAATAATTTAGACTTGATGCATCAGAAGATGAAACAATATACAAACGTCAACAGAGTAACTGGGGGGCTTCTAGTCTGAAGATGTCTCCCACAGCACCCCAGTTTATCTCCCTCTACTTGCATCACCCATTCCAACAGCACATCCATGAAAGAGTAGAATTGCTGTCACTCTCTATGTTACATGTAGGTGTTCGCATCCTAGTGGATAGCTTAGTCTGAATATGCTTTCCTAAATCACATTGTGTCTTGACGTCTTTCCACTGGTGGAATACACTAAAGAGTTAAAGTTGGTGTCTCTCTGTCGTGTGAAAGTCGCTGAGTGTAGACGCGACAATAAACTGTTGTTCGGCCCTTTATCTATAACCTGACCTTGGGTACTGCTAAGGGAGAAAGGAGTATCTGTGGAATTAAAACAGGCACTATTCTCTTGTACAGATATAAAGTAATATACAATATACAGCAGCATATACAGTCGTGTGTTGATGGTCAAAAAGTCCTCAACACACTCAAACTGCCAACAGCACAACATACTCTTCAACACCATCACAGTAAAGAAAGGGAGGAGCCTTCACCTCTCCTCCAGGGTAGCGGTAGTGATACTTGTCCTGGTCCCTCATGGCAAACTCCTCCGGTAACGTTTCCTCAATCATCTTATAGGTCATGTCCTCACACACACCCTGAAACAGAAGAGCAATGAAATCACTGATAATCCTATGACATGGCCGCACAGCACATCTGTCCTCGGTGTTAAAGAAGACCTACAGCATCTATTTCGTTGAGGATCTTCCACTGCTCGTAGGGAACTCCCAGCTCCTCTGCCGTCTGAATGGTCCGTCTCAGCTGGCTGGTCCAAACCTTCAGGTCCGACAGGCGGTGTTCTTCAACAAACTCCTTCAGAGCTACAGCGAACTGAGGAAAAATACAGAGAACAGGGACTTTTACTGGAGTTCTGACGGCTTCGCACAAAAAAGAAACTTTGCAGAGAATGAAATGAAGTAGTTCTTCTCTAAAAGCCTTAACGCTGATATGCAGCAGCAGCATTTCATTGATTAATGCTTTTAATTGTCATCTGTGAGCTGCTACATGAACTTGTTGAGTTTTACTAATCACTATAAAAGGACTAGTTTTTGCTTTGTTTCCAAGATTTAGATGCGTTGTTCTTATTCAGTAATTGTGAAGCTAAAACCAGCAACCGTTAGCTTAGCTTAATGCAAAGTGGACACAGGGGGGAAGAGCTCCGAGACTGGCTCTGTCCAAAGGTAAACAAAGTCCAGATTCAGGAACTTCTAAAGATCAAGACCAACGATAAATCGGCTCTGTGGATTACACAGAGGAATGTTGTTTCCAAGCAACCAGTGGACAAAAATAAATAACAAATGTTTTTGGTCGAGACTTCACTTTTAACCCATAAATCAAGAATCTTTCATTCATACAGAAATCAGTTGTGTATATCAGTCTTTTGTAAGGAGCAGTATAGTTTTGTGAGGACCTCCAGCCCGGCCTTTTACGCTTTTTGAGATCATTTGTATACCAAACCAGATACAGACAAATAATAGAGTGGTATTCTTTTTCTCATTTTACTCTTAAATAAGTCAAACAGCTCTTTTAAGACTTTTAGAGACCCTGCTGTCTTTCCAGCATCCACATGTGTTACAGTGTGAGGATATGTGGAGGAACCTGTTTGCCTCTCTCTGACAGTTCAGCGTCTCCCCCGATGCGTCCCTCCTCGTTGTGCTGGCTCTCTCCATGGCGACAGAGGTAGATGGAGTGGGAGTGCACGTGTATATTCATGAGGTAGTAGACTATTTTACTCTGGATGTAGTCCTGCACCCTGTTCACCAAGAAACGACGGCCGACGTTTATGACCTGGATGAAGGACAGGTTCCTGTGGGTGAAGACACACACGACAGAGGGTGAGTTCAAAACACACGCACAGAGAGGGAGAGATTTAAAATGGACACACGGATAAGGAAGGAATCTTTTTTTGGGTGCAGCCAAAATATCCTGATATTTTATCTATCACATGCTGCAGTGTTGTTGTTCAGCAGCTCAGCTCACGAACAGTGACAAGGTCGAACAAGAGCAACAACTATTCCTCTTGACTACAATTAAAGATCAGAAATAAAGTATCGACCAAGTCTCAGTTGTGTTACTTTATCTAAATACTGTTGTGCAATAGTAGTAGATATGACGTTGGCTAATAATCAATAATCATGAAATATGATTATTAAAATAATAAAGATTATTTATCAAAATAATTAAAAATGATTAAGCTATCAATTTAAGAATAGTAAAATAATTAGTTAGAAATTATACGTTACATTAAAAATAGTTCAAATAATTAATGAAAACAATACAATTATTAATTAAGAATAATACAATCTGTAATTATAACTTTGCGTCGCAGGGCACCACCCTTTTCAGGGACCAACAAGTCAATCTTTAATTATCAGTCTCATTTGATAAAAGTAAATTAATAATCTCAAATAGTTAATATAAAAGATTATATAATAGAAGGCGTTTTAAGTTCGAGCATAGGCTATAGTAATCCAGCTGTATTCACATACAAATGCACAAATAATCACAAAATCCAGATACTTTAAAGTATAAAAGGATTTATTAAAAAAGGGGAAATAAAGTTAATGTTATTCAATGATTCTTCATTTAACAAACTCCAATATTTCAAGGATGACGACAGCAGCAGCACCTATCACAATTAGAAAACACACATGTAACTCTGATAGTCTGTGTGTGATCGTGTGTGTGTCTGCCTGTCTGTGTGTCTAGGTATGTGTGTGTCTGTGTAACAAAGAGAAAGGGGGGTGGCTATGGCGTAATGAGGAAGTCACGTGGTGACGTCCTCTGGCCGAATTCAAGGGGGTGCTACAGTCACGTAATTTCAAGATGGGGGTCACCTAGTGAAGCCACGTTGCGTAAGCAAGATGGCTGCCGTTCACGGTCTTTAAACACAGGAGTTTTCAGACAAAGAGATTTTCTTATCTCGTGTTTCTGGCGCCAAACGGCGCCGAGATGCATTCATGCTCTTTTAGTCTATATTTATCCATGTGAAATGAAATATGTGAAACTAGAGGTCGGGACGTGTGTAAAATCAGGTTTAAGAGAAAGGAGAGAGAGAGAGAGAGAGAGAGGGGAAGAGCAGCGATAGCTCTCAGAACATCGTCTAAAAACCAGGTAACAGAAACTTTACTACTCGGTGCCCAAATGGGAAGTTGTGCACCGATTCTTTTATCAGTAAAGTCTCTGCGAATCCTAGTCGAACGTTAACAGTGCTGCCGGAGGCTCTCCGTCACGGCGTGAGGCACTTTAAAACATTTTAAGACGGTAAACAATGAAACCGGAAATGACGTATCGGTCTCGCCGTGTGTTAAACGGACTGAAAGGTAGAGACACGGGGTCTTCAAACAAACACTCAAATAAAAATGACAAAACTACGTATTTAAACATTACTCTGCCCAGACAATAAAGCCTCCTACTGTGATCGTCACGGGGTTGCATGCGTCTGTGGCGCGGATCGTCCGGAGGTCCAGTGAATCTCGTGTGAGCTTCGGGGTACATGTAGTGATGTATCCTCCCGTGTCGAGGCTTCGAAGCGTGTGTCGAGTAATCGAGGATGATTTTCGTGAAGCGCGTATCGAGGCTTGTATTGATGACGTATGTGATGACGTTCGAAGCCTCGCGAGCCGGCCGAGCGCGTCACTGATTCAGGAAATGGTTCGCGGGTTTGGTGTGCGATTCAAAATATATGGGGCCGCGAAACGCATTGGATTCCCCATCACACTACTTGTCTTGGGACTTTATTGTGCGCAGTGTTGTGCAAGTTCACACCTATCATGAACTAGTTCAAAGTTCAGTTCATAGAAGTAAAAATGAATAGTTCACGTTCATAGTTCACCATTTAAATTCTGAACTAGTTCATAGTTCAGTTAATTTCATAGTTTTAAGGTGGAAAGTGAGAATGAAACCCTTATCCATCACTACCCCTTGCCTTTACTGTCGGAATCTTTATCAGACAGTGTGTAAAAATCCCGCGGTTTCTTATAAAGTGAGTGTTGGCAAAACCGGTTCTCATTTTTGTGTTGAGGCGGCGGAGGTGTTGTCGGCAGCTGCTGATTGTAACTAATAAAGTAACTTGTAATCTAACTTAGTTACTTTTAAAATAAAGTAACTTGTAATCTAACTAAGTTACTTTTATAATCAAGTAACTTGTAATCTAACTAAAGTTACTTTTTCAAAGTAACTGTGGCAACACTGGTTACGGGCACTGAGCAACGACATGGTGAAAGCACTCGATTTAAACAGCGTCTCTCCTGAGGAGAAAGTATTGAAATGTCCTGAGGGTCAGTGAACAGGTAGGGTTGGGGCACGTGACAGTTATAGGCCAATGGGTGTAGGGTTTTGTGGAATGGCAGGCTCTCATTGGCTGACTAGTTGGCGTATCGAGGGTGAATGAGGAAGGGGAGTGAAGAATACAGTGGTGGATGACAGGATAGTCGGAGTTACAAACAAGAAGTGTGTCTTGTTCGCTGGAATTTACATATTAATAAAGTTACACATAAAGAGAGAAGATTCCTTGCGTTTTTACGTGAGGACGCTACAATATGAACGTTCACGTTCAAATTCATTATTTGTCATTGAGGTGCGTTCAGTTCATCGTTCTCATAAAAGTGAACGTGTTCAATGAACGCGTTCTTTTGCGTTCGTTCATGCACAACACTGATTGTGCGTTTGCTTGCAATATATTCTAGAGTATTGGGGGAAAAAAATTAATTTATTTCTTAACTTGCGGTATCTTTTCTTTGTACCCCAGCTTCATCTGTGCCCTGTGAAAGGATCGTTTCAAAAGCAGGCGGACTTATTACTAAAAAAAGGAAACCGCCTGAAGCCCAGCACTGTTGAGAACTGTTGTTTTTTAATAAAAATAAATAAACTATTATCCCTATTTTACGTATTACGTTTTTTGGATCACAAACATCATTACATCATTTATTCAATTCGAAGCTTCACGCACCAAAGCAGCGGACCCTTATAATTACATTTACATTTAATGTCCACTTGATGGCGCAGTAGAGCAAATGAAGCAGCATGAAGCTTCGGCCCATGAGCGAACCAATTGGATGGAAAGCTTCAAGGCTTCATGAAGCTTCATCTCGCCATCACTAGGTACATGCTTCAGCGAATCCCCGGAATTAGATGAAGTGGTCGTGGCTTGAGCTTGGGAGCGCTGGTTCAGTGGTTGCAGCCGCTCCGTGCTGGGACCGGAAAAGAGCGTATTCGTCTCGTGCTCTCGGAACGGAATTCAGCTTCGTTCCTCTTCTTGGACAGAATGGTTCTTTGGCCTTCTTTGGCGGGATTTTCCTCGCCCTTCTGCAGGGATAAACAGCTGTGGCGCTGTGGTGCGGTGATCGTGGAAAGTCTGTGAAACTCGACCGGCGAGGGAACTTCCTGTGCGCGGCCTCTTCAAGTTAAAAACAAAAAGAGTCTTTTCAAAATAAGCTTGACTTAAATTAAAAGAAACTGAAAATTAACAAACGTTTGTGGATTGCCCCCTTAAGCAACTAAATCATCTGGGAGACCCGGAAGGGTCTGGTGACGTCTTCAGAGCTGGGTAAATGGCCTGGTTTGCACCCTTTAGCAATGGGATCATCTGGGGGCCCCGAGGGGTCCTGCTGACCTCTTCAGAGCGGGGTAGAAAAAGAGAAAGATTTTTGAGGCTCTGCTGTATTTATTCACCTGAGAGGAGGATCAGCCTCCTTGAGGAAGGGGTCATCGGTCAGGGGGCTCTCAGCCAATTGAATGTCAGAGGTCAGACCTCAGTGGGAGCGGCCAGGAGCAAAGCAGGGGTTTTTGGGGAAACCCCAGTCATTTTTCCCCCACCATGGGGACCCTTATCTCCATGCTTGATCTGTGGGGACTTTTCGGCTGGCTGCAGCTTGGCCCACAGGCCTCACGTTTTACAACCCATTATGTGGACTCTACCACATGGTCAACACTCTGGGCTCTGGCCCTACAATACATATATGTGTGTAATTTGGATTTGCAAAAATCACCAGTTGATAAATAAAGAAAACAGTACAGTTTAGCCAACAGGAGTTTAAAAAAAAACAATGTCTGAATTTTTTGTTTTCCTGTCACAACATGACCTAGATTTCTGACAACAAGAAGCCCAAGCATTCCTAGTTTAGGATTTACTGTGTAACTGAAAAAACTCCTGCTCCTGTGTCCACCTGCTGGACAACTTCTGCAACAACGCATTCTTGCAGACAAGTAAACAGCTCTGACTGACTTTTAAAATGGATTGTGTTACTGGTGAGAAGTGTTACCAATACAAAACAAACCACATCCAAACGCTTAACAAATAAGGGTTCTTACTTGTCGTGTTCGTCCGGGTCTAAAGGTTGGTACGTGACTTTGTAACACTCTATTCTCTTCAGAAAATCCTCCATGACACGTTCTCTGTGCCTCTCGGGGTAATCTGGGCTGGACACCTTCACATCCTTTATGACAGAGACATTTGTAGCCATGACTTACTGTGTAACTAAGCAGGATGAGACATGTTCTCGTGAGTGAACAAACACAAATGCATCATTTACCAGAATATTTGTAGCGATGACGTCTGGATCGTCACAGATCGATTCTACAAAAAACACCTGAGAAAAGACATAAGAGTTATTAATTCATAAACGCTGTAAAATCAGGTCACAACATTAAACCCTCAATGGGATTCTGACCTTGTATGCATTTTCTTTGGCACAATTCTGGATGAGTTCCCTCCTCTCTCTGGTGGTGTTGGTGGCGTCAAACACCTGACGAACAATGTAAGATAAGTAAATTAAAAACAACACAAAATATTCATCAACAGGGAAGGAACTTCAGTTTTTTGTGTGTCCTCACAGCGATCTGGCCTCCCTCCTCGTTCAGATATGCTTTGACGTCCTCTAGTGCCACCAGAGCGCATTGTCTGTAGAAACACAATAATCAGGGGAAATCCTCAGCTATTTAAATGCACATTCAGTGGCATATGATAATTTTACAAACAGGATATAAATGTTAAATAAACCAGGTGTTCAGCAGTGGAGGAAGAATGAGTCTGCTATAACCAGAGATGAATGTAATGTAATGAATAAATGTCTTTTGTTGACTCACTTTCTAATTTCCATTGCCTCTTTGTTGTCGTGTCTGAAGAAGTCGTATGATTTGTATGACTGCACTGCTTCTCTTCTATAGACTCCAAGGTTAAATACTGTAAGAGAAACAAGGCAGAGAGTCAGTGATCGACATGAGAAGGGACGACTGAACTGTGTGAGCTCCATCAAGGTGGCGACCTTCATCTCAACAGCCTCTGCAAAACCAGTTCACCTACATTCCTTTCAAATGACAACTGAAGTGTACAACTACAAACAGAAACATTGGACAAGGGCCAGAGACATTAATAAGACAACAGTTTAACGCGACATTGCCTTAAGCACAAGAGTTTTGATCATAATATCTCTGAATGTCATTAGTTTTCCAGTAAGAAACGTGAACCATGGCCTCGCCCCATTTTACCTGCATGTTTGCACTGAACACATAAAGGTGTCCCTTCACAAAATAACACAGTGCTTTCTTTGTAAAACCACATATTTCACAGGCCTCGAAATGGTTCTGAATATATATTTAACCTATTACCTTTGCCAAAAAGGTTTTGATCTTTTTGTCTGCATTTGTTTGTTAGTTAGCAGGATTACAGGAAAACTATTGGACGGATTACCAAACAACTTATTTAGGGGGTCAGGAAAAGATGGGTCAGGAAAGAACTCGTAAAATGTTTGTGAGGCTCCGGATCAGGAGAAAGGAATTGGTTTATTTCACTTTTCTTAACATTGTGAGATTGGAGCAAAATATGAAAGAATAATACAAGGACCTTGATGAAAAAGTTCATCAGATGATAAAGGGACTGAGAGATCCAAATAAAAAACAGGATCTAGTGATTATAAATGTTGGATAAGGGGATAGTTTGGCCCTTTAAGTTCATTTATGGCTCTTATTTTCTGAAATAAATCAAATGCATAAAACTCAAACATGTGCTTCTTCTGTACTGACCCTTAGTCGGCACTCCGATCCAGTTGAGGTAGCGTGTCAGCTTCTTGGCCATGTAGGTCTTCCCTCTAGCAGGCAGCCCGATCATCACGATTACAGTCGGAGAATTGGTCATGTAGGAAGCCCAAGCTGCAGGTTGTGCACAACACACAAAACACAGATTTTAATTTTTACGTTAATTATTACAGCTATTGGTGATAAGGGGTAAGATATACACACTATTTACAAACGTGCAAACACACACAAATACAAATTGTCACCAAGGACTTAAAGGGTTGGGAAATAATCCAAAGTCACCCATGCAGAGTTCATGTACCGGTTGACTCAGTTTAACATTTCCATCATAACACTGTCACCTCTCGGCTGTTGGATAATGTTTCTCTAAGTCCTGCTGCTTAGCAATCCAAATTGAGTTAGCCTGTGCTGGCTGGAACATCAAGTGGAAAATATTCAAGCTATTCTCCTTCTCTGGTCAGTGTCCACGACAAAACAACACAAAGGACAGACCAGACTCAAGACATGAAACTTTGAGACCAAACAGGCAGCAGTCATTTTGTGATCAACTTACATATTTGGTGGAATAATTTCTTTCCTATATTTTCTGATAACAGATTCTTCAAAGTCTGACTGTGAAGTTATAATTATGTGGAGCTAAGTGACTTTAAAAGTTGACCTTGATAAGCTCAGTAGTGCTTTCCTTCAAAAAGGTGTGTGGGTGTGGGTGTGTGCGTGTGCGTGGGTGTGTGTGTGGTAATGTATTCTTGTGCAAACACACCCATGCACTGTACGTCTCCTAACAATGGACGTCACAGCTGACATCAGAGCCTGCTGAAACCTTATCTGTCTTTATTAAAGAACCATTATGACCCAGCATCAGATCACAACGTCACGGTTAACGTGCACAGAGTTCAATCATTAATACACAAACAGGTTAGTGCCTCGGGTAATGAGTCAACATTTCACCTTCAGAGGAAAGACAAACCACTCACAGCACTTCTTCTCGCTGGCTCTGTAGTCCGTCCTTTTAGGTTCCACTGCAGCTGCAGGTTTCTGCTGCCGGGCGGCCATGACGGGGCTGATCCGTGTCCTTCTGGTCTGTCTCGGCTGATGTGGGGATGAAAGGCTATAAGGTCACTGGTGTGATGAGGTCAGCATCTCTCTGGTGAGGACAGGACGCGGCTGTATCATATCAAACACTGTCAGAGGCCAACTTGTGTTAGGATCTGAGATGATAATACATTTTAAGATGCTGAACAACAACCTGAATTACTTGTAGGACACTGGTGCAGATATTAACCACGTGGCTACAACATGACCTGCCAACCTGTTCTTCTATTCTAAGTCAATCATTGATTGAGGGGAAATACAAGTTGTTAATTTACAATTCTCTATAATAAAACATCACATGTGTTCCCTGATGAAAGCTTCAAGGACGAGAAGAATCACTTGCTTTTGCTGAAATTACCGATTCCATATGTTTTGCCAAATTTTCTCATCTCAGGCAATAAATGATAATTATGATCGTCTGGATGAATCTCAATTTAATATTTCTTTGAAGTTTAAAGTTTGAATTTTGCTTGCAACACCTCCTCAGGGAGCTTTTAATGGGCCAAGAGTCATTAAGCTACAAATATCAAATCCACAATAATGTGAGACCAAGACAAGCAGTGAACTGTCACATTTAAAAAACTGGAGCCAAAATAACTCTCGACTTATCGATTAACCATTCAGTTGTATGTGAATAGGGGCTTCAATGGAGGCTGTCAGGACTATTTGACATTAGTTATTAGTTAATAATACAATTAGATGATGTATAAAATGGCATAGACCCCCTGAACCCCTCACAGGACAACCAGAGGACTGAGGCTTCCTTCGTTCACAGGGTTTAAAATAACCATAGATCCCATAACTAGTGACGAACACTAAGGTGAAAGCTTTAACACTGACAGTAAAACATCAGTTACACATGTGTGACCTTAATGAAACCCTGTCGCCATTGAGCTGCATCAACACTACTGAGATGCAAACTTCATCACTTCTGCTTTACTGGAGGCGAATGTCGCTTTAAAACGAGGAAGTAAACCTTCAGGGAAAGGCAGAGTTAAATATTAAAGGTGTAAACTCACCGAACAGTCAGCAGGTGTTTGGTTCTATTAGTTTTTCCTCCTTGTGAACCAGCAGCCATCACCAGCGTCCACCGGCGGAGACTCTTCTTCTTCTTCTTCTTCTTCTGCTGCTTCTGCTCCTGCTCGGGGTTGTAGCTCCGCCCCCCGGTGTGATGGCTGCTGCTGCCGGAAGAGCACCACTATCGACTTCCGGCAAAATAAAATATTTATATGCCCGCGGAACAATAAGGTTATTAGATTTCACAATAAAACATATTTTATAAACGTAAAAAAAAAGGTTTTTACTTTAAGAATATATACTTTTACTGACTCTGAAATTGCATGTGGCTAGGGCCAATATTTTGTCATTAAATCAAGTAAAAAAATATTATTTTCATGTGAATCCACAGTTTGATTTTATCCTTGTGTTAATATTGAAATGAATATACTATTAGTTATCTTATGAATATTTGCACATGCCAAGATCTTGGGAAAATGGAGGACAAATTTAAATTGTGTTTTTTGCTGCGAGGCATCTGAGACAAGTTATTTTAGAAAAATTAAAACGTAATATTTTTCAGATATGACTGACTAGAGATTTAAAGACTTTATTTTGAAAATTTACATTATATATGGGAACTTCTTTATTTACAAATACACATTTAATAACAAGCTGGTGTTTTATGCAGAAGAGAATAATTTAGACTTGATGCATCAGAAGATGAAACAATATACAAACGTCAACAGAGTAACTGGGGGGGCTTCTAGTCTGAAGATGTCTCCCACAGCACCCCAGTTTATCTCCCTCTACTTGCATCACCCATTCCAACAGCACATCCATGAAAGAGTAGAATTGCTGTCACTCTCTATGTCACATGTAGGTGTTCGCATCCTAGTGGATAGCTTAGTCTGAATATGCTTTCCTAAATCACATTGTGTCTTGACGTCTTTCCACTGGTGGAATACACTAAAGAGTTGAAGTTGGTGTCTCTCTGTCGTGTGAAAGTCGCTGAGTGTAGACGCGACAATAAACTGTTGTTCGGCCCTTTATCTATAACCTGACCTTGGGTACTGCTAAGGGAGAAAGGAGTATCTGTGGAATTAAAACAGGCACTATTCTCTTGTACAGATATAAAGTAATATACAATATACAGCAGCATATACAGTCGTGTGTTGATGGTCAAAAAGTCCTCAACACACTCAATAAAACAATAGGTGTTTGTAGGGCCTCAAGTGTTTTTTTTCTTATTAAATGATACATATGGTTTTGTTTTTTATTGTTGTTTTGTATAAAAAATGTGGACCTCTTTGTAAAAAAATTTGCTTCACCTATTTAGAATAAAACCATCAAGGTTGAAACTACATGAAAAACCTATTGCGATGTACACCGAAGGTGAATTAATTGTTTTATTTAATTGTGAATATTGTGAGTTTCCACCACATGGTGTTGCCATTGCATCGCTGCACATTTTGAACACTCACCATGGAACTTTAACATATTGACACTAGCTGCTGGCCAAATTTCAGTCTTGGTCATAGCGCCTCTTGCTGGTCACAGGAAAGGAAATCTATCTATCTATCTATCTATCTATCTATCTATCTATCTATCTATCTATCTATCTATCTATCTATCTATCTATCTATCTATCTATCTATCTATCTATCTATCTATCTATCTATCTATCTATCTATCTATCTATCTATCTATCTATCTATCTAAATTACAGAGTGTCAGTTGACTTAGACAAGGAGCATGGAGATCCACCATCTTGTCAGCAGCCAGCTAATCTTGCAAATCTGTTGGAAATAGTCTCAAAGACTTCACGCTTTCTTTTTCATTTCTCATGGAATTACCATGGCAACACGCTGCATGCTGTTTTTGAGGGGCCTCACATGTTTGGAAACTTTGTGAAACTTTGACCCACACTTCAGAAAGCCTACAAGGTGTCCTCACTAGTGCCTCCCTTTAAAAGTAGTGGTAAGTTTGAACTACATTTATGAAATTTGGGTGGCAGACATATTAGACCGAGTCTCTTGGGTCCATGACATAAATCTTACAGTGAGAGCATAATTTGGATTCTTGTCAACTCCACCCAAGTTTTTACGTCACCAGGTTTTGGTTTCCGTACCAACATAATTATTATTTGATGTCAGTTCATTTTCATGCGTTCATGTATGAAAAGTCAAATAATGACATGTGGGGCGTCTACCCCTACGTGCACAAAGTTGAAAGGGTCCTTTAATGCTGCTCCGAGCTTTACTGTGAATTACTGTTACTTCTAAGTGTTGCTTGTATGACCACACACTAAGGTGGATCAAATGGAGTGTTTTGCTGACCCTTTTTTTTATTTTGAGTTATAAAACAATAAAAACAACTGCTCAAAAAAGAAAGATGAGTCGCTTTGGGATCACAAAGAGAGGATTTTAGCTGGGCACTAATTATGCTTCATATCCAGGAATTGGAAATCGAGGTAAGTAGTCTTTGACACATATCCAAGGAAGAACATGCATTTCAAAATAACTGAGTGGCATTCTCCTTTAATTCTACAGTTTTATTTCATACAGAAAATATGCCACATAACTCATTGCAATCACAAGTCTTTATTCTCTTAAAGGAAACTAGCCTCACAGTGTCTAACTAATACACCATTACATTAAACAACCCTTTGTAAGATATGTGCTTAGTTTGTCAAATTATATTTGTCAGTACAAGATCATCTGGAACTACATAGTTGTTGCTCATTCCCAGAAGCTGGATCACTGAGAGGACAGATGCCAGAGAGTGGCTGTGTAGCCGGGGACAGATGGCTGCTATAAGGGGGGCTGCACAAGTCATAATGGGCTTATGATTCTCAGCGTGTTTCTGTCCATCAAGCGTACACATTGACCCAGTATTGATGACAAGTGAAACCCACTTTGTCTCAGACTGTTCTGTAAATTCAACAAGAAAAAAGAAGATCTCAGCACTTCCACATAATCTGCCACCAGAGTTGCAAGATCTGGTCACCGTCAGTCCATTTTGTAGCCCTTTGAAACTCAGGAAGTACTGGTAAACGAACCGTCTGAAGTTCCCTGATCAGGTCGTGCTCTCTTAAAGTTCAGTGTGTGGACAAATAAAGGGATCCAGCTCTCAAATGATATGAAAAAGACGCGAGAGGACTTTCCACCATTCGTCAGTTATAAACTCCGACTTGCAGTACGTACCCTGAATGCCTCACACAGACTGAACAGCTTCAGATCATTTTTGCAAGACCAATTTAAAGGAGTACTAAAAATTCACTGGCAAGGATCTAAGTGTATTTGTATATGTAAGGCCATGCTTTTAGAGATTACACATTAATGACATGTCTAATACTTATGATTTATTTGCGTGTAATATTAACTCGGCAGTTAATATTACCGTCATAATGTGGATGAGAGCAATAAAAAACGACAGCAAGAATGATGACCAGGACATGTAGCAAAGGGATGTTTAATGATTTCTTTGGACAATGAAATGCACATGTCCATTGTTGATGTAATACAAATAAGAGAATAAGAAAATCAACAACTTGGTTTTGTGTCAGCATTCCCAGCTCAACTTGATTTCTGGTTTTGATGTAAATTAAGGAATTCAAAATGGAGCAGATGATGTCTGGAGTGTCACGCACGGACTGACCAGTAGGGGGAGAGCCAGCTCTTACTTAAAAAAAAATAAAAGATGAGAAAAAAATAGTGAGTCGACCTACGACTGCTATGCCTTGTTCCACTCGTGTTCCCTTGGCACTTGTGTTTGTGTGAAAGAAAACTGAAACATGGAGAACTACACCGGTCCCATGCTCAAAGCGTAGGCATGGCGCATGTGGAGTGAGCTGATGCGAACACAAACAAAACTTCGCTGAGAATGCGCACACAGACAGCTGAACTCATGAGCAGATTAAATAAAAAATAATCACGTTTAAATAAAAGCTGCGTCAAATGACACTGAAATGTTGATGATCGTTGTTGTCTTGGCACGATACGATACCCTCGCAGCACCAGTAACTTTCATAATTACAGAAGTCAAGACATATTTGGGTTCACCTCATTTCCGATGAAAGTCACAAAAAGGCGTCAAATGACATTTAAAAATTTAAATTAGAAATGTACCACAGTTATTCATTCTCAACAAAGGGGTGGGGGCTCGAGCTGCTAGAAAGGAGCGTGAAGGCGGCGGCTGATTTGAGCATTCAAACTACGCCCCTGCTTCACTGAACCAAACCGTAGGTGAACTTAACTTTTCTTCTTCGAGAACACTGAATAGGTCTGGATTAAAAAAATTTGGCAAACGGCTCAGTGCGTGTAGCCAGTTCATTTGAGGTTATATAATAAATAATCAATCCATAGTGGTTTTTTGCACTGGTGAGAGTTTTAAGAGTTCAACCTGAGATTTGTTTTTGTTTTTTCTCCAAGGACAGTCAGTTCATAAAAGAGATAAACATTCCTCCTTCATGCTCAGAGATGTTTAGTTAAATAATTTAAGACTGGGTACCTACTGCATTGCTTGTTCTAACATGATTATTGCTTTGTTGTTCCATTTTTCCTTTCCAGTAGCAAGAGAACCCCCACCCAAATCACACGAAGTCTGGTGGAATGGGGAATGCCATATCAAGTGGTGAGTCTTGGTCCCCTGCATCGCTCGGGGATGCAGTGAATGTCAGAACGATCAGGCAAACAAAAGGTGGGCGGGACTTGATCTGAGGTGAATGGAAAGTGCAGTGATCAAGTCAACATGAGCCGTAAATGCATCCATGTCATACATTCCTCCGGAGCTCACTGGCTGGACAGTCGGTCCTCGCATCGCTTCACAACAAACAAACAAATGTAAGACTTTAACAATGGGCTCTCACAGACACACAGACTGTGTAGTGAGAGTTTGTGAGGAGGAGAGGAGGAGAGGAGAACAGAGAGAGGTGGAGTGAACGATTGCATCAAGTGCTAATATATCATGACAGTACATGTACTCGATCTATAAAAAACTACCTTGGTACTGAACACTGACCTCTTTCTAACAAATAATCTGGTATACAACATTTACAAAATGAACATTGTAGTAGTGTGATATTTTTAATATATATGCTACTGCCTTCCTCGGGTTCTCTGCATTTTGAAACCTCTGAGTACATTATCGCCGTCTTATGATTCTGACACAGTAAAGCGTACACACCACACCCAACGAGGGGCAGCCTAATACAAACAGAGAACAGGAAGACTCTGTGGACAGTGAGTACACCTGCATGTGTGTCCTGAGTGTGTGTGGATGGTAGCTCAGCTCGTAAACCAGGCAGCCACAACTTGCCGGTAGACTCAGCAGTGAAGGGAGTTTTTAAAGAGAGTAAACGTCTGGGATACCAAGTTTCTTCTTAGCCCACAAAGTACAGGATGTCCTTGCACATTTAAGACAGTCTTGATATACTTTAGGAGATAATAATCATTAATAATAACAATAATAACAATAGTATTAAACATCGGCCAATGTTATTTCTGTCCCATGGCAGCCGGGGGTCATGATCTGTATTTTTCTGGATTGTTTCCGTGTGATCCCAAAGTTCCTTCCGTCATCAGCTGCTCTGCTATGAGGGATCGCCTCTGTGCATCCGTTGTGTGTCTGCGTGTTTGTCTCAGATCTGTTTGTGTGTTTTGTGTCAATGAATGTCTAAAGTGAGTCAGGGTATTCCTCGATCATTGGTGCTGGTTCACCCTCAGAGGCGGGTTTGGGCCTCGGGGACGTAGATTTCGATGCTGTCAGCGCTTTCTGTGGCGGAGTTCTGTCGTACTGACGCCGCGCGCTTTGCTGCCATCAGCCGTTTCCTGGCTTCTTGTCGCTGCTTGTCTACAGCAGAGTCCACGCTCCTGTCCTTGCCTGCCGACAGCTTGGGCTTTGACTGCCTCTTTGGCACAGATGCTGGAAGCGGCTTGTTTTCATCCTGAAGAAATCAAATAAGGAAAGAGGAGGGATAAGGAACAGTGTGGAAAACAAAACATTTATGAAGTTGGCATCAGTGAATGTTTGGCAACTTTGCTTGGAAATGCCAGAAACTATTTATGGGTGTTAAAAATAATTGCTCGGTTATTATCAATTCTGAGAATGATGCATTGGTTCTGGCTGGACTTACACTTAACCCTAATGACCCACACTTTGCTAGAGTGGTACATTCAATAAATTAAACTAAGGTGTAGGTGACCTGAGCCTCCTCAGAAATGTAACTACACATCAGAGCTAGTGCATCAATAGAGGTAGAACATTGGGAAAGCAACAACTGTGGTGGATTGCTTGAGTTTTCTTTCAGAGATGTCACTCCAGATCTATGAGTGTTCAGCGTCAGTGAATGAAAGACAGTAAAAGCAATTTTCTGCAGGGAATAGCACTCTAATGTTGCAGAGGAGATATCCACCCATGAAATCTGCTTCAACAATAAATCGAAATGTACGTCATAGTTTCAGATGCCGATTTTCCCTTTGACCACATGTGTCGACATTAAATAAAACGTGATCCCTCCAGCTCTATCGGAGCTGGGGGAGTTATTTTACTCCCCAAAATAACTTGAGCACTCTTTGGCACCAAACCTTCACCTTCTTCTCCGGTTTCTCAGGAAGTTGCCAGTTGTTGGCTTTCAGTTGGTAGAGCTCGTCAAACTTCATGCTGATGTCTTCTATCGTGAGTTGAAGCAGATCCCAGAACCCGGCGAGGTCCTGTGCTGTCGGCCGTGGGTGGGCATTCGCGTCCTGGGGAAAGGGAAAATGAATCAGTATTGACAAGTGGTATAAACCAGAGAGAATGAGTCACATCCCTCCCCACAGATACACACACACACACACATTTCCATGGCAGCTTCTCTTCCAGCAAATGGATGACGAGGAAACAGAACTGACACTACTCAACATTCAGATTATTACATTCCAGCAATATTAGACCTGCGACAGAGTGTCTGACAAGAAGGAAGAGCAGATAATTGAGTCAACTAAGCCGAGCGATCATCTCTCAGAATAAATTTGCCTGAATAAATCAGAGGATTTCTTGTTTCCTCTTCCTCTCTAAATGTATTGTAATCGACTCCCGCGCGTCAGTGTGAACGACAAATGATGTTGGCAGTGCAAAGATTGAAAGCAATTGGGGTCAATGAGAATTTGAGAGGAAAAAACAAACATGATGTGATGGAGCCACTCACCAAGTTCTCTCTACAGAGGCCTCTGAACTGCTCAAACTTCTGTGCCATGATGAGCTGAGCACTGCCCACAGCACTGCGGATTGTCCCCAACACTACGAGAGCAGAGAAGAGAATATTATTAATCATAAACAAGTCAACAAGAATGAGCATAGAAAAAAATAAAAGCATTGGAGGCGAGAAAAACCCACACAGAGGTCATAAACTGCTGTAGGATAGAGATACAAGTCTGTTTGCACTTGAGATATACTGCAAATGAAGGGCTGGGGGGTGTAGAATTTATTCCTGTTGTCTAGTAATGAAATATTTATGCGAACATTTACCATGTAATATTCTGTGACAGTAAATGATTTCCTTAGAAGTAATTTATTGACTCAATCTGAGGGAGGACAACAAGCAGCTCTTTATTCGGATATTTTACGCCCTAATATTTGCATGTAAATGGGAATTCATAATTCAGCTCCACAGAGAGGTGGAGGAATGATAATCTGACGGAGCCTCGGCTGCTCGTGTCCTCCGTGCTCATTCATATTTAAGACACTGCAGAGATACATCAGCCTAAAAGCCTGAGTGGTATTCTGGGAGCAGAGAGAAGTGGAATGACTCTGCTGTGGCTGTATATTAAAAGCTAAAACAAGGCTTACTCCCACTCTAACCAGCAGCAATACTGTGAGTCGATAGCAGAATAGAGTTGGTCACGTTTGGCCTCATTGTCCATGTCTACATGGACGTCACCTGACCTACTCTCCTGTCTGTGAACTCCAGTAACAGGGACATCAATTCAAATTCTTCATATCACTCACTGACAAGCTATTCACTTTATTACAGTGATATTTTACCTCCGTTTTTTTTAACGTTTTATTCATGGTTTTTTCTAGATGGAAGACAACTGTGCCATCTATTAAATCTAGTGATATTGTGTATGTGCATGCCTCTCCATGCACCTTTAAGCTTCTTACAGCTTACCGCTGCAACTTGTATAAACTAAACTGCTGATAGGTCGTGTTCTCTAGAAGGAACAAGGTACTGCCTCATTACACAGGACTTACGATTTCAGGTCATAGGATATTTTAACATTAGCTGTACTTCATGTATAAACTGAGCTCGGGAGAACTCGTTTCAGGAACAATGCTCCCCACAAAAGGGAATTAGCGACCCAAATTTCATGACTTTAAAAGACCTACCTAAGAAATAGAAACTCAGAACTAACTCAGAAGGTCGACGGCAAATTCTAGCCATTATCAGCACTACATTACAAAGTAGTGTTTGGATATAGCCACTCTGTCGTGATCACGTCAGCTAAAGAGAAACTGAAATTTACAACCGTTCTCCCTGTGTCACTGAAGCAACGGGGGGAAATGGGGAATTGAACAAATACAGACAACAGACAACAAATGACTAAACAGATTATGGTCCATTACTGCCATGCTCTGCACTGAACTACAGCAGAACATGATTTGCATGAAGCTAAAAATAAAGACGGATCGCAATCACATTTTTTGGTATTTGATCAACGTGAACACATACAGTTTAAGTAAGAAAGTATCTCAAAATGTTCTGGATTTTATGCAAATGTGATAACAGGACCTAAATGTTTTGATAGAGTCTTCATTTAATTGTGTTACTTACCCTCCTCTGAGATCTTGTTGTCTTTGGTCTCCTGATCCATCTGTTGACACCAGCCCTCCATGCGGCCTGTTTCCGCCTGCAGGAGCTTCAGAAACCAGTTGCCGTCTCGGAGGCAAGCTGGCGTGCCAGTTTGAACATTATCTCCGTGGTTGCTGCAGTTTCCAGACTCCAAGCTGGGGTCTGGTGGTGGCAAAGAGGAGGGGTCCAGAGCCGGGTCTAGACTCTGCGGAGGGGAGGTGGATATCCTGGGTGGGGCTGAGGTGTGTTTAAGGGCCGGCTGTTCCATGGCTTTGTCCGGTCCGTTGGGCGCAGTGGTATTCACCGTTTGACTGTTGGTGCAGTTGGCTGTGTTGTTTTCTGTGGGTGCGGCATCCTGGGGCTCCTGAGGCTCCGTCTCTGTGTTTTGTCTGGAGGACATGCTGCTTTCCCGGCTGAGACTGCAGAGACATGAATAAATATGAGCTCTTGAAAGACAGTTAAATAAATAAGACAATGATGCGATGCATTGAATATATTCCATGGAAACAGTTTGAGGTCAGTGAGTTTAGCTGACAGACGTTCGTGGCAGATGATGGTGCAGCATTGTGCATTTCAAAGAAGCACCAAGAAAAAATGAAAATTAGCGGCAAACCAGGTATAAAACATTAGAGCTCAGCAGGCTGCTGGCTTCAGAGATAATGAGGAGGAGAAAAGGAAACAGACTGTCAAACCAATGTGATTACGGGGCATTACAGAGTACTGGAAACGTATAAATGGTCAGTTTCTCACTGTTTTCAGTTCACTACAGTCAGAGCAAGAGCAAAAGAGCATCAATCAGAAAGCTGGGCTGCTGTCCTGCTGCCAGGCCGACTGCTGGTGAATGACCTTAACCACTCGCTGGTGCTGAAGCTTCACCAGCAAAACAGAGTGTGTTCAGTTATGGAAGCAGAAGAACTAAAGTGCATTCAGACCGAGGCCTGTCAAAGGGGTCAAAAGGGTATCGAATATTATAATGTATTCTGGTTTCACTATATTCATATTTGGAAAAAATATGAGTATACATAAATGTGTCATAAGTATTATCCAACCAACAATGTACTACTGACTGGAAGAAACCGGTATATCTGTTCACACCTTTCCAGAGTGATTCACTAGAGCCATTTTCAGACATGACATCCGGGTAAAATCTGGAGATTTGGCAACGGAGTTTACTCGTAGTCTGCCTTTCCCCACATGCATAACTCAGCAGGAGGTTCTGTGCACAGACGCACTCACAACAGTCAATAATCTAATTAGGTGAGAGGCTGCACAGCCGGGAGCAGCAGGCAGAGGCAGGAAGTGACGCATTAACTCCGCTACCAAGATCATGTTTGGACATCTGCGTTTCACACTTTGACCTCTCGAGAAAATACAGAGGAGCTGCGGAGACCAGTGCATGTCTGAAAGCAGCTTAGCAGTGAAACAGGAAAATTGTGATGATCAGTAACCTACAAATCCTCATCATGTCCTCCTTTGCAACATCTTTTTGAAGACTGGATTACACATAAACCCTCAAATCATTACTTATGGCTTTTCATTCACTGTTAATGTGAAGTGTGAGGATGTACTTACGGCCTGCCGTTCTCCACTTGAACTCCAATTGACTGAAATTTGAGGGGCGTAGTCAGTGATAGTTGTTCCTCTCTTGGATTTGGAAGTACGCAATCCACCTGAACAATCATTGATGCCAGAAAAGCAGTCAAATACAAGCTTTATCTTTCTGCGAGTATGAAGTGTCCCACTACAGAGGTAGACAACTCTTACCTGAATTCCTATTGAGGACAGTTTCCTCTTGGTTGCAGTCGGTGGCTGCTCTAGGGTGAAAAGAGAGCTCAGGGTGTCATTTTGGGGTAGGGTAGAAGTGGAAGTGGTGGCGTTGGTGACAGTGATAGTGGGAGGGAGGTCACGAGGGGCTGGAACAGGAGGAACAGAGCTTGCAGCGGGTGTAGGGGTCACAGCAGGGACAGCAGCTGGTGGAGGCTGGGTCCCCTTCGCCAGACTGCCTGTGCGGAGGCTACAGAGACTGTCAGAGGAATTGCTGCGTCCTGACTGGCTGTTGGCCTCACTGCCACGGTCAAGGTACACGTCTTGGGCTGACTCGGTGCTGCTCTGCAGTGTCACTGAGATGAGGGGCTTGGACGTGGTGCGGGGTGGGACTGGAGGAGGGGCCCTCCTATTGCTGACTGTTGGCAGAAGAAGTAGATAAAGAAAAGAGAGCAGAGCATGAGAAACCTGCTCTTTGGCTCATCGCACTTCAGAATGAAAGCAAAGGTATAAAGCATAAAACCATAAACATCTGAAAAACAAACATGCACTTTGCCCCTATTGCTGCCTCCAGTAATGATATGCTTAATGCTACCTCTGCTACCCTGTGAAGCTGCTGGACGCTGTGCTCCATTGACGTCAGTCTGTCTCTATGAGGATCTTTGCTTTCATGCCACACCTTCACAGACCCTCTGGGGACCGGATGACAGGACAACTCTGTTCCTGGCCCAGAGCAATTTTGAGGAAATAAACTGGGGACTAAAATGTTCTTATTGAGCTTTGCTGTTTGTATTTCTCCTACATCTGAAGAACTCCAAAGATCAACACAGTGAAGATTAGATGAGTGACACTGCAGTCATCCTGTCGTTTTATTATTTTTAGATTTATTGTTGCCTGGTATGTCTCAGTGGATGAAATGGGAGATATGCAGAGACAAAGGGAGAACAAAATCTCCTGGATGCCTGTCTCTGAAGTTGAAGATTTGCATATTTAAAGTTTCTATCTTGCTGCCTAGGCGATTAAACTTTTAACAAAGAAAATTTGAATTCTCTTGTTCACTGGCTTTGTTCTCTCATCCCTTGCCTTCACTCCCCAGCTCTCCCTCTCTCCAGTACACCCTCTCAGCTCGTCCATAGGTTTGACATAACTCTGTCCAGATATAGATGAATCACTCAAAAAGCATCCATTTGGCACATGGAACTACAATACAGATACTAGATTCAGTTTCTACTTCTCTTCTTGAAACATAGGTTGTTTGATAACACTATCGCTAAAAAATGAAACACATATGTACATTTTTAGTGACTGCATTAATCAATATATTGACAAATTGGCAGCTACTCTCTTCTGGCTCCCACCTGCTGCTCTCATCAACGTATTGTCAACCGCAACAGAACGCTGTTTCAGAATAGAGGATTTAGCAGCTTGAGTGAAGTTGGTAGAAACCAAAATCAGAGCACAAAGGATGTACGTTCTTCAGCAGGCTAGAGATATGACTGCACATGGATGCTAATGTTGCTCAATAACTGCTTTAACCTCAACTGTGACAATCAGAATTAGAGAAGTTCCCATTTCCCACACAGTGAAAACGGCTATTCCGAAGGTTTCACATTCTGACGTTGACACAGGAACCTTGGATTCCCAAACTCCTTCTACAGAAACAAAAAATCAGGGCTGAAAGTGGATTACTAGTGAGTAAGACCCATCTGACTCAGAGAGCAGCAGTGAGACTGTGCCTCTTTTCCTGTCATCAGTCTGACTGCAGGGTTGTGGTGGATGAGACAGAGTCAACTGAAGTGAAGCAACGTAGGAAAGCAAGAAAAAAACCTCGGACTTTCTTCAAGAGTTTGTGGTGGTGGTGGTACGGGGGTGGCAGATGCTATTTAAACAACGTGCTGACTGGTAACATTGCTGACTGAAAGAGCTGTAAAGCACAGCAAATACTTTTGCGCCATTACAGTGTTCAGTCTATAAAATTAGACGACCCAAAACAAAATATATTTGTTCTGTCCAGCGGTGGTTTCAACCCCAAACAGCAACCCAACACCCTGTAATTGTGAGGGCTCTGCACTTCCGTCATCAGCCTGCGAGTCACGGCACAAGCAAAGCCTTCATTAAATCCCACAAACATACACAAACATGGCTGTGGAAATCCACTCCATGTAGATCACGGGTCGCACACGCAGCCCTGACCTGCAGGGACAATCTCACCTCTGAGAACACATCCAGCCAACAGCAGAACATTTATTCTGAAAGAGCGATACACTCCCTGTGGTTGTCATAGCTAAGATGCACAACATTCCCAACGTTGATGTGTCTTATTACACCCCCCAAGTCTTAACACATGCCCAACACTTGTTGTGTCTGCGAGGCTGCAACGCATCACACACATTAACACAGAGTTAGATCATCTCCTTGAAGCTAAATATCCATCAACAGCTGACCAACCGGGAGCCTTTTTCACTCAGCTCTACAATAGCACGATATATTAGCTACAACCAGTTATGGGTCATAGTCAAGTGGGCTAATTGCAGATTATTCACACCTTTAGATAACAGCACAATCCATTTCACTGTCAGAGTGCAATATGTGGTGGCTGGCTCTATATCCCCTGGCCATGGAGATTGTGCCAAGCAGGGATCGGTGCTGCCCAGACCCTGGATCTCTAAGACAGGGCCAGCACACCGCCTCCAACTGAAACATTTAATTCTTAAGATCCCTAAAGGTGCTTAGTTGCTGTTAAAACCCTGGTCGTTGAACGCATGAATGAACGACAATTTAAATTAGAGCTGAGAATTACAAAACGTGGTGTTATACGTTTTCTCTGCTGCCAAATATGGTTTCCTGTTGGAGGCAAGTGGAGGTGATGGTCACTTTTTAAGAGATTCATCCATCATTCTGTTTACAAGATATTTGTAATATGCCCTGAGCAGCGCTACTTCATAAGGGCAAGCTGGACTACACCAGCCTGCTATAAGAAGAGCTGGGCTAGTATGCTAACTTTAATAGAAGCAAAACAAGAGACAACATGATGTCGCTATCACATCATGTTTGATTTTTCCTCTCAAAAACTCTGGCAGGTTATTTTGCGTTGATATGTTTATCTTTTGTTGTTACTATTGCAACATTAACAGTGAAAATACAACATTTACATTACGACCCTGCAACTTTAAGCAAGATCTCTTTGCATAGGCCGGATGCCGAACACCTATGCAAAGGCACTATGTTACTATGCTACCCCACTGGCAACATTCAAATAAATGAGATGGCTGCCTTTTTTCTACACCAGTCATAACAGAGCCTCCCTTTCCTGAGTGACGCACAAGGTAACACGTACAGAGACTGACAGCAGCCGTCTGACTCACATAATTCAGTGACCCGAAAGCTTTCTTCTACTCTCAAAACAATTAAGCTCAATTAGAGTGCTGTCAACACCCCTAAGCCTATGTACCAGTATACCACCATGAACACTTGTTTAGTAAATTGCCTCACTTATGCTAGCTATGCAGTCTCTGAGGCAGGATATTCTCCGGCTCCATCAGCAGGTTTGTCTGTGAGCTATCGGATGACCACTAATGGGCCCTCCACAGCCGAGTTAACAGGATCCACTCTTTTAAATGCTGTTGCCATTTGCTAATTTTTTACAAAAGCAGAACCTGATTCTCTTCCAGTGGCAGTGTTTGGTTTTCTGGTTTGGGATTTAAGAAGTCTTGATTACTGCTGAACTCATTCCTGAGTGGATTTGGCTTAAAGTTAATTAGACTTGAACTGTTATTTTTTTGCAGTGGTTCACATTAGTTTCTCCTGAATTACACACAGAGCCTCATGGACAGTGCTGTAGCTTATTCTGCATGAATTTCAGTGAAACTGGACACGAGCCAAGTATCATGAAAAGAGGTGGTGATAGAAGCGCTGTTGAAGATTAGCAGTCTCATTGTAAGATAATATGGCAGACTGGCAGACTGACAGACGGTGGGAGTCGTAGACTGAAAGATTAGACTGGGACACATGTCTGAGGATGACTCCTGACTGATCATTTCGTTTATGTACATTCGCATATGGGCAGAAAACTGGCCTGTGTTGAGTTCACTTTCTGGAAATACATCTAAGAACAGTCCCGTTAGCCGTAAAACCTATCTCCTTGTTCTCACAATGTTTTTGTTCTTCCGCTTCACAAATACGACAAACTCAAGAGGTACTAGTAAAACAAAATAAATCAATGAGCAGAGACAGACATCCTGACAGAGAGAACAATATGTCGAGACAGAGAGACAGGCAACCTGCTGTTCAGGAGACAATGCTGACATACAAATTGAGAAAAGCAAACCGTTTACACAACACACAGACCGAAACAGTGACAAACGACTAAAAATGACGTAGATAGATCAAACAGCTATGATGTCACCACCAGTCGAGCAACTTGTTCCATCACATGAATGTTGGGAGTTCCTAAAGTAAGTAATAGGAAAACTTTAAATAAAGCACTTGCCTTGAGCACATTCATTGAAACCGAGACACAATCCAAATGACTTAGTCCACTCTGTGCACTGCGTGAGTCTTGGTTTGTGCATGGCTATCGGGTGCATATGGCGATGTCCTTAAGACCTGCTGCTGCTCTAAGTCTGACCCGCTGGACGGGGGGGGGGCAGCGGTCTGGGTTGTCGCCTGAACAGCTGACGTTAAGACACGTGAGAAGTTCCTCTGAGGTCGAACAAATCAGGAGAGGAAGCTGGGACTCTTTAACACAGCATGTCTGAGCCACTTTGATTTCGTTTAGATACAAGAAAGACAAATACAACGACACACAAATAAAATCAAACAAAAGCTTAAAAGCACACAGCTAGAGATTGATTATCTCAGCTTGAAAGCCTTTTCAAAAGTAACCTCCACAAGCAAGCATTTGGCTTTTGCAAGCTCCAGCATAATGGTGGGTAGTGTGGTTACAAAGTAAAACCCTGCCATTCATCAGTGCGGATGTGAGGATGTGCTTCAGACATGAAACCTCTTTTCAATCTAATCGAGTGTCGTGGTTAGGTTGTAGAGGACAACGAAAAAAACAACACAAAACAAGACAGTGATTAGAAGAGTGGTTAATTCCATTATTTCCTTAATCTGCCCGGTGTTTTCTTTCAGTAAATCCTTTGATCTGTACATGATAACGGTGAGTTGTGCAACCAACACACATCACAGCTGGTAAAAAATCATCATAACTGAATAGCCGGACAAAAACACTTATTTAAATATGTCCTTAATAATTAACTCATAATCAAAATAACCGCTGATAACTTATGGACTTCTAATCATCAATTAATCATCTATTTGTTTAAGTGCAAAATGGATTTTACTGTACTGCACAAATAGTCTTTAAACATATAATCAGAATATTTTCTTTTCACACAAGCTGATAAAAAGTACTTTCACAAATCAGAATGTCAGGAGTGCAGGAAGTGGACAGTTAACTATGTTAACACAAAGCTCCACACATGCAGACATCATCAGGAAGCTGGTGTGCTGTTGTCCTTACTGTGAAACTGCTTCACCCATTCAGTCGAGAGAGAGAGAGATTACCTCATCAATGAGTGTGACGTGACTCACGGCAGTACACCAGACAGACGCATCCCGCCTTGTGTAACATGTTGCTGGATACAATGAACACGCCTTGTGGCTACATAAAGCTTAAAGCCAGTGAGGCTGATGGTACCCACCCAGACAGCTGTTCAGTAGCCTGATGGGAGGTTTCCAAGCTCGTGGAGGATGGAAAATTAAAAGCATTGGTTAAAATAAATCAATACTACACAGGAAATCCCCCGGTCGATGACGTCTGAGTGCATAGACAGATGATTTGATCTTGAGTGCCTCACTCCTGATGTTGCATCTGTTTAGTGAGCACATCCTTCTTACGTCAGGGGGTCCTAATAAAAGCCCAGCAAAGTGTCCTAACTGCAGAGCACTACAGAGAGCAGGAAGCTGATCAATTATTGATGATGTCCTCAGGTCTTAGCACGTGGTAGCAGGCTGCTCAGTGAAAAATGGTCCATGCCACTGACTGTAAATCAGAAATAGCCACTGCAGTGGAGGTAGAACATCTTTTCTGGAGGCAGCTTTCAGGACAGATGGTGGATCTACACACACCACATGGGTTTAAACACACAACTATTACACCACAGAACTCTTAAACCACATTTAGGAGTTATCTCTCATCCATTAATAAGAACAATGTGTTAATGCTCATTGGATCCATTCAGGGAGGAAGCAACGAGACAGCCGCAGTCTGCAGGAGGAAAAATGGGCTGAAACTTTTTAACGAGTCTTTAAATGGGCCGGCTGGTGAATCATCTACCTCCATGCCTCTGGGCTCGCATCACTGTCACATGGATACGAGAGACGGGTCGTGTAACGTTGCAATCGCCTCATTTAAACCGCTCATGTTCATTTATAAACCCAATCGATACCCTCCACTAGTCCGGATCCCCACTGTACGAATCAATTCAGGGATGGATTTCAGATTTTACATCGATCATCGGTGTGTGTGTGTGTGTGAATTAGGAGGATTTAATCATCTCTAAATCCAGCTGATCGGTGAAGTACAGGCAGCTTCTATTAGCACATGGCGTCCAGCAGGGATTGGTCGTGATCCAGCGGTAACACAAAGTGAATGGTTCGGCTGGCTGGAGTCGCCGGGTGTGGAGCTGTTGACGCCTCGGCTACTGTTAGCTTGTGCTAGCAGCCAGTGGACGCTCACCGCGGGGCTCTAATCGCTGGGTAACGTTAGCCCGAGGCTTCACATAGCAGACGTGTGGGTGAACCAACAAAAGAGACGCTGCCACCGGCGACTCCCACCAAAGCATCGCTAGCACCATTGTAAACCAGTGTAACCACCGCATCAGCAGCGGCTACACCACCACCACCCCACCATCCTCCTCTCATCACAGGCGTTTCATTCCCTTTCTTCATCCACGTTAGCTAGCTTGCCCCAGCACCGCGTTAGCTTGTGCTAGCTTCGCTGTTGCTAACGCGCCGACAGCAGCGGACATCACGAGCAGCGGCGCTCGCGCTGATAAGAAGGCGACGGGAAGTCTTACTGTTTAATGGCGGCGGGTAAAAATCCTTAATGTTCCAGTTCATTCATGAAGCGGAGGAGGAGACGCGGCGGCGGCGATCAGCGGCGGGACTCGCACCAGACGCTGTGAAGAAAGGATCCGAGCCACACGCCCTTCGCGACCAGGATTGGAGTCCACGTTTTCGCCGCTTACCGCCCGACGCACGCGATTGGTCCGCTGGGCTCCTCGCGCTAATCGGTGAGGCGGGCGATTGGGTCAGAGTGGCGTTGTATTGTAGACGCGCTCATCGCGGTAGGTGCGCTTCATTTTTGTCCCTGGACGCCGCGGGGATCACAGCCGAGTCGGACCAGACATAAACATGTCATCAGACACGGGAAGGCGCGATTATTGACAAAGGTTTATTTTTTCACTTTGTTATATTTTCTCTCAACTATGTCAAAGGGAAATAATCTTTATCGATTATAGACATATTGGACTACAATGTTTTCTTAATTTTCAAGCGTAAAATATAGATTAGTGCTAATTTATATATGCAGGCCCATCCTCCCATATAGGGCCCTTAAAACACCAGCTATATGATTTAATTAATGGAATATTGTCAGATATTTGCACCATTAATGTAGGATGTTAGTCATGAAGGCCAGTCCATCTTTTTTAGTCTCAGGGGTAAACCATTTTTGCAGCCAAATCCAATACAATGGGAGTAAATGGTGACCACTTCTTCAAACTTAGAAAAACAACAGGAAAAATTTATAAAATGCATCCACACGGCTCCTGTGGTGTCATCCGAGTGTCCGTAAGCCCTGAAATTCCAATTTGACTCGGAACAAGATCATTTTCACCGTGTTTTTGGCCTAAATATCCACTGTTATCCACGGCTCCACAGCAGTAATTTAGTCTGAAAACATGGTGTAAATGACCTCTTTACGAGTTACAGACTCATGTATGACACCACAGGAGCAGTATGGAGGCATTTATTGTTTGTTTTTTTATTGTTTTTATACATTTGAAGAAGTGGTCACCATTTACTTCCATTGTGTTTGATTTTGGCTGCACGCTGTTTACCCCCTGAAACTCCAAAAAGTGCTTTGTGGACTCAAACACTTCACCCACCACCCACATTTTCAAAGTGGTGAGTAGAGGAATATCTATATCATATAAAGTTAAGATATGGGTCATCAGGTGTTAAAACCAAAAATAGTAAAATGTGTTTCACTTTAATTTAATGTTGCTGAATGCATTTGCCTTAGTGTCCACACAACCCCTTTAAACAAACACTAACACAGCAGTGTATTTATTCTAAAACATTCTCATTGGTTGAGACATTATCACACAAGCTGCCCTGGAATCAAAGCTTTCTTTGACAGGGGATGATGGTGGGAAATTCTGTCATAGATCATCTTCATACTGTAGTTCTAATGCAAATCATGAACTGTATTTCAGAGACATTTCCAACAAAGTACCGTAAACGTTGAAACGATAAAATAAAAAAAGATATTCCACGACATAACAAACTATTTCATACATAAACAAAGCCAATAAAGTTATAGCAAAGTTATATGTGTTTTCTTCGTATTCTTCTTTGACAGAATTGAAAAGTTTAATCAGTTTTGAATATAATTGAAGTGAGTGTGTTTTAAATTATGGTTTATATAAGTGATGTAAAATCAAAGTGTCTTATCTATTTCAAAGGACAATTATCACTTTAACTGTATGTGTTAAGTGTTATGATATATGTCCTGTATTTCCTCTCTTTCAGCGAATGCTTTTAGTAATCTATGTTCAGCAGCAGCTCTGTCTTTCCTGTCTCTGGTACTCACTGGTGTCGGAGCAGTAGCTGTAGACTGCAGCAGTGGGCGGCGGTGAGTCCGAGTCCACTGAGGCTGTGTCTTCATCCTGGGAGCAGCCGGCCTGGATGGCCCGCAGGTAGCTGTGGCTGCGCGACCGGAAGCACGTCGGCGTGGGCAGATCCAGAGCCTCCACTGCCTGTGATTCCCCGTCACAGTACATCACCGAGTGCCCACAGCCCTGCCCGCATACCTGAAAGAACGTGTGCAGGCTCACACGCTGTGGGCAGAGGGCAGACTGAGAAACATGCATTCACTGGATCTATGTTCCCAAGTGGTGGAATAAGTACATAGCAATCTTTTACTTCAGCAAAAGCACAAATACAACAATGTAATAGCAATTGCAAGTATTCCTCATTCAAAATCCTATTTAAATGGAAGCACAGACATATTATCACTGAAATGTACTTAAAAGATCAAAGGCTATGACTCATTTTGTTTTATGTGACACTATTAGATTCATAAATCTTATGCACCACTATATAAACTGCATTGGGTCCCGTCCAAAGGATCATATGATAATTCTTAAGAATTGAGAGGATTGATGTGGTAAGAATGAGCTCAATCAAAGGTTTTGATTGAGCAAATCAAAACCTTTTTCTACTCTATTTTATATTTCATATACTTTGATCTCTTTGGGCCTAATAATGAAACCATCTAAGACCTCTAAAATGGAAGTCACTCAGCTGGCATTGCTAATAACACCTCTGTGTCTTTTGTAAAGGGTCACAGGGAATTTGACTCGTAGAGGAGGAAAGTTTTTCAAGTTTGAGAAGTCCCCTATCACATTGTACATAGTTGCAGTATAAAGGTGGTTTGGCCGATCTCCAGTGATTCAACACTATCCACTGAGCCAATATTGACAGAAGTGCTAAGACTTCACACTGTGCACCTGTGAGTGCAAACAGTCCAGGAGCTAATCTGAGAAGCAAGAGTCGTGGGAACTGATCGTCTCTCCTTACTGAAGGTGATGGAGAATGTTTCAAACACGGCCAACCAATCAGGTGCAAGATCTGGGCAGCTCCATAGCATCCAGTACAAATCTGCAATTTTGAAGTACTTTTACTTCCTTTGAATGTACTTGGATCATTCATAGTTAGTTTATAACGAAAAATAATGAAACAGTGTAAATAAAATGAGTTATATGTATGTTATAATGACTATTTGTTGATTTTATTTAAATGACTTGTTAAAAGGAACGAAACATAAAAAGGTATTAACACAAAAATGAATGGATCTTAGATACTATCACCACATTTAACATATTAGTTAAAAGATCTAATGGACACATGAAGTTATAACATTTTTAAAACTAGTGTTAAATGATGTACATAATTAAAGCTGATAAATGGTATGACTATTTTTAGAGCTTGGTTCAGAGTCAGAATAAAAATAATGTTTCTGCAGCCTTTCAGTGAGCTACCAAAAATAGCTCTGTTTCAGTATTTCTTTGCTGTGAGGCTTTGTCTTGTCAAGTTATGATGGGCTTGGTCTGACATGTTTGATGAAGAAACATGAAAAGAAGCCTCACACAGCCAGCAGCCGTCTAGTTATTTTTATGTTTGGCATTTTACTGTTATATATGAATGCGCCGTGGGTGGAACATAAACGTGAATAATACTCCCTCAAAATCTACTGCCTCTGTTTGTGGTAGTTTACAACCCAGACATGTTTTATTCTGATTTAACTGTCATCTTCAAGGAAATAGAATCTCTGAATCCTAATGTGATGGATGTTTAAGTTCCCATATACTGTACAAATACAGACGGATACCATCACTTGTAAAGGGTTGTTTGCATTAGTCTGGTGTGTGATTCTACATCGTGCTGATGGAGATATACAAGCTCCCTCAAGTTTACTCTGAATCAGATATCCCACTTTGACATTCTGCAAACATGCGCAAGCTTTTTTTAAAACTCCATCTCCTTATTCCCAGCAGGTTGATTCATATCCCGTCTCTCGGCCGTCTCAGCAGACATTGCATATGTTTAAATATTCTCTCTCAGAAGCTTCAACCTCAGAGTTGTGTATTTTTTTGCTCAATCCCTTGTGACCATACCATAGAGCACACTTACTCATCTCTCTTTGGGGGTCACAGGAGTCAATACAAAATTATCTAATTAGCTTTTTCTAATAGTTATATAAGCAACCCATAAAAATATTCTGTTTTGGAAACATCGGTTGATAATCGACTTTAATCGACAACTCTTGAGTTTGAGTCCAGTTCAACCCAGGTGAACATTGACCCGTGACATTTGCCTGCCATCAGCGTACATCTGACATTTGCCTAAACGGTGACATGTCTGATAACACCACAGCCGTACCTGAGTGGCCGAGGCTCTGCCCAGTGTGGCCGAGCAATGGCTGAAGTCGTGGTTCCTGTGGCGTGCCGGGGCCTCCAGCGGGCTCACCAGGCAGTCCAAGTTATCCAGGCTCCGATTGGTCGCCAGCTCCTTCAGGGACGGCAGCGTGCTGTGGAAGAGAACGTGACAATCAGACGTCAGAGTCTGGAACAAGTGAGGGGTGTGTTCACATGATGGTATCCAGGAGAAACTTGAAATGGCACCTGGGTAAATTAAAGTTTAATACAATCGAGATGCTTGGATAAGGGATATGTGCTTGGGTTTCGAATCGCAGCACAGAGGAAACTGATTTCAGAGCAAAATTTGTTTTATTTATAAGTTTACTCTCTGACTGATCTGGGAACTTTCTGTTCAGTTTCCTCTGTTCTGGCTCACCTATTTAGTGTGAGGGAAAATATGTGCACAGTAAGCAGCAGGGTGTGTTTGAGTGATTTCCATGGGGACATTTGCATGTTATGAAAACCAGGGCTTGAGGAAGCAGGTGAGTGTTAAGTACCGACACGCCACGCACAGAAACCTGCAAGGTAAAGAGGTGGAGAGGAAAAGCACCGGGAGGGGGTTAGACAAATAAAGGTGGCGGGGTCATGGGCGGTGGGGCAGGTGAGGTTGGGAGGGGCACACTCCCTGCCTGTATGGATGACACTGACCTCAGATGCTGCACAGAGCATGCACTGTGCAGAGGAGACCACAGATAATCCTCCCGCATGAGAGCGTAGTAACGAGGCCTGTCCGTGTGGATGGGGTAAAACACACGGCACAAATTTCACCTCCTCTCGCTTTTCGCAGCAAATGAAGATGATACTGTGCGTCAAGCCCTCTCTGCTCCCATTAAGCTGCATCTCTACCTCCATGACTTGATCCCATTAACTTCAATAAGAGCTGCTGCCCTTTCTAACTAATATTCATGACAAGTTGCTGCCACCTGCTGACGACCTTTGGGGACACGAGCAAAAAAATGCTGAAACCCACAATTTTCAATAAAATAAACCCCTTCAATGCATCTTCCTGTTCGGAGGAATGTAAAGTAAAAGAAACTCAACTATGGCAAAACAATAAAAAGGTAATCAAGGTCAAAATCAAACTCTATTCAACGTGTTTTGTGACTCACTTGCGAGGAGGCGGTGGCGGCTGCTGCTGCTCGCTCAGGGAGCGCTGGGTGGCCTTCAGGTAGCTCTGGCGTCGAGCAGCAGATTTGGGGGAGGGCTTGGGACTTCCCTCCGAGTCCTCGCTGTCTTCCAGGTCTCCCATAGCTTTCACGTAGCTGCCGCTGCGCATCCGTCGACAGGGGATCTCGGTTCCCTTGGCTCGGCCGCGACCCAAAGTTCCTGTCCATTCACCCAGTGGGACCTAGATTAAAATGCATATATGTACAGTTGTGAGACCATGAAGCTTTGTAATATGTATATTTCAGTCGTGTTCCTTTGATACTGCATGTTTTTCATGGGTTGTGTCTGATTTTGACTACTTTTGTGAACTAAATATGATTCAGAAGATGTGCAGCAAAAGAAAACAGGACTGGATTGAATGTCAGGTGTAGGCGAGTATGAATATGAGGATAAAGTGTATGTGATAAATAGAATGAGGGTCAATCTGACAGAATTATCAGGAAGTGTCCTCAAGAGAGATAAATAAAACCGACAAACATCAGAGAAATTAGGAAAATATAAGAATAGCCATGCAAACTCACAAAGAGGATGAAGATGAAGATGAATACTCACTATCCCTCCTACCTGAAGGAACTGCTGTGTCAGGTCCGGGTGACAGGACTTTGTTTTAAGCAGGGTCCTGTTGACTGTAGCAGAGCCCTTCTGCAACACTTGCCTGGCCTGGCTGAGGGTGAGAGTGGACCAGGTGCCCCTCTTCACCAACATGTCATCCTTGCTTCCTCTTGTTCTTCCCTCCGCATCCTTGCATCCTACCTGTGTCGCCTGGCACGCCAGGAACTTGAGGTCACTGCTGCTTTTCGAGGTCTTGAGAGGATGTGCAGCAATGGTGTGGTAGCCCTGTGGGATGTGCCTGGGAGGAGCCTGGCTGTCTGACACCGCTCTGCCAAGAGTCATCATGGTCAGCGGGTTGCGGTAACCTACAGCGAGAGTGCCAGCTTTGGTTGTGTCAGTGTCCAGGGCATCATCCGAGCTCCAGAGGCCTAGTGTATTGGGCCTCGGCCTCTGCTTCGGCCCCTCGGTTTTAGCCCTGTCTTTACTCTTGCTCCTGCGGCTCTGTCTGCCCCCGTCCTCACAAGCCCCTGTGGTGCCGGTCATCCCTCCAACAGAGCGCCCGTTTATGCTGCCTTTTATTGCAGAGTTTTCCAGAGACTGGGACTTGGCAAATAGCTTCTGCACAGAATGCATCAGGTGGCGTATTCGTCCCGGGCTCTCACTGCGTTGCTTCGACATACGTCCTCTATGAAACTGCAGGGTACTGAAGCCATCATGCTGCAGGGGCAGGTGCCGCTCCAGCTGATCCAAGAGGTTGGAAGGTAACCGATTCATCTTTGCTGCTGCTGCAGACGATATGGTGGCCGATCCACTGGTGATCATGGGCGCACCAGTGAAGCCCAGGCCTAAGCCCATACCCATGGACAGGGAGTTGGATAGATTACCTGCCCTGTTGCCTTGCCCAACTCCACCACCAGCCAAACAGGCCTGGGAGCAGTCAAGCTGGTCGTTCTGGGAGGTGAAGTGCAGCCTCGGGAAGGTGCTGCTGCTGGACATCTGGCTGAAAGGCATCAAACAGTCAGGTGGCAGGTTGGTGGGACTGGTGGGGGAGCACTGGTAGAGATGGGGGTCCAGAGTGCCATAGTGGTTGATGGTGGGGCTCAACATGAAGGAGCCGTGAGGGTCCGAGGTGAGAGGACAGAGAGGCTTCTGCTGGCATGGTTCACACGAGTCAGACAAGTGACGACTGCGGTTGGCTCCTAACCCTTTCATGGTGGCTCATGTGTCGTCCTTAGAACATGTCTCCAGTCAGAACGGGTCTATAGACCTGAAGGACTCATCCTGCGAAGAGAGAGACACAGAAACGATCCATTAAACACACAACTGTCTGTAACGAAAACCAATACATATTTCTGATTCAGAGACCCTTTTACTTTAGAACCACAACTTCTGTTTAAACCTACAATCACTGATCTTGCTCTTTCTTCCACTGTCCTCTTCTCTGTAGAGTCTATGTACTTTGTTTTATTTTGTTTTGCTGCCTGAGTCGAATCTTTACTGTTTACAGTTTTTATTGTAATGTGGTTTAGTGTGCTTGTTAAATGAAACAGTATATGTTTGTATTGCTTATCCACATCAGGGTGGGGGGGGACCTGCAATCTTGCAGCTTTAAACTAAGTCAGGCTAGTTAACACTGTGTAACAGTAAAATAGTTATTTGTGTAGAATATAAAGCCGCAGAGTGGGAACACAACACATCTATACTTAAACTTAATGAGCACATTAGAGTAAGAGTCAATTCAGAAGAGTTTCTTCTAAGTTACTGAGCTATTTAAAGAAACATTACAGACTCTCTCTCTCTCTTGTGGTGCAGAGAACAGAAGCAGCACAACACAGAGAGTAGTGCAGTGAACTGAGCCACAGTCACAGTACTCACAACAAACCACCAGGTGGCAGTAATAAGTGCACAGAGGACACTGGGTGAAAAACCCACACACATTCAGCTTGAGTCTTAAATAATATTTCGAAAATGTATTATGACGTCAAAGTTGTAAATCATGTGTACAGAAGCTTACAATTATGCTATTGTATAATATAAAATATCTCTTTATATGTCTGTGCTTTAAGTGGTTAAATAGGATATTGCAAATCTCTTTAAATTGGAACAATAAGCTCAAATGTTTTTTATTTTTTAATCATTTTAATTCAAGCACTTAATTGTACCTTATGATTATAGAACTTGTCTTTTAAACTGCTGTTTGTTTGTGTTGTCTTTCACTGTGTGGCTGAAATGACAGAAATCAATTGGAACATGAGATCCTCACATAAGACAAACAGCCTAAATCACAGGAGCCTCATTGCAGTTTAGTGCATGAATCTCTTCCATCACATCATAAAACATGAAACCTCTGGAAACCCAATCTGAGACAGCTTGGAACTGACGATGCATAGATAAACATTTTTATAACTCATACATGTAAATGAGTTTCATATTCAAGAAGCTACATTTGTTCCCGAGCCGGAAAACGAACCCTCATTTCCACAAATCACTGTTGGTGCTTTGCCATCCTCTGGAAAACTACACTCTCTCTGGGATAAACTCTGATTCCTTTACTTTCTCATCACAGGGAAACATAAATCTTCTTTTGCCGCTGACTGAAAACAGAGGAAATATCTCTTAGCTGCAGTTCAGTGGCATCTGGATTAGATTTGAGCGGAAATATAAAGCTGAATTCAATCTGATAAAACTTCCCTCAACTGTGACGTTATTACTGTGAATGCTTTTTTTTTACGAGAAGAGCTCCTTGTTTCAACTACAGATTTTGTGGATGACAGCTCGGATGTTTAAAGAAGCTCGAGGTAACTTCTAACAGCCTCTCCGGGATAAAGCCAAACACAACATTGCCTTATAGTTTCCAATGTATGCACAACAATTAATCTTAATATACCACTTAATCTCTTTCTGTCACCTGCTGCGTATGATGTATCTGTGCCATCACGGGGGAACATGGTAGCCCGGCTAAATGCCCCAGCCGCCCAGCAGCGGTTTAACAACTGTGTGACCGAAGAGAATGGAAACACAAACATAATCCAGAGTAAATGAGGGGGAGAGAGGCTCGTCCTCTTCAATCACCTGCTGGTTCTCCGGGCTTCACTATGAACAGGCGATAACATTACATGGAGGTTGTGAAAACTCATCATTCACACCGGCAGAAATCCATGCTGCAGTGAAGTCACTCTAACAGCTGCTGTCTCTATCACAGAGGAGTGACTCACTGATCAGTCAATGGTGAGAGCCCTTCTCCCACCGCAGAGCATGAAGTCTTGCCCGGGAGCTGAATGTGCAGCGTTAACTGCGCAGGCTCCACTTCCACAGTGTTGGTTTGCCATTTCTTACTTGTCCCTGACCTCCGATTCACTCTCTACGGTGTGAGAGCAGCCACTTATCTGAGTCACTGTTCCTGGACGGCTGCAGCAGCGTGCTCACAAACGCACCAGCGTGGTTTCTTTTCTTTTTGTTACAACGGCACAGCCTGCTGTAATTCACCCACCCGCGCTGACTGTAGCCCCCCACGTGTTCACGTACTGTAGGAGCCACTGCTGACAAACTGACACACACCTACACACTGACACATACACACACCACACAAACATGTTAACCGCCCACCTGCCAATCCACCACACCAACGAAACCCTGTCAAGTGTCGAGCATCGCAGGAGCAAGAGGAGAAAGAAATGAGGCTCACAGCTCAGTCACAGCTTCAGTGCTTGTGTGTCTGAGGGATGGAGGCCTGCAGCACCGATACAAGGTGAAGGAATCCTTGGACTGTGTGTCTTGCTACACACACACACGCATGCACACACTCAAGGGGTATTCAGCTGCAACATTCAACTTCCCCACTAGATGTCACTAAACACTACACACTGAACCTTTAACCTTCGATTTCCTGGAACATTACACTAATCCGAACCATAGTTAGTACTTGATTAACCCCAAACATTACACTCACTTAAATCTAAACACAACCTTAAAACACAATAACATTTACCTATATAGGTTTTGGGGGTTTGCTTTTTGTCCCCACAGGAAAGTGTTTGTCAGATGTATATGAGTAATACCTGGACTACGCACAGACACACACACACACAAACGCACACACACACACACCAGAGTGGGTATTGTCTCAGAGACTATTGCACAATAGGGACAGAAGTGTTCATATTTTTTCAACAGCAGCTACATCTGTATGCCCTACGTGTGTGTGTGTGTTTGCGTTTGTGTGTGTGTGTGTGTGTGTGTGTGCGTTTGAACATCATAGTGTAACCTCAAATGGCCTCATAAATATGTAATTGCCATGTGCAATCGCCGAGCACTTCTGTGGCGCAGACAGGGATCTTACAGTGGTTTGTGTATTCCGGTGCTGTGCGAGTCATCTGGAGGGTAAAAACTCATCCAGGCATTTGGCTGATTGGTGTGTGAAGGTGAACTGAAAAATCCCAACAGCCATTAAACATTATGGGAAATTAGATTTGACAACAGTGACTCATGGTTTGAGAGTCTGCAGAGAAACATTACAGCCTGTCGGTGGTCAAGGTCCTTCTGTACGGAGCTCTGTATACATGAGGAGCTGTGTAATCTCTGTAGTATTTATGTAGCATACAAAACACCTGGTAGCATGGCAGCCTTCAGCACATGCAAGGTGACGCTTATACACTGGGAAGCAAACGGGTTGATCGACACTGATATAGAAGCAGTTGCGTGCTGTTGTCACGGAGGTGCAGGGAGCAGGGCGTGGCGCTCCGACCGGTATTCATCCTTAAAGTTCCAGTGTATGGGATTTTGGGGGATTTTCAAATGTGAGTCTTTGGTCCATTGTTGTCTTTGACTCGTTGCTGACAATAGACGTGAGAGGATAACACTTGTTTCTGGTGTTTTAAAAATAATGCTTCAACGGAAATAAACTATTTAATTAAACACTTCTCAATGAGTAGATCTGTTTAAACCGGCGTCAACATTAATGATTCATATTTTTAATTCTCTCATAATGCCGTGTTCCCTTTGTGCCATTTGACTGCATTAAAAAGTTATGTTCCAAAAGATGGAATTAATTACACTGTACGTAATGACCGTGAATAAATTAGAGAACTCACTCACATTTTCATTATTTTTCTGGATTGTTGTGATTAACAGGCATGAAATTGCCTTTTGACTTTGTCATGAAACACACAATTAACGTCATATCTGTAACTGGGCATGTAGGTTTTGTTAAATGGGGGTAAATAACGATAAAATGAAGAGAAGTCAATAAATAAATGTTTCATAGTTGGCTTGGTTCTGCATCAGTGAGGATGATTCACACATTTATTCATGAAGTGAAACGGAGATAAAGGAGATGGAAATAAATTGTGAAGAAAACATATTTCTGCTCTTGTGTTATTTTTTTAGTCAAATGCTACACAAAATTCAAAATGTTGAAATATATTTTGTCGCCATTTTGCAAGGTTTACAATTTCAAAAAGAGGCGAAAAAACACTCACAATAAATGTGCTTTGACAAAACAATCATCCTCCGAGGGGCCCGAGAAATCTCTGCTACTTTGTCAGAACCCATCATTGTCCCGTCGGGGGGGGGGATGTCACACGTTCCAACTCTGACATGCAGCCGCTGTTACAGTAACACGAGGGCCGATAACAAGCCGAACCCAGGGCTGCCGTGCCGTCTCCCACCGAGCCAGTGAGCAGGGCCCCGTAATAAATGTCTCCTGTAGCTGTGCCACTGCCACTGCATCCTCCAGCCATGAGCAGAGGGAGAGAGAGAACCAGAGCGGTATTGATCTGGGGCTCGCTCCATGTTCTCCGGGTGAATATACAGCTGCCAGGTATCGGCTTTTTGCAGTCACCTTCAATAATCACCTTTCTCTCTAGTCACCTCTCATCCGTTCTCTTCCAGCTGCACGTCCAGGGCGTTGACCCGACACTCCGATACCATCACTGCCTGCAAACGTCAACTGGGCAACTGGGAATGTGTGTGTTGTGCATTCTGTCGGCCTGTTCTTTGTATAAACACGACTCTGCTCATACTAATGCAAACATCCAGGAAACATGGGGAAGACTGTAGTTTCAAATTCATCTATTGTCATTAGCAGCGAGCCTGAATCTCCCTTCTGCACGTTTAACACTTTAGAGGAAGCAGCACCGTCCCCACTGTCTGGTGAGAATCTCCGATTAACTTGTTGAAAAGTTATGTCATCAGTGCTTCCTGTCGATAAAGTAAGTGTTGTTCTTTACTGTGGCTGAAAGTGTTGTTGATGTCGATCGTCTGCAGGAAAGCAAGAGCAGCGAGGCTCGTTTCTGTCAACAGCATGGCCGATCAGAGGCAAAACATATTTTTCCTTATCCTGTCTATTGAAATAACATATCAGAATAATATTTTTACATTTAGGATTCAAGTCTGAAATTTCAATAAGGCTTTTTAAATTATAGATTACAGCCATCAGCATTAAAGCAGTAGTTAGGGATGAAGTTAGACGCTCAGATCTGTTCCACTGAGATATATATATATATATATATATATATATATATTATATATATATATATATAAAATATATTTATATATAATATGTTAAATTTAAACAAGCAGCTTGTTCGTGTTTAACTTAGAGAGAAGACTGGGAATAGGGAAAATTGTGAGACTCACTCTGACCAGTGGAATCTAAATCTGCCCTCTGAAGCCCACAAAAACAAGTGTAACCATGACAACTCAGGGGAGGTATTATAAAAATAATAATAACAACAATAATAATAATCAAAGTTGATCTATATAGCACTTAGCATAGCTTAAAACACAGCTCATGATGCTTTACGGCACAAAAGACCTTTATAAAGAGAATATATTAAGATAATAAAGCAATAAAACCCTTGTTAACAATGTTAACAGTAACAGAAGAAAAGAAGTGTCAGACCTTTGCCTCATTCATTTTATATGTTATCGAGCGGTTGGAGAGCCACATGTTAATTACCTGCGATCATTTAAATCAACCAGACAGCTTAATTACAGTGATTCTTTGTGTGAGAATTAAAAAACAGCATTAAAAACGATATACTCTTCCTATAACGTGACCAGAACATGTCATAAATACACATGGCTGCACCCAAACACCCCACCCCCCCCCATTCTGCTTCTGTGTTGCTGTAAAGGCCAAGTCCGTAACCAGGAGGGATGAACCTCCCATGTACAAATATGAGTTATATATGAGTTATACAATGAGAATTCTCTGTGTGGTGGCATGCCATGTTGCACTATTGAGCGTCCAGTTAGCTGGAAACTAAAGATATTAAGATGTAACAGAGTGATTCTGACAGTGTGGCTGGAGTTATTCACTGGACCGTTTCATTTCCAACATGATTTTTTTAACATCAGGGGCCATCTCCTATCGGGGAAACATTCTTTCTCTGCAGAGGGGATTTAACTGCAGGATGTTGCCCAATCACATCAAAAGCAAGAAGCAGAGGTCGGTATTTGGTAATGAGACAAAATCATTTTTAGAAAAATGTTCTCTGTCTGTTTGGTCCTGATTAGCATTTCTGTCTTTTGTTCATGTTTTAATTAGATTCTGTATTATTGAAGACAAGGTTGTTGTACGTTCAGACTCTGCATGTCTGGATTATATTAAGAGAAAGACACATAATTAGGGAGGAGGTTTTTTTTACATTCCAGCACAAGCTAGAGCAGCTGAAATACATATTTCATGCCGCTCCTCTGTGTTTACTAAAGCTATGGAGCTCTTTGCAACACCACCATGTCATGTCATTCGGTGGCCGTCTAGTCAGGGAACTTTGTTGATGGCATGCAAACACGCCTTCCAAAATCTGAAAGCATCCTCCCGTCACATTGTTGAACATGGGGTGCGCTGCTCTCACGCTGAAATATTTAGAGCCGGGAGCCTTCTGCCGGGAGCCAGGGAGCGCTCGTGGGTTTCTCATCAGTGCTTCGCCCATTAAAGCGATCCCAGTGCACCGCTCTCCCTCGTTCACCACTGCACGCACTCAAGTGTAATTAGAGAGAGAGAGGTTGCACATTTCCCCTGGGCCATTTGCCATCCTCACTGTATGGCCGCCGGTGCCTTTCAGTGCAGATTCATTCGGTAACATCTTGTGCCGCCTGACCACAGAGATCCAGTTCAGCGACCCTGCAGGACCGAGTGCACAACATGGTGCTGGACAGATTTGATATAAATTAAAGAAGTAGCTGCCATCGTCATACTGGCTCAATTAAGGGCACTGAATCCTCAGCTCTTACTTGCTTGTAGGATCGGCCAAATAATAAGACACCACTGCAGAGACCAAATGGTACATTTTAGAAATGAAAGGTAAAAAAGGATGATTTTGAAAGTGTGAATCTCTGCGTCTGGCTGCATGAAACAGAACTGCACTCGGAGCTGTGTCGGGAGCCGTGAACTCGCCTCCCTGACAAAACGACTTTGACACCGCGTTGGTCTACTGGCGAAACAAGACATAAAGCAACAATAAGCCGCACACGTCAACCTCTGCAGTCATGTGCTGGTGCGTCATGTATGTTAAGCAGCCCCGGCCCCGTGTCTGCACCGTTAACACACACACTGCCCCGGCCTTCAGCACAGCTCCCGGGCCCTCGGAGAATTATTGCATGCTATTGGTTAGTAGCTGGCCGGTTGCATCCTCTACCAGTGCTCGTTTAAAACACTGTCAGAGCTTTACTATACCCGGGGGCTCGGGCTTAGAGAGGAAACGCTTCAGTCGACTCTGGAAACAGAAAAAGGCATTAGAGATAGTACTCTGCCATGAGAAGTAATACAATTGCTTTGTTTGAGCATTGTTTGAGTTTGAAACTAATCTGCTGTCTGGCACGTTGCTCTGCACCACTGTATCTTAATGGCCCTTTGCATTCCTAACCCATATTGAGGTTAAGTCTGTGCCGGCTGGATTAAGTCTATCGGCCTCATTGTGAGCTGTGTGGGGTTTATCTCCTTTAATGCTAGCTGACCTCCAGAGGGACTTCCTCCGATATACAGCAGGAAAGTGACTTTGAATCGACCAGTACCGTGCACGTACAGTAGAATAAATATCCTTGCCCCTCGTGTGGACTCTAATCTGGAATATTCTGCTTCTCTCTCATCACGAGGACAAGTGGGATTCCTCGTGAATAAAACACCGATATGGACAAGATTAGTTCTAAAATAAGCTAAATCTTAATAAATACACCATACAGATGACCTGTTCTCTAATAATTGAAATATAAAGAGCAACCTACAGTGGTGCTTTGCAGTTGCGTTACAATAAACCACAACAGCCTCAGCTACAATAAATGCCAGCCTGGGGTGTCGTATTAAACCGATAGTCCCGTGTAAATCCGACGAAAAGGCGAGATGAGGCCCCGGCGAACAGCAGCTGCCCCTCGCTGCTCAAATTGGCCCCGGCAGCAGAAACAAGATGAAATTAATATGCTGCTTTGCTCTCCGCAGTGTGAAGGGATTAGATCGTCCGACGGTATCAGGATTTAGGATTCGATTTGTCCTGCACATGACCAGGCAGAGCGGCTGGTCTGCAGAGCGGCTGGACCGTGGTCGGGCAGGGCAGCAGGGGGCTGCACGGAGGAGGAGCACATCTGTCCATTAACAGCCACTTACAAGAGAGCAGGAGCTGTTGTGAGGATTACACCAAGGTCAAATTAAGTATGAGTAGATTTTTTTTTCTTCTAAAAAAGAACTGCAAAGTGGTCTAATTAGAGGGAACATCAAAGCTTGTACAGCCGGCGATAGAGTAATAGGATCAGAAGAAGCCACACGAAACGCACTCATAACTATAAGTGCTGAATATTAGGTCAGCATGGAAAAGACGGAGTAGACTGCCATATTTTTTTTATTCCGGCACAACTCAGGAGCAAAAAGCTGCGTAAAATAATAACCTATATTTTTTAATACGGAGACGCTGATAAAAATGCTGATAAATCAAGATAATCTGAGCTTTTCTTATTATCTCGCTTCAACCCAGCACATCGAGCACAACACCCCTGATTTCCAAACGGAGGCTTTGGCATCATCCAACCGACGAATGATTCCTCCACCCTCGCCCCACAGCAGGAGAGTAGGCAGGTACTCTACCCCCGGCCAAGGAGGCAAGACACCAATGAGTTATCTGTTCGTCAGCATCATTTGTGCCGCTGGGTTCACTCGAGGTCGTTAACCTCCATCTCCACCAGCACTGTACATTTGCATGTGACATCTTTTCTTGATCGGTGTGTAGTGCATAGTGCCCGGGAGTGTTGAGGACAAATTTAATTGTAGGGGCGACTGTGGCTCAGAGAGCTATAGAGCACATCCACTAACCAGAGGGTCGGTGGTTTGATCATTCTGTCCTTGGGCAAGTTCCTGAGCCCCCATGATAGAAAAATCCCTGCACATAGAAACGCTGTATGAATGTGCACATGATTGGGTGAATGCAACTTGTGCTGTAAAGCGCTTGGAGGGGTCGATAAACCTGGAGAATCACAGTATAAATATAGCACATTTAACTGCAGTGGAGAGTTCATATGTTCTGTAACAAGATCATCGAACTCAGATGCATTCGATGATGAAGAGGATTCTTTAGACGTATCTCCCTGGTGGCTACAACTGTAAGATGTTTGGTGCCTTCTGGCAACTTAAAGAAAATCTTGCTTTTTGCATTCTGGGAAAAAATAATACGAACATTTGCCTGAGCATTAAAAACACATTCAAAGATAAATATTGGAACAGAGTTATTGCCACTGGTGGATGAGACAGAGCAATGGCCAGATAGATAATAGGACCCTTAGGACTGTGAAGATAAAGCAGGGGAAGCATTGGTAACTGTGTACGGCTACAGGTTGGAGGCTATAGAGAAATGACCAAGGCTACGGCTCTGCACATGTTCGTCCTATAAGGTATAAACAATGAGCCCTATTTTGGGATGATGTACTTGTGCTTTTTCAGTGCTGGTGGTGTAATGGCGCCCAACTGCCACATCTTATCATTTAATATATCCGTCGCACATGCAGGACACAAGATTCAGATTTGTGCCCGAGCAAGAAGTGGGCATCATCTAATTGGCGTTCTATCACAAAGTGTAGCCTGGAATTGGTCTGATAAATATTGACAGTGTGAGACCCGATCGGAGCAAGCCCCATCAGCGAGCATCCTTTTCTCTTTTAAAGATCCTCAGGTCTTGTCGAGGTCGTGCTCTAGATTCAAAGCAGCCATTGGCTCCATCTTGGTGAAGCGCTGGGAGAACATCCGCTGCTTCTGCTGCCGTCTCTCTCTCTGCTGACAAAGCTCATAAGTCATCCCCCCCACAGCTGCTGTGTGATCCCACACGAGCTTGACACTGAGGGACGGCTAGCAGAGTGAATGTGGACCATCGATGGGGAGTGTTTAGCCAGTTGAGTGTCAGACTAATTTATCCTGGACTGTGCATCCATCTTGGAGGCGCGATGAGGGGCTAAGCCTAGAGAGCGGACGAAGTGAAAAATAGAACATCTGTCTGCGGGTTTAGATTCTATACTTTAAGCTTCTTCTATATGCACAGCTCATGAAGTGCTTACCAACATGCTGGGATTAGAGAAGAGTGGAGCATCCGCACATTTAACGTCTCCAGTGATGAAGTGAAGAGCTTTTTCCAATTGAAAGAAAAAAAACTTATTTTTTAATTAATGCTCTAAGAATAGAATTGAAAACAGAACAGCATGAGATAATAGCTACGGTTTCATTTATCACTTTTTTAAACACTGTGCTTCGTTGTGAAATAGCCTCATGTTACATCTATCTGTTAAAAACGTTAATTAATACAATTCATGGAATATTGTCCTTGTCATGAAGGTGTTTCTAAAATTGTGTTGATGTAATTTTGTATATCAGGATTTTTGGTGTCCTGGGTTTTCAATTTGAAATGTTATAATTTTATAGATTTTCGTATTTATGCATCTTGTGTCTTAATATCTTAATAGGTTTGTACGACGAAAAGGCAGAAATAAAGGGGGGAAATTAAAAGAAAGAAATGTCATCATATATTCTGATGAATATCACTAATAAATGTTTGTCTCTCCTCATCCACTTAATGTGCAGGATGACACATTCTGTATATTCAGGATGACACATTCTGTTTATTGGCTGTATGCTAACAGTAATGTAAATAGAGAACTAATTGTCCAGGAAATTAATGCAAAAATAGGAAGCGCCATTATGAAACAAAAAAACCTAGATATCACTTTCTCCCTTTGAGTTTTCTTTTTAATTTCTGTCAAGGTAGAGCACAGGGCAGATCACAGATATGTTTTTCATTTCAGTCGGACTTTGGAGAGGCTGTGAGAACCAGAGACTAAAGCGGAGGACACGTCTCTTTCGCTTCATCTGCAGCCAGTCGACTCAGTGAGGCGGCTTTTAAAAGAAGAGCAGACAGGAGGTGAGAGTCGGTCCCTGTGGGACTGTTTAACGCTGTCGGACAGAGCGCTGAGCCGGGCCCGTCTCCAGGGTCTCCTTGTCTCCCTGAGCCTGCCACCGGGCACAGACTCAGAGCAGTGAGCTGTGAACAGGTGTGTAGGCCACAGGATCACAGCAATTATTAAAGGTAATCACAGCATCGGGTAGATTACTGATATGAGCCAAACGTTTCCAACCGGCTGAGTCTCCTCCTAAGTGACTGAAGACATTTCGTTTGATCCTCGCTAAAAACGTGTGATGTGCCCGTCAGTGTGACCTTTAAAGGTCGGCTTAAGGTCAGTAAGTTCCTGCTGCAGGTGATTTTATGATGTTGAGTCTATGAGGGATGATGGGCATTGCTTGTTTAGGATTCAGCATTCAGTCGGATTTGGACATGAAAGGATTAATGTACAGCCCTATACTTCTTTTACACCAAAATTAGCAGATACACACTGGTTATTTAAACGTAGGAAAACACAGTTACAAAAGGTGATTGACTCCTTTCCCATTGCCAGAAGGGAAGTTTGCCTTTTAGTTTTTTCCCTTGTTGAGTCATGTTCAAAGTCAAAAAAGGGCTGGAAACCAACATGTCAGAGAACTCACTGTCTTGCCAGTGTTGCATCTTGCACAATACAAAGAAGAAGAAAGAATTCGCTGTTGCAGGTTGTTCCCAAGATGTACGAAACAACAAGAACACAAATATTCAAGCTCAAATGCTCGGATGCTCAATCGGTGTCATAACATTGTGCTGGAAAAAGTGCAGCCTCAGCATCTACGCTGCCAAAATAAAGAAAAGGATGAATAAAACGAGCCAATCTGCCAATAAGGGAAGGTTGTGAGGTCAGTGGGTGTTAGTGGGTTTTCTAACCAGTGGAAAAAAGGCTCTATACTGTGCACAGAACCCAGGGGCCCAAAGGGTCAAGGGGCCCCTGAGACAGACAGGTTCTGTTTGAAGTTACTGTTAATTCTTGTTGTTGGACAGTCAAGTAAACAGCTATAAAGAGATTCAAGGCAATTACATCCAGATCAGAGGGAGACAGAAAACGACTGGAAAAGCATCCAGAATGACTAAAGAAACAATTTATCAAGATGATGGCATGAATAGATGCAGCAGTTTCGTGCTCTATGAATACAAACACACAGAATAACTACAAATAGATGTGATGGAAAATATGTCTCTCGACTGTTATGCAGCGGCAGACTTTTACATGTGTGTGTTCAGGTACTTGTTGCCCAAAAATCCATGTTTGGGAGTATCTGTGAACTAAAAACTGCGTGAATGTAACATCAATAGTTATAATAGGATTTAATTCATCTGAATATTAATACCTTCAGTTAAATAACAGCTGTGAGCTGCTGCCCTGCTGGTTTCATTTTATTTTTATCTTCCCCGCTCCTAAGGTACTTATGGTGAAGTGTGCAACGACTGCTACAATAATTTGCACTTAACAACCAGCAGCTAATTGTTTTATTGTTCAGACACATGATGCTAATTAAAGGCGCTCATGAAGAACAATATTTAATTCTGCTGATTGGGAAAACAATTAATTATTACACGGAAAAAAACCTATTTCCTGTTTGTGAAGGGTAAACAAAATAAAATTCTTACGATTCAGTAACTTCCCCAAAGGACATTGTTCAAGTACTTTTTCTCCAGGAGCAAACAAGTGGATTTTTGAATCATTCATTCAGTTACTGTGCAATAATAATTACTTTAAATCAAGAAAATTATATTTCCTTGAGTAGTATTGTTGCAGTGGAAAATGTTGACACATATTTCATATTTATATTATGCACACGCAGACGTAAACAACAACATCCCCCCCCCCATTCATTTAACTCTAATCTGTGCATCATTTCTCTCTTTCTAACTCTGCGAGTGACACTGATATCAAACATCCCCGTCATTGTGCGAGCGAACAGAACAGAGACTTAACATTCATCTCCGAAGTGTTTCACTGATTTTCACATTGTCACCGCCACAAACAGCCATGGGATTGTGTGGTCGAGCCACAATGCTCGTGACAACAATGACAAACGCTCGGCTCGCTATGCACTCTGAGCATCATCATCACATCATCACAAAGCAATTCCATGTTACACAAAGCTCAGACCCGACGACGGCATCTCAGCTTCTCTCCGGCAGAAATAAATTACAAAAATCTTGCAAATATGCAGAATGTTTTATTTAGCAAAGAATGACACTAAAAACTCTCCAAATGTGCAGCTAAAGCTCCTCGGAGATTTCGGGTCTTTATGAAGGTTATCCATCTGCGGCGCCTTCTGTTCTGTGCGTGGAAACATGATTCATGTCGACACACAGAACAATCAAAGCTCTACCTGCTTCAATTCATTCTCAGAGAATGGGAGTATGGTGTAGCTAGGATGCAGAATCCCGAAGGAATATAGTTTACTGCTGTTATAATTATTTTCCTACCAGAGACTCATTGCATTACTCACACCTGAAGGGACATGGAGAGAAAAAGGATATATTCCTCTATATTTTATTGAAGTCATACTTTAATCAAAATAAAACATTGTGCACACACACACACACACGCACACAAAGAGCAAATAAAACATTTTCTCACCAACACTAGCAGCTAAATAAATTGCAGTTGAAGGCAAAAACCTTTTGCAGACAAAAAAACGAGTTTAGAGTGTTGCAGACAGACAGGGGTCGATAGATGCCACAGTGAATTAACACTGAGTATAATAATAAAGACATAGATATGCGACTACAGGTGTTAATGGCACTGAGCGTTAATTTAAAGCCTCATTATCATGGGTATGATCCTTCAAGGTGTCACATGGTCCTACTGTAAATAAATGAGATCTAATTGGCCGAATAGACCCAGCAGTTGTTCAGCTGCTACTCTCCTCAACAGGAAGGTGCTGGAGCGGCGGACGGGATCGAGTTCAACCTGTGACCGGTGAACACGGAGCAGGCTGCAGTTCTCAGGGTACCCTCTGCTGGAAGGACACTCATTTAGCAGATTGATGGGCTGCTTTATTGCCTGCCACCTCCCTTCCTTCCCTCGCACCGTCCCCTCATCTCCTCCCTCTCTCTTATACCTATTTCTCTATTTATCTCCTCCTCCTGTTCTCCTTCTCTTTACCACAAGCGCAATCACATACTGTAAATTCACACACGCACACACAAACACACACTCTGCTGCCGCCCCCCTGTTGTCCTTCTACCATGCGCACACACACGCATCGCACGCACACAATCTTATTGCCCTGTGATCGGTTTGCAGAAGGACAATGAGACTCTACTAACCTTTAACACTTTTACCAGGAGTACATGGGTGTGCAGTTTTGTTCATCAACAGAACAAACAAGAGAGAAAATACACACACACACACACACACACACACACACACACACTCTGTTATATACTCCCCTTTCCATCCCCAGATTGTGGGCCACATCCTTTAGATGCTGCAAATTAAGGTTGATGCAGCTTAGTGACTACAGGAGGAACCATTTTGAAGTCTTCTTCAAATGTGTCCAACAAATTTTATATTTCACAGAGCTCATGGTGTTGCCTTCATGGCCTCAAAATTCCACCACCACTGTTGTCCTCTGGTAAACCCAGTGTTTGCCACCTGCCCACTAAACAGCAGACAGACAGAATGTACCGACTATAGCTGGTAAATATGGTCGAGCAAAAATTGCACATAGCAAAATGGTTTTGGCCCAGTTTGGGCCTATATCCTGTCTCCCACACTCCCAACATCCGGCCCACATACCGCATGGAATGATAGCTCTTTCCACTCCTGTTTGCCAGATCTGGGCAACAAGTATAACCATAGCAATATACCACAGATGGACAAAATTTTATTTGTGCCATTTGGGCCTTATTCACCATTTACCACATGGGTCACTTGAAGCTCACATCCAGATTTCACCTTTCCCAGAGCACCGATGGGTTTGCCAAATAAAGCCCACGTTTGTTTTGGGATATCTGGGCCACTTTTGCCAATTTAGAAAGTGGAACCACTTTAGGCTCACATCCATTTATTAAGGCCAAAAGAAGACAGGAAGTGCTGCATCATGGCCTGAAGTGGCCCACATCGGTATCTGGGAAATGGGTCCAGTAGGTCAGGAAGGTTGATGTCCACAATCAGCTAAAGCAGCTGAATCACACAATCAACAAAAATACTACGCACTGACATTTTTAAATATATAAGAATATATTCTGACGACCTGCATACTGATGTTTTTATGGTAAAGCTTTTTCCATCCAGCATGAGGTTTCATATTCAGACAGGCATCTCTCATGGCAAATCAGATCAAATCAGTAATCAGCTGGAGAACCACTAACTAATGCATAAGTGAAGCCCCCCCACCCACCCCAGCCCGGCCCTTGTGCACGCTACACATATGATCTCACACATGCACATTAAAGCCCTTATCTAACCAGCTCGAAGCCATGCTCACACACACATATCATAACTTATTCATGTGAGGGAACATACAGGAGCAGACCATAAATTGCAGGTGACATATGGATTTTACTCCCGGCGGAGAGAGAGACGTGACGGGGAGCCTGACCAATGGCTGCACAGAAGAGGAAGTCAATGCCACTGTACCCATTGCCCCCAGTTGACCCGAGAGAGGCTAAGGGCATGAGTGAGTACGTTTCTGACCCTGAGAGAAACTCACCGTTATAAAGCAACCACCCACTATCAAGTGTTTTACACCCCTCCCCTGGACTCAAACTGGCCGGTTGAGACTATGTAGGGTTTGTTTAAAATTCTCTTTAGTCTTTGTGTGATGTCAGAATAAACCTGACGTTGCAGAATCAAACACTGTTTTTTTTTAAAACCAGGGCTCTTTTTCAAACCTCTGTGATTAAGTGAATCACCCGACACAGAGCTAGTTCTAAATAAAAGCTCCTTCTCTGCTGGGGACTCTCTGCAGATTTGTACGTCGATGGATACTATTCCTGCAGATGGACCATTAATAGTGTGGTGATCATCATCGATTTCCCCCAGGTAATCATCATTTGTCACATTTTAGACATCCAAGGGGTTTAATGCGGCATCACAAATGGATTTCTGATTAATAGGAACAATGTTCCAGAGGAAGCAGCAACACAGAGGCCATTCTCCAAAGATCTGTGGCATCGAGGCAATCGCTTGTGCAGCACTTTTTTTTGTTGCGTGTCTGAAAATTCACATATACAGCTGGTGTGGAGCAGCAGAACAATGTGGCCGAGAGAAGAGATGCAGAGTCACACTCGACAGCAGAGCAGGGGAGCGTGACGTACTCGTGCTGTCTGAGGCTATTTGCAGTTTCTATACAGTCAATTCATGAGTCATAAATCATCATCATCAAACTACATTATCAGCATCTGTTACAAGCAGCATCTATGAGGAGGAGTGTTTTGAGGGACAATGTGGGCTTTAGGCAGAAGAGACCCCACATCACACCAAACCAAAGAGAAGTTACACATGATTCTGAACTGCTTCATTCTAATCTATCAAAATTATACACTGTGCATACACATAAATTATAGTCTAGTCAGACACAGCATACACACACACACAAATAGACGTTCAAGCCTTCAACCAAACCTTTAAAATTATAAAGTCTTTATCAGAATGCTTGTGGCATGGGGCTCAGAGGGTTTCAGACTATGGTGAAGTTGCAGTCCCCAGTACATAGCCAAACATAAAATGGGAGGAGGTTTCAACAAAATAGTCTTTGCTGGGAATTAATATAAAGCCTCGCACTGTGGGGACCCCCCTCTAAGCTCGGGGCCCCAAGGCAAATTCCTGCTTTGTCTAACACAAAATAGCAGGACCTGAGAAAACACTTACATGTGTTAAACAAGTGCAGGTCCCGAATTAAGAAAAGGATACCATTTTGTTTTGTGTACTGCATTTTCTACAAGACAGTGGAAAACAGAAATCATGGCTGCTTTTTTTGGAGAATAGTTGCAGGATGATCCTAAGCATGACAACATGTACATAACAACATATTAAAACACATAATACGACACAAACAGCCGAGTGCTTTGAGCTGCTCAGCCCGTAAAGAGACGCTCCGCTGCTCGACAGCACCAGAGGTCAGGACCCTGGACAGCTCCATCAACCCTGGACAGCTCACTGCCAATCAGCTCGAGGAAGCCCGTCTGTCGCCGTGGCAGCCGGCGGCTTTGGAGTTCATCATTAAGGGGCTCTGATCCCAAACCCTCAGCGGAACCTAAACCTCAGCTTATGGAATGTGTCAAGTCCCTTTTTTTTTGCTGTATCTCATTTGTGCCTTTGCGTTGAAGGGTCAAAAGGTCACAGTGGTTTGTCTCTTCATCACACTTCGGATGATACAGAGATCCGGAGATCGCAGTCTTCCCCTTTTAATCTCCCGGGGATGAATTTAATCATTACTTCTTCTATACACTGGGCGTGAAGTGAAGTCCATCGAATTCAGCCGAAGTGCAGAAGCAGCCCTATGAACACAGTCAGCAGTTGGAGAACTTTTCCTGAGATGTGATTAAAGGAAGAAACAACTGTCCATTAGCTGTCCAATATCTAATCAAACAGATTCTCTCATGAATAATAAGATGTTTATTGATTTTGCCTAATTACATAATGGGTCTTCCCACAGCGGAGACACGTTATTCAGATTCCAATATGGACGACATCTCTTACACTGCAAAATCTGTAACTTGTGGTTGTGAAGATTTAACAACAAGCCACATCTCGCACTATTCAGAAATGTGGCAAGTGTCTCAGATGTTGGATAGGTTATTAATTTATGGAGCGTTCAACAACAAACAATAAAACAAGACATATTTATTCAAGTGAACATTCAGGAGCAACATGTCTCTCTGGTAACGGCGTCTGTCTCTCAGGATAAACTCATCTTTATTTATACTTTGATGCGATTAAATACACATAAATACAAGGGATACAAATAAAAGGAATTAATGCCCTGTGGTTGTGTTCTCTTTCGATTCTTTAAAGGTTTAATGTGACCTATTCACAACACATGAGGAAGAGGCTGTGAATCAATTGTCACTGAAATACTCTTGATAAAAGTCAAAGGTTCATGACTTGAGTTACGATCAAACACTAAATAAATGTTTCAGTTCTCATCCAAGTTCGTGCTACAATGGGTAAACCTCCTGTGATATTTGATGTTGAATGTCTGCACAGCTCATGTCTCTGCAACAGTTTTCATTTTATGACTTCCAGTTTCCCTCCAGCGGCCGAACACATCACCAAACATTAATACTGTGGCCGGGGATGGGAGGCCATTTTCTCTTTTTTCATTACCAAACTCAAAAGGTGTGTGAATTAAAACAAAATAAAGATTTGGATAACCTCGGAAAACGATTTAAAGCCCATTTTTAATGGTTTGCTGTGACAAATACATCAACGCCAAGAGCGACGAATCAGGTTGACCCCATTCCAAACTGTTGAGCTTTAATAAAAGTCTATTGTAACAGTTTTTCTGATGTGTAAAAAGCTGAACCAGGAGCATTAGGCAAACATTTAACATCTTTAATAGCACGACACTGAATTGTTGAACAGTAAACAGGTTACGCTGAAAGCTATTCATGGTCTGCATAACTTGAAGAGATTAAACACAAACACAATAAACTCTGGAGACCTCAGCAAACCATCTGTCATTGTAAACATATGAATAGACCCTGAAGGTCTTCACCAACCCTTCACGTCTTTTCTCTTTTCTCTCTTTAGCCGAGACATTTTTCTGGTAAATGGCTGCATTGATGACTTTCGGGGCAGGAGAGAAATGGAAAAAGAGAAATAAAGCGAGAGGCCTGACCGGCAGAGAGAAAAGGCATTTGTGTGAAAGATTTAGAGGTTGACATTGAAAATGCATAAAGGCAAAAGAAGGCTTAGCTCCAACCCAAAATCATTTGGCTAGTTTTTCTGACAGCCAAGACTTTGAATTGATTTCAAAGAGGAAAAAGAATGCTTCACCAAAACGCCTTTGAATACATTACACAGAACAAGAAGGAATATTTGAGTCCGAACGGAGCAGCGGACACAAGAGAACATCGGAGCAAGGGGTTTTACCAGAAGTTTAACAAGAAGACAAAAGCAACAGTGGACTGATTTCACATCAATTAATCTGTGGGATCATGGAAACAGCAGGTTGAAAATAAATGCTTAACTAAAGCTCCTCTTGTTATTTTCACTGGCTCAGACATCTGTCCAATAATGTCTTAAACCAGGGAAATGTGCTTTTTCTCTGGTTTATTCTGGTAACCTTGAATAAATTGTACGCAATCTTAAAGGATATTTTATTTTGGTCGCCCCTATAAATCCATCATGTCCGCCTTACCTGTAGCTTTGCCCAACTGTGCTGTAATGTCTGGGGAAAAGAACATAAGACAAAGGAGAACTCACTGCTGGTCCCTGAAATGAATCAATGTGATTTCTTGAAGCACTAAAGTCATGAAAGCACTAAAGGTCGCCTTGCTGTTGTTATTCATGAACAATTATTAAGGACCGGATGTCAAACCTCAGTGACGACAGCAATAACTGAAATCATAAAGGAATTTATATTCAAGAGAGCTTTTAGGAGGTTTTCAAAATCTGACTAACACGGAGCAGCGGTGGAAGGTAACTGAATACATTTAGTTTATAATGCTATGCTAAAATCATTTAAATTAAGTTTGCCTCAATTAATCTAGCCTTAATAGCCCAAAATGATGAAGTGAGAACAGGAGGCACAGATCTGTGGAAGGCTACAAATAATATTCTGCTGCAGTGAAGGTTCCCAAGAGCAGAGTGGCCTTCATGACTCCTAAATGGAATACATTTGGAACAAGCAGAACTCTTCCTGGAGCTTATAGCCGCCCGGGCCAATCTGAGAAATCAGGGCAGAGGGGCCCTGGTAGCGGAGGAACCTGATGGTCAGTCTGGCTGAGCTCCAGAGATCACGAGTGGAAAAACTTCCAGAAGGTCGACCATGGCTGACGCGCTCCACCAATCTGGGCTTCAGGCTGTATCATGCAAAGCTCAGAGCACAAAGTACAACCTCTCTAAATGCTGCCCATTCGCTGCCATGATCATCATTTACTTTTAATGAAAATTAGGAACATTAATTAGATGATTCACACTCTGCAATGTGCTAGTTTCTAATCAATAATATGAATATTTAACACGTACGCTGAAGTTGCCAGGATTTCATTTCACCACAGAACCAGACTGGCTGAGCTTTAATTATAAACCCAGTATTTACTTCAGGTCACAAACTCACAACAGAGCTGAGGCAAGACGTCCTCGCTCGTCTCGCAGGCCTCTCCAGCACAATGTCTTCTCTCACTTCTACAATCCCACATGAATTATTCATAAGGGGTAGAGATAAGGAATTATGTAAAAGAAGCAGCACATAAATCTCTGTGGTTAGGAATCGTTAATCAGAGCATCCCAAGGGGAGGTTATAATGCCACGGAGAGACGGCTTCTCAAGTTACTTTTTTGTTTGTGTGTGTGTGAGTGTGTGAGTGTGTGTGTGTGTGTGTGTGTGTGTGTGTGTGTGTGTGTGTGTGTGTGTGTGTGTGTGTGTGTGTGTGTGTGTGTGTGTGTGTGTGTGTGCTCCAGAAGCGGACATGTGAAGGGTAGAGTCTACTTCTTATACTTTATATTTAGATCAGGAGCTGTTCCTCTCTACGGAGGCAGCCATGTTTTTTTTACAGTATCCAAGACTGGACGAACTAAACACCTTTTGACTGTTTTGTTTGTCGAGGAATTGTTATTAGTTTCTGTACCGTTGTGAGATACAGCAATTTTGTCACAGATTTCCCAGGAAATAATTAATGGATCTTCAGGCACATTCAGGGAAATTGATATTGACGAGTGTGTGAAATTGGTACTTAATGGAATTTAAGAGCCTTTAAAGAATGAGATGTTTAGGTGCCAACTTACAAAAAAACGATGAAATTGCAAATATAAATATGGAGTATTTACTATAATTTTATTCTTTATTCTTTAAATATATTATTATTATTTTTTAGATATCATATTTGCTGTAATTATAGTGTAGTTACAGGTATGTTTAAGTTTATTTGTTTGGCTTCTTTTTGTAAATTCAGGGTAAGTATGCTGGTAACCTACTTTCACCTTGTAATTATTCATAAAGTGTAATTTAGTCCTTTTTTTTTAACTTGTAGCAACAGGTATCCATGGAGTATTTCTTTGCCATTTACATTGTGGGCTGTAATCTTAAGCGTGTGACTCCCTGCACGACAACGGCTCACACATGACGGCGGCCGCACATCGACCTCCATCCTCCTCTATCTGCTCTGGGAGATTTCTCAGTGCAGAAACGCGGTGGATTAAGTTGACCCAGTGTGACACGGGTTACTGGAGCAAAGCGACTGTCAAACTTTGACAAATCTCGCTGAGCCCTCGGTTCCCAAGTCTCCTTTGTCCGTTCCCACCTCCATACTAAAGAGGCACTCTGTCACAAGGGGCCGTGCAGCGGTGGAGGATATGGAAGATTTAACAACAACCTGGTGGTTTTCGATCCGGAACAGCCGACAGGTGTGCTCTGTGAAATGTACCTCTTTTTTTTGGGCTGGAAAATGATGATACTGTCTACATATACGAAGGCTGTAATGTCACGGGTGATGCTGATGGTCACTGATCAGACATGTAATGAAACTTGGTGGAATCTATGTCTGGGATTGGCCTCATGGAGCTAACACAGCCCTTGTGCAGACAGTGTGAATGGGGATCTGCTCCGACACACTGGCCCTGATGTGTGAGGCCAGCGTGTCAGGTCGTAGGCAAAGATGGCTCCTCACTCGACCGGTGTTAATTATGGGGCCAAAGGCTTTGCCAAAACCATTTGTCACGATAGGCTCTGGCAGCCAGATGATACATGATCTCCTAAAAAGAGAAGAAACCAACACACTCTCTGTTGCAGGAGGAAATAACCAGATATTTTCCACGATATAAACCATCCTCAACAATATTTTCTGTATAAAACAATAAGATGGGATGCCATATGTGTGCTTTGCTTGGCTATCAACGATCAGGAACTATTTTGTGTTCCATCTTATAAACAAACTATAGACTGAGAGCCATCTCTGGTTACTTATCAATTATTAACGGTACAGGCTTTTTCTTTATGTCCCCCAAAATAATGACGCTCCACAATATTCACTGATAAAAGGGCTGAATCCAAATAGAGAAAGTGCATCACGATGCTGAGCCTCGGACTGTTAGGGTTTTACTCTAAGTGCAATATGAGTCATCTTATCTTTATTTAGGCCCCGAAAACTGGAATGTACATTGTTGACTGAGGTTGTGGAGTCTACTCTCTGCGATCATCCTTTGACACCGACGTCAGGTTGAGGGACGAGTGGTGGGTTACTGTTTCGTGTGTGTTCTGGTTCACCTGCCTCCACCCTGCTTGTCAGTCAGCTGTCTCCTGCTTGAGCCTGATGGGCAGCGGAGACATCTTTCTGGATAATTAAAGCCTTGAGTGCAGACTGACAACGTCCTGCAGTGAGAGGGGTGAGTCCTCACAGAGGCAGATGTCCTCCTGCAGCCAACCTTACCTTCAATTATCTCTATAAGTGAGGCCTCAATCACTCACAGATCACTTCTACTTGCTAATTGCAAGGGTTGGGTGCTGAATGGATACCTTTAAAATGATACTGATGCAAAACTCTGAACCCTTTGAGCATAAGAAAATACCATGATAGATAAAACCTTACCAACTACAAGCATGTATCACTAAATAACAGGTTCAGTGCTTCACACAACAAACTGAATCCAGCTCCAAACTCGTCATGGCTCCTCTCCGGGCTCAGGGACGCCCACACCGCCGGCTGATGCACTCGGCATGGGGTCAGTCTAAATCAGAGCATCTCTCCGCTCGCAAATGTTTTTCCTATTTGTCGCTAGGTGCTTTGAAGTTTGTCGTGTTTCTCCCTTTAGATGGAATCATTCTCAAATAACACATCCCAGTATCCTGGTCCTTTTGTGACATTTACAACCACACTTTCGACTTTTAACTTTCGTCTTTTTGCTGTCGGCTAATGCCACGTGTTGCCAGAACCACGTAGAGAGTTTTTTTCCACCAGGTTTCATTGTATTGTTACCGAGGAACTCAATGTGATGTCAGTCCAGTCGTCAGGCACTAAAATGAGGCGTTGTGATTCGTTCCTGAAGGTACCAGCCTGAGTAGAGTACAGATTACACCAAGTTCTATTTTTATGATGTGGGGCAATAATAATTATGTGTTTATTTTATTGTACAGTATTAAATGCAGCCGCTGTGGTAATTTGTGGGTTGAGCTGCGCAGACAAAACGTAACCTGTAACACCCCTGGCGTTCTATGGCTCCAACAAAGCAGCAGGTATAATTACTGCTCTAATTGGGGGCAGGACTATCAATTATGGAGTCCGACGGTGAAACCACTTTGACGAGCCGCGGTGGCGCAGCGGATTGTACGAGCAGCGCGTGCATGCTAAAAACCCCGGGCGGATTCCCTGTTTGTTTCATTAGGTCACTGTGGCATCCACATCCGAGTGTGTCGCTGCATAAATCTCTTCTCCCGACAAACTACCTGAGAGCTGCAGCAGAGTGTGCGTCCACGCTCGCAGACACACACTCTTTATCTCTGCTGCTGCTGCATCAATGCCTCCTTGTGTTCTCCTCCCCTTTCATCTCCCAAGGCTTTGTCTCACCCCTCACTGAGAGCACAACACAAAATGGAAGAGAAAAAACAAACAAAACAAAAAAAGCGCTGACTGTCTGAGGGATGATGCAGTAAACACAGCCGCTGTGAATATCTAAATTAAACGTGGCGTTGTGTATCGTCTGAATTATTCAAAATAATGCTGCTACGGGGTAAAAGGGAATCTCAGAGTCACTGTTACAGTCTGATCGATTACACCAGCGAGCTCGCTGATGTTTTCAATTATACTCAACCAACTACAGTTCTGTACAAGTACATAAATACATGGATGAATTGGGCCATTTACACAAATGGTAATGTGCCCGTACAGTAAATAACAATTCCAACCTTTAATGAGTGACCACAGTTTGCTTAGTGTTGGTTTAAATCATAGACTGTACTGTATGTAAAGATGGACGAAATGTCTGCTGCCAAAAAGTGAAGCCAAAGCATCTTGATCAGCACCTGGTGGCTGGCTGTGGTATAGGTCATAAAGCCGGCCTCCTCCATGTTAGCAGCTAAGACATGGACCATCTAAGCACATGCTAGGTCTTATCACACTGTTGTATGTTCAAATGCACATTTCTATTGTAGGTTTAGTTTTAATTAGTTATTTGATGCAATAAAAACAGGGAGAATCGTCTTGATTGACTGCTATGACTCATCGCTGTTCTGTTAATGGTTTAATTCAAGGGTGAGTAAAGTCGTGCCTCAGGATCATTAACAGTCTCTGAGACAACAAACATTACACACGGCCGACAAGTCTTCTCGTGCAGCTGATATGAGGGAGAATCTCAGTGTTGGTGAGTTTTCATCAGGTCAAAGTTGTACTGTGTCATGTGAGCATCCAGACACGCAAAGCCAACTTGGTATTCATGGACATCACACATGCTCAGCATCAGTATGCTAATGTTGTCACTTTACATGTAACATGCTGATGTTAGCATTTAGCTCGGAGCACCGCTGCGCCCGGGCCTCACACACGGCCGTGAGCGCGACTCGGTCTGGTTACATAATGAGTCAGCATCACAGTCACATTGTCTCCTACGCAGCATCACAGTAATATGAAAACCTCACAACGTTACATTCCTTTTGTTCAGCGAATGCAAATAAATGCAAAATATGACTCTGCGTGCTTCTTGTTCTGCTCATATATTAGACAAATCACCTATGGCACGGTGTCAAACGGTGCAAATTAAACGCTTTTAAGTGCTTCCCCTCGTCCTCATTAGCATAAGCTCTGAATGTTAGGGGCCGTGGCGGCTCTTTAGAAGACAGTGATAACATCCTGCAATGACAAGCCTTGAACTCCACCTCTCAAAGGGATGTGGGAGTGAGAGAGGGAGTGATCTCTCAGCTGCCGCCTGAATGAGGGCACCTGGTGCGGGCCCGTTGTTCTATCAACCCCTCCCACTGAGCCTTTAAATCTCATCCACTTCACGAGAGGCACGTCTTCACTTAGATGATGAATTATGGATCCCACCCAGGGTGATATTCAATATTAGATGAACTGCATATCTTCATTTGGTGACAGTGCCACCGCCGCCATGAGGGACAATCCCTTCTCATAAGCATGAGGCCTGATACGGAGGAAAAGCTGGTTACTATCAATATTCATGATGGGGACTTATGCAGTGTGTGTTTGTGTGTGTGTGCATTTGTTGTGTAAGCACCGTAAAAGTGTGTGTGCAGAGAGTGTTTATATATGAGAGTGTTGGTGCTTCTAGTGGGAACGTGAGAATAGAAGATTTGCTGGAGTCTGGAGCGGGCGGGTTAAATTCTGCATGGTCTTTCTAAATGTGGAGGACGAGGATAAAAGTCACTGTAGCTGCTACAGGACGCAGCCGGCTGTCGTTCCTTCTGCCTGAATACACATGAGTGGCCAGACTGATCTTTCCTTTGCTTTTTTTCTGCGCTGAAAAAGGCTAAGATGCTGAATACAAACATGTATAGTACATTTATGAAAACATGGGTCAGCAGTCTGTCTGAAGGTTCAGTGGAGCGAACGCAAATACAAGAAAAAGAAACAAAACACTGTGGCAAGTGTCCTCATACTGCCGAGCCAGGGCTGAACCCTGTTTGTAGATATCAGACACTGTTGTTGTTGTTTGCACATTTAAACCTTTAATATGCCGTCTGAAAATTCCCTTGCATTTTAAATATTAACATTGTGTTGCATAACATTTCATAAATAGAAAATAAATTGATTTATATATCTAAAATGTTTAATTTAGCATGATTATTTAATCGAGCGGCACACATTTTAAAAGAAACATTAGAATTACAAGAAGAAAAAATTATAATAACACATACACAACAAATAAGAAACTGTGACAACTACCATTACTCCACATTAAGAGCCTGGTTTATTAGAAATCAAAACTGTATTTGTTTGCATTTATTTGTTGATTCATTTGACGATCATGCAAAAACTGATTGATTTAATTAGATAATTTTATGTAATTGAGATAGTTGAGCCTGGGCGGATGTATGCGCTCTTCTCAGTGCTTATCTAGTAATATATATATATATATATATAATGGTGCTTTTAAAGAAACCATTTTTATTTTCAGATAAATTTTTATTTCTTAAAGTCACTTTTAATGCTGGTGGTGTTAAGCAGAATCTCTCTGGCTGAACTTGGCAGCAGTTTCTTGAGCTTCGGAACCACTTGGCCACCGCTTCTCTCTGACCTCCTGTGTTCGGCTGTGGCTAAGGAGGGAGAGCGGGTCGTCCAATAACCGGGAGGTCAGGGGGTCGATCCCTGATGCTGAACTGTCCTTGGGCAAGACACTGAAACCTCAGTTTGCCCTGATGGCTGTGCCGACAGTGTGGGAATGATGTGTAATAGAAAAAGCGACCGGTAGAGAAGTGCTGTATACACAAGCTCTTTGAATAGTTGATAAGTAAAGTGCTATATAAATACATCCATTTAACACATGTTGGAGTGTAACTGCAACCGTTTCACTCACTTATGGACCTCTCAATGAATTACTGAGTCAAAGAAAACTTTCTCAGTAAAAGTTTTGCAGTTCTTATCAGCGTCTTTTTTCACTGTGAGGTATGAGCAGGTTTATGCACATTAATTTATGTGCTGGTCATTGATTTTTCACACAAATTAAAGCAACCTGGGTGTTTTTTAAAGTAATTGCTGCCATGAGCCACAGAGCTCCCAGTTGGAAAACATCTGGGGAACAGAGAGATTTATTTTATTTTAGGTGGATAATATGCAGATGTAGCTAAACTCATAAAAGAACAAAGTTGGGGGATAAAACCAGTAAATAATAAGAAAAGTTAATATTAAAGTTAATAAAAAAAGTCAGAGAGACAAGAAAAACACTCATACTGGTTATTGTCAGTGTGTTGTGTTTTACTAAAAGAGTAAATAGTAAAAAGCAGAAATAGAGATTGCTTCACCATCTTGGATCTGGTTTTGACAAGGAAGAAGGAAGCGAATGAAAAAGATGATTATCTGTTGTTCTGCTGCCTTTAATACTGTGACTCTGTTATAGGAACACAATGTTAAACTGGTGGACTCCTCGATAAATGAACATCTTCCTCTCTTACTGTAATTGCTGTTCAGAAGATGAACAAGAAATCCCAATGAGAGGCAGAGATGCCGACAAGGGAAACATTCAATCAGATCAACATCCTCAGTTTCATTCGTATACCTCAGAGGAAGGTTAAATGATTCAAATCTCAAAATCTGTAAAAAGCACAAAAGGATGATATTGTCATAACCTCAACTCACTGGAGAGGGGACACATGTTCTCTCCCTTGTGGCCGTCACCGGAGAGCTTCTCTAACAAACAGCACATCACGGTGCACTCCACTTAAAAACCGAGCGAGACGCTTTAAAGGGCACATGGTGTACATCTGGCAGCTCTGCTCCTCATTTTGGATTCAGTTAGGCAGATAATTATCCTAGCATGCAATCACATTCCCTTCCAATTACAGTAATGTCCGGGGTACATGGATCAAACAAAGTGAATCTTGCATCCAACATGGGTTTCATGCGGATGTAGGACACAGACTCTCTAGTTGAAGCTGCACCGACAGCTCTGCCTGGCAGCGCATTAAAGTGCACTATATGTACCAAGGCCAGGGTATAGTTTCTTATTCAAGTTCTCTCTCACACACACACACACACACAGACACACAGTGTTAAGTGACAAAGCATTGCCCTTGTATACTCAGGCGCACGTTGCCGCAATGTATTCACGCCGGCCTCCTCGCTGTCATGCTGCAGTGGTGCTGTCTCCTCATTATCTCGTGTCATGTGACTGCATTTCTGAATCATTTAGCCCTGGGAGCTGAACCAAAAAGGGGGAGAAAAAAGAAAAAGAAAGCACCGCCGCCGTTAAACTCCGATGACAGAGAGAGTGAACAATAACAACGTCCTTGTCCCTCCACGGATTACATAAGAGATTCCACCAATGTCACTCACGCACTAATAGGCACTGTCCTCCAGAGACTCTGCCTCTGTCGAAAAATAGGTAAAGAATGAAAAGTAGCTCGCAGAAAATATGTTTGGCAGATGTGACCGTGGATTTCTCTGAGTAGATATGGAGTTGCTGCGTTGCTGCTTCATAATTTAGAAAAGTTTACCCTGTCCACGTGATTAAAGAGTCTATTCTTATCTCCCCTGCAAAACGACAGATCCTTTAAACAGACTCAAATCCTCTGCTAAAGTCTGATGTTTCAAAATAAGCCCAGGATCAATTTCAACACATTTCACTTGTCGTGGATTTGAAGCTGTTTTTAGATTAGATTAGATTCACACTTTATTGTCAGAATCTGATATTTGTCTGGCAGCCACAGACGTCCATTACATAAAGACAAACATTTATCTACACAACAGAACAACAACAGATTTCTACAAACATTATACACAGACAGATGACCTTGCATCATGCATGCGTGTGACGGGTTAAAGAGAGAGAATAGAAAGTGCAGAGTGGCTTCAAGGACAACACTAAAAACAACCAGTGATGTATATTTATAGATATATATATATATAATGTTTTAAATAGAAAATATAAACTATTGCACCACAGCCATGCATTCACATCAGACAGAGAATAAGTCGCTGGAATTAACTGTATGTCAAATTATTTATTCCAAAATGATGTTAGAAGATCCATTTTTCTATCTACAGATTCTCCAATGTCATATCAATGAATTATTTACTGCAGAAAAATTGTAAGGAGAATTTTGCAGTTATTAATTAGTGTCTTTTTTCACTGTGAGGTATAAGCAGGTTCATTTACTTTTATTTATGTGTTGGTCATTGATTTCTTTCACATAAATTAAAGGTTTTTTAAAGTAGCCGACCTTAACTGCTGCCATGAGCCACAGAGCTCCAAGTTTGAAAACCACTGGGAACAGATACTTTTTCTTTTAGGTGGACAAAATGCAAAAGTTAACTCGTAACAGAACAATGTTGGGAATAAAACCAGTAAATATAAAAGTTAATCAAATAAACTGAGAGAAAAGAGGGATTGATCTGTTTTAAAAGAATATATTTTACATCCTACTGGTTATTTTCAGTGTGATGCATTTTACTATAAGGTTTAAGAGTAAACAGTAAAGAGTCTGTTTCTCCATCTGCTCTGTGAGTCGTCGCCTCAGATACCTTCAAGCAGCTGCCTGATGTCAGCGACAGCAGCCTCCATGAGCCAGCGTCTGAGGCAGAGACGCCGCGATGACAAGGCACACGACACCGGAGGAAACGACAGCGAGTGAAATGACTGCAAACAGCTCGGCGACATCAAGGCGCCGCAGCGGGGCTCATGCTGCTCGGTTACATCATGAACAGAGATGCATGGCACCAGCTTCTGTGGTTCTGTGGAGCAGGAGCCAATGAGCCCGGGCACGGCGACGGAAGAGCGGGTCTCAAACACGTGCTCTTTGATTAGATTAGATTTAGATTCAACTTTATTGTCATTGCACAGTACAAGTACTTATACAATGAAAATGCAGTTTAGCATCTAACCAGAAGTGCAAAAAAAGCAGTTAGAGTGCAGAGTATTGTGCGTATTTAAAATGGAATGTAAATAAATAAGATATGTACAGTAAGAAATATGGAATAGTACAGTATTAACAGGTATTGTATGATATAAGAACTATGAGCAGTAATAAATGAAATAGTACAGTATTAACAGGTATTGTATGATATTAGAACTATGAGCAGTAATAAATGAAATAGTACAGTATTAATAGGTATTGTATGATATAAGAACTATGAGCAAGATAAATATATAAAAATATATAAATATGAATATACTATAGGCAGGATAATACAGTAGTAAAACAAGTAACAGTGTAGCGCAAGTGTTCAGTGTTCAGATTATAGGTTTGGGAAAGACAAACGACAAAGGGATAACAACAGCATGAAGCAGCGATAGATCACTAAGAGAAGAGGAGGACGCTGTGATGATGAAAATGGCGATGCAGTCTCACCTGCAGTGTTTACTGCTGGAGGACACTCGCGGCCTGTAAAACAAGCCGTAATGATTTTCCTGCGGCCGCTCTGCTTCGCTTGGGAGGAACTTCCACATGCAGCAGAGTGTCTGTGAAATCACTAATAGATACTGTACAGCAGGTGCATCGGTGATTGAAGCGAGGATGATCTGCACGCTCGGAGGAGTTGAGCACAATCGATTGCCTCTAATGTTGTCAGGGAAACGAGCAGTCGCACTCTAAAGGCGTTTAAATAAACCTTTGGATACACAGTATATCAGTCTTTTTGGTGGTGTGTGAGGTCAGAGATAGAGGCGAGGGGGAAATACAAAAGGGCAACAGAGAGTGAAAGTTTGGCGTTTCTGTTTTTTTTGTTTATGTGTAAAAACAACCTTCAGTGACCTCTTCAGTGGCTCAGAATAACACGTTGAAGTGTCAAAGCCTTCTAGCGGCCGGAGCTAAAGAGCAAGTGAAATGTCAGAGTTGATGTGCAGAGGAGGTCGGAGTAGATGGAAGGATCAGCAAAACGTTGGTTAGAAGACCACTCCTCGTTTTCTGTTTGCAAATCTTTTTTCGCCAAGTGCAAATATGATGGGAAAAGGTCCTCTAATTTAAGTGAAGTAGTAATTTCAAATGATGATCTTTACCTAAACATTACCAAGTTGTTTTCTACCTAAATCACAGAGTTGTCACATGATAACATGCATTTTCCAACAGTTTTCGGAGGCACAGAGCAAAAAGATCCTGCCGCCACCGTTCAAGGTTTTGTGAATCTGTGTTTGAGCGCCACTCGAGCCAGAACTGTTCGTCCAAACCTGCCTGAGCCCTGAAAGAAAAACTAACCAAGCCCGACCCAAACCTGACATTCTGTCACATTCAGTGAAGAAAAGACGAGACCTGAAACTTCCTCTACAAACAGAAAACACAAACCCCCAAAACTAACAGCTAAACTCACAAAACCTTTGACAACACTGTTTTATCTTTACCCCAAACCAAACACAACGCTGTCCGACAACACACAAAGCCGCATAAACACAACGAAGCAATCAATCCACACTAAATGAATAAATGCTAAACACTGCACCCAGGCACGTGAAGATAGTCCAGCCCGTCCAGTCCCGACAGACTCGGGTGTCCACACTCTGGTTCTCATCCCTCTCTTAACACCTCCTTTGTTCCAGATGGACAAGAGTCATTTTCCTATGGAGTCCACCGGGCTTTGTCCCTCGACTGTAGATGGGATGTTTCTGGGGATTTGTAGAAGATGCTGTCATTTGTCTTGGGGAGGCAGCCTCCATGTACCAGTTTAAGGACCCGGCTCCATTAAGTCACTGTGAGACTCCTGGACTCTGCCACACTGACCGCTCTCTCTCTCTCTCTCTCTCTCTCTGTCCTTGTTCTAGAGACAAAAAAACCCGGCTGCATAAATATCTGCCAGGGGGTTCCTGGAGGACAACACACATGAGACAGGTCCGCACATCCTATCGATCCGACAGTGAGATCGAGCGTGAAGTCTGAGCCGACCACATCTACCACCACAGGAACTACATGCGAGCTTCCTCACAGCAACGGACATGATAGATAAAGGGGGGGGGATCTGTATCCTCGGGGTGCAGTACACTTAAACTGCTCAATTTTCCACAACAGCGTTTATGAAACCTCGGTCAATATCACTGACAAAGCGAAGAGGGGCTCATGCCATTAAAGCTCAGATAGCATCGCACATAAATCTTGCTCACAGTGGCAAGGTGGTCAAAAAAGCTGCTTGATAAATGAAGTGATCCGAGCGTCCTCTGAAACGCTCTAAGTTTATTGTATCGGGGGGGGTGTGCGGCGTGTGCGTGACTGGAGATCCATTTCAGGTGAGCCAGGCCCCGGTAGTATCAGCTGCAGCCGTGCACTTTTCATTACTCTGGTCAGCCTGCTGTGAGCACTCCATCACACACGGCCATGACGCTGCTGTCAGGCCACAGACACACACACATACTCACACACACACCGAGCCGAAACACAGCTTATCACTAAGTCGTTCATGCAGAGAGCCACTGTCAGGACTGAGATGAGCAGCGTCAGTGAAGCTCTCACATACGTCACCACAGAAATCTTAATCACTGAAATGACACATAGCTGCTGCACTTCCCACTTGTTCCCTGCACTGGATTGTTGTCTGCTCTGCAAGAAGGAATAGTAAACATTGACTGGGGGGTTGATAAATCATCTTTACATTGTGAAAGTATTATAAGAACTGTACGGGTGGATTATCAAAAGGGTTATAATTGGCACAGAAATTATTGTCTAACCTGATCTTCTGAATCATAGCATTTATTTCTCAAAATAAGAAACAGGAAATGCTGTGGACTCATGTAAATTCTTCATTTGACTTTCATCTGAGGTGAGGTCATAATTGCTGTTTTTAGAAAGAGTTGGGTCTGGACTTTTTCCAGAGTTTTTACCGTCACACGTAAACAACGCAGCAGGCGATTCTTCGCTCAGATATAAAAATCGCCAGAGAGATCACGTGTGTTTTTTTTTACCGCTCATCAAAACCGACATTGGCTCTTATAACCACAAAACTCTCTTGACATCTTTCTGGTTGTCTTCTCCGTGCACGGCACCTTTTTTTTCATGTGGAGATCTTTGTTTTGTTTTTTAAATCTCTACCTCTGTTACATGTTGGAAACGTCATTAACACCCCCACTCGCTCTCTGGGAGTCCTGCAGAGGAGCTCCTGCTGTTTTCTCACATTGGCTCTTTCAGACTTTACACCAGGGGGTAGAAGCTCTCACATTGCACCCTCACACATAAACAGCCCCTCTAGAGAATGTCAGGAGGCTCTCTGGAGATTGGTGCAATGGTCTCGGTTTGGTTTGTACCACAAGGTGCATCGACAACAACTGCTGCTCGCTGCCTGATTGTTGTTTATTGGCTCCGTTCAGAGTGAAAACACTGGAGACTGTTGTGTGTGGAAACCTCAGGAGATCAGCAGTTTCAGGAACACTCTGAACAGCCCATCTGGCACCAACAATCATGTCACCGTCAAAGCGACTGAGATCAACGTGAACATTGACTGAGGCTCCTGATCTGTATCAGCAGGATGTTGCACCCTGCTGCCACATTATTGGCTGATTGGATAATTGCATGAATAAGCAGGTATAGAGATGTTCCTCATAAAAGCTTTGGAGGGTTTACTAACCAGTAATCAGTTCAGCTGCTCTGTTTGATATCTAAATCTCAAATGGAGAGGCGCACTCATTTACCAAGGCTAACTTATTTCTACATGATAATCAATTTGGGGGTTTTACGGGTAATCCAACTGACAGACAGTCAGACAGATGGACAGATGGACAGATGGCAATGGAGACACAACCTCCTTGGTGGAGTTACATGGGTTGCATCTTGTGACCCGGTGACTAAGAGCCCTGAAGTCCAGGGACTGAACTCCATGTCATCTTCATGGAAACAGTTTGAGAAACCCTCTGCCGTGACACCTGTTGCATTATCATTCTGCGAGTATCCATCGGCGGATTGGAAGATCCATCTGAGCCTGACTTGGTCTCCTGCTTTTGCCGTGAGTCCACCTAAAGGTTTGATTTGTTGTGCTTTTCTGCTCACCACAGTTGTAAAGAGCTGAGTCGCTATATGTGCGTCAGTAACTCACCACTGTCTCATCTCAGTGTTGTATCTTGCAGTTGTATATCTACACTATATTCCTTTGCCTTCTCGTGGTTTGAAAGTGACTTCATGTTGTGATTAGACGACACAGTGCCTGAAGTTTTTAACTCAGGTGAGGCTTGACAGGGAGGATAAACAATATCAACAGGAGTTTTAATGTTACAGTATATGGTTTACATGAAAGTATAAATTAGATATTATGCGAGACTTATGTTTCTGGGAAGGGATTTAATGAGTTAGTTTCTCCACAATGTCCTAAAATAGCCGATAACTGTATTGATTAGGTGACTGATAAGGTCTGTTATATTGACAGACCTGAAGCAAATAAAATACCTTTGCCCTTTTATAGGATTTGGTGTTGTTGTCTGTCGTTTCCAATATACAGGGTCTTTAAGAGACATTTTAGTTTGAGGGAAATTGAAAAAGAGTAATGAGAAAGCATTTCAATGTCCCAATATCGATAATCAAAGATAAAAACCGCTGTGTGCTGAAATCTGAAAATTGACTTTGGCTCAAACCGATAGTCTGACAGCTATTGTTAACATTTACAGCCCCATTGTGTAGAATATAGAGAACAGGCCATGGGTTTGTTTCTAGAAGCTGATTGTTAATTAATATCCCTTGTTTCATGTTTTCTGTGAGCTAGAGGAATAATGTCTGTAATTGAAACAAAATAAAATATAAATGGGGATGATTATATTCAGATTAACTATTTAGCATTTCACAATATTCACCCTTAATTGTGTGAGCTACCATTTTTGTTCCTTGTACAAATGCTTATCACATCTTAAAATGAATGTACAGTATTTACATTTCTTTCATTTGGCCTTTAGTTAACATTATAATTTTTATATATTGTATTTGAGCTTCAAATTGTAGGAAAAGTGGGTTTTGTGATAATGTGACTGCAGAGTCTGGCTGTAAGCAATAATCCCTGACATCAGCACTACCAGCTGATTGTGTCAAAAAAAAAGAAAATGACACAGTGTGAGTCAGCTAGCCGTCTGAACAGTTCGAGGGCAGTGATTCAGATTTATTTCTGAAGCAAACTTAAAATTCATGTCTATCCTGCAGTGGTGCTGATGCTCAGATTCACTGGAACCAGGGCGATGACACATTCAGTGATAAGTGGCTAATATAAAAAAAGAAAGATCTGTTGTGGGGATAAGGTAAAGGAATAATTTAGTCGATAGCGAATGAACGACGGGGAACAACATATTTTGGACGATATAGAAAAAGACAACAGACTCTTTGTGTTCACAGATACACACTCAGAAGCAGGAATCAGCATTTTTGTATGACAGTGAGTGCAGAGAAGTCATTGTTAATGAAACCCTGAATGGAGACAGGGACCACGGGGGGGCAAGGTGTCCTTAATCAAAACGATGTGTCTCATGAATCAAACCTGCCAGAACTGAAACTGACACATTTTAGAATCAATGCCTTTAAGTATTCTTCTAGAGTGTGGTCTAAAAGATTTAAAAGTATTAAATCAGGACAATAAGAACCAGCGTTGAAGTATCATGAGGCCGGCTTCATTACCACTGTGTGTGTCCAGGTCTCCACTGATTGCTTTTTACCAGCACCTAAGCAGCTGCTGTGTCATTTGCTCACAAGCTTACATTCTCTCTATATGCAGATCAGGGCCTAATCATTCCCTGCAGTAAACTAAAGCTGCTTTCTGACTCTGCAGCTCCTCCATAGTTTCTCCAGAGGAGATGTTTGTGTGTATGCAAATGTCTGAGTGAGAGCCTCCGGAGTATCTGTGGACTTTACCCGCCTGGCCCCCCAGGTATTAAGTCTGGAGAAAGTTCTCTTACAAATGTGTGCTTCCACCCCCGAGCAGAGGAGGCTCCACCAGGCAGATCCTTCTGGGCCGAACATATCCCATGATTCATTGCGCTTTTGTTTTTTTCAAAGAGGTATTGGCAGCAAAAAGGGAATCGAAAATGTGAAAAGAATTAAGCTAAAGGTGCACATGAAAAAATAAATCATGTGTACCTTATTTTGTCCTTATCTTTGTCTCTAGGCAACGGCTGTAAAAGCGGGAGAAGCTGGTGATGCAATAAGTTGAGTTGAGACACAGCTAGAGATCGACCCTCGTCCACCATGTCCGGCCTCATCAGCATCAGGAGCAGCAGCATCATTTAAATCAACTTTGACCATCTAAGATAAAAACTGAAATGAATCCCCAGCACCCTTCTCACTGTAGCACAAGTCACATTCATTCTGTGGTTTACCAAACTCACCTGTTCTGCCGCCCACCTTAAGCCTTTAAGGCTCCGGTTCGTAACAAATGAGCCTGTCCCGCCCAGCGCACCCCCAGGACCTGCTTACCCCACTCATCTCAAACCAAGGCCTACGTTTTAAATACAGTCTCTGTGAAGTGTTTATTTTTACCATGTCTCCATGATCCTGCTGCCAGGACGATGAAGAAGAGGGGAACACACCTTGTACGTGACTTAGCTTTTTTTTTAAACGACAATAATTAAAACATGGAGGACCACAAAAGAAGGGGGAGATGAAGTCTGAGGGGAGGTGAAATTTGAGCTGAAGCAGAGTCTCAGTGCGACAGACTCGGTGCCAAGAACATTAAAAAGAAGGAGCAGGCAGTTACAAGGGCAGAGACAAGGAGAATCAAAACTTGAGAGAGAGAGAGAGAGAGATAAGAGGAGAGAAAACAAACGAATGGGGACACAGCGTTTAGGAGAGAAAACGACTGTGGCCCTGAAATGCTAATCACAATCGCAAATCACAAACAAGGAAAGAAAACACTATAACAAGTAGGAGATAGATACATGCCATCGAACAAGGCTGGTCGCTGATTGGACGGATGTACTGTGGACGTCTTCTGTGACAGTGTGTCTTTGTGAATTGCACTTCAGGGCCACCGTAGCAAACAGCCAGAAGAGCGAGATAGAACAATAACAGAGAGCGAGCAGAAATTTGAGGAAGCAACAGACAAAAACAAGTGTACAGGATGAATGAGAGTGATGAGGTGAGGCTGCTGCTTGACAGACCTGTCGGGGTTTGATGTATCGGCCTCTTATCCAACAGGACCCAACGCATTATCAAAAACACTGACACACAACACGTCAATATGTCTCGCTGTGAGCACAAGAGGAACAAAACTGGTGGGTGTCAGTGTCTCCGAGTCATGCCTGGAAAAAACTCTCACTCCCGCGGCGTGCCCTACACGGAAGCGGGTGGGAGGGAACCATGGCGACTGAAAAGTGATGTCTTGAAGTTGGTGTAACCGCGACACAACGAAGCATTGTCATCCTGATATCACATCAACGAAGCACCGCATAGAGCTCCGATAATAACAGGTTTTATAAATGAGCTGACGCAGGGAGGGCTAAAAACAGCATATTGCGTAATCAGGTGACTTTGCAAAGAGAAGCGCAGTTTCATCTTATTGTCACAGGGCTTGAATGATGGCCAGGAGTGCACACAGGAGGAATATAATACGTGAACATCTCCGCTCTCAGCTCTTTTCCTGTGCTTATGTAATTGTCCCTTCCTTCCACCCGTTCCCAGTATAAACCTCACTTGGCTTTAAGGCTCTGCGATAAAGGGGAAAGGGAGAACCTGAGTCCGATAGGCAAAGGTTGAGGTTGTTGATTGAAAACCAGCAGTTTTTGAGTCGCTCAGTAAATACTTCTGCTGAAATGAGAGTTTCTCAGCAATTTCTTGCTTGACAGGCTTAAACGGCCGGCTGTGCTTAGTTTCAGATTTATTTATAGCGCCTGAAAGCCGAGGGTCTGTCACATCTCTGCTACTTTCCAAAACCAACCAACATTTACATCTACATCTATAATTTAAACGACTATAAACGTCTTTCATCTCCAATGTGGTGAGAAAACACTTCAAACAAGCTAGTTTTGATTGGACGTAACCCATGCAGCCCTTATTTTACAGTTATATAGCCTGTAAAGGTTGTTTACATCTTAACTATTAAAATGACATTGCATTTGACCATTTTCAATACAAAGTTGTGTTATCAGTGTTTGTTGCACAGCGAAATATAAATATAGACCTTAATAAATCGAACGTCCGGTCCTGACTCTGTATTTTTAACTGTTCTTATTGTTCTAAGAATGAAACTTTAATGTTTTTGCTTGAGAGGAATCCTTGAAATGCGTGTTTTTAAGTTGGATGAGAAGACTGATTCATCTCTCATGCCCGTGCAGAAGATATGAAGTGACAGCCAGCAGCTAGTTAGTTTAACTTAGCATAAATAATAGAAAGCCTGGCTCCGACCCAAGTTTGAATAAATATCCACCTACCAGCTCCTCTGAGGTTCAGAGGGAGGCTACTCAATTGCTCCTGCTTCTGGTCTTCATCCTGAACTAAGCTAACTAGCCTCTGCCTGTAGTTTTTCCAGGATTTAACATGAATATTTCCTCAACTGTCAAACCGTCTCTGATCCGGTTAGATTTGGTTTCACATTGTAATTTAGGGAGCGAACCAATGACCTTTACAGTCATAGCTCCTGTAGTCATCCCCTAGGTGGGCTGTGTCTACCTACTACACGATGATAGACGGGCGTTTGTCTGACGATGGCGTGTTGTCAATATTTTATCTGCTGACTTTTTACAATTAGTTTAAACTGAAAGGTCTGACAATTTTAGACCAATCAATTGGGGTGTGAAAGCCCCCTAAGTTTGAGTTAGCTCAGTCAAGTCCAGGTCTAAAGCTCTGACTCCACCACTTTCATCAGAAGCCTCACATGTACACGGCAAGATACTTTCTAGGCTGCTCTCTTAATGAAACACCAGTTTATGTCCGACTTGTTTTTATCTGTTTTCTCCTGTTCACATCCTCTTCTCATGACTTCCAAAAGCTGAGCCTGTCCCACAAACATCTGCTTGGATTCATGATCCGTATTTGAATTTTACAAGTGACGCCGTTTTTTTTCCTTCCCTGTGTACGTGTTGACCTTGGATCTTACTGTACATCGCCACCTGTGCTGCTTATTAAAAAGGCCGGTGGTACAGCGACTGCCAGAGCCGTCAGAATAAACAAACAAACAAGGCTGTCGACGGCGTGCATCCAAGATTAGATGGTGCAACTGAAATCAGCAAAAAAATGCAAAAAGAGTCAAGAAATAAACACACACTGGAGTCCGTTATCTTTTGAAATCATATGGGTTATTGACTCTTTGCATCTGCGTACTTTGTGACTGTTTTACAGCCTCAAGCTATTAAAGAATATATAGTATAGTTCTGTATTAAATCAGAGTCTTCGCCCCCTCACATTCATTTAAACAGTTTTTTAACAGACGAGTCAATTCCCACAGTTCACTCTGATGTGGTTTGGCTTTTGTCAGCAGCGATAATAACAACCTCCTCCTTTATATTCCCTGTTTCTCCCTGTGAAACACGCTCCCCTGTGCGACACTCTCAAACATTCATAATCTCCTCTGCTTGAGTCATGACATTCACATTCTGACGCTTGCCCACGTTTCACTTCATCCTTGGGAGGAGAGGGAGCTGGCAGCCTCACATCGGCCATCCAGGGACAATGCGGCAGGCAGGCAAGCAAGCAGCTCTACTACAGTAGTGGCATGGCAGGTTGGGCTGAAGGAGAGGCACCGACTCCCATACTAATGAGACTACGCAGCGCAGTGACCAGGCGTGTGCGGGAGGATCAGGCAGGCGTGATCACACAGCTATACCAGAGAGCATATTGCCTCATGGACTCCCCCCTCCTCCTCCTCCTCCTTCTCCTCCCCTCTCTCTCTCTCTCTCTCTCTTTCTCTCTTTCGCCGCCATTCAGAAAAAAAGAGGAAAGTTATTTGCTCTCGTCTCTTTCCATCTCAATCCTCTCAGCCTGCAAAACAGTTTTTTGACAAATCGGGTGCAGACTATGCATTCATGTCAACACAGCGTGGAGACACAGCAGACATCAGTCTTGTCATATGCTGCATCCCGGGGAGTCCGAACATCTATCCATCCTTTCATTCTCAATACTGCCCATCCTTTATGTTGAGGGTGGAACTGGTGCCATTCCGGGTGGCAGGGTTAAAGGATGGACAGGTCGCCAGTGTGTCGCAGGGCCAACATACAGAGACAAACAATCAGTCACACTCATGTTCACAATTCAGAGTCTCTAATTAAGTATTCTCCATTTCTTTTGACTGCCGGAGGAAACCAGAGAACCTGGAGAAATCCCACACAGACCCGGGCAGATCATACAAAATCCACATTGAAAGAATCCCTAATATTCTCACTGAGTCGCCCCTGATTGAAATGTGATTGTTGAAATGGATTTATAACAAACTCTAAAATGCTCTGTTTAATTCAGCGAGACAGTTAATAGAGTTGTTTGCACAGCAGAGACACAGCAGAATCCATATTAGCCCGAGAAATAAACAGCCACCTTCCATTCAGTATCAGAGGAGCCACAATCTCTGTATATACGTGTGTATGTCTGTATGTATGAATATATATATATATATATATATATATATATATATGAGGATCCAAGGAAGTGGAGTGGTGCAATTCCGGTGTCAAGGTCAATTTAGTTAGCATGATTCCCTCGGAGAACAAGCTGAAGCTAAACAACCTCGTCCTCGATCATCTCAAGTGTGGGAGGGTTTTAAACACATACCCACCAGTGTGCTGCTCTGTGTTCACTACTTAACTGAAAGGTCATGTGTCGAGAAAACAACTTAAACTGTCTGTAAATCATTTTTTCAACTAGAAATACCACAGGACAAGAAAACGGCCTGTTCCGAACAGGCATGTTTACAATGAGCACTGCATGAGTTATGTCAAACCTGCAAACTGAATTGATGCTCCAAAAGATTTACGATGAGTAACGATGTTCGGATCCCACTTACTGTACATGCAATTGATTTACATCCCACTAATGTTGAGCAATGTTCTGTTCTGAACCTGATGGCTTTATTTTATCGCATTATATTGACTGATATCTTGATTGATAACTTGATTGATATCTGGATTTAGAGTTGAGTCATACATTTTAAACCTTTTGCAAGAATTACGTTCACATGTTGACCTAATTAATGGTCGGGAAAATCCGATTAGCATCATTTCGGCGTATCAATTTATCAAAATACATGTTAATCATTTATCTTTCTCACATTAACACAAATATCTGGTGTAAGTGACCCATTATACATTGTCTCTACACGACAGGGCTGAAACTTAAGGGCTGGTCTGCTTTAATGACAGAGAATATAGATCAACAACATAACATGATGGTTTTTACTGTAAGTATACGCTTCTGAGTAATATACAAATTAAAATAGAAGAGCAGAGGATTAGACGCGGTGATAACGAAATGAAAGAAACCTGGAATGGGAGCAGTGACCTTTGGGAGTCCTCAAATTCCTCCAGATGAAATTCATTATCACCCCGAACAGATTAATAAAGAGGGAGATTGCTTCCTGATGACAGACAGATGCTCTCAACGCAGGTGGCAATACTGAGACTCAGGAGCATCTTGGTGCCCATTACCTGCCAGTCTTCAGGAACAGCTGCCTCCCCCCCTTCCCTGCTGAGAATTATGCAACAGTGGTGTTTACATTGAGGCGGCGCAGCCTGTGGAATTACACACAGAAACGTATATAACCTGAGGATGGAGGCTGGGCGAGAGTGGGCTGCCCGACAGTTAGCACGACAGGGGGGGGTTTACAGACAGCTCAGGGTGACCTGCTCATTGAATGACACTTCACGCACAAGGAAGACAATGACACCCGAGGTCGAGTCACGTCGAATAAATCAGAGCGATACCGACAGCCCGCTGTGGCACTGTGAGGGTTCTAGGTAGAAACAAACAGAAAATGGCAAAGGACTCGCAGAAGTTTGTTCTCCAATTTACCTTTAGCCTCACGAACCCTCAAGTTCGGCCTTTCTCATTAATCACAAGGCCCCAACACTCTATGACGCTAAGGTGCACAACTGAAGTATCTTAAATTGTGCAGAAGACCTTCAAACGTACAAGGGACATTCAGCATCTTGACCTATATTCTAACAACTTTGCTAGCAACTTAGAAACACAAGTTTTTCTATTACATTACATATTTTCCCACGTTTGCTACTAATCAACTGGGTCGGTTACTAGATACAACTTTATTATTATATATATTACATATGAAGAGATGGTCATGACATAATTAACGTGTGGCGTTAATATGACGAGATCTCATGTAACCGTTAGCCATTATTCATGCTGCTCTGAGTGCTACTCAAACACAAAGAGCTCCACTTTGTGCACTGAGTGTGAATGCACATGAATGCGTGATGAATAATATAGAGAGCGACTGCAGCAGAGAAACAGAGGCGGCCGTGGTACTGCACGTGCTCCTGCCGTTTGTTAAGTTGAGGAGTTTGAAGATGTGATCACATTTACATGCAAATCGCTCGCAATGCTAATCACCGAGATAAAATGGGAAGAGAGAATCAACTAAGTCTGGGAGGATTTATACGTCGAGGATTAACGAAGAATGAAATACAATGATTCAAGTTTCATTGTGTTTCATCTAAATTGTACAAATTGCTGTTTTGTTTACTCTAGAATGGGCCATTTATATTTTAATACTTTATATTTACATCGGGAGCCGGTCCAATCTACGGAGGCCGCCATGTTTTGACAGTAGCCCAGACTGGACAAACTTATCATCTTTTGAGTTTTTATGAAAACAGAAGGTTCTCTTTCATGTTTGGAAGGGGAGGGTGAGGTTAGGCGTGATCAGCTGCAACATGCAACTTCACCACTAGATGTCACTACATTCTACACACTGAACCTTTAACTGTTAAATTAAAAGAAAATATGTTAAACTGAGAAAATGTTGCAGTTTTCTGTCAAACTTATGTTCCTGACAAAGTTATAACTTCCGTTACACAAAGGCCCTGTCGACATAACCTGAACAGATATTTTACCATTGGATTCTTCAGAAAAATTAAAAAATATATAATCTTCATTCAGAAAGACATTTGTAAAAATCTCAGTTGGGTGGTTTAAAATGTTGTTTGGGTGTTGAGACCCAAACACAGAGGGGAGAGTTTGTTTTTTAAAAATCCTCATTAGCGTTAGACCGGGCACAAGATAATGAAGGCTGATAAACGAGATGCACAAAGGACTAGAAGTGTAATACAGACAAATATAGCAGCACACCTTGTGTCATGTGCTAAGCTGTTCTGTTTAGCTTCAAGGTTATAGTGATGGGTGAGTGATCATGAGTGTTTGTGTTCAGCAGTCCTGGGGGACATGTTGCATCTATCTGGGAAGCGCGAGACAGGCTTCAAATTGCCTCACCGCTGAGGATGACACAATTCACTATCACTCCTTCCAGCTACAGCCAAAGTTTGTGTGTGTGTGCATGTGTACGTGTGGGATGCGGGTGTGCGGTGTCACAAGGGTGAATGTTGTTCTTGACTCTTCGTGGCCCTGACAGTGAAGGGGTTGTGGGGGTGCGTGTGAGTGTCTCTCCTCAACCGAATCCAGCAAAACAGGAAGAAAACAGAATGAATGCAGAATGCAGAATAAAACTTGGAACATGTATAACTACTATGTGATGAATATTACCACGTTCACTATGGTACTTAATCTTCTTAACACTCCTGACCTGACATACACGTTATTTACTTTATAATATTTTGATTGAAACCATGATGTTTCTCATGTCCTTCATGTTACCCAGAGTCAGTTATTTAAATATTTTTTTAGCTATGATTTGCATTTGGTGCAAAAACATTGATTTCCCTTCATTTAGAAAACATCATAACTAAACATAATCCTTGCAGCAATAATGTTGCAGTAAAAACGTTTTATGGCAAAAACAAATTAGTCCTTGGCTGTGACGTGATATCTATGAGATGGGGTGGGTTTTCACAAGATGCACATGTTGTTGATGGTTTTGCACTTTACACGCACAACTTTAGAAAGTTATAATATTCAAGCAGTTTTCCAACTTTTCTGTTATCTCAAGCTGTGGCAGCGACTTTACATTATTATGCAAGATCTCGACACAGTGCATAGGCAGGATTATGTCAAAGCAGAGCCATGGTGTGATTTTCTTTTTCAGTCCCCAACTCAAGCTTAGTTTAATCTGCGAGTTCACGAAACGTCATCCTGCCTGAAATCCTGCAATCAAACCAGTACGTATGTGCACATGTGTGAATTAACCAGTTTGGTTTCGACACAACATTCCAGTGGAAATGATGTAAGGTTTTTTTGCTGACACACATTGTGGCACTTGCACATTCACTGCCACATGCTGTGCTACTGTGTGTGAGTGTTTTGATAAATAATTGAATGGAACTGGGATACACACTGCCAAGTTAGAGCTGCTGCAGCAGAGACATGTTAAGATATTAAAGGTCAGCGTCCTCCATGAGAAAGAGTCGATTCTTTAAAATGAAATGCCTACTAATGAGAAAGCTTTTTTCTGCACATGGAGATTAATCTGGTTTGACTCAGATGATCACAAAGGTGTGAGGGGCTCTCACAGTCTGGACGTTAAGTTATAGGAAAGAATATAAACAGCCATTGCCCCTAGGAATTTAATTAACGATGATTGTTACTAAAAAAACACTGTCTATGTTTAAATCTTTATTCAGGATGAATATTTAAATGCAAATGGAATTTAAAAAAGTACATTTGTATCATCAAGGCAAGAGGAGGAGGAAAAAAGGAAGAGAAAACAAAAACTGACAATTTAGTTTGTGTTTTTAAGTAAATGAGCTATGTATATATTGAATTACTATTATTTCAAGAACTGGAAATATTTACGATTTCCAATGTCTCTTGTTGAGATGCTTTGGGCCTCCTCTCAATTTCGGTCCAATGCAAAAAAGGTTTATCAAACTTTTCATTTTCATCTTCAAATTTCAACATATTTCAGCAAAAGTAGCCCCATTGTGCAGGGAAAGGCAGACTGTAGAGGCGGTATCTCTCCCTAACTTTACAGCCTTGTGTAGTAGTCGTCCTAACCACAGAGAGGGCAGGAAGTTTCACGTTCAATAAATATCACTTAAGTTGTTTTCATTGGTAGTGGCAGAGTCCAGTATCCCCCCCACTGGAATCGGATTGCCTTCTTAAGCACAATAGATCCACAGACAAACGTTGCAGCATGTTATCCACTGCAGTGTTGTCTCACTGATACATTCACTTTTATTAGGAGTGAATACTATCCCTGATTTAATTTAAAAGTGTTCAAATGGCAGAACACGGACTGACTGAAACCATTTACCCAAAATGCATCTACAAAACAAGACAACTCTTAATCAGCAGAGGATTTAAAACTTTCTGTTAGGGAGTCGTGGAACAGTTACAGTAGGAGTGTCCATAGAGAGCTGTTAGATGAAAAGCTGCAGGCAACAAGCTGCACAATCCTCAGTGAGCTAAACAACTTCTTGGTGTCCTGCTGCTTCATGCAATCAGATTACAAATCTTACTGTCCCTCATCTTTCTCAAAATAATGTTGTGTTGTAAACAGATACAGAAGCTTTTTATCTTTTTTTACGCGAGGAACATTGCAAGAAATTGAAATGATTGCAAATGTTTACCTGGTGGAAAAGACAGATTTTTTAAGGAGGTCTCAAAGAATCCAATATCCTCAAGGCTTCTGCTCTAATATAAACTTTATTTAAATGAACAACACGAAATAAGGAGGGGATGGTGAAGGGAGCTAATACTACATAAGCTAATGCTACTCTTCATTTCTGGAAAAGCAGCTGCTCAACTTCAAAAAGTTGGTATTGGACCTGAATGATATTCTAATATTGTTTATTTGTCAGATGTAGTTTCTCGCAGTCTGATGAAACTTAAAACTTAACAAACAGACTTAATAGTTATGTAAAAAGTGCAACCACAGGCACAAATATTAACCATTGGCTTTGGTTCTGTGTGAATTGAAAAGTTAGCACCCTGGTACTTGTTTCTGCATGAAATAATGTGGAGCCATGCATGATGTGAAAAGGTTAAAACAGTCTTCTGGCATGATGGGTGAGTGGTGAGGTGGTGAAGGCAACAGACCTGAAACCGTCAGGTGTCGCGTCACCATGACGCTCGGAGCCCGGGCTGTGACACAAGCACATCCTGCGTCAGGGTTTGGTTTGAGTGAATGTAATTGGCTGCAGAAGCCAAAGGGCAGACATCCAAGGGTGTTAATCTTCAGAGGGCTCAGATCTTCTCTCTGACTCCAGATCAAACTGTGTGTGCACACTTACAGTTTGGAGGGAAACGGCACACGGAGATCTCAGCTGAGGGAACCAATCACCAGCGAGCTAGTTAGTTAGAAATCCTGGATCCACCAAATTCACCAAAACTGAATTGCTTCTCTCTTGGCCTCGTCCTATCCCTCCACCAACTTTCATGTAAATCCTGCTCGCTAAGAAAACAGACAAACAAAGCAAAACCATGACCGTCACTGCAGGGGTGACTGATGACGATGACCAGGGGAATCCTGCTCTAGGGGCTCTGCGGGAGGAATTGATATTCTTTCCTGAAAAATTTAAATTTTTTCCCTCCATCCTTTCTGCATTCATTATGTTTGTTTACCACAATGTTCCCACATACTTTGTGAACAAAACAGTCGGCAGGAGAACATTTCTGCTGCTATTCTTTGGAATATGTTTGGGGTATGCATTTGCTTTGGATCTGCCAGAAGCAGATTTCCAGAGGGCAAGACAAAAATCACCTGCTTTCTTCTTATTTACACAGACTTAATTAAACCAACTTGTGGTTTCGGGGGGGTTGTGGATATTACAACGAGCACTGTCAGCCCTGTCCCTGACCAAAGTCTTCATAACACACAAGCACCCACAAGAAGTAATCATCACCGACTGCCCCAGTAAATTCCAGCAAAGAAATTTGGTCAGAGAACAAAATGTATCCCTGAGCTTTAACGATCAGCCTGCACTATATTTCTGCAGCTTCCTCAGCACTATTGCTTCTTCTCTGCTCCTCCATTAAGCCTGATTTATTCCTTGTCCATATCAATTAGCCTTTGATGCTAAACTACAAGCAGGACAAAAAAAGCCGAACCTTCATCAATTCTTCTTCTCTCCTTTCCATTTCATTCAAACCCAATATCTTGATGCTTAATATCTCCAGAAAACTGTTATTCCTCCGACGCAGGATGACAAATATGGGCCGTCATAAAAACATTGACGTGAACAAACAGCTGTTGCGAGGATCTTCCCAGCGTTGGACACACGAGACGTAATTAATCACCAGGGGACACAAAGTTGTTAATTGCTGTGTGCTGATAAATGGTCTCTGGTGGGAAATGTTCAACTTAACATGCAAATTTGTGTCACAGGATCCTTTCAGCGGCGGAGCCCAGGCAGGGACTCATTGTAAACTGACACACGCAGGGAGATAACAGGACGCCTGTCAGGGGCCTTACTGTAAAACTGTTGTTTCTATTTTCAGCTCCTACGCAAAGAGTGGAGAAATGTAAGATGCTACAACCGGCGTTTGACGAATACAGAGAGAGGGATGAAATGCTCTTTGGTGTGATGCAGTGAACTGTTTACCAACTTATTTGATTTGTCTTTCATTTTTTGCTGCATTAAATAAAATTAAACAAGTGAAGAGAGGAGAATAAATGAAAGAAGGTTGAAAAAGGAGGATAAAAGATGGGTAGAAGCAGCAGAAGCAAAGGAGAAGAAGAGTAGAGAAGGAGACTAAATGATGAAACAAGAGGAAACAAGAAGAAGTTTGTCGAGGTGTTGGAGGAGAGGATGACAAGACAAGGTAAGAGTGGGATAAAAGAAGTGAAGAGAAAAACAAGGGTAAAAGGAGAAGAGAGGGATGCGATGGGAGAGGAGTGGAGAGGAGGATGAGATGAGATGATAAGAGGAGTTTAAAAAAGTGGGAAAAAAGGGGTATAATAGGTGAAAGGAAGGAGAAAGGAGGAGACAGGACGAAACGAGAGGAAACAAGGAGTGTATGGAGGAGATTAGGAACTAGAAGATGGGAGGGGAGGAGGAAGAAAAGACAAAGTGAGAGAAGGTTGAAAAGTGAGGGAAAAAAGAAGGGTAAACAGAGGTTAAGGAAAAAGAAGAGGAGAGGGGAGAGTAAGAGAGGACAAAGGAGAGGAGACAAGATGCGACAAGTGAATGAGAAGGAGAGGAGATGAAAAGAGAGAACATAAAAGTGAGTGGAGGAGAGGACATGGGATGAAAGGAAAGGAGACGAGAGAAAAGCTCGAGGAAAAATCTGCAGAGGCAAGATGAGAGGAGTAAAGAAATAAAAAGGAGGAGCAGAGGTTAAAGGAGAAGAAAGGACAGGAGAGGAGAGGGGGAGAAGGGGCCCGAAGCAGAGGAGAGGGCACAAAAACAAAAAAAAGAGAAGGAGAGGAAATGTGTGCAGGATGGCAGGAAAGGTCACTGACTCAGCAGCACCGAGCAGCATCTGTGAAGCCAGAGTTTAATCACCTCCAACCACTTCATCAGCTCAGCAGCGGTACCAAGGTCATAAAACCTCCTCTGCTGAAGACGTCCAGCACGAGATGAGCCGCTCTCCTCTCTCTCTCCCCCCCCCACAGATGAAATCACACCATTTTATTTATTTTTCATTCGAGTCCTCTTCCTCTAGAAGTTCGAGGAGGACGAGCGATGAGACAATAGCCGAGCAGATGGAGCAGTAAGACACTTCACCGATGGCAGGGAGGAAGTGTACACAGTGACGGAGCACCACGCTGCTGCCTGGGCCCGAGGTTCTGCTGCTGCGGGGGGGCTTGTTGCTATGGTGCAGGAACGTCAAGAGGAACGACTTGAGATGATCGAAGTGAATGTTTCGTAGAAAGAAGAGTCAGACAAGGTGGTGAACTGAATGGGCCTCAGCATCATCCTCAACCTCTCTTCTCTTCTCCAAGGATTGCTCAAGTGTCGGAGGAAGTCAGACTCAGGGAACGCGTCGTGTCAACTGTTCATGACAGGGTCTGCATTTTTAAATCCGTCAGTTGAGCTGCAGTGATTAAGTGATTATTAAAAATTATTGATTCTGGGACTAGTTCGATAGTTGATTCATTTGTTATGCCAAAATCTGATGGTACTAGTTTCACAAAAATGTTTTTCTTGGCCGTCTACCCTACTTACACAATGATAAATGTTGAATAACTCGATGAATATGAAAATTAATAATTTGGAGTTTATTTCACTCTGTCAAATATTCAGATACCTTTTAAACATCTGTAATTCTGAAACCAACAAACTGACATTTACACTCACGTTAGTTTGGGTTTGAGCTTCTGTCCTTTAACTCTTTTGTTTCACTTTACTGAACTTTTCAGGTGAGTCCTACACACTCTAAATCCAATCTCCCCTCCTCTGACGGTTTTCACTCCCCTGTAGATGTTTGAAACAATTTTGTTTTTCAGACATGTTTGAATCGAAACTGTCAATAACTAGTTCTGAGACCATAAACCATCTGTTAGAAGTTGTCGGTAGAACAAAACAAGATTTTTCATGATTTGGCCTTGTACTTTTTTTGATAATTATAATTCAATAATGTCAAATAAAATCCCCAAAAAGTATTTTTAATTTATTCGGATCCACCTTATGATCCAACACTTTGATAAAAATCTGTTCAGTAGTTTTTTTTATAACCTTGCTAACTACTAAACAAATGAAAACATATCCTCCTTAGAGGAAGGCAATAGCTGCAGCTCCATTACCAAGGTGGGGCCCTTTAAAATTGTCATTGTTCTCCTCAGTTCTGTAAAAAAAGTCAATAGTGATGTCAAAGGACCAATAACATTTTAACAGCCCCACTGCAGGTGACATGACATCAGACCAGTGTTTTATGCTAGACAGAAATAAAGAGGGAATGTTCAACATATTATATGATTCAAAAAGCATGTCAACCATTTATTTTTTCCTGGTTCTCTACGAGGCCTTTATTGTCTTCTCTCCAGTCAAACAGTAAATCACAGTGTGGATCTGTTGTAGTAATGACAGACTAACTGGAGACATGAGCTTCATACGGCAGCTTACATAATAACATAGGAAATTCAGTAATCCATACCGACTGCGTTATAGCACTTACATCGCCCGGTATCAGGCAGCGTGACGAGTGACATGAAGTGCTGGTAAATCTGCTATGTTGTAATTACCTTGTTGTGTTTGTCAGCTGACCTCAACACCCACCGTGCTCGGCTGATACAGCAGAGAGAGAGAGAGACCGGCAGCAGGTTGATAGAGAGAGAGAACGAGAAAAACGAGAGAACTAAGAGAAGAGGGGACTCTGGGCTTTTAGAAACTGTTGTCCGTGCTCATTGAAATGACAATTAGGCCAAATACCTCGTGACATTTCTGCTCTTTCTCTTCTCACGATGCAGCTAATGTTCCCCAGCATGTGCAGTCGTACTTCCTTAAAATGCTGAGGCTCTAACAGCGTAGGTCAGACGCACACACTTGTTCTCTCTTTGCTGTCATTTGTATAACGTACAACCCTTATTGCAGTATTTGCTGTGGTGGAGGTATTCAGTTCTTTGAGATAAGAGTAATTTGCAATACAGCAATGTGAGTAAATGCCTTTGCATAGTCCTGCATTCAAACTCTCACTCGGAGCGGCTATAAAAACCTGAATCTAAATCTCAACTTGGTTTTATGGAGCTTTACAGAGAGTTGCAGTTCACTGTGAATCTGCCCGACTGCAACTTCCCTGCTCTGCTCCACTCTTGTTGGTCACATCGATTTCAGCCACAGCAGGATAATTAAAAAGCTCTAAAAAGCCACGAGACACGACTACAAATGAAAGTGGCTAAAAATCAGTTACTACACATTTAAAAGTAAAAGTACATCAGTATTATCTGTGAAATGTACTTCCAAGTATTCAAATTGAGTTATTTGCAATAAAGACTATTATTATAACTACTGATAACCATTATATAATTGGATCAATGTTGCTGATGCATTAATTAAGTAATTTTACCTAATTTGCTAATCGAGCTGTAGCTAATTTTAACCACAGTGTTGGTTATATCTTATACGATTTAGCCTATGTTAGGTTCTCCTATTAAATAATATTCTATATTTTACAACTGTGTTTACTACATAGTAATTTGTTTACATAGTAGCCTCTGGTGACATGTGGGTACATTTTATTATATATTTATAAATAAATCAGTCACAGCTTTAAATTCAACCTTCTTACATCTTTAAGTGAACCTTCAAAAGCAACTGTAGTTATAATATTTGACAAATACAACAATAACCTTGTTGGATGCTTATAACTATAATCTGTATAAATCGTTCATTAAATGTTTCGAAAGGGTTTATTAATGCTAAATAGGGGGACAGATTACTAACATGTGTAAAGGACCGTTCTTTAGTAAATTCACTTTGTTATCGTCCTCCAATGTTTACAATCAAACTGGAAAATAGGATCAATACAACAACAGCAGCCTTCTCAGATTAAGACAGAAACGTTGACAGTTAGCGTGAGATCAATCTGAATCCCAACTGAGTGGATTCAATACGAGTGTCAGCTCACCGCCGGTTGAGTTGTTGCAGCCTCCCACAGGGTCCTAGTGTGAAAGGACTTTTAATGCTGCGTGTCCTTCGACGTCACACTGATGCGTGTGTGATACTGTACAGTATCTCGTCTGATCACTCCCTGCGGTTACCTGACTAAGCCCCCGTTTAAAAACACCCACCGCCCTGGATCACAGCCAGCTGGGCGTCTTTCAAACTACCTGGTGGAGTATAATCACGGCTGTTGGCTTCCTGGCAGCAGATATGACATTGACACCTAAAGTGGGAGCCTACAATCCACCACCTACAGAGTTTTTGTACACCGGATGCCCAGAGCTGCTCCTCCTGTCCTCTGTTTGGTACCTCTGTTATTCTCCTGCTGTTTATAATAGGAGCGATCAATCCTCTGTATGTTTAAAAGCAACCACAGGTTCAGAAAACAGAGAGAGAGGAGGCAGCGTTGTGATGTGTAAACCTTTAAATCTGCCCGAGCACTCAGTGTGTCTCTGAGGCTGAGGCTCGCTCACTGCTACACACTGACACTCTTCAGTGTGGCATCCAAAGATTTGTGGTCCCACCGAGCTGAGCATGAATTAATAATCAGCCCTCGACCAACCAAATTGGCTTTTAATTGTCGGGGCTCCTGTTTGACAACAACGACTGAAACAAAGGCCTCGATACAAACTGACTGATCGAACCTGAACAGCCCCCCCACCCCCCCCCACCCCTCCAGCATCAGCAGAGGAGAAGTGTGTGTGTGTGTGTGTGTGTGTGTGTGTGTGTGTGTGTGTGTGTGTGTGTGTGTGTGTGTGTGTTTGCTGCTTTATGTCCACACAGGGATCCAGCAGGCAGCAGTCGAGAAATTAGTTTTTTATTTACTACCTACAAAAAAAAATGCCATGTTTTTTAAAGCAGGGAGAGATGAAACTTCAAAGGGAGGCTATAGGAGGAGCATGCTGCTGTGGGTTTGCAGTCTAATCTAAGGTAGGCAAGACATTCAACCAACAAGTAAATGGTAATTTAGTGCTGATTAATTCCAAATCTAACAACAAGTTAACAACCTCACAGAGATTCAACTAATTATTCTCTGAAGAGGGGTTCTCCCTCTATAAGAAATCTCTCTCGTTTTTCTCAATGAAACCAAGGCAGGTGAGGGCTGTGGTAACTTTGTCAAACACACACATTCATAGGGTTCACATACAGCCGGTAACACAACGGGTTTAATTAACCTCATATGTTACAGTGGTGTGTATTCTGCATGTATTCTGCCTCAGTGGGTTGACTTTGGTTCTGGCAGCTGTGGAGCAGGAGCCAGCTCTGGTGCAGACATCCTGAGGTGAACAGTCAAATTCATACTCTATAAAAAAAATAAAGACAAGACAAACAAGGCTGCTGACATGACACGTTCAGGTCGCATGTACGCGCACAGGTGAACATGGAACCAATTCAAAGGAGGTTTCAACCGAAGCAGCCTGATGAGCTCCAGCCCGAGCCTCAGTGTTTTTGTTATTTGACAGAAACCCGCAACGCCCGGTGTGAATCCCGGACAAACACTCTTACCTTCTCTCATGTTATTGCGAGCAGCTGCGGATGGAGGCTGAATAGTTATCCGGGCTCTTACATGTCGGCCGTGCGGCGGTGTCACTGTCAGCCGGCCGGGTATCAGCCGGGAAGGTAAACAACGCGCTGCCGCAAATATTAATTATCTTGTTTTATTCCTTAAGACAATTTCTCCGCGGTCATCGCTGCTCGGTTCCTCCTCCACCTCCTCCTGCTCCTGCTCCCGTCTCCACGCCGCGTCCTCCTCCGGCTGCAGCTCACCGGTTTACGCAGGGATCCATCGCGGCGGGGGGAAACGCAGTCTGGAGGCTGCCGGTGCTGGTGGTGCTCCTGGTGGTGGTGGTGGTGGTGATGCAGCAGCAGCGTTCGGTCCGTCGAGACGCGGGAGGAGGGAGGTGGGGGTGGGGGCATCCGAGGGCCCACGAGCGAACAGTCATCATCAGCTGCTGCCGACAGGATGAACTCATCCGAGCTGAAATCACGGACTCATGATGAGCAAACGGTGGTTGATGAATCATTCTGCGCAACGAAGAGGCAACATGAGTGGACGCTGTGTGTTTTAACAGGGTTTCTACTCGGGATGGAGCGAAGCTCTTTGATGATCAAAGGCAGAGGGAATACATTTTACTGCAAAATTTCATCCATTTCATTCATTTTTTTTAAATCATTGTTTCCTTTTAGACAGATGATAATAATAAACATGTTATATATTAAACATCTGGACATAGCCTACCTGCGTAAAAGCCAAAATCAGGACAGCATGCACTCTCACAATGTCTACCTACTAATTCGAAAAACATCTGTCTGTCTGTATATGATACTCATATCTCACAAACCGTTCAACTTATCAGCCTCATACTTGGCATGTGTATTAAAGATAGACAGAGGAAGTTCAGAGCCGAACTTCCTCTGTGATTTGGATCAATGACAATGAATGATAATGAAAAGTTGTTGACTTGCGTCTGTAGATTGTGTAACATCTGACAAACAATATATGTAATAAAGTAAATTCAGTTGGATTTCATGAAAAACACTGGCTGTGAAATCCTCATTGCAGAGGAACCAGGCGGGATGAACACAAAGTTCTCTAACTTCAGTCTGCATGTTTATAAAAAGCTCTGCACACAACGTCCAGCACACAAACAAATTCAAAGTGACTGTTTGTTGTAGAACTGTTTGAAGAGGAATCACTATTGACAAGGAATCATTCTTAAGTAGCTCCGGGAACATTGACAGAAGCAAACAGAACAGGGAGGTTCACAGTGGGCGCTGCACTAGTTCTGTAAGTGTTCAATCTCTTATGAAGCATCCCAGAGAGGTGTATAAACAGTTAATATATCATATCAAATCATGGATTATTACACCTCAGGGTGACATGCGTTCTCCGAGTTATTGTTTGTCTGTGGAGCAGCTATAGGATTTCAGTTTATATGGCCTCGGTTGTTCTATGAAGGTATGGAAGCTAGTCATGAATTTTGTTTGTCAGGTTGAATAATGGCAACACGGATATTTAGACACACAAATGCAAATATCATGGCACACACACACACATATACTGAAGCAGTGTGCTCTCAGCATGAATATGACTAATGTCCAGTTTGAAATCAGAGTGACAATGAAAGACCTCCAAAGTAATGCCCAGCAGCACAAACATTAAGGGTGTCTGATTGGACAGGACCGTGACTAATGACTCTGCATCTGATCCCAGGGTGGATATCAACAGAGGCAGCCAAAGGTTCTGTTGTACAAGCTCAATACTTTTCCTGTTCAGCATGTACTTTTCCATAGAGCTGAGCCAAGCTATCTGAAGGCAACCTGCTCATATATAGTCGGACTATTAGTTCAGTTTCTTAGTTCAGCTGTAGTGGACAACATGTGTTCAACATGAAAGGCACATTATTTATGATATTACTGTATATGTATTTATGTACTGTGTTTTGTACTATATATGTACAGTTTATACTGAGGTAATAGTTACTCTTTTGCAGACGCTAATAGAACTTAATTGTTCTATTAAGAACAAATTTTAAGACTCCAAAACGACTCACAGGCAAACCAGATTCAAACGTCTTTGTTTGCTCTCGTTCTCTCTAAAGTTGTTTCAACTCGTCAAAGTCCATTTATCTTTGGGATTTTAGACCAACAGGAAACATTAATGAAGATCCAGAGTTTCTTTGTTGCGGCAGAAAATCCTCAAAGAGCAAATTAGTTGAATACTATTTAGCAGCTTTAATGTGGCACATAAAACGTTTTCCCTGAAATGCTCATGCGACAAGCCAACCGTGTCTAATTGACTAAGCACCAACAGCCTGTAAAAGTCAAGATGGATCTAGACAGGTAAATAAAACACAAACCGATGCCTGTGGCTTTTATTTTGTCTGAATACAACATTTTAAAGATATATGTGGCTGAATATTGCCATAAAATTTTATTTTTCCTCGGATGCCTTTTATGTTCCAGATGGAGAAGAATAGGAATTCACAGTCCATTAATTGTTGTCAGTGTATTTCACTTTGTGTGATTCGTTTAATCCACATGCACTTTTATTTTCCTCTGAAATTAAGTATGTAACAAAAAACAAACAAGGTTCCTTTCAGTCGTGTCACCCGAGCAGAATCGTGACACATTGTTGGCAGATGGATGGAAAAATAGTTGGATACTTTTGCTTTGTGTCTGGCCTCTCTGTGTGTACTGAGGCCAGTGAGTCCTGTAGTGTGAGTGTGTTCTGGAGGAGGGAGAAAGCTGTTCTACCATCGACTGCCAAGCTCGGTCGCCCCAGTCTGTTCTGTCTGTGAGGATTTGGTCCACCTTCCTCATTTACCTCATGTCTTTCTGCTGTTTCCCCTCATGTACATTGTTAGCCCTTATTTTGTTATGTTGTGTGTGTCGGGCCGGATTTGGTTCACCTGAGATTCATTCTCCAATCAACTCACCAAGTCTGTGACTGCACTTAAACCCCGGTTCCTCCACCAGACTCCACCAGACCATGATATTAACACTATGGCCGCTCTCTGCTTTTGGCATCTTGAAGTATCACTATTTTATAAGCATTTGCTAGAAAGAGCACTTAGCACACATCACAAGTTGATGGGCATATTATTAGTATTTCAGTGATTTGGACATAAACTAAATAATGGCACCAATCTCTGAACCTATTGGCGCTGACATTGAATTAGTCTCTGAGGGCAATGGCGTATCTTGGGGCTTCTAGTGTAGACAGTGGATTCATTAGAATACATTGTCCTGAAGGTATGAATGCAATCCATGCATTAAATGTAAATCTTTGACCTACAAACGATGGATCCTCTGGGCACCATGAACGTGTGGATGAAACTTAATGTCAGTCCATGCAAGAGCTGTTAAACCATTTCATTAGATAATAAACCTCACCATATATGTGATATATCGTGGAGGATTCTCTATCCCACTCTGTATAAGCTTGGATTTGCATGTGTGTCCCTCCACACAGAGTCCAGACAGCAGGCCCAGTGGCTTGCATAACTGGGTTCTTCCTGTGGAGGGCCTGGCTTCAGAATGAAGACTGCTCCTCATGCTCGTGCCCCCAAGATATCGCGCCAATTATCCGTCTCTGTGGGAGCAGCCTATTTGTGGAAAAATCCTCTTAAAATAAGAGCAGGGAGTCACAGCCTCTCTACATCCTTTCTGCCTCCTGACTGGACAGTTTACGAGGGCATGCGTCACCTCTTGCTGTGACCCCCGCAGGTGCATCTCACTGCGGCTGTGGATAGGTAGCGATGCTGCAGTCACCAGGAGCTAGGGGCTTCAGCTCTGCTCACACCCCTGCAGAGAGAATTCAGTCCCACTCTGCGTCTCGGTATCTCCATTTTAGTGAGTTAACGGATCTGTGCATCTTGCCCGCTGTTGTGTTAAACATGACTCCCGACCTTTTCTCTGTCTCAAACACACAAAATATATGGGTTCAAATCGACAAAAACAAGCAATAACAATTATTTTGGAGGAGGTTTAATCATGAGTGCTTCTGTATTACATCTATTTTCGAGTCTTTTAATCTTAAAAATAACATCCACTTGCTAATTAGGTGACTAATTGGACAACCATCTCTCTGGCTTTGAGTGTGTCATCAGGTTTCACATTGTAATACAGATCATTTTCTTTTATTATGTCCAGGCGATTTACTGCTCAAGAGAATAAATTGGATTTTGAACACAATTAATTTTCCCAACACTACAAAATTGGAATTTGAAAAAAAAGTGTTATTACTGTTTTTGATAGCTCACCACAATTCAAGTCATTCCAGAGGTGAATCCTTATCACAGCAGAGTAAAATAGCAGGGCTAAAGCTGTACTGCAGGTAGTGGGATGTCAGGGGCAGCTGACAAGAGGATGTCAGGTGGGCGAGTGGCATTTCATCATACAGTCCATGTACAGTAATCAATGACCACTCACCAGAGGAGGGAGGAAGGACAGGACAGAGAGAGAGAGAGAGAGAGAGAGAGAGAGAGCGAGAGAGAGAGAGAGAGAGAGAGAGAGTATGCACCAGTGGGCCCGTCAGATAAAAGCATTGAAGGAGAAAAACGGAACAAGGAGAGGATGCATTACATTTGGCAGGGGTGGGGGGGTTGAAGGAGGTGTGGAGGGCAGAGGATGTTTAAAAAGAGAAGAATTCGTGTGAAGGATGCAGAGATTAAAGTAAGCAGATGATTACGTAACCTGCCTGTTTGATGGAGGAGACACATAAAAAAAAAGGCCAGGGAGACCGTGTGTTGTTTGCCAAAACTGTTGAGCTTGCACCCCCTCTCCTCTGTATCACCCAGCTCTCAGTGAAGTTGTTAACCTAATTAAACATCTTTTGTTACAACAACAGTAAAAAACACTCTTTGTCTTTAGCTTCATGTGTTTTTAATGTGTTTTCCTCTTCAGTGTTGTTGCACAGAGAACCCTGTTCATGCAGCGTGCAGCTGGTGGACAGTAGATGTTTTACTTGTTACTGGAGCATGACGGCCTCTGGTTGGGGGGCAAATCTGGTCGCCCATGGTTCTATTTTAAAAGCCCCACCAGCCCTGTGAGCCTGGCACCGCTCAGGCAGCACCGCAGATGGCTTTGCAATAGGCAAGCTCCAGCCTCCAACGGCCTGGATTCAGTTTAGAACGAACAGAAAGGGAAATATATTTTTTTTTAAACGACCAAGAACTGGAGAGGAACAGCTTTCAGATCAGCTGAGCTCCATCTCTTCCAGAGTGGAGGCCAGCTATCGAAGGCAACGATTCTGATTCCATGACACTTAGCCAGACGTGATTCACGACTCGTGCATTAAAACGACAGTGTGTAAATCAAGATGTGTAGGACATCAGTTCAGATGGAGAATTGGATTTATAAAAGATTAATGATTCAGGGCGGGAATAGAAGACTGGTTAAAGACAATAGCGAGTGATTCCAGCCATTGACTAATTGTATCGTGGGTGCTCTGATGTGCACCAGATTAATGAACATGTGCTGAGTGAGTTCAGGCAGAGTACTCCGTCAACCAGACCATGAACACATGGTTACAGGGCTGTACTGCTCCATTTCATCCGTCTCCTCTGTTTTTCTGTTGTACGCTGGTTTATTAACGTCACGATTCAGAGGATTTAACTGTACAATCCAGGGCTTCGGTCGTGCTCCCTCTGATTCAAAATAAAAGAGTTTACCAGGCAATTAAGCTCCTCATATATCCCATCAATCATATGACAAAACAACAGTCTTGCAAGCAAACAAGGAAATCCACCATGAAGCGCAACGTCATGAATCACATTTCACGTCCAAACAAAGAAAAGACGAAATAACGAAGCTGAGGTTCATTATTTTCAGGTCACAAGGTCAAGTTGTCCTTTTGGGATCGTTTACACTGTATCAGCAAATTTTCAAAGGTCATCACAGCCTGGAGGTACCAACCAACAAAGGGCCAATTTTATAGCCATGTTAGCGATATGACTAATTACTATCCATTACTACCAATTACTGACCATTTGACTCTTCTTTGCTGTTAGAAATGAAGCACACATTTGGCTTTAAAGGCCAATGTGACAAATAATACATACAAATTATTATTATTTCATATTACATCCCTCTAGTCACAGTTGCTGCCTGCTCTTAGAAGATTTACATTTAGAGTGCTGACTCACTCAGTGACGACTTCCCCCCCTCACTATTATCTTTAATTTTATATCTTTAAGTGTCTGACCTGCCTGTTTAAAGGTATTTGCTTAAAGGTGCTTCGTCAGTTATTTACTCAGTAAGGTCAGGACATTGACGTCAACACGTTCCGTTTGATTTGAATGTGGGTGATGATGCTGAAAAGGATGAAGCCCATGAAATGAGACTGAAACCATCACGAAGCTGAGGTGACCGTACTCACAGTGTTGTTGTGCCATCTGTTGGAGGAAGAGAAAACTGCATCAGTGTGTGATCTGCAGGGTCAAAGCTTCACACTGTGTTTTTCTGAGATTCCACAGAATACAATTCAACTTTGTTTTTAAACATTAAAACATTTTACACACTGGGGGGGTTATAATCCACCGTTTAAAATATTATATATATCTATATTACATGTTCACTTATTCATTACTTTTACTAATATCTATCTATCTATCTATCCATCCATCCATCTACAGCCTATATTCACATTGTTTATACAGGGTTTACAAGACATTTTTATGTAACTAAATATAATTATCAAAAAAAAATTAGTCAGAATCAGAATTATTTTTATTGCCACGTATATTTGCATATATTGGAAAATTGACATGGTGTGGTTGGTGCACTATACATAAAACAAGACAACAATATATACAGTAAGACAATATATATATAGTAAGAAGCAATAGGTTATGGAGATAATTATGTGCAAGGGGGGGGGCAATAACATACTAAGTCATAATAATAGTCTACTAAGTCATAACAATGAGATACTAAGTCATTATTCTGTTCCTCATCACAGTGACTAACTGTATATTTATAATTTCCCTACTGAAATCAAATCAAATCAAAATATCATCGTGGTCTTTATTTTACGTGTGTGATCTATTCCCCGAGGTGGGCGGGGCTGTGCGTGGAGGGGCGGGGCCGCGGGGGGTCAAAGTTGAACTCATTGGGTCTTTTGTGCTAAGCAGAAGAGAAGAGTCCGATCGAGCAGCGGTGTCGCTTCCCTCTTCCCCGGATCCTTTTAAAACTCCCTCCCGAACCTCTCCCCTTCCACCCTTGCCACCCTACCCACTCCCCTGAACACTCTTCAAGGGCCTTTTTGGTAAGAGCGCCACACGTTCAGATTTTTCTGCCTGTTTCTGTCCGCAGCTTTCGGGATGAAGGGCAGGAACTACTCGGCGCGCTCCGGAGGCCGCTGGGACCCGACTATTCGCTGGAGCGTACGATGCTAACGCTAGCGAGCGCGAATGGGAATAAATCCCCCGAAATGTTTTCGGCGTCGCGGCCCGTCGCAGTGTTATGTGCCGGCCTCGGTTCCTAAACGTTTTCTGCGAATTATTTCGCCAAACAACACAAAGGAGAAGTTATTAGGAAATGTGGCTGTGCTAACTAGCTAACATAGCCTTGCGTGACTGTGTTGCTCTCACCAAAATAGACAGGGATTTGCGACGTTAGCCTTAGCCCTTTTCCAGTCTTTCGTTGCTAATGTGGACGCGCACTCGGCTTAAACTTACTCTCATGTAAATCAAAAGTTCCCCCGGCTTGATTCGAACCCATTAAATAAACGACGAGCTGTGTCGCCATAGCTGTAACACGCCAGGAATTAGGCATCACCCCCCATAGAGACAGTGGGTCATTGTGCTAACGTGAATCAGTGGAGTCGGGCCAGTCTAACGTGAATTACTGGACTGAGGCGTCTCCTTCTCTTTCCCGAAGTCACACACGCACATTATTAAACTACAATAAGAGGCTTTTCCAGATGTGAACCGTCCGCATCGCTTCACGCATCTGCTCTGACAGCAGCGGGTTTAAAGGGCTCATGTGTCCAGCTACTACATCTGTCCCTGATTGTCCCCGTTTTGTCCCTCTTGTGTTCAGACTTTAAGCCGTTGCCACCAAAGACTCACCCTGGATTCCCCGGTAGAAATGGACTCTAGCCTGGTTGAAGGAGGACTTAATGTCACCCTAACAATCAGGCTACTCATGCACGGGAAGGTGAGTGAGCCCCTGCACGCGATGTCTGTGATTTCAAGCATTCTCCCCCCTCCCCCCCAGTATAATCAGGTCTGGTGGCCATTAACAATACATATCTTGCTTTAACGTGTCTTTCTTTTATTTATCTCCATCCGCAGGAGGTTGGAAGCATCATCGGAAAGGTACGGTTTGTGTTGATGCCTGCATGAATCCATATTTTTCTTGTCCTGTGGTGCGTTTTCTAAATGTTGTGTACTTGTGTGTTCTTCAACAGAAAGGAGAGTCTGTTAAGAAGATGCGAGAGGAGGTAGGTTATTTTGTTTTTAATCTATAACTTAAGGGACGCTCACTCCTGCACGTGACGGCATTACAGTGACTGATCTAAATACTCCATGTTTTGTTCTGCAGAGCGGAGCTCGCATCAACATCTCAGAGGGGAACTGTCCAGAGAGGATCATAACCCTCGCAGGACCAACCACCTCCATTTTCAAAGCCTTCTCCATGATCATCGAGAAACTGGAAGAGGTAAGAGTCGCTCGCCACATCCTGCGTCAAACGTGATAAAGCAACAGATTTGAAACGTTCTGATTTTCACCGTTCTCCTTTCCTGCTACTTTCTGTATAGGACATCAGCACCTCAATGACTAACAGTACAGCCACCAGCAAACCGCCAGTCACCATGCGCCTTGTCGTGCCTGCCAGCCAGTGTGGCTCGCTCATTGGCAAAGGTGGCTGCAAGATCAAGGAAATCAGAGAGGTTTGTCACCGGGCTTCTTTGTTTTTGTGATGTTTTGAATTTGTGTGTAAGTGTCCTAACTCTCGGTGTGTATGTCTGTGTCCACAGTCAGCAGGAGCTCAGGTACAAGTAGCAGGGGACATGTTGCCCAACTCAACAGAGCGTGCCATCACCGTTGCAGGGACCCCCCAGTCCATTATCGAGTGTGTCAAGCAGATCTGTGTCGTCATGCTTGAGGTACAGACAACCCTTTTGCATGGTTCTTATTGACACCAACGACTATTATTATTTTCTATGTTGCTGTTGATGATGCTTCAATAGTGAATGTTTCTATTTGTTTAGTCTCCACCGAAGGGAGTGACCATCCCTTACAGACCCAAACCCTCAGGCTCTCCTGTCATCTTTGCAGGTGGTCAGGTAAACAATGAAAGCATTTCTTTTGTTTGTCATTTGGATTATTTGCCTTGACTGTGTCCAGTTGTCGTTCCACTTTGTGCTGAAGCAGTTCTGGTCAAATGAGTCAAATTATACACAAGCCATTATTTCCAGTAGCTGGTCTGCTGTTTATAGCCGTCCTGGCTTTGGTTTTGCCGCTCACCAAGGACAGTGAACTGATGGATATTTGAGTTCAGTGTGTGTGACACTGCCACACCCTCTAAGTGCTGTTCTCTCCTTGCAGGCATACGCTGTCCAAGGGCAGCACGCCATTCCACAGCCTGATGTAAGTGAAGGGCCCTCTGTAAGTGATCCAATATATTCGCAACTTCGGTCCTGGGAAGCCATACCACCTTCTTATTCCATCCCTCTGACCCATTTATTTCAACCACCGTTGCTTGACAGTCACATTCATTTAATAACCCAAAGATTGTAGAGTAAAATTCTATCATCCACATTTTTTCAGCTTGAGGCTCAATCATGGGTCCCATGCTTCATTCCATGTTTTCCTCTCATCTTCACTCTAACCTCTTTACAAAAGGGAAATATTTGCAACATTTCAACTTTGCTGTCGTTAAAGTTTTCCTCACTCCTGGTTTCTATCTGTGTTTGTTTGCTCTCCACGTCGTTTCCTCTGTTTATCAACAGCTCACCAAACTTCACCAGCTGGCCATGCAGCAGAGCCCTTTCCCCATTGCACACGGCAACCAGAGCTTCCAGGGTAGGTGGACAGATGGAAAGAGGGAGTTTGATTGCTGTAAATCTGTAATAATCTGTTTATTCAACACTCTTGTGGGGTTTCTTTGCATTTCTCCAGGCGGGATGGATGCCTCTGCACAAACTGGCTCTCATGAGCTGACCATTCCAAACGATGTAAGTGGCCTTTACCTCCTTTACTTTTTTACGTAGAAACAAGATGCTTTTATTTAAAATATCCTGTTTTCCTGTCGTTCTATTATTTACCTTGTGGGATTGAAGGTGCTGATGTGTTCTCACGGTTTCTTCTTGTTTCAGCTCATTGGTTGCATCATTGGTCGTCAGGGCGCAAAGATCAATGAGATCCGTCAGATGTCAGGTGCTCAGATCAAGATCGCTAACCCCGTGGATGGCTCAACTGACAGACAGGTCACCATCACTGGCTCCCACGCCAGCATCAGCCTGGCTGAGTACCTGATTAATGCTCGGTAAGAAAGAAGCTGTAGGCTACTGTGACGCATCCTCTCAAAAGCAGGTTGACCGGAGTGTTCTATGTTTTGTTTGCTTTGTCTTGAGTAAAGAGTCAGTTTCAGTAGAAAGGGTTCACGGTTCACTGGACACCATAATCTCTTCTATTTATGCCTCTTCGACTGTGATGGCCACAACCAGAGACATTCCATTGTAATTAAATGTCTTTCCATTTGTCTCATTCTCGTGAACTGAAGACCCTGAAGGATTTTCCAAAAATGTTGCACAAGCGTTTATTTGGATAAACCGTTAAGATTTTGGTGCTCGAAGTTCCAATTCGCTCTGATCCCACAAAATAAATGTTTCTATCTACTCTGGAATTAATGGGCTAATTATGGTAGATTTTCATATAAATGTCTTCATGGGATAAAATGATCAAGTGATGATATTTTCAAGGTCGGCTTCACTGACATTTAAATGTCCTGCAAACACAATTTTCTGGCCATTATTCAACCCAGTGACTCAGGAGCAGAAGGGAGATCGTGACTATATTTCCTGCACCTTTATGGTTGTTGGAGGTTTACAGATTTGCTCTTATCGTATCCATACGACCAGCAGGTCACAAACTTTGAGGTTTATTACACAGGAAGAGACTGAAAGCTCTAATTCCCCAGAATATAATTGCTTGACCAGAACTTTCTTCGCATCAGAGAATTGTAACTTGAGTCAACTTTTATTGGTCCCCTAAATGTAGAAATTTCTTATTACTGAGCCTTTGTTTGGATTAGAATGTTTTGTCATTGCTATTAATTAATTTAAAGGTGTTCATGTAAAAAAATGAATCAAGAGTAATCATATATAAACCTTTTTGTAATAAGTATTGTCACTATTTAAACAGATATTTTTCTGTATTATTTAATGAAATGTTAACGTAAAGTTCTATTTTCTGTTGTTCTCCTCAGGCTGTCTTCTGAAGCTACTGGACTTGCAGCCAACTGACATGGAGGATCATCATCAGCACCTAAAGTAACCCCTCCCCCTACTTTTTACCAAGAGGTCCCTTATTGAACTTAATGCAAAAACCAAGTACTATAAACTCACTGTTTTCTCCTCTGCTTTGGTTAGACTCTTCCTCAGTTTTAATTACATCATCATGGATATTGGTATTTTATTTATTTATTTGTTTTTAAAATTCCCTTTGCATATAGTTTTTAAAGGATTCATACTGTTGTTGTTTTTTCTTCTTATTTTGTTGTATATCTGTATGATTTTCTTGATATAGGTAAATATAAAAAGTTTTAGAAAAATCTGAAAAGGCATAAACAAGGTTTTCTTATGTCAGATTTTTCTTAGAAAATGTTAAAATGAAGAAAAAAAGACAATAACATTATAGATGGACTGTTCTTTCCCTTCCTTTTTTAAATATCTATTTATTTTTTATTTAAAACACAGCTCCTTGAGAGTAGAGCTCATGAATATTTGCCATCTTCAGTGTGAAGCTGTGGGTCCTGGATGAGGAACTGTGGGTTTTAACGGGTTTCAGTGGGTGTAAATGGTTTCCAGTTCAAAGTGTGTGCAGGAACAACCTTTCAGTCAGAAGTTAATTCATCCCTCATGTGGGTGCTGATGAGAATTTAAGCTACATTAAGTCTCACCTCTAATTTGCAGAGTAATTGTTTTGTGTCATTCCTGTGTTTCCATCCGTTTTATTTCTCGATCAGGACTTTTGAGCATTGTTGTATATTGGATTCTGATAAGGGTGGGTGGGCCTCGGTGACTAGGAGTGGGCCTGAATGAGAGGAAAATATTTTCTTTTCTCAGAAATTACTAAGACCATAGTAATGATGATGAAGATTATAATAATAACATTGAAATGTTTGTTTTAAATAGAGAAAATATTTTTTTTAACTGCAGGGCTGGGGAATGCTGCAAGGGGCAAAACTACAAGACATATTGGTCTTTATAAGTATATCATGCTGAGGTATTAAATTATGATTAACTAGAAGGAGAATTATAGAATTAACACTAGTTTCCTGCTATCCTTTTTTTGCCTGGGTCAGATTTTATTTTTTATTATTCTTTGCAGGATGAAGAAACTCACGTTTTTGTGCACGTTTTCAAACAATTGTAGATCTGGGTGCAATTAAATTGTTGAAATGCAGAAATTAAAAAAAGATGTGAAATGCTGAAGAGATCGTTGGTCATTTTTCGGTTGTGAAATGAATGGACACGTTTATTCTACAGTTATCAGTGTCATGTTCACTGGAAACACCTTCTGATAAGGCCTCAATTTTAATGGCTTCATAAGCTTTTAATTGCTTTATTAATGGATAATAAATTGTTAATGGTCAGGTACACGCATTGATGGTGGTTGCTGGTTGTCTTCCAGCAGTCTGTTTATATAAATAAGTCTTTTTTTCAGGGTTCCATGTTTATAGGGTTAATGCCTCTAGCATGAAGTCATAATTGTCAGTTTGACATTAATAAAGGGCAATAAGGGTTTTTCAATTTGTAATAAGCCAGCAGCAATAGTTGGTTCACCTCTAAATGTCAATAAATCATTAGCAAAGGTCTCGACAGTAACACATCAAGTCTGTTGTTGCATAGTAAATGTGAATAAGCTGATTTCCAGGAGATAAATGGTCGACCAGTAATTGAAAAGAATGAATCAATGAGGCAAGTTGCTGACTGGAAAGTGTCTGGAGGAGGAATTTAGTAAAATAAAAATTATGATTTATTCATTTGGATTTCAAGAATATATCTTGTTCTTGACCCTAATCTTCTGTAACCTGTCTACCCAGCAGTTTTTCTTATTTGTAGCTGGTTTAAAGAATAAGATTTAATAGCTAATGGATTTATTAAGTTGTAATAAAGCCATTGATAACAGCTTCTAAACTGTTTATAGCTGCTACCATATCAGAAATTGATATTAATGAATCCACAGACGTGGTCCTGTCTTGTGTGGAATCTTATTTCCGGTATGAAAGGACAAATGTGCAAGTGAAGAAATGACACTGGATCAGTTTGGACATGCTTAAAGTCATTGAAAATAGTCATTTATTTCTCATTCAGCTGTCTTATGTGACGCAGCGATGTCATTGGCCCGTCTTTTTAAACAAACACACACGTTTTGCTTTGTAGTTTTTCTTTTTTAACCAACACATTATTTATTGTTGCTCATAATATTTTAGCTTTTTCGATATAACTCCTATGTTACAGGTACAATGTGCAATGCCGTATAAAAACAAAACATTTTCTATTCAAACCCAAAGGATACTTACTGTTTTTACTAGTAACCACCACGGAGAAGTGCTCTATTCCTTATCCGGCTACTTCTGCAGTAATATTAAAGGGTCAAATGTACAGTTGAGGTTTTTATGAAGCCCGTCAGCGTTGCGAGCTACACGACTCGTTTTGGTTCATCACTAAAGAGGGAACTCCAACTATTTTACACACCAACATCGATTCTTAAAGGTCTTTGGGAATAGTTAATTACCACATATGTGAAATAAAGTCGTATAATCTCTAAATAGATGCCGCCTCATGTGATGTCATTGGAGTCAGTTAGAAACCCAAATCTCCATGTTGCATTGTGGGCAATGTAGGCACCATGTTTGAACAGAGATGGGGAACACGTGCAGTGTTTTTTAGAGTTGTGCTTGTGTTTGTATGCAACTCTACTTACATGTGCAAGTCCATAGTCAACCAGTGCACATGTCCAACTCCTGACTATACCACTTTTGTTTTAGACTGCACTAGTGTTAGCACCCTATTAAACTGGCAACTTAGTGTATGTACAGACGACTCCCATCCAATCCTGAACTCGATGAGCTTAATAAAAACCTCACGCATGTGTCTTATGTGTGCGTGAAACTCAGTGGTAGGATGGTTAAAAAATATATCTATCACTTATTGAGATCTCTAATTATGCATCATGATCAATGTCCGGGTGAGATTTTCATTCCGTTATGACTTTTTTTTTCTCTCTCGAGTGCTGACATTTATTTACAAAATCAAAATAACTCAAAACGTAATACTTTCAGGATTAAAAAAGTGTAAACTTTCACAAAATATAAAACGGACACATTCAAACCATAAATTATAAACACGTAGTCATGCATTTGTTCACAGGGCTGCATATCGTTTAGTCTTACCTTTTTTTTTATTATTATCTTACAAATAAAATAAAGTTAGATATTTCTCATGTGGTATGTCATGGATATTTACATTATTATTCATTAGTATCCGATGCATTAGTGTGTGGAGTACCATGAAGGAGGCTCCAGGGGAGTGAGGGTTAGAGTGTTTCAAGGACTACAAGTGTGGTGGCTTCTTGTGCGTGCGCCTGTGAAAGAGTTTTTGCTGAACTGGACCAGTGGCTAAGGTTACCTTGGTAACTAATCTGCCTAAAAAAACCTACTGAACGGAGATGACATTTATCTGATGTCATAAAGCTGCCAAAATATTTGATGCCAGGTTACGACAAATGCCCTATGTCGTCTGATGTCGGTTTGCCAGCCAACAAACTTATGAGACACCATAAGTCGACTTGTCATAGTCTGAGTGTTGTGGTGGGTGTGATCCCTCATGACGACAGTAAGGTACTGCTCTGACAGATTGGTGTACGCCTGTGATGGTTGTTCTTTGTCGGGCTGCTGAAGGTCGTTCCCCAGTTGTTCAGGGATCTATGGAGGTCCTGGGTGCGGCGCCTGTGGAGACCCCTGGTAGGACTGAGAAGGAGGAACCCATGCTCCAGCACTGGGAGGGCGACTGGGCTCTCCACTGCCGGACTGGTCCAGCTCAGCACTGTCGCAGTCGGAGTCATCGCAAAGAACCCGGCTCTACACACAGAAGAGGAAAAACTATTTTCACACGTGTCCCACGACCAACAGAAACTTGTCATTTACAATAAAAATCAATCTGATAATTCCGGTAATCTCTGTCTTTGGCTTGCTTATCTCAAAAAATGTTCATGTTATCGGCTTCACATGCAATGTTTAATGTTAAGGGTTAATGAAAGTACAGTTTGTGTGTTTGACACTTTACATTTTAATAGACGTTGATGGCTGAGACTCATCAAAGTGTCTGATTTTGTACAGTGTCATTAACCGAAAAGGTTGAGATATTTGAGATATTTAATAATATCTGCATTTATGCATTTGTTTTTTATGTTCAATCTTAATCTGAAGCATAACTAGTGACTTAATCATTCATTTAAATATAATGGAGTAAGAAAAATATTGGTAATGACAACGAAGTGTAAAAATCCATCATAAATGCATTTTTTGAGAAAATCTACTTAGTTACTTCCCACCACTGTTTTTCTGTGCTTTACATCAGAATAAGAAGATGACATCAACCGACACATGCAGTGCTCTGTGGAGCCGTTTTACCTCATTAGGATTCTGCCCAGCGTCCAGCTGAGCCTTGGCCGGGCCAACGGCTCCGTCTCTCTCTGACAGGCCGTCAGAAGCCTGCGCAGGATCAGTGTTGTCTGCCGGGATCTCCGAGCCCTGCGAGAGGAGGTCGTCGCTGCGGTCGTCCAACCGGTCGTCTGTGTTGGTGCTGACCACGTCTGGAGTCCCGCTGTGAGAGTGGTCCGTGGTGTGGCCCTCCTCGCCGTCAGACACCGACAGGTTCTCCGAGCTGAACGTAGACACCGACTGGCACTTGGTGATGCTGGTCGGTCGTCTGGAGAGATTGAAAACAGACACCAACAAAAGGAGGTTTTAAAAAAAAATCACAGAATTGACGACATGGCAGAATGACGTTATTCTTCTTCTCTGTATGAGTCAACAACAACTTGTCAGAAAGGGAACAAGGCCTGAAGGAGTTTTCCACTGATGACGGACTTCAAGTTACTCACCGTCTCCGTGGTAACTCAACCTCACTGTCAACTTCACCTTCCTCCTCTTCTGATGATACTCCACGCCTCTGGAGTAAGAAACAGGAACATGCACAGGTGAAAATGATGTAAATGATGACCAGAGGAGCACTGAGGAAAACAAACACTCATCCTGCTCTGTACCTGTTTGCGTGAGATAGCTGCCCTGTATAAGATGGCTGAAGGTGTAAGGTGCTGACTCCCGATTCCCCCTGATGCCCCCCGGGGCAACCTCAGAGCACCGGCCCCCTCCTCTTTGTCCTCTCCGTCATGAGGCAGCCGTGGAGATCCCAGAGATCCGCGTCCTGCTGCCGCACCCCTCCCACACGGGGAGTCTGGGCTGCTGGAGAACGGGAACGATGCGGCATCCTCGCTGGGAGTGTCGCTGCGCGGAGGAGTTTCTATGAGGTCATCCATGCCAGCTGCACCCACCTCCGACCCCCCTAAGCCAGCAGAGGCACTGAGGCTCCCCCCTCTCTCCAGCCCACCCACTGAGGCCTCCCCTTTTCCCCGGGCCTCTGCCTCTAGTGTGGTGCAGATGAGGTCAGGGCTGGAGGAGGAGAGCTGCCGCTGCTGCTGCTCGTGGCCCCGCAGGGCAGCAGAAGGCTCCAGGAGATGCTTGGAGGTGTTATTGGTTGAACTGTTAACCTGGGCAGTTGTGTCCCTGTTAGGGGACGACTGATTCACCTTGAGTCCAGCCAGGTCCCCACTGCTTCCCTTACCGGGCTTGCGATGTCGGGTCTTTACCCGTCGGGACCGGTTAGGAGAAGTGGAGCTTCTGTTGGGGCAGGCTGGGATAGTGACTTGCATTACAGAGGAATCCATTTTTGGAATGATTACCTCAGACTTGAGGATGTCTGGCCTGAAAGAGTGGGAGGGGTTAGTCAACAACTAAACTCCACAAGCCTTATAAATATTACAAATTTTCCATTTTTAGATTTAAACTTTTATAAAATAGCCGCTGAACTGAGATCTCACACCTCTTTCCTGATGGCAGTTTCTGGGGGACATTTCTCTTCTTGATGAGTTTGTCCATGGAGTTGGAGGAGCTGCCCTGCCTGGAGCTGTGATGCTTAAACAAGCCTGGATACTTCTTATCCAAAGACTGCTCTCTCCTGGGCAGAAAAAGTGTGAAAACAGTGTGGCTTATTAATAAAGAATGTCAGCATTTGGCAAAAATACACCCTGGGTCTACGCAGTTCTTCATACCTCTGCAACTCTTTCTCTTTAAGCTCCAGCTGCAGCATGACAGCGCTCAGCTCCATGTAAAGGTTGTTAGCCCTCTCCAGCTTCCTCTCATAATGCTCACGAATGTCCAACGCATGCCTGTGAAGAAAAGAGGCTACTGATGTCATTGTGCATACGCATGAAAGAATCCAGATCCTCTACAATAGGCGTCCGCTCAAGGCACTTATTTCATCCACAAGGGCAGACAAAGCATTGGCATAGAGAATTATGACAGAATGTAAGTGGCCTCGTGTATTTAGACCAATGTCGTAAAATTACCACTATCCAGTACAATACATTTGCTATACTGTGAATAAACATAAAACACGGTATATGAAAGGTATGAGTATAAAATATACCTGAGCTCTTCCCTGCGTCTGTTGATCAGCTCCTCATCGAGTCGGTGGATACAAGTCCCCTCAGATTTAATCTTCTCAAAGTGCTCTTTCACCTCTTCTCGCCATTCAGCCTGATGAGCGCACAGTTCTGTTAACAAGCTCTGTCTAGCCCCGAGCTGAGCTCAATCACAGATCTCTTTAGTGCGGCAGAAATGTCTGACTATTTATCATGAATTTGGCCGTTTCTATTTGGTGTATATTCAGTAATTCAGATGGGAAATGAGACAAGAAACCATACCTGAGACTTGAAGTACGTCTCTTGTGGAGTGGACAGTAAATCAGCTGATGCTATGTCCAGATGAAGAAGGATCTGACGGAAAGAAGGACGATTCCTGGGCTTACAGTTCCTGCACATCAGAGATAGGGGAGACAGCTGTTTACATTTACAGTTCACTGTAAAAATCAATAAAAGCCCTTAAACCACAGATAAGCCAAGTTCTTTATTTCTCTTTCCAGACGTTTACTCACCAGCACTGTCTGAGGAGGATCTTAAAGCCATCGGGGCAGCTCTCAGGTATGGGCAGCTGTAGACTGTTGTTTCCCACGCCCCAGATGATGGCAGATGAGTCCACATCTCTATAAGGGACCTCCCCAGTTAGCATCTCCCACAGCACCACCCCGAAGGACCTGTATATATCAATGGAGGAAGAATTGTTCAGATCCTTTACTGATTCAACGCTAAATCCAGCAGTAAAAGTATATGTACTGTAAGTATTATCAGCAAGATTATCAGCAAGAGTAAAGTGCGAGTAACTCAACTATGTATTTAAGTACAGTGCTTGAGTGAATGTATTTAGTTACTGTTACTTCCACCAAGGAAGTCTCACTGAGGTTGAAACTTAAATACATACTGAACTACAACACACAAGATAAAAGCAGAAATCATACAACTCCCTTTGAAACACTCAAAACACCATCCATTAACTCACAACACTGATGTATTATCTGCACTTCTGTATAGTAGATTAAAGATAATCGCTAAACTTCAGCATCGAAATAAGCTGGAAATAAATACAAACATTTACGAGACTTACCAAATGTCCACCTTTTCTGACACTGGCTCATTCCGAATCACTTCCGGAGCCATCCAGGCCACGGTGCCAGCAAACGACATCTTGGTGCTCTTGTCACTGAGCTCCTTCGAGGTGCCAAAGTCAGAAATCTTCACCAGGTCATCGTGTGTGATCAGCATGCTGCAAAGGAGAGGTTACAGGAGTTTACATGGGAATAATAAAGATTCCTTGAGATGTTGTGTTGGCTTTTTGCATTACAGGCTGTAGCTGTGTTGACTCACTTGGGGGACTTGAGGTCTCGGTGGATGATTTTGTGGAGATGTAGGTAGTTCATGCCCCCTGCGATGCCCATGGCCCAGTCCACCAGGAGGGAAGGGGTGACTTTACGACCAGCCCTCAGCACCTCATACAGTTGGCCTTGGGCACAATATTCCATCAGGATACAGTAACAAGGAGCCTGGGTGCACACTCCCCTAGAGGCAAGACAGTCAGATAACTCAGCACAGCGAGCCAGAAAAGGAAACACTGTATAAAAGTGGGATTTATGCATATTTAAATCTTGGTACAGATATCACGGGTTTCCTCACTTGAAAGTAATGATGTTGGGGTGTTTGAGTTTGCGGAGGTGTTTGATCTCGGTCTCTTTGATGTCCCGCACTTTCTTTACAGCCACGTCATCTCCGTGGAACTTGCCGAGGAAGACGGCCCCCTGTGCCCCGCTGCCTACCCACTGCAGGTCAGAGATCTCCTCAAAGGGAACCTCCCAGGACTCTAACCGCAGACCAACAAGCCAAACAAAACAAAACTCTGTGACTACACGTGGAAATTATGGAAAGTTATAAACACAGGCACAGCAACAGAAAGAGTGATCACTTAGTTATATCCATCACATGTTGCACAGCATCCAAATGTCAACATGTACTCTTGTTAGTGTAGAAAAGCTTTTGCAGAGGAATATGCTGGCAGAACACAAAGAACCTGCCATGTTCGAACAAACAACATATTAACATCAGTATTTCTATGCAGAGATTAGAGAGAAATTGAGGGAAAAGAACAACAATCCACTTCTGGTCTAATCTGTCTGTCAGCTGTCATAGTGACGCGACTCAAACGACTTCGAGAGCATGGTCACTACAGAGAGACGAGCTGGGCAGAATAAAAGAGACAGGCGGATCAATTCTTCATGAGGTCCACCAAAGTGTCAAGATCTCTGGAGAGCTGCAGCGGAGACGCATTCACAAGATGCTTCCCCCAGTGCAGCTGTGAAAACTCACTGTCTGATGACTATGAGGTGAGAGAGCAACGGAAATAATGGAGGCCTGGTTATTGAAAAGGACAAATAAAATGTTCACAAGTAGTGACACAATCTAAGATTCTTTATATACTCAAATTCTACATTTATTCATCGCACACTTGAGTTGCTTTTAGTTTTATACCTAAAAAAAAGAACACAATACTCTGGTGAAATAAAAAATCCTATCAAAAATCTAAATAAGTCTGTGTAGTAGACTTTTTTTTCTACTTTCATGCCTCACCAATCATCTCAGGACCCCTCAGGTTTATCACTGGAGAGGCCCGGCACCTTGGTTGCCGACCTCAGACTAATCACTGTACAGTTAACTAACTCCGGCTCAAGCAACGACAAATTGTAACTGTGTAATGATAAATCACCAACCTAACTGTCATGTAATATCTTATAATAGGTCAGTCACAGTGACTCTATTTCTGCAGAATTAGTGCCTTTACTCAGTTAAACTCCTTGTGGAGTAATCATAGATTGTTGCACTGGTCATTTTACTTCAGTAAAGGATGTGAACGCCTCTTTCATCAGTGTTGAGTTCAAGCTCCAGCCCTGGGATCAGTTGTTCTTTTTCTATGGTACATCTCCATGGTTACAGAGTAATATCATATCCTAAATGACAAAATTTGACGTATTTAAGTCTCAAAATAGTCGCCTTTTCTTTGTTATTTGGCATTTGGATTCATTGTGCAGAACCCAGCAGAGGTCAGGGAGCATACAGGTAGAACATGTCCACTTACCTTCATGGCTATGCTTGTGTTCAGTGGAGTAGGCCTTTCCAATCATCGTCCAGACTGGCTTGAGACAACCGAACAGTCCCTCCAAGAAACCTCCACTTCCCGATTGTAGCCGAATGTTGTCCGACTGGCTCCGCACAGCGCCAGCCTCCGGACTGTGCCCTGCCTCCGCCCCGCCGCCACACTGGCAGACCTCATGTTCATGTAGTTTTAGCACGCTGTTGTCAAAGTGGGCCGAGGTTCCATCACTGGGAGTGGGGCTGCTGCCACCGGGCGCCCCCTGTCCACCGGTGTCGATGGACAGCACGTTACGGAGGACACACTGTGTGGGGGTCAGGTCCGTTTCGGGGGTGCAGGCAGGGCTGTCTCCATCGATTCGTCGATAGGGGGGCTCTGAGATGGGGGTGCTGAAGCCTGACAGGGAGGGGGAAGGGGCACGGGGCTCATGGATACAGGTACCACTCATCAGGGGTTCCCCCAACACCGCAGGTTAGGGTGGATGGAGGATGGAGAGGTAAACCTGAGGGAGAAGATGTATGACAACAAATGTATTAGAATGACACAGTGCCAGCTGTGGACCAAGGGTGACCGGGCCTTTCAGGGTTCACATTCTTTGGGACAATCTCCTTGAGGAGATCCATCTGACAACCCCCTTGTCCTCTTTTAAATCTCTCTTAAAGACACATTTTTACAGGCATTTTATATTGATATCTTAATCTTGTTTTTACTCTTTCCTCATCAGCAACCTTTTGTTATGTTGTTTTATGTTCTCTATTGCTGTGTGATAGTCAAATTGCTTCTAAACAGTGTCCTATTGTTTGCCCTTCAATTTTCCATTTTTTACCTTGTAATACACATTATCACTGTGCTTTGTTAATTCAGTTCATAATAATTCTTACTATTATTATCATTGGCATCAGTGAGCTACATTTTTAAAGCTATAAACAAACACGGATCAATTTCAGCACTGGACAGCTCAGTTTGACTCAGGGAGCTGTCCAGTGCTGAAATGACTGGCGCTGCACTGTTAGTGTCTCTTCTGATCTTTTAGAACCACCAGACGAGTGTAGTCGTGCAGTGAGTTGGGCAACCAGCCAGTCCACCAGTTTAACCACTCAGACGCTCCATTTCCAGAACAGAGGTCGGTGTGAATCGCGCAGTATAAAGCCTCATCTCTGTGTCTGTGAATGGGAATGAAAACCATCCTGCCCAGTGGAGCCATCACCCAGAGAGCGGCGAGGGGTTCTTTATGAATGAATCGAGCACAGGAGTTTGTGCAGCTTCAGCGCCGCAAGACGGTCACCTGTTCTTACACCGTCCCTCAGAGGAGCACCGCATGCAGCCTGACAGCATCCGAGCAATGCATACGTCGCCCGTCGTGCATCAAGTGCAAGAGCATTGTGTGCATTTTTCAAGAATATGGCGAATTGCATAACCACCTCGGCGTGCGTGCCTGCGTGCATGTGTCGGGGGGGGCGGTTAGGTGGAAGGGGGCGGGGGTGTAGAGAGAGAGAGAGAGAAAGAGAGAGTATACTATTCGAATATCCCACACATACACCAGCTCAATGTCTTATACTGCACCACTGCACGAGAGGAGACAAATGAGAGCGTTAAAAAAAACGGCCAATAAACAACCAGTCGGGCCTGTGCGAGGAAGCAGTGGGCACATGCATGCACATACACACACAGAGACACACACGCGAATGCACGCACACGCACACGCGAGAAGATCAATCTTTAAATAACCGAGGATGTGATGATGACACTCAGCAGCATCACAGCCGACGTGCATGAATTGCGAGCCCGATGCCCACTATGGTCCATGCCAAGTGAAAGTGCCGCAGCGTCTCCACATCCACTCATGATGTTGGCATCGTTACGCACACACGCATATTTCATAATGTTGCTGCACAAATATGATTTTCTTGCATCCGTCGACGATGATTGGTTCCCTGGCAGCATCGGTTCGTTGGTGCAGTGCAAAGCGGCGTGAACGCGAGCGCGCCGAGCAGCTGCACCATGGCTCCATGTACCCTTAATCCTTATCCCGTATTCAATCAGCATTTAACCGGATAGTATGACATTCCCTTACCTTTCTGCCCGCTTGATGCCGCGTTGTCAAGTGAATGGATGGGCTCCGCTTTCTGTTTGTCCGCGATAATGACACAATCTTTGTTCCTCCTCGGTCCAGTCTGCCTCTTTGGATTTCGCCTTCCTATAGATCCACGAGTTTCACGAGTTTCACGTTCCTGGGACCGATCCCAGCGGCCGAATCGTGTTATCAATAACCGGGAACCCATGCAACGTGAGGCGCGCTGGGTTATTTTCTTTTTTTGGAGGGGGGGCTGTCTCTTTCCCAGTGCTGAATTGACGTCACGGAAATGAGACTTGCGCCGCATGGGGGCGCTAGAACCAACCACTGCAAAAGAGACAACACACACATACAACTAGGATTTCAATCCTCTGCACGCTGTGTTTGTTTAATTTTGTGCTCATTTCATTCACTGATATCATCATTTGAGAATTTCACCTGCACAGTCCTCCATTCGGCTACTGATGTGACCTTGACCAAGATACGTGGCTCCAGGGATGCTGGTGTGCTCCTCTCCAAGGCTGGATCACTGAAGTGGATCCAAGAGAACCTGACAGGCCCCAGAATGAAAGTTCACACAAAGGCAGCTGTGGCTCAGGAGGTGAAGCAGAAGGTTGTCGTTACCCAGCTCAACCAATTTATGTACCAAAATATCCTTGGGTAAGACACTGAACCCCAACTTGCCGCTGACAGCTGTGGTGGCTGTGTGAGTGACGTGTAATAGAGAAAGTGCAAAAAATAAATTGTGTTTTAATGGATTAATGGAACAACTGTACTGTAAAGCACTTTGATGGTCATTAAGACTACAAGAGACTATTTACCCGTCTCCTATTTAAAACACTGAGGTGAGTCCTGGTTATCTGACCCTGGTTTAGGTCAATGTGTCATCAACTTGTTTCAAAACCTTTATCATCTTACTATATTTAGTTTTCTTGCCCTCAGTTTATCAAATTACCACAAACTAAGACAACTTATCATCTTTTGCTTGCTGTTACTTATTCCTCCTGTTCATACTGGCTATTAAATAATCCCTCGCCTGTCTCTCTCAGTAATACTTTGGGGTAATTTCAATTGAGAGACATGACAGGAAACTTTGGTAGATGTCAACTTGACTTGACCAACACAGAGATGTTGAAGTCTCATGTTAGCTTTCACCAAACTGTGTGTTTTGCCCTGAATCACATAAAATGGAATGGTATTAAAATAAATACTTTCACTGCCAGTTTCAGTGTGTGCATCTATGTATAGTTTTTAGAACAGACAAATATCCTTTAATGGTGTATAATCAAACGGGTGATGTAAGGAGCCCTAGTGGCTTTTTAACAGCTTAATATTATCAACCTGCTGACCATGCACTCAGCTCTCACTGGGGTAAACAGAGCATCATTATCTTCATCATTATCACAATTCACATTAGCAGGAAAATGGAGGAAGTACACTGCAGGGGGAAAACATGAGGAAACAATTTAAGATGGGTGACGGTAAAATAAAATCCCTGCTTTGTAAGTGACAATAAATAATTTTTACCTGTTTCTCAGGTTGATGCAGCAGTGTCATTCCCTGTCCTGAAGACGACAACATGTCAGCTCTGTGCAGGTTGTGCAGTGAACTCTCCACCGTGTCAGCAAGACAACCAGGGATTGAATTCCTGATCCTAACCAGCAGAGATTATTTTATCAAACAGGAAGAATGAAGTAAAGTTGCTTTCATTGTTACAGAGTTTAATAGACTAATGTCCGTTATTATTCTAGTTAATACAATACAATATTTATTGGAGAAAAACAAAGACAGGACTTGCATGTTCAGATCTTTCCAATAACCAGAGAGGTGGAGCTTTTGCTAATTTGCAATTGATAAACAATACAAATGTTTGTCTACTCTATCATCCTTATGGTACATCAGTGGCTTTTTGATTACGTTTGAATTAGATTCTTGAAAAACAACTACTACGGGTATTTTTCCTGCATTTAATATCATTGTTAGATTAAATTTAAAGTTTCATTACGTTTTTTTATTTTTAATAGAGCACTTTCCAAAATCAAAACTACAAAAGATTTTACAATTGCGGCAAAATAAAACTAGAGCTAGTAGAGCTCAACAGAGTCGTTATAGGATCAATCTCTGATCCATGCAGCTTCCTTCTACAAAGTTGTGTGGTTATTACCTCCTTAGCAGAGGTAATAAAACTTCCACTCATTTATCAAGGAAATGTCATCAATATTAATAATTATTAGAAACACAGGAAAAGGAAATTAAAAGTAGAATGCAATGTTTCGAGAATATCTAAATAGCTGACGGTTAATTTTCTGTTGGTCGACTTATGTGGCCATTTATTAAAAGCTAATTTCCCCCTGCTGCTTAGTCTATAGGGTTTTTTATATTGTGTTTTATTTACCACTGTATATATTGGTTTATTTTTGTTGTGCACTGATTGCTGGATGTAAAAAATTATATTAAATTTTTTGTATATAATTTGTCATCATGATCATCATTTCTCCGTGCTGGTTCAGGGGTACATGATGCTGGTCTTCACATGTGACTGACCTATACGCAAGCCTGTAGACGCTTGTATGAACTGAACTTATGAACTTGCACAACACTGCAACTTAATAAATAAATAACCGTTGCTCCTCGAGAACCGACACAGAAAACAAGTGGTAAAGCTGCTTTAAGATAAAAAAAAAGGAGAGTCGCGCACGGTTTGTCCCTCCGGCTCGCCGTAGTCCACACGGCGGGATTAGCTTGAAGCTGTAGAACCGAAAGTGTCACAACAGAGAAGCATGACCTTTAGAGTTGTTGTCTGGAAACGCAGCTCGTGTTGATTCACCGCCACAGACAGGACTCACCACAAGGTAACCCCACCGGACACCGACGGTTATAACAACCGACACTAAAATAGCGGACTAGAACCAGCTAGCTAGCTAACTCCCAACTTTAGCTAGCCCGCTGCTCGCCCCGGCTTCTCCCAGCTGTTCGGGTGTAAACATGGCAGCCGAGATGACTGTGTGTACCTGACCGTGCCATGCTGTGTTTCCAGGGTCCTTTCCCCGCGGAGAAGATGTGCTCTCTGTCGCTGTTCCCCCCTCCGCTGGCCCTCGGACAGAGCACCCTGTGCGAGTCCAACAACGAGCTGCTGCCCGGGTCAAACACCGAGGACCATGCCAAGCAGGTCCGCAGCTCATATGTGATGGTGGTGGTGGTGTTGTTGTATTAGTTCAGTGTCTCTGCTGGTGTTGATGGAGCGGGCCCAGTGGATGTGTCTTCACCCACGTTGTGTTGTTTTTCTGCAGGACACCAGTCCACTGAGTCTCTACTTCCCCCGAGAGTCTCTGAAGCTCCACAGCCGAACAGAGAGCAGTAGCAAGGCGGCGTTCCTGGACCATTCCGAGACCCTGTGGATGAGGAGTGCTGCAGCATGGTAACACACATTGATAGAACACATTCCTGAGACCCTCACAATGGTCCTCACATGTCTGTGCAACTACACACATACACACAACATGCAGGTGTGGTACATGTAGTAGACGATTTATAACTTTAATAATAGTTATTACCACTGCATGGACAACATAGGACATTGATATTCTTCGTAATAATCCATTTTAATCTGCTTTGAATGATTTTGAAGTACTGAACAGGGTATTTTACACGGTTTTCTGGTTGGAAAATGATGTAGTGGATACACCTTATTTAAACTAGGATGGTAATTCTATACTTGAATTCTCATTTTCTCTTAGAATAGGGAATAGGGTTATATTTGCTGAATATTTGCTGTTCTCGTCATTTGGATATTACAATTTCAATATATTGTAAGAAAAAAACAAAGAAACAATTCACATGGAATCTTATGTAACTTGTGTTGAAGTATGAAAATGCAGAGGTTGGTAGTTTAAACTGCTGAGGCTGACGGTTCAAGCCCTCATCTCTTTCTGGGTATATGTTGAAGATGACATCCTGTGAGACATCATGTTGAGACAATATTCTGTCTTAACAATAATTTGTCTCAAATCTATTACAGACAACTGTAATACTGTGACTTGTCTCTGTTCCAGGCGGGATGGTGGTTTAACAGGACTACTGACTGAAATTACCAATTCAAATACAGAGGGTATGGGATCTTGTATTGTTTTTGTTTTTTTCTTTACACATACCGACCTGGGTTCTACATTTCCAATATTCAATAACCCTCTTGTATTTCTTTCTCTTGCAGTGCCAAAATGGCTGTCAGTGAGTTCTGGTTGCACCCTGGCATTGCTCCAGAGGGTGTCTTCGTTTCACGGCTCCTTGTTTCCTCATCTTACAGTAAGTTCTTACTTAGAAAAAGTGCTACACATGTTTATCACTTGTTTGTTGTGTCACATTAACTTGTATATTTCCTCTTTGTCATTTGCTCCACAGTTAAGCAGTGAAAACATGATAGCTGAGTTTTCACAAGTACTGAACTGGTAAGTGCCACAGATTAAAAATGCATCTGTGCAGTTGTGATGATTAAAATAATGATCTCATCATTCAGCAGTGTTCTTGACAATTAATGTAAGAAATTAAATAGTTTGCAAACCAAATTTTCTAACATTTACATTGATGGATAATGAAAACAATTCTGTAGTATTCTGTTCAATAGTTCCTGCTCTATATGAAAGATTGTTTTACACTGTAAAACCAAAGTTAGATTAATAGTCTACAACCTGTCTCTGCTCTTATCCCTTCTTTATTCCCAGGTCTGACTGTGTGGTGCGAGCGTTTGCGTGGCATCCTCACACAGATAAGTTTGCTGTCGCCCTCATGGACGACTCCATTAAAATCTACAACCCTAAAAGGTACAATTACTTTGCCCTGAAGAGCTGTTGCCAAAATGCTCATATAATAAAGTGTAAACTGCATATCAGCATGAAATCAAGCTCTTGCTTTCTTTGTTATTCTTCTATCCTTTTACCCTAAGACTACAATAGCGAAACACGTTATTCATAAACGTTGACATAGCACTTTAGATATTGACGTTTTCTCCTTTTGTTCTCTGACAGCCCCACCACTCCCACACTAAAGCACCGTCTCCAGAGGAGCGTGGCAGCAGTGCAGTGGAAGCCGTTGTGTGCGTCTGCTTTGGCTGTCGCTTGTCAGAACTGTTTACTGGTTTGGCACGTGGACCCCTGTTCACTGTCAACCAGGTACGTGAAGTATAATGTGTTCAAATCCATTGAATTCAGTCCCTTTTGTGGATTTTCAGTCAGCACCATCCAATCTGTTTTAAATGTTGTTACTACTCAAGCAGGCGGCCACTTATCTGGATCCAAATCTTGTGAACTGATTAATTATATCTCTGTAAATTATTGTCGGGAATTACAGACAAAATGTGATTTAATTGTTAAAGAGTTGTTAAAGAGTCTTTAAAAAATCGTTAATTGAATTGATAAACCCTGGAGAAACTCTCATTACCTGTTTTTTTTTACATGATGCCCCCTTCTACCTTTTGAACCGTCCAGGCCTTCATCTGGTTGTGCCCAAGTTCTGTCTCACCCTGGTCACTCCCCAGTCACTTCCATCGCCTGGTCTCCAAACGGATCTCTTCTGGTGTCAGCCTCACCCATGGACACTGCAATAATGGTACGGGGCAACTGATTCATATTAAGTGATGGGCTGAATTTCTGACAAGGTCGTTCGGCCTTTTGACGTCCGTGTACATTTCAGGTTTGGGACGTCGCTGCAGAAAGCTGTGTGCCACTCCAGCGGGTCGGAGGAGGCGGGGTCTCCTTTCTGTCCTGGTCCCCTGACGGCAGCCATGTCCTGGCTTCTACGCCCTCTGCCCTGTTCAGGTTAGACTATTTGTCTAGCTACCCTCCCTCAGTCCCTCTTTTCTTGTCGAGCTACATTTGCACATTTCAAGATCTGCAAAGCTGCCAATTGTCTCCTTCATATTTAATGTGTGTGGACATTGGCCACTTTCTATATGATTGTAGAGCGCCATGAATATTTATGAACATTTAAGGGATTAGTGGCATAGTCTGGAATTAATCAGGTGTCACCAGATAATAATTGGATGGAGTTTTTTTTACAAATGAATAAGTCAAGTTCCTTTCTTCAGGGTTTGGGAGACCAGGATGTGGACCTGTGAGCGTTGGCCATGTGTGAAAGGACGCTGCCAGGTGATTCACTTCTCTCCAAGTCTCAAAGATTTGACATCTTTTGTATTTATCCACTAATGATGAATCTGTTTTTGTCAGTCTGGCTGTTGGAGTCCAGATGGGAGCCGGCTTCTCTTCACTGTGCAGGGCGAGATGGTCATCTACGCTCTGACCTTCACTGACGCACCAGGTTCATGTCTCAGTCTTCATACAGAGTAACCGATCGTCTTCAAGGATACGCAGCTCGTTTGATTTCACAGCTTGAAACGTTGTCATTGTTATTCTGCAGGCATCTCTTCAGGCACCTCCAAAGGATCACAGGCAGCAGCTGTGGTGGCTGACCTATCAGAGACAACCTTTAACACACCAGATGGAGACATCATGTAAGATCTTTAAGCTAAATCACTAATTGGCTGCATTTTAGTCCAAGGAGGCAATTAGTGCTTCCAAACAGTCCGGAGAGAAACGGAAGTAGACGACATGAATGATTCTCTTCACCACTTGATTATTTGATCTTTGAAGGTGAGCGTCACTCACTCACTTCTCTTTGATTTCTTTTCCAGTCTTGGTGGAGAGATCCAGTCGATAGCCTTGGATCCAAGAGGAGAGAGACTCGCAGTTATTCTTCAAGGTCTTTCCCACTTTTCTTTCAATAATCAATTCAGCCGTTGATTATTAATTCATTATTAGTTTATAATAACTCTACTCGGCCTCCATCTCTCTCAGGAGATCCAAATGCAGCAGACCGACCTGCGATCATAGCCGTGTTCAAGACAAGAACTAACCCCATCTTTGAGCTTCTGCCATGGTTTGTACTTTTATATGTGGTTTCTGTATATTTCATATTTGTGTAACTATAGCCGCGCTCTAAAGTATTTCCCAGGATTGTACTACAGTGTATCCCATCTGGATTTGCTCATTACTTTTTTGTTTCCCTGTTTAGTGGTTTTGTTCAAGGGGAAGCTGACGCAGAGCCCAGACTGATGCAGTTCCACCCAAACTTCCAGCACGGAGCGCTGCTCACTGTGGTTAGTGTTGACCTACAAGTCCCTGTTATATCTTTGATCATTTTTTTGTAAATAATGGCTGGTTTTAGTGTTGAACAGGGAAAACTAAATATTTTCGTCAGTGTCTTGTAGTTGTTTTTAGGATGTTTCAGACAGGACCATCAGATCTGCAGAAAACTCTCAATACATCTTTTAGCAGAAGATAGTAGAAACTCATCATATCCTCGACCAAGTGTCAATTTCAGCATAAGCCCCAATAATTCAATTCTTTTTAATTTTGTTGATTTATCCATCTGTTATATGCCTGATATATTTAACTATATCTTAAGGAATTTTTGCTTACTGTAAATTGCTGTTAACATTTTATATAGAGGTGAATCCTTTCATTATACTGGCCTGTATGTTGGAGAAATAAGTGTTAACTTGTGGTCAATGTTGTATACAAAGGTCTTAAACGCAGTAACATAAAAACCATACTGGCTTCACCTCCACACTGACATCTCTCTCTCTCTCTCTCCCTCTGTTCTCAGTGTTGGTCCAATGGAAGAATTACCCATGTGCCTTTCTACTTCCTGAGTACAGCTGTCCCCCATTTTGGCCTGAGTGGCAGTCCGTTGTTGCCTCGCCCGCAGGAAAGGCAGAGTGCCTTGGCCAATCAGTCGCTCTTCTCAGAGTTCATCTCTTGACCAGCCATCACACACACACATATGTCATTTTTAATGTAATGAATTGTCAATAAAAGTCTAGAAAGTTCTTGACAGACTTCGTCTGGTTTGCTTCCTTCTTTCCTCAAAACATACACGTGAACATTGTGTGGTTGTGGTGAAATATGGATGTTAGAGCTGAAATCTTTGCCCTTCATTGAAGTGCTTGTGTAACATTGTTCACACTAGAAATAAATCAGAATCAGAAATACTTTATTCATCCCAGGCTGGAATTGTTTATAAAGCCTCAAATTACAGTAGATTTGTGTGTATGATGCTCATGTGTTTCCAAATTGTGGTTTGAGGTGAAACCATATTTGAGCAAAAACAGATGGATTATAAGTATTTGGGCCTGTGTGCACAGATATGTGAATACCCCGCACACACACACACCTGCCCTACACAACTTGTGATGGTTTTGGGTGTCAGTTACTTTACAGTAATTTTGTCTCATTTGTGGTCACGTTGTGTATCTTTGAGTTCTCTCCATGAACCCTGAGGCCTTTTTCTATATGTGTTATATATTTAATGCGGTTTCTTTTCTATCTTAACAATTAAGCAATTATGTCGAGAGAGTGACAGTGTAGTTTTTAATCCTTATATGTGGGATATGTAGCCGCGACTTTTTTAAATTTAATTGTATATTTGGATCCTTACAGGGTCTTTTCCGTTGTATATAATTTGTCTCTGACTGACAGACCGGAGAGGAAGCAGGTCACAGAGAACAACTAGTGACGTAGTGATGCATAATTACTCTACAAAATACATGATTCCAGTCAAAAAAGGTTTTTTATTTATGCCTATTAGTTCAGACAACGTGAAACCGCAGAACGAATACAGTACTTTTTCTTCCTTTTTGTTATGAGATTCTCAAATATGAAAATACACATGTGCATCACAGTCTTAAACTTTCACACACACGCTCACACATAGACTACGCACTCACAGTCAAGAGTAACTGACCTCAAGAAATACAAGTTTAACAAAAAAAAACTTTTAAGCACATGTGACGGTTCAGTTGAGAGAAGAAAAACATCCCCACGACCATTTCTGGTTTTGTTCAAATCTCCCCCCAAAAAATTCAACTTCATTCTTAATTCGGTTTTCCTTTTATTTTCCAATTTACAGCAATTAGAAGAGTAACAAAATAAAAACAAAAATGATCATGGTCATAATAAAGTTAAACAAAAAAATGTACACACCCTCACACACACAGAGAGACAACCCACCCTGGTTATGTTTTTTTTTCTTATACCCATCCTCAGAGTCCTATGTTCAGCTTTGGGGATGTGGACTCGAGAGGAGGCCCCTGTCGCCCCTGTCGTAACCCGACTGCACCCCCTCCTCCAGGGTGGAGTGTGAATGTGTGGTGTGAGGCTAGTGGGAAATTAGGGATTTGTGGTAGTTGATTACAGAACTCATAGCACCTTCTGAAGAGAGAGCAACCCAAAGCAAAGATGGCCGTTCAGCCCCAGATCCACCAGAAAGCGATAATGATTTGGTCAGCTCAGATTTAAACGTAACATTTTCACTTGTTTTTTTCAGCGTGAGGTAGCGTTAAAAAAAAATCTGGACGACTACGATAAAAAAAGGCAAAAATTGATTTCCCTCAAATTTCTTGGGACGAGAACTGGGCCGTCTTCTGATGGGCAGTCAAGGGGAACAGGACATGGAAACATACATCCCACATGTAACCTCACTTTCCAAAAAAGTGTTGGTGTGCATATAGACACATGTACACACATAATGTGGAAATATATATATAAAACCATCTGCTTGTTTATAAACACAGACCTTTACAACAACAGAACCAAGGATTTATAATACACAGTAAAGGTGTTTTTGGCTCCTGCTCGTGGTGGAAGGCCTGCAGCGCCTGGATTTGGTTTTACTTACTGAGAATATATATATATTGTTTTTTTTGGTCTACACTGATTCAAAATGCCGTATTTGTGTGTCAGGAGGGAAACAGGGTGGGAGGTGGAGTAGGACTGGGACAGAGGTTGTGCGGCTGTTCTGTAGTGGAAAGGGGGCGTGTCGTACTTACAAAGTAAACCCGTCCAGTCCTACCTCAACTCTGCCCGTGTAGGTTAGACAATAAATAAGTGACATCAAGTCCTGTTCCTGTTCTCCATAACTTGTCCGCTTGGTCCCTCTTCCTCCTGGTTCTGACTCATTCCCGTCAACTGGGGGCCATGGGAAACATGACTGGATCTCAGGAAGCGGGTTGACAGAGAATCTTGCTGGTGTGGTGTACAGATATTGCCGGTGCCCTTCAGTGCTAACACCCAGGGAGTACAACTTGGAGAGCACTTTGTTGTTAGACAAATATTATCAATTTTTTTTTATTTATAATTTCCAGTCTTCTTTATTGTGGAAGTATGTGTAATGTTTCGTGGTTGAGTGTCATTTCATTTCCTGTTATTTAGCATTGTGATACTCCGCTTTACAAGAAGCAGACTGGGCCTACATCCACTCCAAACTCCTGATCCGCTCCTCCGATGTCCATAGGAGCAATGTCTACGATTGGCAGACGGGAGGTCTTCTGTGTTTTGTACTCAAAGACAGTCTTGCCCCACCGGCCTGTGTGTTTCTGTAGGTTGACAATAGAAAAATGTGTTAATAACAGATTCATTCCACGATTACAAATATAACAGATAATCTTTCTCTGGCTCTGCTCTCACCTTGCAGCCATCCTCCAACACGCTGTACATGAAGCGACTGTTGCCCTCTGCGCGGATCTCCACATCGTTGGAGCCCTGCAGCAGCAAAGACTTCTTCAGGTTGCCTGTGGTCTGGTCCATATAGGCAATGCTGTTCTTGCAGTGGTAAGTGAGATTCTGGGAAGCTTCATTGGACAGAAGCCTCAGGAAGGTCAGCTGGACGCTTGCAGCGATGGCAGCTGGGCCCTCCTGAGCGTAGTCAAACTGTAGAACCAGACAAACAGAATTAGCAGCTTCCATGTTGAAGCTCATTCAATTTCCTCGGGATCAGTTTTCAGAAAGAAATAATCTGTAGTAGAGAAGTGCACTCACGTGGAATCCTCCATTCATGGTCTCTCCGAACCAGATGTGTTTGCGGTCCTTGCTCTTGCTGGTCCACCAGCTCTTCTTGGGCACCTTGGCGATGCTTGGGTAGACGCAGGTCTGTCCAGTCTCCATGTTGCAGAAGGCCTTGATGGAGTCAGCGGTGCTGCCAATGTTGGGATCAACCCAGTAATCACCTGGAGGGATGAGAGAAGAGCGTAATGATTACGATGTGCTACAGAAATAAGAGTCAACACATCAGCAGCCTTTCTTTTCAATTATAATCCTATTCCACCCCTCCACCCGACTCACCGCTCTTCCACTCAGGGTGGCACAGTTTCAGGTCCCTGCAGGAACGAGCAGGGTTCTTCTGGGAGCCGTCTGGGCTGCGCAGGTTCTCAATCTGGCTGTTGAGGGACTTGAGGGTGGAATCAACCTCAACATCGTGCTGCCTCAGGGAGCTGGAGGCCTCATCAGCCCTCATGTACCTGAGAGGATCAGGGGACTTCTCTGAATGACCCAGACCGGCAAAGGCAGACATGTCGATGCCAGGACCAGGAGGACCGGGAGGACCGGGAGGCCCGGCGTTACCAGGAGGTCCCTGAAGGAGGGCAGAAGAAACAAGTTCACAGTAAGACACCGCTGAAATAGTACAGAATACAGGATTTCTATGGGTTGTGTTTTTAGATGTAAATTGTCTAATGACATGTTACTTACAGATGGACCAGATTCTCCAGAGCGTCCACGAGGTCCGGGGGGTCCAATAGGTCCGAGCAGACCGTTAGATCCATCTTTGCCAGCAGGTCCAGTGGGTCCAGGTGGTCCCTACAGACACAAGTGAGTTTTAGATTAAACTAAGAACTAGTTGATAAAAGCATTACTATATTTTCTAGCTTTCTGTCCTAAGTGGAAAACTATACTTTTTACATGAGTAAAGAATGTATTAATGTAAAACTAAATTTTTTCAGATCCACCACACAGTCTGCCACATTTGAATAACATCAATTCAAATGCAGCAGCAGTTTCCCTCCATTAGCCCCATCACCCTCAGACCCTTTGCCTTTATTATGCATGAAGATTATTTGTATGGTGACATTTCCCTTCATTTTTCTTATCCTGCAGAGTGCTTTGCTAATCTTGAATAGATATTGAAGTCCAATTCCGATCTCAGAAGGAGTGATTTTGCAAAAAAACCTAGTCTGTCTGTGTCTTTTCCCTGCAGAGAGTAATTACAAAATGCCTCAGCTGCCCCATCTTATCACAGCACTGGGTAATTACAGCACGTGGCCTTTCCTGTCCCCATCTTCGTCAGGTGATTGGAGAATTACAAAAAGACTAACCTGTGCCCTTCATTACCATCACATATCTTTTGGCATTAAAGCTGCAGGACAGAAACCTAATCAAAGATTTTCTTCTCTTTGACTCTTTGGTTTGGGTCAGTTCTCTCACCTTAGAGCCGCTTGGGCCTGCAGGTCCAGCACTTCCAGAATCTCCAGCGGAACCCTGTTTAGCGAAGGATGAAGTCAAATTAGATGACACTAGGGACAGAAGGAATGGTGCTGCAGGGATGAACTGTCAGATTTGGATTACTTACAGGAGGTCCAGGGAGACCCTGCAGACCAGTGAAGCCACGGTGGCCCTTCTGTCCTCTCTCTCCAGTCTCACCAGCCTCTCCCTTGTCTCCGCGAGGTCCTTGGGGTCCCTGAAGTAAAAGTTTGTCATGTATTAAAATTCATGACACGTACATGCAGCAGATTTAATTACCAAAATCAAATTAAAATCGAATAAACTTGATTAGGTTGCAGGTTGGGATGATGACACTTACGGCCATTCCACGAGCACCAGCGGGTCCAGAGGCTCCTGCAGGTCCTTGAGCACCCTAATGAAAGAGACAAGAGTGGGTTTACCTCCTGGTATCAACACCGGAAATATGAAACAACACGTTCCCCTATGACTCCTCACAATGTCCTGTGTTACTTACAGACTCTCCTCTGTCTCCCTGCTTGCCGAGAGGTCCGACAGGTCCAGAGGCACCAGGGGCTCCTGGAGCTCCGGGGGCGCCACCAGGACCAGTGTTACCTCGCTCTCCCTGTAGGAGGACACAAGGTTATGACTCAAGATCACAAGATTTTCAGCAAAGTCTTCTCAAAATGTGTTATTTGGTTTAGATTTAGATTTTTATGTGAGACTGAAATCTCTCACCTTGACTCCAACAGATCCATCTCTACCAGGAGGTCCATCTGATCCAGGGGTACCCTGAGATACAGAAACATGATTTAATAACATAGCGTGGTCATTGTTTCTTAAGTCAAAAAGGTAGATACATATCTGAAATCCAGACATTACGGTTTTGGACATATTTTTGTTACTAGTGTTTGGTTCTGACCTCTCTTCCAAGCTCTCCAGAAGGTCCTGTAAGTCCAGGGGGTCCGACAGGTCCAGGAGGTCCACGGTCGCCAGCGGAACCAGAACCTCCCTGTTTACCAGGCTCTCCCTAAACACAAAGCACAAATATTTGTGTCAATAATAATAATTATGACAGAATTTCACTGGATCTAAATTTGTGTCATTTCTGTCTTCATGAAAGTAAGAGTGAAACCTCAAAGATAACTAACAAGAATGAGCCTTTAATGTAAGACAAACTAACAGTAAGATGAAGGTGTGATTTGTAAAAAGCCGAGGGGCATTAGACAGAAATGGGGAAATCATAACCTAAAGCTAAAATCATTCGTGGATGAAGACACTTACAGAAGGTCCAGGGAGACCGGCGAAGCCTCTCTCTCCACGCTGACCAGGCAAACCAACAATACCACGGGATCCACCGAGACCCTGAGGACCTGAAGGTCCGTCAACACCCTACAGAGTCAGGAGAGAAAAATACTGACTCATGAAATGTTCTAATCACCTTCACATGAGTGGTTTCAGAGAGCACAGGTCATCTTCTCATGTCAGCAAAGGGAAGTTTTTACTCAGCCCCTGTTCATTTTAGGCTGATATAGTCATTAAGAGTGGATGTTGAGGTACAAATTCTAACTCACAGGTGGTCCATCCTCTCCGGCCTCTCCCTTCTCTCCTTGTGTGCCAGCAAGTCCACGCAGACCAGGGTCTCCCTGTCTTCCTGGGGGGCCGCTGTCACCACGAGCACCCTTTGGTCCGTCTTTGCCAGAAGAACCAGCGGGACCAGCGGAGCCAGGGTTACCCTGTGATAGGTGGACAGAGAATTTCAGTTAGTAAAAGCAGAAAGGCACAAACACAAATGATTTCACACTGACTCAGCAGTGAACATGTTTCTTCTTTGAATATATAATTGATTATATACTCACATTAGGGCCAGGAGATCCAACTCTGCCGGCAGCACCAGGGAATCCAGTGGAGCCCTGTCAAAAAAATAAAATAACAATGTCCTCATTAACAGGAAGAATTCAGAAATAACAATTTATTTAATTTCTCTATATGTCAATATGTGAAGTTGAATCAAAAGAGCTGGAATGGCAGCAGCTATTTGTTTCTACTGAGGTTCAATGTTTTCAGCGTTGTTCAATAGGAGGCCAACACACATTAACAGGTGTGGTGGAGACGCAAGGTTAATAAGTTTAAAGTTTGTGAAGTTATTGAAGCGATTGCTCTCCAGTGAAAAGCATCAATAAATCCATGTTCAGAAGTGTAAAATATAGTCTGTAGGATGCAGTGTGTATAATGTGTTTCTAAAGGCTGCTGATAAACTGTGGGATGTTCATGTAAAAAAATATGAACATGATTTACTTACAGGAGCTCCCTGAGCACCACGAGCTCCTTTAGGTCCAGATACACCAGTAGGTCCCTGAAAAAGAGAAACAACAATTAATCACAAATTAGTTACACTTGATACGCATTCATTTCTCATAAATATAACAGTTTAAATAATCTTATTCTGTCACTTAGCTGATCAAGAGATGTGACTTTATTTTCTTTCTTTTTGATCAAACACTCACCACAGGTCCAGGAGCTCCAGATGGTCCCTGAGGTCCAGAAGAACCAGCCTCTCCCTTCTGTCCAGACTCACCAAGCTCTCCCTTGGCTCCAGGCTGACCATCTGAACCCTGGATATTTTAGACAGAACAGTCATTTAGTCAGACTGTCAATGAATGGAAATACATTTATCTTTTGAACTAATGGTATTGTGTTGACTCTACTTACAGGAGGTCCAGCGAAACCAGCAGGTCCAGGAGGACCGCCCTCACCACGGTCACCCTGCAGGAGGAGAGAACACAGACTGTCGGTGAGGGGAATGAAATTATGATGCTCTTTGAATGCAGATTTATTTTCTTCCCTGAAAGTCCCTCTCATACATTATGTGGATCGCTTTTTGGTTCAACAAGAAAAAATGATCCCTAAAAATGAAACAAACTTCTCTGTCCTAGATAACTAGAAAAGCTGCTACCATAGCCAAACAATCCTAAATATGTCTGATCAAGATTGAAAGTCTTCCATCAGCCCCTTAAACCAGATCACATGAGCAGATACTTACAGGAGCACCACGAGCACCACCAGCACCAGTAGCTCCACCAGGTCCAGTCTCACCCTGGATTGGAGAGAAACAGTCAGTCAGTCCAAACAAATCAATCCACCCCAGACTTAATTCAAAGTGGATAAGCCCTCTTTTTTAACAATTAAAAGACCTTCTTACCTTAGCACCGTTTGGTCCAGATGGGCCAGGTGGACCAATGGGACCAGTCAAACCCTGAGGAAGAAGAAAGCATAGATGTAGAAACAAGTAATATTGAAGTTTGGGTGAGATCAAATATCGCTCTTTGTGTGATGGCAGCCAGAAATCTTCACAAAAATGAGAGAGCAAAGATTTATTGTGAGCTTACTCTAGAACCATCCTTTCCAGGAGCCCCCTCGGGTCCCTTCTGTCCGTTGTCACCCTGTTGGACAAAAAGGAAAGCAGTGTGTTATTCATCCATGAAACCATAAGAGCACTGGTCCTTACATTTGATCTATTTGAATTCACCAATTCACTCTAAGGTCACAACTCCTGTTACTCACTCTGTCTCCCTTGGGTCCTGAGATGCCACCAGCTCCTCTCTCTCCAGGCATACCCTGCAGGCCGGGGGGTCCCTGAGATCCAGCAGCACCATTTGGTCCAATGGCTCCCTGAGTTTATGAAGATCACTTGTCAGTCAAATTCTTACTGGTTTCCTATGAATTAACTAAAACTCAGTATTTATTTTCCACTGGTAATGCCAAAAGGGCCTTATCATCTTTTTATTATGGGATATATTTTGTGAAAAGCCAGATACAGGTCCTTCTAACACTTCATCTAAAATATGTAATCTGTCAGAAAATGAGAACCAAGAAAGAATCAGACAATTTGATGGACAATTCAAATTCTTTTCAGGGAATATTTAAAAATCGTAGGAATTGTGCTTCTCTGTCGGTTATGGATGAAGCTGGACTCATAGCTAGCTAGCTTAGCTTAGCTTAAAGACCGGAAACTGGTTATTGTGTCTTTTTGGAGTCGTATCAACAATTTGATGTTTGCAGACAAGACCAAGTTACTGCACCAGTCCAACAAATCTAAAGAAATTCCTGAATTGTGCATGAATATATTAATAATAATAATTTGTATTTGTAAGGTGCAGAGGGCGCTCATGGATCATTTTAATCTTAAATCTGTTTCATAGTTATCCACTGACCTTGGGTCCATCTGTTCCAGGTGTTCCAGGAATTCCACGAGGTCCCTGAAGACCCTGAGATCCAGCACCACCCCTCTCACCAGGGAAACCACGTTCTCCCTGTCAGGAAACAAGAAGACACATGATCATGAGCAATGATTGTACTAGATAATTAATACGAATCCTGAACAGGTAAACTCACTCTGGGTCCAACAGCACCAGGAGTTCCGCCCTCTCCAGAAACACCCTGCAGAGAGAAAACATTTTTAGTCCAGTTTTCAGTTTTCATACAATAACCAGTGACTGTGTTTAAAAACACAAACGAACAGATCTCAACCTTCTGTTAAACTCTCATTGTGAGTCAGACAAATTATTTTACACTTGTTCTGTGAACATTGAGTTTGAAAGCTCTCCAGTAATGAATGAGGCTTTTACAATATTCCACTGTACTGTGCTGAGGTCATTATCATTTATACAGAAGAAACTGCACTTTGTGCTATTGTGGATTTCAAAGCTCTGACAGCAGTGCAGCTATAATTGACCAACTTCTAAAAGCTGGTATTATTTTAACAGCAAGGTTAGAATTCTCAGGAATTCCATCACATGGCTTATAGCTGGTACTACCTGTTGCTTCAGTTTGTTTCCAGTGTATTGAAGGGATTTGTCCCTAAAGATAAACCTACAGATGCAACAAATTCTCTGGACAGAACAAACACTCACCTGGTCTCCAGGTTTTCCAGCCTCTCCAGGGGAACCAGATGGTCCAGGCAGACCCTAAACAACAACGGCAGAGGAGTTAGTTACATGATATATTTAATAATAGATTAGTTTATAGCCTTATGTCTTTTGTTGAATTATAAGATCTTTGTGTATTTTTGGTTTTCCACAAAGGTCTATGAAGGATTTGACGGCAAGATAAACTCACCTGGAAGCCAGAAGGTCCAGGCATTCCCTGCTCTCCTCTCTCTCCAGCAGGCCCCTGTGTGACAGACACCAAACACATCAGCCAGCGGCAGAAACAAGTGAAAACCCTGTAAACTGTTAGCTGACAGGTCTAAATGCATCAAGTATGACTTAAGTACTCACAGCAGGCCCAGAAGGTCCAGAAGAACCAGTCTCACCATCCTTTCCAGACAGACCCTGTTCAGAGAGAAGAAGTTTAGCTGTGAGAAGTGGTCTAAAGACAGAAAGGAAGGTTTGGATGAAGGTAATCTACTTGTGGAGAAATTGTACTTACTCTCAGACCAGGACGACCTACGATACCCTTCTCTCCTGCCTTTCCAGCTTCACCCTGTTGAGGAGAAATCAGATGAAATTACCTTAGATTGAAGTGCACAAAGGTTCATCAAAGTATAATTTGCTATTTAAATGTTAAACAAAGATGATATTTTGCATGTTATCAGCTTTTATTTTTTGTTTCAGGTTCCACATGCTGTGTGCAGTCATGACGACTTAAAGAAGAGACCCTGGCACACATACATTGGCTCCCTTGGGTCCAGGGAATCCCATCACTCCGGGCTGTCCACGGGCTCCCTGAGGACCGGGTGGGCCGGGGCGACCGTCCTCACCAGGGGTTCCCTGTCAAAGGCACAAGGTGAAAATCACAAATCCAGCACTAAACACAGGCCTTCACTCAGGAGAAATAAGAGACTAAATGTGTGGTTATTTAACCCTTTCAATAGAAAGCTATATATGAGGATTTTAAGCATTGTACTCACTGAGGCTCCAAGTTTGCCCTGAGGACCAGCATCTCCAGGACGACCAGTGAGACCCTAATGATGAGATAAGCAGATTTTGACTGTCAGAATCACACAGGAGGAGGCAAACATTTTGACGATGCACTATATCAAATAAAAACAAAATATCCATCTGGTTTAGGACTAGTGATTACAACTGTACCCCCTAACTCTATGCAAGACTCACTCTGGCTCCGGGAAGGCCGGACTCTCCTGTGCGGCCGTTGTCTCCAGTAGCACCTTTAGGCCCAGCAGCACCAGGAACACCACGTTCACCGAGGGCTCCCTGAAGAAGATGAGTCAGAAGCAAGTCAGCAGGTTTACAGATGTATCCTGTGTAAGTGGAGTCAGTCAGCGAAAATCAGTTTGGACATCATTTCACTCAGAACCCACCTTAGCACCAGCAAGACCATCCTGACCAGGGAAACCGCGGTTACCGGGAGCTCCCTGAAAAGATTCAGAAGATGATTGGTGAGAGGAGGCAAAACTATTAACATCCACTAATTCATAATGTATTTCTTTAACAACGTCATGTTCTCTCATGCATACTTACTCTCTCTCCTGGAGGTCCGAGTGGTCCAGCACCACCGGGCTCTCCTCTGCCGCCTCTCTTTCCTTCTTCACCACTTGGGCCAGGGGGACCTTGAGGCCCAGAGGGTCCCTAAAAAATAGGATATCTCAGTATATCTTTTCTGTGGACTAATTATAATAGATCTTCAATATTGTCAGAAATCACTGAAGTTGATTCAAAACTGAGCAACTCACAAGCTCGCCCTTGGGTCCATTTTCTCCTTTGAATCCGGGAAGACCAGGGTCTCCCTAAGAAGAAGACAACAACAACTATTAATGACTGTAACACAAACAAGTATCATTGTTTCACAGAGATTTGGAATATTCATAAGTGACTTACAGACTGTCCCTTTGGTCCCAGAGGTCCTGTAGCTCCCTGTGGTCCAGGTGGGCCACGAGGTCCGGGGAATCCAGGAGCACCACTAATACCTGAAGCACCCTTCATGAAAGAACCAAGTAAAATATTAAATGAATGAAATATTTATACTATAAATTATGAGCAAGATGAGGTAATAGAGGATTCCAAAGCACTTACAGCAGATCCCTTGGATCCAGGAATACCATCAGTACCAGGGTTACCCTACACAGACAAAGAATAAAACAGTGAATTGTTAAAACGTAACAAAGACAGTGTTAGAATGACAATGATGACGAATGATTGCTGAAATCGAAATTCAATCTGAGCAATCGGGATGAGAAACGAACCGATGCTCCGGAAGGTCCAGGGGATCCAGGGGTACCGCCCTCTCCGCGTGGGCCCTGTGCGCCCTCAGTTCCACGGGCACCAGTAGGACCAGCTTCTCCCTGAGGGACACAATTAATTCATCATGAACAGGTGGAGAAAATAATTTGTTCTGTATTTCAGTAACCTGTAAATGTTTTTATATGAATGTCATACAGATGAAGGTCAGTTGTGTATGAATAACAGTAACTAAAGGAATCTTAAAGATGTAATTCTAGTTATCTATTCGATAGCTCAACTTTCTGAAACTGTTAGAGGTAGAAGTGAAGATCTACATATATCCTGAAGAGGCTGTCAAACTAAAACCAGGCTCTTATGCTTGATTTTATTTTAGTGCATCAGCTTTCCTGTGTTGAAAAAGTGATTTATGATAATGATGTTGTACAAACCTTGGATCCTGGGGATCCTGGGAAACCGGGAGCTCCAGCTGGACCAACAGGTCCCTGTAAACAAAAAGAAAATCTTCAGGTTAGGGTTCATGTCTGATGAAACCTTCACATCAGAAGTGATGGCTTATTGAAAGTAGCCTAAAGCAGATGTGATGGATGCAAACTGGGGACTAAGATACTTACAGGTGGACCAGCAGGACCGGGCAAGCCATCATTTCCACGGGCACCCTGGAGAGGACAGGAGAGTCAGTTCTGTGCATCATGATAGAGAGACCATGTAAGAGCAGATATGAGAGATTTACTCACTGCAGATCCGGAAGCTCCAGGACGTCCCCTCTCACCAGGCAGGCCACGTGGTCCCTGTGGCAGAGAACACGATTTATCAGTTTATTTAAATCATTGTCATTTAAAGACATAACCAATTATTCCTTCTATCGATCACATGGGGACTGAATGTGAGCACAGCAATATGTCTGCTACAGTTTTCTGTTATGAAGTCATGCAGGCAGAGCAGAAAACTCACCATCGGTCCAGAGGCTCCATTTTCTCCAGAGGTACCAGACTCACCCTGATGGTAACATAGATCAGAACAATTAGAAGAACAGCCGAAACAAAAGTAATATATATTTTAAATTTAAATAAAAAAAGCTAAGATCCTACCTTGGCTCCTGCAGCACCGTTCTCTCCCTTAGCTCCATCCAGACCAGAGTGACCCTACAGACAAACATGGAGGTGCTCATCAGGACTCACATATCATCAGTTAGTCGCCTCAGATGTAATGAACGAGTTGATTGAGCAGTTACTCATCCTGCTTCATCACACGTTGAAACACTCACTCTGTGTCCTTTAATTCCAGGAAGTCCGGGAGTTCCAGGGAATCCACGAGCGCCCTGAAATAGAATTAAAAGAGAATTGTTGGATTAATCTTCTCTTCACTTTGATGCATAATACCAGATTCAGCCTGAACTGATGAAATGCTGAGTGACGGTTATTCGCTCACCTGAGGCCCTGCAGGTCCACGCTCACCAGCTTTGCCAGGTTTGCCAGCCTCTCCCTAAAAACCAGACAGGAAGTGGAAGTGTTATTTACAGAAGCTGCATGAGAAGATGTAGCAGCATGTTAATTCCCTGAGGTGAGAGGCTGTTGGGTACATGAAGCCTGTGTTTTGTGCAGTCATTATTTTCATCAGTGTGGTTAGAAGATAGACAGTGCCCCCTAGTGGCCCGTTTATTTCACAGTGTAAAGCATATGAGGGAGGATTGATGTAAATCATTGTGAAATAAAAGAAATTCAAGTTCAATGTTGGAAAATGGGAGCACAAGGGAAAACTATACAGCAATTTTAAATTAAAGCTAAGCTAATTAAAATGTGTTTTGCTTTGACCTTTGACCTTGTTTTAGTGTAGGTTTCTATGTTGACACTTACATCACTTCCTGATTTTCCAGAAGCTCCAGATGGTCCACGGGGTCCCATTGGCCCCTGTTGTAAAACAAAGTTAGTTAGTTAGAGACACAGATCTAGTTTGTCTACATGAAGACAATTAGGCAGCAAAACATAAACATTGCATTTAGCCCTGGAGCAGAAGGTGCTGTGGATTAACACAAAACACACAACAGCAAATGTGACCAGCACTGTCTGCATTAAGGTGTGAAGATGCACAATTAGCAGAACTTACTGCTGCACCAGGCTCTCCAGCCTCACCGGGGCCGCCTTGGAATCCCTGAGGTCCCTGTTAGCACAAATGACAAAGCAAAGTATGAGCAATGTTTTCATTCTTCCTTTTGTTGTTATATGTCCACATTAGCAGTTTGATTGTAACGAGCAATCAAACCATGAGGTAGAAGTTTAATATTTGTACTTACAGGTGCTCCGGAAGGTCCAGGGGGACCACGAGGACCCATAGGACCCTGCAGGAGAAACACAAGACAGAGTAAAGTAAGTATATCTGGCATCTATTTTTTAACAGCGTGGCAAATTGTGTTGCTTGAACAGAGAACTCAACAGCAAAAGGTATTGAGAGTCATGCAAAGTGTAACCATAAATCTTTTTGGGCTCAGAAGATTAAAATATAATGTTGTTCACACCCAAAATACCCCATTTTAAATAAGTCTAAAGTTAAATATCAAAGTCAGCATACAGTCTATGATGGAGTGAAACTACTTAGTCACTAGGTGGCAGCATTGTATTCATCTAACAGAAGATATACAGTTCAATCTTTGCTACTTGTTCTCAGCAGCAGCTCCACAGTCAGCTGAATGTCCGTGTTAATGTTCTGTGATTGGGACAGATGAACTACCCCCACACACACAGACACACACACACGCACGCACGCACACACAGACACACACACACACACACACACACACACACACACACACAGTGAACTGGTCCTACGCACCATTGGTCCTTGCATCACACCCATCTGAGCACCTCCGGACTTCTCGTCGAAGCCTCCAGCCATCTGAGCAGCAAAGTTCTGCAGAAACACGGACAACACAGAGTCACTTCCTTTATTCTGCCTACACTTCAAAATCATTTAGTCAAGACCATTCCAACAGAATCTCTGATTTATCTGAGGATCAATCTAATTTAAAGAACGTTCGCATTGTGCCTGCACCTGCTCTCTGCTAAATTAAACCATCATTTTCATCCTCAAGGCGGCAGTGTGCTGAACTGATCGTCTCATGTTTCATCTGTTTGAGTCTTCTTATATATTTCATTTATAAGTTAATATCTGAAAGACTTCTTTTGACCCATTTCAGGCCGTTTCCATGTATGCAAATTATGTGTGTTCTTAATAGAGCTATACACAGGTCTAATAATGTAAAATCTTTATATCATTAATTTACTGTTAATGCATCTATTTATATATATATATATATATATATATATATATATATTTAGATATTTTCCGTTTGTTTCGTCAAACATTTCAAACACTGTGTTAGAACTTCCAACAGTGAAATCTTATTTATGCTGTGGAGCAGAGATAGTCCAGGACACTGACCCCTCCGAGCCCAGGTGGTCCGGGTGGTCCAGCTGGTCCGGGGTTTCCGGGGATACCGGGCTCACCATCTCTTCCTCGAGGTCCAACATTTCCCTAGGGAAAAAGAGAAAATGCCGTCTCTCTGTAAGTCACAAGTCACAAGTCAACCGGGAGGATTAAATCTGTTTTCACGTTGTACACATAATGAGCCTCCTCTTGCCTTAGTGCAGTTTTCTGGATGTGTTGCAGTTTTTTATGATTATTAGTGGCTGCACCGGTTTTCATATCAATGCTGTTTACAGCAAAACCTTTACAGAGGACATCTCGTATTTGTTTGCATGATTGGATCTGGAGGTTCCCACACTAATCGCACTCTACTAATCTCAAACTCCTCAGACCACTTTTTCCAGTTCAATTATAATAACAACCATCAGAACAACTGTGGCCTGACCTAACATTTGGTGGTCCTTTGTCAGAAGTGGTTGAAATCACATTGTGACTTTTATGTGTGGACATTTCTTCTGAGTGGTGTCCTGAGTAGATTGTTGGAGTTAGTTATTATTGTTTGTCTCTTACCAGATCACCCTTGGCACCAGCTTCTCCACGCACTCCTTGCTCACCAGGTGGGCCCTGCAAAAACAAAGATAATTGTCTCAGTTAGACTCACAGGAGCAAGAATCGTATTACTGTGCACCAACATAACACCACATCATACACAAGTGTAGAATAAATATGAATAAATATGAAATGTATGATAAGATATAGTATTTACCACGGGGCCGGCTGGTCCTTTTGGTCCTACAACCTGCACAAGGATAGAAAAATAAAATGTACATCAGTTTTCTGTGACCGTTGTCAAAGATACCTCTTCATCAAGAGATAGATCATTTATGCTTTATCTGTTTGTTTCAGTTTCTGAACATCTAAACTTTGAGAACATTCCAGCCTTGTAGGAGGGGAACATGGAGGCACAATGAACACAATCTGATGAGGATCTCTTTTGACACTACAAGTTTTTGCTAAGACATCACCTCCTCTTAACCTCTGTTTCAACTGGCTTTGTTCACCTGACATGTGCCGCTGTGGCAGAGTCGCTGAGAGGAGGTAAGCCGATTTGATCGGGTTCGTTATGTCTCAGGAATGCAGGTTTGTCCTCATTTAATCGGAAGTTCTCATTCGACCAGAAATGGCCACTCTAGTGATCAAGCTTTTATTTAACGAGAAGAACTCAAGAGAAAGTGGAATCAATAAATGAAACATATTATTTAAGGGTTTATTTATAGCTGTAATTCTACAAAATAAAAATCTTTAGTGATATGTGTGCACCACTGTTGATCCCAAAGAAAACTAATCTGATAAACTGATAAAAAATATTTGCTTGATCGATTTGGAGTTTAATAATATAACTTAATAACCAGGCAAATAATGAGTAAAGTAGTTTAGGGGAAATATATTGAAAGTACTGTCATTTCAGTTATTTCCAGGTTTACTTTACTGTGACAGACTACAGAGGATTCATACTCACATCAGCGATCTCTCCTGGTTCACCTTTCTGGCCCTGATGTTTTAAAAATAAATCACATTAGTGGCTTGACACAACTTAATGTTTTAATGTTGTTACATGTTGTGAATATCAGGATTGTTGCCTCACCTTAGCACCGAATATCTCTGAAGGTGCAGACAGACGGATGAAGTGGGAAAAAGAGAACATCAACATTAAACATGATCAACGAGTCAGACTCTCGATTGATTGTTTCAGATGTAACCTTTTAGATTTTTCCCGAAAAAGAGACCTGAAGAGAAATACACAATTACACAACTAGTGCTAAAGTGATCAAATACCGTTCACCAACCCCAAAGGGAAAGGACCCATCCATCCCGATTATATTAATGATGAGAGATAAAGCAGAAGCAAGCACAGACTGTTGGGTGTGTTTGCAGCAAAATGTTAATGTACTTAGCAAAAGTACATAGTAAGCAAGTTATGAGCTCAGCTTGTTGAATAAAGCACTGGCAGCCAGTGCCACTATGATATTTCTTCCCAAGTAGTAATAAAACTCTACTTTGTATAATGAAAGATTGAATCGAGCTGGAATTCAATTATAATCTAAAACTGCTTGATCCGAAACTGTGTTGTCTGCAAAAGCAATGAGGTTTTTATGTTATTGCTCATTTTTTTATTGAGTAGTTAAGTGATGTTATATCTGAAGACACCACAGGATTACAGTGGCTCTTTACCAGTCTGTGAACCATTTACAGGTGACACAAGGCCTCATACCTAAAAAGATAAAAGTTTAATCCTCCAGAGGACACTCTTCTTTTGAGAAGTAAAGTTGTGTGTGTGAGTGTGAACATAAGCTTCATCTTAGTCATGAGTTAAAACAAGCAGAGGCTCCTCTCCTGGTTTAGACGAGAACCGAGTCGTCACATTTCAGGATCCGACCAGGGAGTCGTATCATCCTGATAATGTTGTTTATCTGGTCTCCATATAAACCAAGCATGAGGAGGTTCACTTTGGAGCAGGGAGCAGCAGGTGCTGGCTGAGTAACAACTCCTTAATACAAATTCAAAATCATAACAACATAATTTTGGAGTAGCCAACGCTATAGAAATCAGATCCAGACACTCTAATCAGTGTGCAGGCCAGATCAGATAGTATATTTGGACCCTGTGGCTGCTCCCCGTTCCAAAGTGTTTGCCAGGAGGAAGATAAATGCAAGCTATAAGAGTAATTTATTTATGGGTATGTGAATAAATAAATTACAACCAATGGGGGCACTGGCATCAGCAGGGCAGATGGGACAGCACTCTCCAGACGGGATGATGGGGTTGGCACACTCTCTGATCTCCTCGCAGATTATCTCATCGCACAGAACCGATCCGCTATCGCACACACAGATACGACACGGCTCTGGCTTCCACACATCCTTATCATTATACTGCTGGGCGTCCTGGATGCAGCCACCTGCCTCCTCTGTGGTGGTGGCCAGCAGGGGCAGAGGAGGAGTAATGGTAAGACAGAGAGGTTGGTTCAAGACAGGGTGAGTGAGACAGGGAGAGGTGTTGGAGTTTATGAAGCATTGTGGGTTGTTATAGTAGTTTTATTAAAGAAAAGAGAGAGGAGAGGGAGTAAAAGGATGTAAAGGGGGTCAAAGGGCAGAGCAGGGAAGTAGGAGGGGTAAGATGGAGGAGGAGGGGTTAACGAGCGGAGGAGGGAGATGGAGAAAGATAAAAGTTATCCTGTGTCAAATAAAAACTCTGAACACAAATGCAAAAAAGTGACATTCAAACAAAATATAATAAAACAAATACAAATGTAAGTGCATGGAACTCCTTGTCTTGCTGAACTTTGAAAATTTTGTGACATGATTCCTGTGGGAGGCGAGAAAAGGCTCCAGGTTTTCATGAGGGAGAATTCTGCAGCAGCTTTAAAGCTACTGTCAACAAGCAGCACAGTGAACAGATGTGTCTGAAGCTCGAGGTATTTCTCGTTGCTGCCTGAGTATATTTAACCTGCAGGGCCTGCTCTGCCGCCTGTATGAATGAACCCCTCTTACAGGCATACTGTGCCCAATTGACAAGCTGCTGCCTTAAGTAAACAGGAGGGGGGGCGGGGCGGGGGGGGGGACAGCTAGATTTCTCCATCTGGGTCCCATAGCTGTGTCAAGCGCCAGAGCAAACACATCGGGGAATTAAGAATGGGTGATTTGTTTAAAGTGTTTGGGCCGAAAGCTCTTGTTTGTTTGTCTTAATGTATTTGTGAAAGTGGTACTTGGCACGTACTTGTTAAAATGGTGATAGACCACTTGTGGCTGAAATGTCTGCTTCTCTTATGCTCTAGTTTTTTCACCACTAAAATGATGCTTAAAGCCAATAAATGCAACTGGAGAGAGGATATGAAGTGTAAAGTGAATCTTACTGTAAATAAACCTCTATCATCTGTTGAGCCTGTCACTCTCATTTCCTGCTCCCCTTTGAGCCTGCTAGTCTGAGGTCAATCACTGTCTGACCCTGTCACTTCACACCCTGTGGATCAGGCTTATTTTACAGGTCTTTGAAAAAATAAACTTAAATTTGAGCCTTAACTTTACTCCCTATGAACTCTCTAGAAAATCCTCAACTGTCTTACAACCCATAGACCAAGACGTGTTTCTCCCTAGGTAATGAAAGGAAAACATTTAAGATGTTTAAATGTTGCTTTGAGTAGATGTTCTGCTGAGATATAGCGCAGCAATAACTGCAAACACAGCAGGGAGAGCTGAGCAGCTGGATTCAGGTGAGGACAAATGGACACTTGTTCACCTGGTGCTCCATCCCACACAGATATACCTTGACAGCCTCATCTGTCCTTCAGGAAACTATGCACTCACTTGTTTTGGACAGACCTGCTAAACAGTGCAGAAAATACAATAAACCTCTACATCACTGAAATTGAAATATCATGTTTTCTAACTGAAACTTGTAACTGAAAACTCTTTCCCAGCCTAACAGAGCTTTGCTCTTCCTGCTCTACATTTGACAGGTCATCATTTTCACTGTATTTATCCTCCTCTACTCTTCTGAAACATCACATTGGAGAAGATTGAGGAGGTGAACACACAGTCAATAATAACATTAGAGCATCAATCCACATTTTTTCATAATACAAAGTAAAAAAAACAAAATCAAGGAAAAACTTTGCAACTTACGGTCGTCTTCTTCCTGACATCTGACCACGGCGAGTAAAACAACCTGGGATGCTACAAGTAGCAGAACAGTCCTTGAATCCACGAAGCCGAACATGTCTAAATATTAGACATGCACAAACTAGGGTAAGAAATGAAGTAACAGAGGAGACCAGGCTTTCAGAGAGTGGTGTGTAAAGTGTTGGATCCCAGAGACTTATGCCACCAAGCAGTCAAAACCTCCAAAATCTAAGTGAAATCCAACGCGGGGCCCCAGCTGGCACTCTGCACCCACCGCGTCAGGGCAAGCACCGCGGTTTTATGTCCACTGTGCCTTGTATGGATCTTCGTATATTCCAAAATACCAGTCCTTCCCCCAGACCCCCTGTAAAGCTGAAACCCGAACCTCATCTCCCTCCCCTCAATCCTGCAGCATTTACACTCCCAGGGATTCTTAACTGAAGCCCTCCTTCCTCCGCTGACCTGCTTGGCCTGATCTGGGCAAGAGATGCACCTTCACTCTAATGAAGCTTCTTCCAAAGGGGCTCGTAAATTTTTCAATGCCATTCAATTGAAGTAAAAACTTCCCTGTAGGGAAGCCTTAAAGTTTCATACCCTTCACTATTGTTAAACATAATCAAACACATTATATATACTATATTTTGGTGCGTTCATTAATGAACAAATATGAACATTTGAAGGGTTGTTCTAGAGTCTGATCATCTGAAAAGTGGCTACAGAATAAATTGATTTCTGACGTCAAATAAGCTAAAACAATCTTTTAATTTAAAAGACTTAAAATCAACTTCTTGAAATCGATGATTTCTAGATTTTTCTTCTGAAACCTGTTTCTTAATCTGGTCGTAGATCACGATTTTCTCAAATATAGTTTGGGCTAAAGTTAGTTTAACTTTTTACATTCAAAGAATAATGGTAAAACTTAACAGACAAAAACTTGTTGTGTGATTTACCTCTTCAGTTGACTTGAATGTGTTTGCAGGTAGTTTTCCTGTGACTCTAAACTAACTATATGGAGCTTTAGAACACTGCAAGAGGCATTGTAAAGTATTAGACATGAACTCTTTGGTGGAAGACAGAATAAAAGCTGATGTTTCGTGAAATGCCAGTTGAGTTGTGGGAACTCTGGGTCTGTCGGCCTGTTCGGTTTCAGTCCCGTCTCTTAGATTATGGATTAATCTGCAGATCTGATGAAACCCTGAAGCGTTGAGCCGACTATTCAGCACTTTAGCAGTCGTGTCATTCAAGTCAAACTTTCAGTCTGTTTGGACAAAGCTCATTGACAAGTGGTTGTGAGATGCAGTTAAAAAAATAATTGTTCCTATGGATAGACCCAATGCAATCTGCAGTTAAATATGATTTTCAGATCTTTATATTACTTAGTATTTATACTGCTTATTACCGATATGCAGTTTGATTGTCCAGTCACTCGTGGCACCAACTGTATTTACCTCCATTGCAACATTCCTGATTAAATGGCACACATATTCAGGAATAATCTATTGTGAAACGTCTTGTGTAATCTTTATCATTTTCCTCCGCAGTAGATACCAACAGGTGAGTGAGCTTGAAAGGGGGTCTTTGTGGTGAGGGGAGGCACAGTCATTCGAGGGTCACGACCTTCCAGACAGACCCCCCCACCCTCATTCCACATACAGGAAAGAAAGATTTCAAATCACCATCTTAGCTCTCGCCGGCACTGGAGTTATGTTTAAGGAAGAAGTTAGAAGAAACCCTCTCCAGTATATGACTATGGAGAAAGTAGATCCTGGGTTCAGCAGGAGCTTCTGGTTTGGGTCATTTCACGTTTAGCAGGACAACCTGAGCAGCGATGATGCTGAAGAGTCCGGCGACAAAAACATTTCAAGAATTTAAACAGCCACCTTCGCAGCTGAATCAATAAACTGCATTCTTACAATAGGAGGAGAACAAGTGGTGCTAACATTGTAGTTTGCTGTTTGGGGTCAATTCATTGTGTCACATAAAGAAAGATGAAAAAGCAGCTCTTCTGGAAGGGGCTTTAATTACAGCTGCATTTGTACAGTACAGCCTTTAAAAACAATATTAACACGTCTTTAAAAGATAGATTTATTCAAAATGAGACTGCAAGGATCAGCTGATGATGCTGGTCCCATGAAGCAGCACTGATGGAAACACACAGAAGAAATCACAGCCGACATTTTCATCATCAGGAACAATCACTCCACATTTATCTGCCACAGCAGCAATGTCCGATCGGCACCGGCGTACAGCGGTCGCACAATGTACAGCTCCACACATCCTCCCTCTCTGCTGCAGCTCGCACTGTATGCTGCCTTCGGCCGTCTGCCGGCACACACAATAGGCCTCTGTGTGTGCATGGCCTGCGGAATGCTGCGAGATGGCAGGGCAGTGGGATAGCTGCGTGGTGAGGATGGGGGTTGGTGGGCGAGGAAGGGTGTGGAAGCTCGGAGGATGAAGGAGGAGGAGGGGGTGTGTTGATTTGAGGGTGGGAAGGGAAGGAGATGGCAGTGACGGAAGGAGGAGGGAGGTGTGTGTGTGTGTGTGTGTGTATGTGTATGTGTGTGTGTGTGTGTAAGCGGGGGAGGCTGATCTTTCACGACTGTACGGGTGCACAGAGGCTCCAGGGGTCTAGAGGGTGTCCAGGTTTCGGCACAGTGACCGAAGCAGAGGGGGTGGATGAGGGTCCTCTTGTGAACACACAGACTGGTGACCAGAGGGTAGAGACAGGACAGGACGGATGAGAGTCTCCCAATGTGTCCCGGCCCCCATGAACAGCTGACTGGTTTAGATGTCTTGGCTAAAAAAGAATCATGAGAGGACAGATTCGGGCTGAGTGGCTCCAACACAAGTGAAGTGCATTCTTTAAAAAAGTTACAAAAGGAATGAAAGCTTAATTCAAGAAATGGTTTTATTTATAATGCAACAAGACTATATAAATGTTCTAGAGGCCCCATAAGGACGTTATACTCACCACACACCTGAAAGCTAAATTGGTTGTTGGATTAAAAAAACCATGTGGAAACAGTTTTTGCTATTTTCATCAGAGCAGAAAACGTAAAGTTTGACTTGTGGGCAGATTCAGGGGAAGAGACCCAAATCAAAAGAGTTCATCCTCTGTGCAGGAGGCCAGGTTGGGACGTCCCAGGAGCTTTAAAGTTGTCTCCTCAGACTCGGCTCAACTTTCATCAGGTGAAGCTTTTCTTTGTCAGCTTTCCCTTCCTGAGTGGTGATTTTAGAGGATCAGTTTCATGTGAGATGTTGATGTGTAGCTTATGAATAAGAAATAACAGGTGTTAGTGTAGCACATTGGTGTAAATATTACTTGTTTATTATAAAATAAAAGTACATCTGAGGCTGACAGGCCTGTGAACTAGGAAGATTTTTAACAGCTGTCCACCAGTGGTCGTAAGGCGGTGGAGAAAACAGGAGTTAGAAATAGAAGAAGATTAAATCTCTGCTTAATTTCATGGCAGATAAGTAGATAATTGAAGATATTTAAGTGTTGGACCAACCATATGATTAAGATTACTTAATCATACTGTATTAGTCATACAGTGAAAAAGAACATGAAGGAACCATATGTGACATGTGAATGGATGTTTAAACGTCCGTCTAACAGTTCTCATTCACAAAAAGAAGAGCGATTTTAGGTCATGTAAAATTGATGTAGCACTAAAGTCTCATCATCATTCCTCCGCTGCAGCAGAAAAACGTTCACACTAAAAAGTCAGTACATTTGGAGAATAACTGTTTGACTAAATCTGAGCGGACAAAGATGTACTTCTGCACAGAGTGAGGAGAGTGTGTCGGGTTTGTCCCTCATTAGACTTTAGAGAGGATCACTTCAGTACTGACACAGGAAATCATCACTGGGACCAAAAACTTCTAACTACATCTGGGTTCATGAGTAAAACTAAATCTTAACCTCTGATGAATAGATGGAGAGAGGGAGAAATGGAGCGAGAGAGAGACAGAAACAGACAAATTAGGCAACAAATAGATAGATTGATTGATAGTGTGTTCATGCATTTGTGTGTATGAGTGTGAGTGTAATGGATTCCATTCACCCTGGGTGGCAGAATGATAATGGTTCTTTATCCTTTAATTGGAGAGAAGCAGTAAATATACATTAAATCTTCAAACGCTGGAGCTTTGTTCTCTTATTTCTACTTAAAATCTAATTATTACCACGAAGGCGGTGACATTTTAACAAGTTGGTAAATCTAAATGTTTTAGGTATTCCAGTGAGTCTTATGTGTTATTCTGAGAGGAGTAAGATTCAGATTGCGTCAATTATATGAAAATGGCACAGTAATGTTGGTCTAAAGTGGACAGGCTGATAATGAGGATAATTAATGTGCTTTAAACGCCTCTAGCACTAATACACTTCTCCTCCTGTGTTCATTATTGCAACTTTCTAATATAAACCACTGGAGCTAAATTAACTTTGAGTAAAGAGGGATTTTATTTTCATCTTTGCTCATCTCTTTCTTTTCACCTTCTTAAAGGCAGTTAACCAGGTGACCAGTTTCAGTTAAATGATCCCAGGAAATGGTATTTTTCCTGATTAACACACTGTCTCCATCACATTCCTCTAGTCTTCCTCAGGTCCCTGAAACTGGCCGTCCAGAGCGGCCTCTAAGCCAGGGCTTTATCCAGACCTCCAGATTACTGAGCCTGAATCAAAGCACCAGGCCCGGTATGTTTCTTTTCCTGTGTGAGGTGGAGGGGGGAAGAGGTTAAGTTTGTGCAGGCTCGCTGAGTGCAGCGAGGGGGGCTTTCTCACACAAGATGGAGGATGAAGGGACAAAGGTGGCATTCATTGGCCCAGGAATGGAAAACATTTTCTCCCTGAAAACAGAGAAGCTACAAATGGCTGAGGTAGCGCGGAGAGGCCATGGGTTAGCATGCTCCCCTCTGGAGGAGTCACATGCCTCGAAAATGCAGAGGGAGCCTGCGAGGCCTCGAGATAATGTGATGTCACCAGGTGGAGGCTGCAAGCTCGAGAGACGTAGAATGTGAATGTTTAGCGTGAGTGAAACCGAAGCTTATCATCAGGCTCCTTGACCATTTTCAGATTATTTAAACTGGCTTCACAATAACTGGATTGAAAAGAGCAGTAGGAAAATGAGAAGGACCTCAAAAAAGTTGACCAAAATAGAATATTTATTCAGATTTCCACCTGACATCCTGGAGCTCCTTCCCCTGACTGCTCCATCACAGTCGGCCATTGTCTCACCGAGGAGCAGGAGATGTCCTGGTGCTCACCACGCAAGCATCTCGCTCGGCATCAAAGACAGGAAGCCGCAGCTCACATTCAAAAGAATCACAAATTATACGATAGAGTGTGTTTGAAGCACCAGGAAACCTGCTCACCCTCCTCCCACCTGCAGAAAACCACCCTCTGGAGAGGAAGGATCTCCAAAACGTGACTGTGATGTGTCTGAGCAGAGGGTCCTGGAGTTAGTGCGCCACCTAGAGGACAAGAGTGCGAGGTTTCAGTGTGTTAGTGTGGGGAGCTCACCAGGGGAGGTCGCCATCTCACAACACTGCAAACAGACTCTGTAGTGACACCCCTGGCTGTTTTATTTTTTTCTTACCTGATGGGACATGAAGAAAAACTCTTTAAAAGCACTAACATGTTTAATCTAACAAATGAGAGATAAAGATCACTCAGGATTTCTGTCAACAGCAACACAAATATCTTTATTTGTTTAGCACTTCTCTAAACAATGTCACAAAGTGCTTCACAAATAAAAGACAAATAAAAACAGAGCTGTTAAAAGAATAAAAACATTGCCAATGTTCACCCTTTACAGTAATAGGTCAACTCAGGGAATACAAGTTTGTTTTGAGCTTTGATTAAAAGAACACAACTGATCAGCCTGTTGTATTTTCTCAGGTTGGTAGTTCTAAAGCCTCAGAGTCTTTAAAGTAGACAGAAAAATACATATTTAATTAAATATATATGGAAAGTATACACAAGACAAATAATGATACTTTTACCAGTAATTGACTGATTTCTATTGTAAAAGTTGAATAAAACTGATGCTTTTTCAAAAATTGTATTTAGCTTTAATCTCGATCTTGGACACATTGAACACTGCAGTGTAATTCATGTCAAATCTGTTCCTGTAGTGACATTTTACATCCTTGTGATCCACTGCAGGTCTCCACCAATAGAGGAATATATCTGTGACAGATAACAGACGGTGAGGTCTGTTGACCCCCACCGTCCGAGCCAACGTGCTGCCTGTGTCACGGCACCGCCCCCGAGCAACAGCCTGTACTTGATCCAGTGTGTAAGACAGGAGCAGCTATTAAAGCTCAGAGGACCAAGGGGGCAACCGGCCACAAAAAAAAACTCTCCAAACACAATTACAGAGGGTGGACGGGACAAAAATAACCTCTTTGAATTATTAAACGTTAAGTCGTCCTCACCTACAATGCACTGGCTGAAAAGTCTGAGAACAGCTAACCCGGGAATCTTGCAGCTGTTTAAAAATGCAGGGATCTCCGCCAGAGCCGGAGCTGACAACATTGTTTTGTCCAGGACGCAGCAACCTGTTCCTCTCCCCTGCTGGGTCGCAGCATCACCCCACACCCACAGAGCCTTTCATCAGCAGAAGGGCCCTGATGTGGATCAAGGACACTCCAAGTAGGTCACAGTAGAAGGCGAAAACGAATAAATCAACATTAATTATCCAAAATATTTTTTCTATTATTGCTGTGCATAATGTCTCAAGAATATTGCCATAAAAACAAAACTGAGAAAAGTGATGATTTATGAGGCGCATGCATTATTAAAAGGCTTCTTTCTGGATGCAGGCTGAATTTATTTATTTACCAGCAAATGATTAGTCAAACATGAAGTGTTTCCTTTTCATTTTCTCTGCTACTTACTTAATGAAATGTCTGTTTTAATGGTAACACACATTTTAGTTTTGTGAACGCTGACTGACACAACAGTATAAAAGATGTAAATGTTGCAGCAGTGAGAAGAGCATGTCCCTACACACAACAGTATTACATTCATAAAAGACACACATGTTATGATCAGTAATGTAAATACACAGGACTGGAGCAGATCATCTTCCTGCAGATGCCTCTTTGTTTTCATATGTTTTGTTGACATAGAACTCCTGGTGAATAAATCAAAATACACGTTTAGAGCTTGTTCAAACTAAGTTGTAAAGATGTCAGTAAAAAAAAACTCCTGTTGAGAAGAACTCTGTATTTGTATTGTAACGCTTTGATCATGACATTGAGGTTATTGATTCTCTCACACACTGACATCATTTGAAGTAGAGTTTATTAGCCCATGCTGACCTTTGCCACCATTTTTACTTTCAGTGACGCACTTTTCCTGGGTTTTGACTCAAAACTCTGGAAATGGCCCAAATCTAAAGCTCACAAGCTCTTGTTTATTTCTATTTGTTTTCCTTTAGCAGAAGTAGGTTAATGTCCAGCATGGAGGACCTGCTCTTCTACACCATCACTGAAGGCAAAGAGATGATCCCCCTCCCCCAGTTTATCTCTGTGAGTCAACAGCACCTCCACACTCCCCCCGGATCGTCATACAATCTTTAAACACTACACACACTCTCTCCCCTGCAGCGCTGTTGTGTTTCTGGAAAAGCAACTTTAGTTTTTTTTTGGAAGGGAAATAGGAGCCCACAACAGTCATGCAGAGTGTGACCAGCAGGATGTAGGGTCAAGTTTAAAGTGTATCTATAGACCTTATGTAATGAGGCTGCGGGTGTGACACTGAGGATTGACGTAATCACCGTTACAGGGATTGCGTTTATCACACCTTACTTTAAACTGTGTCTGGGCTTTAATTTCAATAACACAACAACGTCTTCAGGTTAAAGGTATTTTGTTTAAACGGCAAAATCAAAGACTTACTTAGTGACTAAGGTATGGGGGTCAAACCCATGCACACACACACGTTGCCATGCGTGTGTGAACCTTTACCACAGCTATTTATAATTTTATAGTCTTACAAGGGGTCTCAGAACAACGTATGTACAGTATTTCAGAAGAACAGGACACTCAGTGCTGTTTCTAAGATCTCCGAATACTAACAACCTGCTGCAAACATCACTCCATCATTTAGTTTCATGTGATGCAGCCTTTTGGACTCATATCAAAAAAAGAAAGAAGCAGATGTGGACATCTGGTGACCCGGGTGTCTGTGGTTACTGATTTTCAAAAGGAGCATGCATTAGAAGGGACGTGTGTCAACACAGGTTGCCCGGTGCTACACCACGCATGACCAGACGTGTTTGAAGAGGTGAATGGAGCAGGACATGGACGGTTCACATGTTAGTCAGTATCCCTCAGTCAAAGTACCTGTATCATGAAAGGTACGTGTTATTTCAGAATGTTTTGGAAACACACTGATTTGCACAGGAAACTACGGTGGCCCTGAAGTGCAAAACACACCAACAGAACACATGGGCAGTGTCTCCATCCAATCAGGGATAGGCGAGAGAGTTGTTCTTTGTTTCTTTGGTTTGGTTGTTCTGTTTTGCACCTCAGGGGCCACCGTAGAAAACAATTCTACTCCATGAACACATTTCACTTCTCAGACTCATTTACTCCTTCATTCATTGAGGAGTTTAGAGGGAGATGCTGAGGCTGGCAGGTTAGCTTAGTTAATCATTTTCAATAGTTTGGTCCGAAAACATCTCGAAAATTTAAATCTGTGGCAGTCAAATACAGAATGATATTCAGTATCACAGAAAACCAATTGTTTCAGTCTCATCTAACAACTCATTATATTGACTTGTGTGTTTGTAAGATGCAACAGTGTGTTTTGCTGACGGTCAGCTGAAGGATACGTTTCTAAATGAAGTGTTGTGCGTGAGCTCAGGCACAACTTCCTGATTTCCTGGCCCCAGGTTAAGAATCTCTCACCAACAGATGTCAGATGAGAGCCTGGGGCCTCTCTGGTCAGGAGGGTCGCGCACATGTCCTCCCCAAAATAGACGCACGTGGTTCATACTGTCACTGCCGGGCTGTCGAGTGGCTAGTGGGAGCCATTCCAGTGACGAGTCATGTGGGCACGCATGAGTCATTAAAACCACTTAGATTTCAACTAAATTTAATATCCTGTAAATTGACATTACACAAACACTGTGCACGACTTTGATAACGTTTCAGTTATTGATGGATTCCTGCTTCCGCCCTGTATACATTTTTCTCCAACCTTGTTTCCCTCCCCTGCAGGCTTTGAGAAAAACTGGTCTGTTGACCTCCGACCCTCGGCTGCGTGACTGCGTCAAACAGATGCGACAGCACTCACGTGACTCCCTCGGTCCCGTCATGATGGACAAAAAGCTCTTCAGAAGGTGATTATTCTGACCATGAAGAAAAACTAGGGGATTGATCTGAGGGACAAAGTGAAATGAAGGGTCTTTCGAAACGTAATTTTGTTGTTATGAGGTTATCTGTGGTCATCTCTATTTGGGTCCAGGAGACTGGCGGTGACAGGTGCACACGTTCACACGCACCCTTGCCAACCAAAGCAGTGGCGTTTGAGGGGTCACTGGGGCTCTTGGAGAAAGGGCATCGCTCTGGTCCGGCTCCAGGCCGTGGCAATAACACAAGTTGACTCAACAGATCTGGGGGGCTCCTGCTGTCCAAACAGTATAATTTCCTAAATGACAAGCGTTATCACTCAGTCATCTTTCGGCCCGGAGAGCTACACAGACTGCCTAAATCACTGTCTTCCACTTCTTTGCTTGTTTTCCCGACATTTGTGAGGTTAAATATTCCTCAAGAGTGCTCACTATATATACAGGACTAAATATAGAGGGGAGTATCTTCAATAAGGAAATGACCCATATGAATTATGCATGCTCTCACCACTCTCCTCTCGTCATGTCCCAAAACCTCACGCTAGCATCGCCTGGGATTAGTGAGGACTGCGGGCCAGATATTTTAGTTCCGCCTCGCTGTGGCAGAACATGCATTCCTTCCCCTGAGAGCGTCCGGCACTGATCAATTACAGCAATTAAAATCTGTTATGAGGATTACAAACAGCTGATGTAATCAAGAAGTACTCATCTAACCTTTTAGTCACTTATCTAAACTTTAGTCACAATACAAGAATAATGTCAAATCCAATGTTATATGAAAAAACACCGCAAGGATGAAAAACGGAAAAAAACAAATAGAGACACTTAGAAAACCTAACCTGACACCTCGTATTAGAAAACTATACAACCCGCCCACCGCCCAAAAATCGGCATCCGCATCGACCGACTCCCCTCGCTATACCTACCCGGTCGCATGGGGGGAGGGGGGGGGGGGGGGGGGGGGGGGGGGGGGGGGGGGGGGATAAGCTGTCCTCAACCGCCCCACCCAACCAATCCCACCCCGCACCCGCGGGGGGGGGGGGGGGGGGGATCATCGCCTCGCTAACACCTTGGTAAAAAAAAAACATCAACCGCCCATTAATAACCCCTCACCCCCCCACAAAACCTCCCACACCCCCCCCCTCCCCGCCCCGCCACCCCCAGTCCCCCAGCCCCTCCCACTCCTACCCCCCCCCACCCGGCATATACCTACCCACACCGCCTCGACCGCCTCCCCCCATCCCCGCTCCCCTGTCCGCCAAGCCTCCTACCGGCCCGCCCCCGCCCCCCCACCTTCTCCCGCCCAGCACCTCCCCCTCTCCCTTTGCACTACACACTTCTCACAAATACTACACACCCACGCTTGACACTGTTTTGAACACCACAACAACGTAGGGTGTAAAAAACGGAGGAAACGGAGAGATATAAACTTCTTTCCACTGTGGTCTGTCCATCGGGGCTTGTTTAATTTTTATTTCTTCACTAAAGTCATAACATTGGATTTATGACTGAAAGAAAGTAATCAAGATTAAAGTGACGTAATAAGACCAATGGGTGTATTAATATATTTCCAGAATAGAAGAACCGTGAACATACAATCTACTATATAACCATCACACCCAAAAACCAGATTAGGAAAGTCTCACGCCACACATCCTCTGCCCCACAATCACCTCTAATCCATATACACAAATCAAGATAACATCCAATAAAATATGTTACCGTCATTATAAAAGTATTGGAAAATCACTGTGTTAGTGTCATGCATTTTCCCAACTTGAAAAGTACTAGCCCCTTCCACAAAGAGTGGGGATCAATCTCACAAGTTGCTGGGCCGCAAAAAAGTCTCCACAATTGCCTGTACTCTCTCTGGAGGGGGGTGAAAAGAGCCGTGCTTCGTATCAATGAAGAAGTGAAATAAAAGAGCGACAGAAATGGGTGGGGAGTATAGGCCGGGTTTGAAAAGTGTGGTGGTGTGTATAGTCGAAATACAAAACGGCAAAAAAGAAAAAGTATAAACTTAAACGAAACAAAGACACATTTCTTCAACACACTCACCCCTGCCCCCCCCCCTGAGTTTAATTTCCCCCCACCTCCCCCCCCCCCCACCCCCCCCTCCCCACCCCCCCCCCCCCACCCCCCCCCCCCCCCACCACCCCCCCCCACCCCCCCCCCCCCCACCCCACCCCCCCCCCCCCCCCCCCCCCCCCACCCCCCACCACCCCCACCACCCCCCCCCCCCCCCCCCACCCCCCCCCCCCCCCCCCCCTCCCCCCACCCCCCCACCCCCACCCCACCCCCCCCCCCCGCCCCCCCCACCCCCCCCTCCCACCCTCCCCCCCACCCCCCCCCCCACCCTCCCCCCCCCCACCCCCACCCCCCCCCCCCCCCCCCCCCACCACCCCTCCCCCCCCACCCCCCCCCCCCCCCTACCCCACCCCCCACCCCCCCACCCTACCCCCCCCCCCCCCCCCCCCCCCCCCACCCCCCCCCCCCCCCCACTCCCCCCCCAACCCCCCCACACCCCCCCCCCCCCCCCCCCCCCCCCCCCCCCCCCCCCCCCCACCCCCCCCCCCCCACACACACCCCACCCACCCCACCCCACCCCACCCCACCCCCCCCACACACACACACACACCCCCACACCCCACCCCACCCCACACCCCACCTCCCCGCACCCCCTCCCCCTCCCACCCCACCACCCCCCCTACCCTCCCCCACCCCTCCCCCCACCCCCCCACACCCCCCCACCCCCCCCCTCACCCCCCCCCCTCCCCCCCCCCCCAACTCCCCCCACCACTCCCCCCCCCACCCCCCCACCCCCCCCCTCCCCCCCCCAACCCCCCCCCCCCCCCCTCCCCCCCCCACCCCCCCCCCCCTACCCCCCCACCCCCCCCCCCCCCCCCCCCCCCCCCCCCCCCACCCCACCCCACTACCCCACCCACCCCCCCCCCCCCCCCCCACCCCCCCCCCCCCCCCCCCACCCCCCCCCACCCCCCCCACCCCCCCCACCCCCCCCCACCCCCTACACCCCCCCCCCTCACACACCATCCTACACCCCATACCCCGAAC